>OX328124.1:115375374-116016374 GCA_946811695.1 Gonocerus acuteangulatus | reverse complement strand
ACAAGGAGGTCTATTCTATTTGTGGTTAGGTTTTTAAATGCCAAATTCCTCTTATATAAATAGCGATATCTTCCTTATCTTTTATGCCGAAATAAATCATTTTAGATGGATGACATTCACAAGATTTCTTCCATCCAAAAATGACGAATAATCGCAAGTGTCGCCAATAATATTTAATATTCTGCACTTTATGATGGTAGCGGTTTTTCTTCACTAGCTTATATAGTGGGTTGTTCTCATTTATAATCTGCACATGCAGAGACCAGCATTTCCCACTCAAAAAGCCCACCAGGCACGTGACAGGCCTTCCAACACATTTCTCCCCTACGCGCCACATGAATGACTTCTCCAGAAGATTCATTTAAGAAATAGTATCTTCTATACTTATAAATATGGACATTATTCAGACTATGTCATTTAAATAAATTGTTTACATTTTAAGATGGTAACTCCCTTTTTTTTAACAACATAAAATATATTCGTATATTTAAAACAATTTTTACTAACATAAAATATCCTTTATCAGACGTCCTACATGTTTCACACCTCAAAGCATATTGAGAAGAGAAATTTTTATGCATATATATTATTTTAGCATTTTTTATTAGACAATCTTCACTTTATTTCGTATACAATATATTTGGTTTCTTTAATTCAGCTTGATTTTACTGACACAAGCCCAAGCAATTTTATCAATGTCATTACAACCAGTTTAAGTTTTGTCGAGTAGGTGTTGACATTTTCACGAAATATTTAAAAATAAAAAATAAAAATTGTTTGTTTCTATTCTAAGATTTCGAAATGTCACTAAGATAGACATATCACAGGTGTTGGGAGCTGGTTGGTGAAGGTTCATCATCCTGTGGGTGAATAATTAGGCCGACCTTCACTAGTTAGAAATTTTTTTTTAAATTTCACATAGCGCTTTCGAGATTCAATCTCATCATCAGTGCCTATAGATTGTGTCTGTGTACACGTGAGTCTGCTGCACGTGTACACAGACACAATCTATAGGCACTGATGATGAGATTGAATCTCGAAAGCGCTATGTGAAATTAAAAAAAAAAATGTCTAACTAGTGAAGGTCGGCCTAATTATTCACCCACATGAAGATAGACATACTTGATTCATTCATTTTGACGTTTACTCCTACCTAGTTTTTTACGGCGCATCGACATCTAACCCATTAGCGCCGACATCCAGGGTGCAGCGAGGAATTTCTAACTAGTGAAGGTCGGCCTAATTATTCACCCACATGAAGATAGACATACTTGATTCATTCATTTTGACGTTTACTCCTACCTAGTTTTTTACGGCGCATCGACATCTAACCCATTAGCGCCGACATCCAGGGTGCAGCGAGGAATTTCTAACTAGTGAAGGTCGGCCTAATTATTCACCCACATGAAGATAGACATACTTTGATTCATTCATTTTGACGTTTACTCCTACCTAGTTTTTTACGGCGCATCGACATCTAACCCATTAGCGCCGACATCCAGGGTGCAGCGAGGAATTTCTAACTAGTGAAGGTCGGCCTAATTATTCACCCACATGAAGATAGACATACTTGATTCATTCATTTTGACGTTTACTCCTACCTAGTTTTTTACGGCGCATCGACATCTAACCCATTAGCGCCGACATCCAGGGTGCAGCGAGGAATTTCTAACTAGTGAAGGTCGGCCTAATTATTCACCCACATGAAGATAGACATACTTTGATTCATTCATTTTGACGTTTACTCCTACCTAGTTTTTTACGGCGCATCGACATCTAACCCATTAGCGCCGACATCCAGGGTGCAGCGAGGAATTTCTAACTAGTGAAGGTCGGCCTAATTATTCACCCACATGAAGATAGACATACTTTGATTCATTCATTTTGACGTTTACTCCTACCTAGTTTTTTACGGCGCATCGACATCTAACCCATTAGCGCCGACATCCAGGGTGCAGCGAGGAATTTTCTCATCGAGCCATAAGATGAGAAATTTCCTGCCGCCGGTGGAGATCGAACACATCATCGCCCACATATGAATCTAATGCGTTAACCACTAGACCACGGGGAGACCTCCCTACCTAGTCTTTTAGGGCTCCCCTATCACCTCCCACAATATGACTATACATTTACGTTACACCCTGTATATATATATATATATATATATATATATATATATATAGAGAGAGAGAGAGAGAGAGAGTATAGGGAGGGGTAGTATATAAAAAGCAGGATATTTCGGAAGAATTATCTAGTCACCACATCCAGCCATATATCAGCTGTTTTAAAGGCCTTAACAGCTGAGAGCTAATAATTTTTATCAGCTGTCACTCTCCTCTTAGATAAGAGAACCTGGCAACATCCAGCTGCTCTCTCTCTATATATAGGCACAAAAGTATTTGAAAATAATTTTCTGCCATTGTTCTTAAAACAAGTTCTCATTCGTCTTCTTAAAAAGGTATTTTATTTGCCAATTTAATAAAAAAAAACAATTCAAATATCTTATTTGCAATAACCGCATTATGATACATATAAAATAAAGAATCCCTTTTTTTCTTTTTTTCAACGACCTCGAAAGGGAGATCCTGATCTATGTGGCATTTAGCACATATCTAGGCATTTCACCACAGAAGGATTTAAGAATGAAGACAAGCTTCTTAACATGGAGAGAAAAGGCTTTCTTATTTCTCAAAAAGAGGTAGAAAGTAACCATCAACATTTTTTCCATCAGAAGTTTCACACGAATTAGTCAGAATTATCTGGACTTTTACTCGTAACAAAGAACACAGTTTTATAAGGATTACGTCACAAAGCGAATTTCCGTCGTATCCATTGCCCACGCTTGTATCGCTAAAGAAAATGAGATGGGTACATTCAGATTAATCGCCTACTTCTGAATTTCAAGGATAAATTGGGGTTACACACAGTATAGCATAATCTTATTCATCTGGAAAGAAATATATATGTATAGGCGAAAAGGGAATACTCTAGAAATACTTCAAAAGCACGTAGGTACAAACAGATTAGCAGCTAAAGAACATTTAGTGTGCACGATACACTCCATAGAGTTTGGTAAAACATTTTTTCGGATCAATGTAGGTATCAAACATTCGAGAAGCAATCGAAATAGCAAAACATCCCCAGAACTTCAATTGAGAAGATTGATATGATCTGAAGAAATTATGGGCACCAGTTATTTTGCAAAATGGAGAGAAATTGTGTCCGGAATAAACACCTTCTTTAGATGAATCAATTGTGCTGGTTAATAAACTCGTCCAATCGTTTGTTATGGGAATTTATGTGGGTAATTTTCGATACAGGAACCGATGATGAAATTTTTCAAAAGTTCGTTTAAAAATGCCACTTCACTATCTATGTTCCTTTAGGAAGTGCTAAAAAGGTTCAAAGATAGATTTTTCTAATTTACTGTTCTAACTGTCCTTATTTTGGCAAGAAGCAAGCGATGGTCCTGGGATCTTGCCCAAAAGGCGAGCAGTCACCATTTATCAGCGTTTCCTTCCTGATAGTCGACATTCTTCCTGGTGCAAATAGGAACAGGTCGGTGGTATGGGGCGTAATTGACTCCTTGAAAAAATACATTTACATGTCGTTGACCTCAAACGCAAGTAATGTTAGTTCGGTGCTAATAACATGGAGGAGAAAAGCTATTTACTTTTTTCATTATCATAAAAAGGCTTATTAAGCACGGTTTCATTCTCTCTGCTGCTGACGTCGATGCACGGCAATGTTTTCAATATGTGTTCATGTAGAAAAAATCGTTTGGCTTTGTATCTTGTGGGTTTGGAAGGCCGAGAATCGGTGGTCATATGATCGGATTGGATGGGGTCGGGGTCGGAACCAAGGAAGGCACCTCCAATGGGATGCTTGTGTTTGTTTTTCTTGCGACAGTTGGTGGCTTTCGGATCGAATCGGGTGTAGGTTCACCGTTTGGCGGTAGCAAATGGGGATTCGTTTTGCTCTTTTTTTTTAATGCGTCGATGATTACATATACGATCAAAAGTCGAAGAGTTGTGTTTTCTGCATCAACAATCGAGGCTGCAACTCTCTGATAATTTTAAAGCAAAAACTATTTATTTTAGAATTTGCAAATCCCGCTAGGGATGCGGTTTATATATAAAGACGCTAAGAGAACGCAGCTCCTGTGTCGGCCATTGCATCAAGCCTTTCTTTGAAGAACTCTTCACTAATTATCCAGTAAAGACTATGAAACAATGGTTTAGACAGGCCTGGAACTGAAAGTGACTGCTAGATCCAGCCCGCTATTAGCAGACTAACCTATTCCACTTTTCCTCTCTCACGATTTGGGAGAAAGTTCACCGATGATTACTCTCCTTCGGCATTCCGAGTTTCGATCATAACTCCAGCCAGTTTGCACGCCATTAGTAGCTTTATTACACAAATCCAATCTTAACAACTGGCCTAAATATAGGGCATTAGCTTCAAGGAGGTATACACAATATAGTGTTCGAATTGTGTGTGAGATTCGCATCTTAGGCGATAAGTTAATAAGAATATATTCTGTCTGACCATTTGATATATAATGTTGGCGACAAAAAAATAATAGAAACACCGACAAATAAACAAAAACTTTAGCGAAAATTAAACAACATAAATTATTAAGTCTTCATCTCTATAACTCGAACTCCAATTGCCAACTTCACCGATGGGACATCTTAATTAACGGTTGTATTTCCACAAAACAAAGAAGCTGTTTGCCTGTCTGTCATTTTGTTCCGTATAAGAATCCATACCGTTTAGCCGATTTTGAGGAAACTTGGCACACAGGTAGGTCATGATCAGGGGAGTGTCATAGGCTAGGTCGTCTAGGACTCACTGTTCGCAGGTCACGGGTTCGCAACTTTGAACCCGAACAGTTACGGAAGAGTCAATTGCCAGAAATCGTCACTATTGAAAAATGAGACATTCACCAAGACGGACAGTAACGGAACATCATTCTGTCATCTGTGGGATATTGTTAGTTGTTTGAGAAGTGAAGTCCAAAGCTAAATATGCTATCCCTCCACTCCTGCTTTCTCGTGTCTGGTTGCCGATAACTGCAAGGTTCCAAGTTCGAGTCACCCTGTAGGAGGTATGCTAGTTCATTGTTATTGGAAAGCCTGTTTACTACTGAACGTGACATTGTCCTAATCCTAATACTATGAATATACCTGAGCATATCGTCCCTAACATGTCAAACTATCGAATATGAAAAAACTCGTTTTTTCTGATCCAAGACTTTGCTCTTAGATTGTGGACGATACGGCTTGTCGTAAATTGTGGCAACTCTAGCCCCTTTAGAATAGCCTTTAATAACTTAAATAAAGTATCGAATAAAACCATTTTTCAATATATTATTTCGTCAATGGATAGAATATGTTCGTTCTCTAGTTTACTCCGATTTGCATATTCGATGGTTTGACATGGTAGGGACGATATGACTAAATCCATCTGCTGAACGATACACTAAACTTGTAACGAAAGAACAAACCTACCAACGAGTCGCACTACGATGCCCTACCACGATACATGGATTAAACAATCCTATATAACTGGTATCTAGATTGTTACACTACATTGTGTACCTCGAAGGCAGGAAACGATGAGAGACGTGACTCTGCCCTTAAGCCTTGCAATGCCTCCCACATATTTGGTCCTTCCGCCGACACGAAGTTAAGGATCCACACCGCAAGCCCTCGCGCGTTAGCATTAACTAATATGTCAAAAGTATGCAGACCACCACCGAAAAGGGACACCTACATTAGGGTGGGCCGAAAAGTATGCAGACCACCACCGAAAAGGGACACCTACATTAGGGTAGGCCGAAAAGTATGCAGACCACCACCGAAAAGGGACACCTACATTAGGGTGGGCCGAAAAGTATGCAGACCACCACCGAAAAGGGACACCTACATTAGGGTGGGCCGAAAAGTATGCAGACCACCACCGAAAAGGGACACCTACATTAGGGTGGGCCGAAAAGTATGCAGACCACCACCGAAAAGGGACACCTACATTAGGGTAGGCCGAAAAGTATGCAGACCACCACCGAAAAGGGACACCTACATTAGGGTGGGCCGAAAAGTATGCAGACCACCACCGAAAAGGGACACCTACATTAGGGTGGGCCGAAAAGTATGCAGACCACCACCGAAAAGGGACACCTACATTAGGGTGGGCCGAAAAGTATGCAGACCACCACCGAAAAGGGACACCTACATTAGGGTGGGCCGAAAAGTATGCAGACCACCACCGAAAAGGGACACCTACATTAGGGTGGGCCGAAAAGTATGCAGACCACCACCGAAAAGGGACACCTACATTAGGGTGGGCCGAAAAGTATGCAGACCACCACCGAAAAGGGACACCTACATTAGGGTGGGCCGAAAAGTATGCAGACCACCACCGAAAAGGGACACCTACATTAGGGTGGGCCGAAAAGTATGCAGACCACCACCGAAAAGGGACACCTACATTAGGGTGGGCCGAAAAGTATGCAGACCACCACCGAAAAGGGACACCTACATTAGGGTGGGCCGAAAAAACTCATTTTTTTATTTCGAAGTTGTAATAGTGCAGAAAAGTTGCGAATTATATAGAGAAATAAAAGGAAACGAAAATAATCAAAATCGGTTGACATCTTCCGTTCCCGCATGGGCTTTGAAATTTTACAAAATATGATCCAAGACTTTGCTCTTAGATTGTGGACAATATGTCTTGTCGTAAATTGTGGCAACTCTAGCCCCTTTAGAATAGCCTTTAATATCTTAAATAAAGTATCGAATAAGACCATTTTTCAATATATTATTTCGTCAATGGATAGAATACACGTATGTTCGTTCTCTAGTTTACTCCGATTTGCACATTTCTCGTGTTTATGCATTTTCCTAGTTTATATCTTTTTATAGCCCCCATTCCTTTAATATTTATTCAACTTTTTAATATTTATTTGTTTATTTAAACCCTTCAATTTTATTCCCATCCCCCTCTGAACATTGTATCATCATTGCCCCATTCCAATGAATGTACATATTTACTTATATTTCATTTTATTATTTAAGGCTTCACATATAATATTTGTATTAGTTGCTTTCTTTGTTTTGTTCTTTCATACTTTTGTTTTTCTTTATTCATATTTATATTTTTTGGTTAATTTCTTTATTGTTTATTTTGTACTTATTTTTATTCTTATGGGACGAAGTCCCAGAATAAAGTTTGTTTTTTTTCATTCATTCATTCATTCATTCACATTCGATAGTTTAACATGGACGATATGTAGAAGGCCTATTTAAAACTAGGTTCAGACAATCCGACAACCACCGATCCAAAACTAACGCAGCACTATGCTCAGGATGCATGAAACACTATCTACGGGTAATGACCACCTAAAATAGGTCAGTATATAATGAACCGCTGTATTGTTGTAATCAGGAATAACTGTAAAATAAATGTACATTAACACAACATAAATGGCTACCCTGACAAAAAATACTAGAAATTATAAAAAAATAAATTTATTTGTGATGAAGAAACTGAATTAAATTATGCAAAAAAAAAAACGAACATGCATTTTACATTTTTCATTATAATTTATTCATGGGCGCATAGGGGTTGCTCTGCATGCGCATTTACATACGGCATATAACGCCACCTACATATGTCACGCTACATCACCACAAAGGACTTAATACAATCTCTCTCTCTCTCTCTCTCTCTCTCTCTCTCTTATATATATATATATATATATATATATATATATATATATATATATATATGCAAACAATAATTCTATAAAATAATATGTAAAGGAGTTGTTTGCCTTCGTTTTGTTTTTAAATTATTCCTAGTCAGACATGATGTAAGATAACTTCAAGGTAAAACGCTCTCCATTATTTCGTTATATTTTCTCATGATTTAGACGCAAATTGCAAGTTGATTTTAACAGGAAATTCCGTATAATTAATATTTTAAAGAAAAAGGAATTTTCAGAGAGAGAGAAGAAGAGGAATACGAGTACAAAAGATATTATTTTACAAAAAAAACACCCGACTCGGGGGCCAACGGCCATAGCCAGGTTGAATACACAGGTTCCCGTAGATCACTGAAGTTAAGCAACGTCGGGCGTGGTCAGTACCTGAATGGGTGACCGACCACATGCTGTTGGCATTATAAAAGGGTGGCAACCTGTAGATAGGCTAATAGCCAAATAGTTGATGCGGCATTAAAAACGAAAAAAAAAACACCCGACTCGGGTACCCTGTGTCATCTCAGCGCTGTTCCTTATTACGCTTCACTAATGTCCTGTTCCTTATCACTAATTTTTTTTTTTTTTTTTAACGGCGCATCTGCATCTTGGCCATTAGCGCCGGGCTATCTACAGGTTGCCACCCTTTTCTAATGCCAACAGCACGTGGTCGGTCACCCATTCAGGTACTGACCACGCCCGACGTTGCTTAACTTCGGTGATCTACGGGAACCGGTGCACTCAACGTGGCTATGGCCGTTGGCCCTTATCACTAATGTCATTAGTTCTGTGAAATTTGCAATGTTTGAGCCGGCTCAAAGGCAACGGGTGAGGACCTTTGATATGTTGACCACCTAACTTAACTAGCCGAAACAAAGTTATGAAGTTAAAAATTGTGTTCCAAACATTTCCACTTATAACTCTCAGTTTCCTGGGCTGTTAGTCGCTACATTTCAGATTTCACGATGAAAACTGAAATTATTTTTACGTTTGAAGGAAAATACATAAAATAGCAAAGTAATATATATTATTGAAGGGAATGCAATACTCTACAACCCTATAACCGTTATTTATTATTTTGGTACATCGTTGAAGAGTTATCCGGTCAAAACGGGGAAAAAAATATGCGGCAAAAGTGTTTTTCCCCAAAATGACAGACTTTCAAGAGCGGATATTTCGAAAACTAAAGATATCTCGAAAAACTTTATTGAATAGAACTTGTAGAAAATTTAATCAGCTTTCATTTGTTATAGAATAGTCATGTCGCTAGGACGCAGGGTTTTCGAGATATAAGTGAAAACCCGAACAATGGGACCTTCTAAACCCCCCCTCCCCCCGGCTTAAAGGCTAGGGGCGAGGACTTTTGATATGTTCACCTCCTATCCAGCCCAAACAAAGTTACGAAGTCAAAAATTGTGTTCCAAAAATTTCCATCTATAACTGTTCGTTGCCTGGACTGATGTCAAACTAGCTAATATGAAAAATCTCGTTTTTCAGATTCGGGACTTTGCTCTTGGATTGTGGACGATATGGCTTGTCGTAAATTGTCACACTCTAACCCCTTCAGAATAGCCTTTAATGTCTTATATAAAGTATCGAATAATACCATTTTTCAATAAATTACTTTGTTAATAGATAGAATATGTTCGTTCTCTTGTTTGCTCCGATTTGCATGTTCGCTGGTTTGACATGGTAGGGACGATATGACTAATTCCATCTGCTGAACGATACACTAAACTTGTAACGAAAGAACAAACCTACCAACGAGTCGCACTACGAAGTCCTACCACGATACATGGAGTAAACAATCCTATATAACTGGTATCTAGATTGTTACACTACATTGTGTACCTCGAAGGCAGGAAACGATGAGAGCCGTGCCCGGCCCTTAAGCCTTGCCCGGCCCTTAAGCCTCGCAATACCTCCCACATATTTGTCCTTCCGCCGACACGAAGTTAAGGATCCACACCGCAAGCCCTCGCACGTTAGCATTAACTAATATGTCAAAAGTATGCAGACCACCACCGAAAAGGGACACCTACATTAGGGTGGGCCGAAAAAACTCATTTTAGCGCGGTTCCTCCCTCCCCCATAGGGAGGAACCCCGCTTATAAGGTTGATACAATGAAACAATCCGGACGTGCCGACAAGAAAATTTCGCGTTTCAGAACCCCTAGAGACCGAAAATAACGGTGGTTCAAATTTGTATATATATATATATGTATATATTTATATATATATATATATATATATATATATATATATATATATATATATATATATATATTTGTCTGTTCGCTCATTTCTGGCTTCCCTGATGGTCCGATTTTGATGAAATTTGGTACAAAAATCCGTCGTCCGATTTGAAAGGTCAAGTTCGTTAACCAGCAAAATCCGCCCACTGCAAGATGGCGGTTGGGGCGAAATTCGCGCAGAAAAAATCGTAACGCTTACGTTTTTGAGTACATAAGCTTGTAAGTACTCTTTTTATAGGCTTCTTGGGCTAGGAAAACGAATGAAACCATTTTCAAGGCGATAGCTTTAACCGTTTTTGAGAAAATTGGAAAAATAGTTTTTGAATACCGTTTTTGGTTTGGGTACTTAGAATCACGGGATTCAGTTGAAACATTATCTGCATGTTCTACTTTCATTAAAACTAATATGTTGAAAGTTATGTTACGTTTGGAGTTAAGGAAGGGTTAGAATAAAATATTTTATGAACAGACATGAAAAGTTTTGGGAACTTCGTATACTTTCATTAATATCTCGAACACGGTTGGGAAATCGTGGTAAGTGGATAGAAACTATTTGAAAGATTACTAAATTCTCTACAAAAATGATTCTAAAACTATTTTTGATTAGGTTATGTCAATCGGAGAAATAAGTGCTTAAAACTTCAAATACATCTGTTTTGTTCTTATGAACGAGTTTTTGTCGTTCTTGTTGTAATTTTTGTCTCTTTCCCTTGGTTTTTTATTGCTTTTTATTTTTGTAATTTATTATGTTAGGAAAATGTATTTGTTTGTAAAGCAGGATAGGAAAAATGAGACCAATTTTCTGTTGCTAGAAATAATGAAAATTTTGGGAACTTCGTATACTTTCATTAATATCTCGAAAACGGTTGAAAATCTTGGGAAGCGAAAGGTTACCATTCGAAAGCTTACTAAATGGTCTACAAAAAATGTTCTGACAAAAGTTTTAATTAGGCGATGTCAATCGGAGAAATAAGTGCTTAAACCATTAAAGTAATTTATTTCGTTTATTCGAACGGTTTTTTGTCTGTTTTTATTCCTATTTTTTCATTGCTTATAGTTGGATAATGTATTTGACAATAAAATAGATTAATTAAAATAAGAAAAACAATTCGAACAGGTAGATATAGAAAAAAGCTGTGCTTCAAATTAGAATCTATTGTTGAGTAATTATATGAATCTTTGGATAATAATTCCAATAGTTGAAATTATAACTAAATTGGAAAATATGTATTTAATAGAACTCATTAAACCTTTTACAGAGAACTCTATTTTTTATTTTTATTTTATTGATCAACAGGTCTTTGCATATATTTAAAAACTCTGTTGATATAACCTCTATATCGTTTTTTGTTTTTAGGCCAATCTATAATTCCTTTGGGTTAATATGTTTTTTAAATTGAAGCTTTAAAGCCTCAACAGGAATATTTGTGTAATCACCCTTCACAGTTAATTTATTAGAATCATGAGTGACCGTTTTTGTGTTACAACTAACAATCTTTGAAAACGAAGTTTGACTATCCTTGTTATTGTTATTTTCCTTCTTTTTGGCCGAGATTTTCTATTCATGATCTAATTCTCCTTGAATTTTTTGACTAGATCAAGAACCTAATTTAAGCACTCTTAAATTCCTTAATTTAATTGAGGAAGTTTATCAAGCTTGATATAATCACTTTTGGGTTAATACGGGTGGTCTATACCGAGTCCTTTGTTTGTAAACACAAAGAGCCTTCTGAGTAACGGTAAAGGGCAGTAAAAGTATATGACTTTACCTGGAAGCAGACCCTGAATACAGAGAATTACAATACGAGACCTCATTCTTACTTTCACCAGCTCCCGTGTAACACCTTAGATCTGTTTATATTGTTAGCGCGGTTCCTCCCTCCCTTCATAGGGAGGAACCCCGCTTATAAAATTGATCTCATGAAACAATCCGGAAGTGCCGACTAGAAAATTTCGCGTTTCAGAACCCCTAGAGACCGAAAATAACAGTGGTTCAAATTTGTATATATATATATATATATATATATATATATATATATATATATATATATATATATTTGTCTGTTATTTGAAAGGTCAAGTTCGTTAACCAGCAAAATCCGCCCACTGGAAGATGGCGGTTGGGGCGAAATTCGCGCAAATAAAATCGCAACGCTTACATTTTTGAGTTCATATGCTTGTAAGTACTCGTTTTGTAGGCTTCTTGGCCTAGGAAAACGACTGAAACCGTTTTTAAGGTGATAGCTTTAACCGTTTTCGAGAAAATTGGGAACATAGTTGCTGAATAACGTTTTTGGTTTTGGTACATAAAATCATGGGATTCAGTTGAAACATTTTTTGCATGTTCAAATTTTATCAAAACTAATATCTTAAACTTTTGGTTACGTTTGGAGTTAAGGAAGGGTTAGAATAAAATATTTTATGAACAGACATGAAAAGTTTTGGGAACTTCGTATATTTTCATTAATATCTCGAACACGGTTGGGAAATTTTCATAAGTGGATAGAAACTATTTGAAAGCTTTCTAAATTCTCTACAGAAAAGATTCTGAAACAAGTTTTGATTAGGTGATGTCAGTCGAAGAAATAAGTGCTTAAAACTTCAAATACGTCTGTTTAGTTCTTATGAACGGGTGTTTGTCGTTCTTTTTGTAATTTTTGTCTCTTTCCCTTAGTTTTTTATTGATTTTTATTTTTGTAATTTCTTATGTTAAGAAAATGTATTTGTGTGTAAAACAGGATAGGTAAAATGAGACCAATTTTCTATTGCTAGAAATAATGAAAAGTTTTGGGAACTTCGTATAATTTCTTAATATCTCGAAAACGGTTGAAAATATTGTGAAGCGAAAGGTTACCATTCGAAAGCTTACTAAATGCTCTACAAAAAATGTTCTGACGAAAGTTTTAATTAGGCGATGTCAATCGGAGAAATAAGTGCTTAAACCTATTATTCCTTGTTATTTCGTAATTGCTTATAGTTGGATAATGTATTTTACAATAAAACTAGGTAAGTAAAATAACAAAACAATTTATTGTTAGAAATATAGATTTCATAGATTCCAAGACCTTGTAACTAGCGGGACACTTTCAAGTGTTGACCGACCCTTCCAGGTAAGATCGTAAATCAAGACCTTTCAAGACTGGTGGAACCAAAATAATAACTGCTTCTATTTTAATCTTAAGGCGATTCGCCAAAGTTGCGAAGCCTTATCAATAAATAAATATTTTAATCTTTCCAAATTAGACTAGGGATAAGAAAGGAACCGCGCTAAGATGATGCAGTTCCTGCGAGTCGGGCTTTTTTTATTTCGAAGCTGTAATAGTGCAGAAAAGTTGCGAATTATATAGAGAAATAAAAGGAAACCAAAATAATCAAAATCGGTTGACACCTTCCGTTCGCGCATGGGCTTTGAAATTTTACAAAATATGATCCAAGACTTTGCTCTTAGATTGTGGACAATATGGCTTGTCGTAAATTGTGGCAACTCTAGCCCCTTTAGAATAGCCTTCAATATCTTAAATAAAGTATCGAATAAGACCATTTTTCATTCGAAAAATCTTGCTTTTCGCGACTATTTTTTAAATTTTTGAATTTGACGATTCCGTTTTTTTTAATAGTTTTTAACGTCTTCGTATAGAGCCTAAAAACATTGCGTTTTAATTTGGTTTAGATCAGTTGATATCTTTCAGACGTGCATAGGGCTCAAAATTTGGCCAAATATTGCAAATTTCACATTTTTAAGAGTTATTTTATATATCTTTAGCATTGTGTTTTATTATGGTGCAAATAAATTAACAAATTTCGGCCGCAGAATGATGCCAATGCTACAGAATAACTGGACCCCAAAAAAGATAGTTAGGCCCAAGACATAATTAGCAATAACAGTTATGACAGGCATGGTACATTTCCACTTGCTGTATATTTAAAAAGGTTAAATATTTAAATTACAGAATAGTTTTTATCAATAAATTTACGTTTATAAAATAGAAAAAAACATAGTTTTGTATAAATTACTGTTGTGTTAGTTGAACCTGTCCATTAATACTATTCTCAGTTATTTGCCCTGCCTTCAGGATTTTTCAAAGGTCTCTTATGTGTTTCTTGTCATCTGGAGTCATGGCTAACAGTAAGTGTTCTGGATGGGCGAAAAAACCATTCTGATCAATTACAGGATCGACAACATCAAGTAAAAGTTTTGGCAAATACCTCATAGATTGTTCTGCTTGGTAAACAAAATTTGTTAATTTATTTACACCATAATTAAACACAATAAAAGATACATAAAATAACTCTTAAATATGTGAAATTTGCAATATTTGGGCAAATTTTGAGCCCTATGCACGACTCAAAGATATCAACTGATCTAAACCAAAATAAAACTTAATATTTTTAGGCTCTATTCGAAGACGTTAAAAACTATTATATTACGAAATCATCAAATTGAAAATTTTTAAAAATAGTCGCAAAAAGTTAGATTTTTCATATTTTGTAAAATTTCAAAGCCAATGCGCGAACGGAAGATGTCAACCGATTTTGATCATTTTTGTTTCCTTTATTTCTCTGTATAATTCGCAACTTTTTCGCACTATTACAACTTCGAAATAAAAAAAAAATGAGTTGTTTCGGCCCACCCTAACCTACATATCCAGCTTCCACCCTGAAGCAGTTTGTCTTCGAAGTCCTGGAAACTCTGCTCCACAGTTCCGAACATACGCCATTCAATATGTATCCGGTGAACAACTTCTGGCCCCGTCCACCAACCTTACCCGTAGTACCATTGGGCTGACGTCCCATTAAGACCCAGAATGGACACATGCTCGGAGAAGATTCCCTCCTACGAGTTCCAAGGGAACGGCCATCGTCAAACAGAAGGTCTCGGCCTGTAGAAGTCGTAGTAGCTAGACTACGTATTGGCCAAAGCCTTCTGACTCAAGAGTATTTAATGACTAACAAGGACAAACCTACACGCCGTGCATGTAGCTCAGAATTCACTTGCCAATACTCCTTGTAGACGACAGCAACCACATTGACAAAATTTTTAAAGGACGTCTTCACTTAAAACATCCTCAAACGTTAACCCAAATATCAAATCACTATTTCTGGCAATGTCTTAAAATACTTACTTCATCCATTATTTTAGGGGGAAAAAAACAAAAAAAAAACAACAACAACAGTTTTACATCGTCATCTATTAAAAAGTACCAAAAACATGTAATTCGCCAAAGCTATGTTTGTAACTGGTAATAAATAATGTAATTTGGTTATGAAACTCTTTTGTTTGCTTTCTTACTATTTATCCTAGAAACTATCACAGGAAAATGTATTTTACTTTTAAACTAATGTAAATATTTGTAGTTATACGGTTGAAACACCAAGAAAATGTAGGATTGTGAATGGTACGAGCTGAAAGCTATAGCCCAAACATACTCACAAAAAAAAAACGGCTTGCCTCGTTTCTTAGGAGGGATCCTGCGTTTGATGTCGACCTCATAACGAAATTTCCGATTAGAAAATTTCAGGTTTCAGTTTTTGTTTTTTTTTACGGTCCATTAGTGCAGACATCCACGATCCAGCAGGGATTTTTTCAACGGTACCTGAAATTAGAAATATCCCTGCTGCAGGCGGTACTCGAACCCACCAGTTCCTGCATGAGTATCCAAGGTGTTAGCCACTAAACCACGGGGAGCCCCAACTCATAGTTCATAAAGAAAATAATGGTAGTATTCGCTCCTGAGAAGATGATACATATTTTCTGATGGAATACTCCGAGAAGGAAGCGGATCCAAGACCTTGTCCTACAAGTAGGCAAGTAGCTGACGGCATCTCACCTTGAGGCAGCTGACAGAAGGGCGGGGCTGCTGGAGATCAGCTGGAGGTGAGACTTTCGCCTAGAGAAATCCAGGGTCAGGAGGTCGGTAACCATCTACTCCCAGATTCTCGGCTATCCTCTCTACTCCAGGGGAGAAAACATAGCAATGGTCTGGAGAGTGTTTCAAGAATGAGAGAAGGCTATCTATTTACGGGATATAATTGTCAATTTGTGAAAGTTTCAAAATTTCTGTCATAAAACAGGATAATAAAAGACAATTCCGATAAGCCTATAAATAGAAAACCGTCAACACTATGATTTCAGCACTTTCCGATTTTTATTCGTGAACAAATTGTCTTCCGTTTTTTTTACGGTACTAAACCCTGACCAAATCAGTCTATCAAAAATTCCATTCCAACATCCCTTGCCATCAACATCCTTTGATAAAATCTCTATCCTCGTTCCACAATCCACAAAATCCTCATAGAAGACTAAAGCGGAGGTGGCCTAGAGATAGGCTTGCCATATTTTTGGTGAGTGAAACCGGGACACATTAATATAGGATGGGCATACCGGGGGGGGGGGGGGGGGGGGGGGTATGGAATAAAAATGGCACAAATTAGAAGGATAATGGTGAGTTTTAGTCTTGCTAGTAACGGGAGTGGGAAATCTGAAACCCGAAATTGTTAGTCTACCCAACTTTTAAAAGTAAAAAAGGAATTTTTGCTACTTAATTTACTCAAAAAGTTGCCCAGCCAAATGGTAGTAGTATTGATAAAACCGGGCGGGACGCTGGGACAAGAGCAAAATACCGGGACGTATGGCTAGCCTATCTAGAGACAATTTGCTTTAACATATGGAGTGCACAAAATGTATTATATTTTCTTTTAAATTTTTTCAGTTGTCTTAATTTTCTTCTGGGCTATGTAATTGTACATATTCCCACATCATGCCTCACAAAGTCATTGTAACAAAAACAGAAATATTACTGGAAATATGAATAGCATATTGTTGTAATTATCAATAATAAAAAAAATAATTGATTCAACTAATTATGAAAAAAATAATATAGATAAAGAACCTCTTTGTATGTGATTGCCCCATTGTCCAGGAAAGCAATCGGCCTATTTACACTCAGCTGGTTTGTATGTAAGTGCTTCATGGAAAGTCCTTTCGACACCCATTTAAAGGAGCGATAACACTGATAAGAATTATCTAATAGTGCTGTTGTTACTATCTGAAGCTGCACGTGAGCCAGGCAGCGGTTGGTTGCTCTGCCCTGCTTGGCACACTGCCCACTTTTGCAGCACTTGCCAAGTCGGGGGTATGACTCCCAACGGGGAATAGCATAGCATAGAACATTGCCTACCTTGTATCATAAATAACCAGGCTATCGGAACCTTTTAACGCCCTTTACTTCCTGTCTATAGGATAAAGAATAAATTATTTACTAAAATTCATGAATTGTTTTGGACTTTTACAGAGTTTTTCCGTCTCTAAATAGCCTAAACAGGCTTATAACGTCGACCCGATGACTCTGAGACGATGGAAAATTGCACCAGACGTTAGACATTTATCTACGAAATGTTTTGTTACGATTGGAGTTAAGGAAGTACACAAACAAAAATCATTTATGTACAAACATTACTACTATATTTATCAGTCTTTTTACTACTATATTTATATAATATGGTTTCTAACCATAGATAACCTTCATTTGTAAGTAATACTTTTAGGCTTGTAAAGCATAAATTAAAATAAGCAGAATATATTTCAGCAAGTAATATTTATTAATAAAAAGGTTACTATTATAAAAATCAATGGTAATTGTGAAGTTTAGGGGCCTCCTAACCGATTTTTTTGTCCGGTGGGTCTATAACATATTTCTATTTTATATTTATTTCGCAGTAGGGGCATACATGCTATGCGTTTCCGCTCGCTCAAGAAGATATCAAAACTCTAGTAAATTCAACTCGCTAAAATTAATATAATTCTATAAATTTTAGCGAGTTGGATCGACCAGAGTTTTGAAGGTTACTTTACTACCAACAACAGCCAATAGAAATGCTAATGACTTATGCGCATGTGCTGAATCTCTGTTATAATCACTAGAGATACTTCACAAGTAACTGGTTGTGCTCTTCCCAAAAAGACCCCAAACATGAGCTGTTTTTGATTTATCATATATTTTATTAAATATCTTGAATACGGCTGAGAAATCGTAGAAAGCGGAAACTAACTATTCGAAATCTTACTAACTTCTCTACATAAACTCTTCTGAAGTACAGAATAATTAAAAAGTACAAACGTTCCACAGGTATTTTATTTTTCGCATAACGTTTTCAGGGACTTAAGGGGCCCATAGAAGACCAACTTGGTTGTCAACCTTGTAGCCAACTTGGTTGTCCACAGACAGTCAACTTGTTGTTGCCAACTTCATTTGCTGATCAAAATCAAAACGGTTTTTATCTACACCAACCGTTTACTCCAACCGCCAACCTGCCCACAGATGTGCAACATCTCCTCCAACATGGCAAGTTGGCAACAAGGTTGACAACCAAGTTGACAACCAAGTTGGACCTTAATAAAAAAGAGGTATAATATAAAGCATTTAACGTAACAACACAATTTTTTTAAAAACAAACATTAAAACCTAACACCATATTTTTAAGTTTGTAAAGATCATAGGTTTTTAATTTATTATTATTTCGTTTTAAAAGGCAATTCAACCACGCGGGTCATTGTTGCCTATTTAATATTAATGGAATGTAATAATTTACAAAATTTAAATTCAATGCAGCAATCAGGTAATACAACAAAAATTATTTTTGTACATAGACCTGCTTATATACATACACTCACACAAACGAACACATGCATTATATGTGTATATATATACATACATATACACACACACACATACACATGTACGCACACGCACACACACAAGAATATCAGAAACAAAAAGATAACAAACTGTAATCATAAAATATATATATTTTCACAAATGCTCATGCATGATCGCACAAATACAAATACATAGACATGGAAATCCAGAGTTAAACAAAACATTACGTGTGTCCAAATTACACTATATTTTTATCCGTAATTAACGTAATTATATTTTATAATAGAGATCTGTGTCTCTCAAGAAATTTAACGCTCTCTGGGTTAACTCATGGTCGTCTCCAAGTATATCACAGAGAGGACCATGAATCCCCATTTCGTTTCGAGCGGCTTCATAGGCTCTACATTCGGTGAATATATGTTTAATAGAAATATTTTCATCACAAACAGAGCATTCAGGCCTGGACTCTCTTTTAAATAAGTAAGCATGGGTAAGATTGGTGTGTCCAATTCTTATTCTCGACCACCTCATAGGTACTGAACCACCTCAATAGGTTTTAAAGTTTTTTTTAAAAAAAAATGCTGCTGTTATCTTAAATTGTTTGTATTACCTGTTTTTGTTAAGGTTTTTGTGTCACAAGGAATTGAAAATGAGGCTAAAAAACGTTCTGCAAAAATTTTTTTCATTATTCTGATCATGAATTTCCACCATCCAGCAATTCCAACAATGTTTTGAAGTAGTTTTCCGATGGTCTGATCACAGTAGAAGAAATAAATGCTTAAAACATCAATATTTATTATTATTGTGTTTGCTTTCCTTAGTTATTTATAGCTTGTTATTAGCACTTTCCTCCGAAGGAAAGTAGCTATTGAGGTTGCACTCATGATGGAATTTTTGAAATTTTTTTTCAAATCTTTATCGATCCTACCTAGTAGAGACCGAAAATGACCCCAGTTAAAATTTATATATATATATATATATATATATATATATATATATATATGTGTGTGTGTGTGTGTGTGTGTGTGTGTGTCCGTTAACACGATACAGGCCAGAGTTTTTGTTTTTTCGCCACGGAACTTGGTATATAGTATTCCCCTATCAAACGATTGAACGAGTTCGTTAACCAACAAAATCGGTCCATCCGGAGGGGGGGGGGGGTTACTCCGGAGCCAAAGTAGTCATTTGCCAATACCAGTCGTAATTGTTGTTATATTTCAACGAAACACGGTATTCGTTCTGGTCAACTGAAAAGAAAAATGATTTGTAAAAATAAACTAAATTGGTTCATCGGGAGGGGGCTTTACTCTAGAGTAAAAGTACTTATTTGCCAATACCAGTCGTAATTGTTATTATATTTCAACGAAACTCGGTATTCGTTGTTGTCAACCGAATAGAAAAATGTGTTGTAAAAATAAACTAAATTGGTTCATTAGGGGGGGGCGGGGTTACTTTTTACTATTCTTGAATTCTCCCGCCAAAAGTAGGTTTTTTATTATTCATCAAGATCAACAGATGAAAATGTGAAGCTTTGTGTATTTATTACGTAGTGTTGTACCCCACATACACAAAACTCTGGAGTGAAATTAATTACAAAATTAATAATTGAAACAGCTACTCATAACAAATGCAAAAGAGCAGAACTATTAATTTTTTTATTTTAATTATCGAGGTTATTTTAAGCAAATCATTCAGGAATGCACTCGACACTACCCAAATCTGAGGAAAGTTCTTAGTTATGCAGTTCCTGCGCGACGGACGTTTTTATCTAACATTTGTACAAATCATTTTAACATTAGGTACATAGTTTTATTTGTTTGTTCATGATTTACATATTATTTTTATTAGTTTAACTTATTTATAATATGCTTCCAATGTTTTGTAGTTAGCGACCCAATTTAGTTGAGCAACTCAACCTTGTTTTTCTCTCGCTTGTCAAGAACTAGTCATACTTCCTAAAAAAAGGCCAGTATCCATTGTAGGGAGCTACAAGAAAGCATTGCTTCGATATAGTGGATCTGCTAATGATATGCAGAGATCAGTCATCAGCTGAACATGACTCAGAACAGCTGATGATGCATAGTCAGCTGATGGACTTCCTACCACAAGCCTCCTTCCTCAGGGAGAGTAACAGTCAGTGGTTTCTGCTAGGCAATCACAGGGCGAGATACTTCCTGTTCCCTATGGTATTTATTAGTGTTGTTATTACAACTAGGTTTGCTGTTGTATTATCAGACCTCAGGATACCGTTCTTATCTAAGGGCTATTCAAGAGATGGTATCATTTCCTACCTTCCTGTAGAAGTAAAAACCATCTTAATCCGAGGGTACAATACGGAAGTATTGGCGAGAAAAACTTTTGTGATCTTTGTTTCAGGAACATGAAATTTTCCGGCATTTCCGGATTGCATCATTGACACAACATCATAAGCTGGTATGCTCCCTATGGAGGGAGGAAACGCGCTACAAGCCGTTAACAAAAACTACTTTACACTATACCTGGTTGACCTAAAAGAAATATATGAATCAATCCATGCAAAAAGAGCTTCAGTCCATAATTAGTAGTTTTGAGAAAACGAGAAAAAACTGTCTACACCCTTCATTTGTTTTATTAATGTGCTATTTTTTTTTTTTTTTTTGTTTGAGTACCTTCTACTGACACAAGTTATATATGAAACATTGGTTATTACTAACAAATGCATTATATTATTAAAATATAATACTAGTGCTTGGACTGAAGCTCTTCTTGCATGGAACAGCCTAAGGAGTACTTCCTTGCTAAATATAAGGTCTAATATAATGTAAAACACATTGTAGGATATTTTGTCTAACAGTATATTATCAATGGTACAATATGTAAGAAATATTTGCATGATATAAAGTTCATACAATGAGTAATGTAATGCTTAATCGTCTTGAACTTCTTCATCTATGTTTATAGTTGTTGGCCAACCCAATATTTCATAGTAAAAATTCTTGTTCTCTTCTGAAACGTATGGCATCAACTTCTTAATGTCTTCATTTTTTTTCTGTTTGATGGGGACCTTGCCTCCTGGGTAGGCAGAATTGGGAGGGAACACTGGAGCCTGAAGACCTTGGCGTAAACGAAAGGTGTGTGCAACAATGCCGTTAATGAATTTGTTTGCTACATGTGTTTCTATGGCAACGATGTATTGGACTAAAGTCCTCTTAACATAGAAATGTGTAGTGACCGTCAGATACAACGAATCCATCACTAACTCATATTTGGGAAAAAATGGACTGAAGCTCTTTTTGCACGGATCGATTCATATATGAAAGATCCACCCGTCCTACCCTTAGGGCTTGCCTGGTAGCATATGAACTAGAGAAATGGGGTCAGGGGGGATTACCATCCTTCATATCCTGTCATCTTCAAGATATATAAATAGCTCTTATAATGAAATATCTTACTTTTATGAGGGATCCTTCGCCAACGGCATGGGCGTATAAAAGTGAGAGGCTGCAGCCCCCCAAAATGTTTATTTAATCGGTAAAAAAACTGCCATAAAACCTCAAAAATAAATTAAACAAGATCACTTAGTTCAGGAAGTTTACATTTTTCTACACAAAATAATAGGGTGCTCATTTTAAATCTGCTATTATTTTTCGTGTAGAAAAATGTATAAAGCTTGTTTACGTCAAACGTAAGCATATTTTTGAATTTATTTAACAAAATATAAATTATTGTTCAACGATTGTTTTTTCCCTTTAATCTACTCTATAAAACAAATGAATTAGTGAAAGAATCATGTCGATATCATTTTATAAACTCGATATATAAAATAAAGCATTTTCAACCTATTTTATTGTATTTCTCAGCTCCTAAGGCGCATTGTACGGAACGCTCGGACACGCGTCGACTATTCTTCGATGTAGAATCACCAGAAAACAAACGGACCAAATCTGTGACCCCACCACTGTATACTCCCTTTGTTAGAATATTTAAAGTGTACTTTAGAAAGGTGGTTTCACCCCTTAAACGTTCGATTGGACCGATATAAAAAAATATTTTATTGATGTTTTCCGGTAGTGGGGTTGCTTAATTCCAGAGGGTGAAACAAAATTCAGTCTTCCCACAAATTTTCTTTATTTTGCACTAGGCCTTTCAACACAAATGTGCCATCATCAGGTGCTAACAACAAATAAAAACATGCATTAATATTGTTTGACTCCTTAATAACAATTAATATTGTTTGACTGTTGTTGGACAGTATTCTAACTATTAATTAGACTAATTAGACTAATTACTGTCCAACAACAGTCAAACAATATTAATTGTTATTAAGGAGTCAAACAATATTAATGCATGTTTTTATTTGTTGTTAGCACCTGATGATGGCACATTTGTGTTGAAAGGCCTAGTGCAAAATAAAGAAAATTTGTGGGAAGACTGAATTTTGTTTCACCCTCTGGAATAAAAAAATATGTATAGATTATTTTCACGAGTTTAATAAATACACAAAGTTTCATAAAAATCGGCTCCGGACACTTGGAGATGTTTCCTTATTAGTGAGAGGGACAAGTCAGAGTGTCTACTACTTTTGAGAAAGCCCATTTCATGACTTTTTCATGACTTTAAATGCAAATTTCATGCCCATTAAAACGAAAATAATTTCCCTTAAAAAGAAAATCCCATAACTTTTAAATGTTATATTAATAGTAACATTACACGGATTACCACGAAATATATAAAATTACAATTTAAAACTGCATAAAATGTGCATCATATTTTAAAGAGGATATTAATATAACATTATTTGTAAAAGTGAAGAAACGATAACGACTAAAAGTTTTAGAATGAATATGGAATTAGAAGCCTCAAAACATTTGAACAATGGTAGAAGAATTCAACATTTCTAAAAAAATTACTAACAAAATATAATTTAGTAAATGAGTAAAGTCTACATAATTTCAATATTAAAGTCTGAATATGAATAAATAGAAATTAAAATATATGTAAATAATGGATAATTGATGTGTAAATGCTATAACAAAAGAATATAACAGAGGTAAGGGGCGTGGGAGGCAGAGAGAATCGAGTCACCGTACGAAAACGACGACAATTACGAATGCGCAATAGTCCTGAGATTATGTTAGACTCCGGTAAAACTGAAATTTCATGAAATGATTTCAAAATTCATGACTTTTTCGTGACTTTCGTACCCTATTTTCAATTTCGTGACTTTTTCGTGCAGTAGACACCCTGCAAGTACTAAGTTCGTGTAAGCAAAGGATCACAGTCATGACCCACTCAATAACCTGAACACCAGAAAAATTGTTTACTAACCGTACAGTACCCCCTCCCCCCGCCCAATAATTTGCGTACAGTATAAACGCAGACCTGTCTAGTGGGATCCTGACCTTGCCAGGAGTGTAGTATTACTTGGAACACGAGTAGGGCGTCTTGCAGTAGCTCCTCCTAACCTACCACAGCCCAGGAATACCATCAACATATACTGCATCGACTTGGTGGAATGTTTAGAACGGGTTTCATTCAAGGCGAACCACATAAACATGGAGAACTTTCAGGTTCACCTCAATGAACACATTCCATTCTGCTTTCAAAATATAAACAAGGCCAAGTGTTAAGGTCATGGGTCTTTGGGAGGCTACTGGAAACACAAGAATTAGACATTCTTCGTAATATTGAAGGTTTGAAGGTAGCCCCCCCCCGCTACGAAAGGTACCATAAGGATCCATTGGATTGAAAAGGTCAATTTAGGAATATGTAAACGGGGCCCCACAATATTAATTCTCATTTAAGCAGTTCGTGACGAATAACTTAAATTGTAAATTGAGATTAACAGTGGATATCAGCTGTTCTACCTTCACAAACATATACATGTTACTTATTACATATTATGCAATACCATGAGAAAGTTTTTCATTCCTTTTCTAATCTAGTACTTCGTAAAAAGTGGTTTTCAATCTTATATGAAAAAAAAAAAACCGAAAAGACATCACCAACCAAGGAGATCAAAGATTAAATCTATACCTCTGAGGTAAAGGACACCTTGTCACATATTTTTATTTGTTGTGGAAAGCCAATTTTCCATAACTCAAAACAATTAAAATGTATTTCTTCGGTACTCATAGAAACAGTTTTGATATTGGCATTGATGGGTAATTGGAAGTATTGATCATAGTCAAACAAAACCAAGTCCTTTACATGGAGTAAATAAAACGTCCTTTTACCAATAAATAAAACGGACATGATTTTATTTTTCACTGTCTTATCTTCGTTATTTATGGTATCAGGATATAGTGCCCTTTACCATTATATGGATCGATCAATCCACATTAAGAATATGGTCTTAAGTCAATTTAATAAAAAAATGAACATGGTGTCCTTAACTTCGGGGTACACAAATTTAACTTAATCCATGCCAACTATAGAAAATGTATGATAAGAGCATTTGGTTCAGCCATCTTACCAAAAAATTTTATGTTTAGCTAAGAGATTTTACGTAATACATACTCCATTCTATTTTATGTATTTTAATTTCAATTTCTTAAATAATTATATGAACCTTGGCATTTGTTTTTTTTTGTGTGTGTGTGTGTGTATTTTTTTTCACTCCAAGCCTCAATACAGATGTTATTTTAATAGATCGTCTTCGTTCATAGTGCTGAATTTCTCTTTCAGTCATAGTGCTGAATTTCTCTTTCAGTCATAGTGCTGAATTCCTCTTTCAGTCATAGTGCTGAATTTCTCTTTCAGTCATAGTGCTGAATTTCTCTTTCAATCATAGTGCTGAATTTCTCTTTCAGTCATAGTGCTGAATTTCTCTTTCAATCATAGTGCTGAATTTCTCTTTCAGTCATAGTGCTGAATTTCTCTTTCAATCATAGTGCTGAATTTCTCTTTCAGTCATAGTGCTGAATTTCTCTTTCAGTCATAGTGCCGAATTTCTCTTTCAATCATAGTGCTGAATTTCTCTTTCAGTCATAGTGCTGAATTTCTCTTTCAATCATAGTGCTGAATTTCTCTTTCAGTCATAGTGCTGAATTTCTCTTTCAGTCATAGTGCTGAATTTCTCTTTCAGTCATAGTACTGAATTTCTCTTTCAATCATAGTGCTGAATTTCTCTTTCAGTCATAGTGCTGAATTTCTCTTTCAGTCATAGTGCTGAATTTCTCTTTCAGTCATAGTGCTGAATTTCTCTTTCAGTCATAGTGCTGAATTTCTCTTTCAATCATAGTGCTGAATTTCTCTTTCAGTCATAGTGCTGAATTTCTCTTTCAATCATAGTGCTGAATTTCTCTTTCAGTCATAGTGCTGAATTTCTCTTTCAGTCATAGTGCTGAATTTCTCTTTCAATCATAGTGCTGAATTTCTCTTTCAGTCATAGTGCTGAATTTCTCTTTCAGTCATAGTGCTGAATTTCTCTTTCAATCATAGTGCTGAATTTCTCTTTCAGTCATAGTGCTGAATTTCTCTTTCAGTCATAGTGCTGAATTTCTCTTTCAGTCATAGTGCTGAATTTCTCTTTCAGTCATAGTGCTGAATTTCTCTTTCAGTCATAGTGCTGAATTTCTCTTTCAGTCATAGTGCTGAATTTCTCTTTCAGTCATAGTGCTGAATTTCTCTTTCAGTCATAGTGCTGAATTTCTCTTTCAGTCATAGTGCTGAATTTCTCTTTCAGTCATAGACCACATTCCTACACACTTACAACAAGCTAATTACTTTTGACTTGACTCCCCAAACATTCACTAGAAATAATTTATATGGCAAGACGACGATTGCCGGGACAGCTAGTATATATACACACACACACAGACATTTAATTGATCTTGAGACAACTTACAGATTCCTCGAAGCCTCAGTGAACTCTTACCTGATAGGAGCCCCCACATTGATACCATACTGACATACTTAAGGACGACAAAGACATATAATAAAATTTAATTATACCACACATAACTCCCAAGTCAAAGTTTCTTATTTCAGGAAAATGTTCCTCAGATATCAACTCCCCAAATACTATTTATTATTACCGTTAAAATTATAAGTTTAATTCTGTATTCATTTATTTTATTAATTCCTTATATATTTCTTTATTATTTTTTATTATTATTCTTTTCTTCATTTCATTTTCCATATCCTTTAATTTTGTTACTGATCCTTAGCTTATAATTTATTATTTTATTTATTATATTTTATATCAATTCTTTTAGGGCAGATCACCATTGCTGTGCAGCTCTTAAAATAAAATAAATAAATTGATCTTGACCTCAAACCAATCTTTATTTTTCTCTCCTTCTATACATTGAACATTTCGGCTATTTTGCCATTTTCAATCTAGAAGAAAATTGAAGAGTTACACATCTGATTGATTCCTTCAATTTACCATTAAAATACAAATTATTTAAACCCTTGTCTCAAAATTACTTAAATTAATTTACCTCATATATTAGCTGCCCTTTTTTTACAATTTGTAAAATTGGTCTTTGTCATCCTGGTTCTAATATTCTACATCAAATTTCATCCTTGAAATCATTATTATATAATATATTAAGTTTATTTTCTATACCTAACATTTCTTTCTTTCATAATTTAAATCCAGATCCATGTGAACCATTTCTACCTCCATTTTCTTGTTTGTTTTTTTTTGTTTTTTTCCATTTCTTCTAAATTGAAAATGGCAAAATAGCCGAAACGTTTAAAGTAAAGAAGGAGAGAAAAATAAAGATTAGTTAAAGGTCAAAATTTAAAATGTGTGCTAATTAATGATTGCCTCAGACTGGTGGCGGTGAAAAAATTTAATCAGAATATATATATATATATATATATATATATATATATATATATATATATATACGTGTGTGTGTATGTGTGTGTGTGTGTGTGTTTGTTTGTCTAAGGAACGAAGCATTATGCCAGGAACTTGTCTATGCTAGAATGCCTTTCACCCTCGGACTGGGAAGTTGACCTATCATGAAGAACCGATCACCCCAACAACCTGTATTACCTACTTATAGTTATACCTAAACAGCATTTATCTTAATAATATTGACGAATACCTTTCATGAGTATCTTATATTTTTTAAGCGTGGGAAATCTAAAGTAGGAAAGCCATTTTTATTTTTATACTACTTTATTAATGTATTTCAAACAATTATTTTAGCAAAATGGCATCATGTATTTAATTGTATGATAAAATGTGTAATAAACAAGGAAAGTCCACAAGATGGCCAACAGTCATTTCTGTAGTCACGGTAAACTGTCGACATTTCGTGTTAGATCACTGTACATTTTCAGAGCATAATCTGTAAGTAATGAGTCAAAGAAAAACTTTTTGTTTTGATTTTTACAAAATTACTTGGTTGCTTTATATTAATAAAGCTTCATATTAATAAAACAGCATAATAGGTTAATTTACTAAAAAAGAAATATTTTCTTTGGCTAAAAGAAAAATAGTTTTCTATAAATCATGCCTGAATTTTGTTAACTCACTACGTAGTTAATTAATTCAAATTGCTTACCAGTTAAGGCCACCGGGCGTCCTGTTTAGTTTTAGTAAAACTATGACTCGAAAGATAAGATGACTCAACGTCAGTTCTCAGATGGAAGTCAATACTTAGGCAAAATGCATACATTGGAACGATGGGAACAGACAGAAATAAATGAATAGCACACAGGTAGATCATGATCCGGGGAGTCTCGTAGGCTTGGTCAAAAACGTCTACCAGCTGACTGCCTGTATGTTTATTCCTTTTACAAATCCCCACCGTTTGACCGATTTTGATCAATCTTAGCACACATGTACGTCTTGATTCGTGGAGAGTTATAGGCTAGGTTAAAATCGTCTAGAACTCACAGTTCGGAAGTCACGGGTTCGAAACTATGAACCCAAATAGTTACAGACTTGCGTTATTAGATTTTAATTTTTTTTTTTTTTTTTTTTTTTTTTTTTTTTTTTTTTTTTTTTTTACGGCGCATCTACTTCTAGGTCATTAGCGCCGACATCCAGGGTGCAGCGAGGAATTTTCCCAGCGAGCCTTGAGATGAGAAAATTCCTGCCGGAGGTGGGAATCGAACCCACCATCTCCCGCTTATGAATCCAGCGCGCTAGCCACTAGACTACGGGAGACCCTGTTAGATTTTAATATTACTTATTTGGTTTCTAAGATATTTTTGCTTTTCTAGATGCAAAAAGTAGGTGTAGCTTAATTAGTAAAATGAGTTTTTATTATTTAAGTATTTTCGTATTTTGCCTAAGTATTTACTTCTCAATAGAGATTCATTCAAAATGTGTTGCCAATGTGTTGATTCGAAATTGCATTTTGGTCTGACCTGTCGTGTTATGAGGAGTAGCACGTCATCAGTGAATGACCTATTCTAAAGCGGCATAACAGTCCCGTCAACGAACAGTTATAGATGGAAATTTTTGACTTCGTAATTTTATTTAGGCTGGATAGGAGGTGAACATATCAAAAGTACTCGCCCGTAGCCTTTGTGCCGGGGGGGGGGGGAGGGGGGTTTAGAAAAAAAGTGTGTTTTTTCCAAAAATGACAGACTTTCAAGAGCGGATATTTCGAAAACTAAAGATATCTCGAAAAACTTTATAGAATAGAACTTGTAGGAAATTTAATCAGCTTTCATTTGTTATAGAATAGTCATGTCGCAAGGACGCAGGGTTTCCGAGATATAAGTGAAAACCCGAAAAGTGGGACCTTCTAAACCCCCCCTCCCCCCGGCACAAAGGCTACGGGCGAGGACTTTTGATATGTTCACCTCCTATCCAGCCCAAACAAAGTTACGAGGTCAAAAAATTTGTTCCAAAAATTTCCACCTATAGCTGTTTTTAAGCATTCGTTGCCTGGACTGTAAGAGAACTTCTCTTTTTCCTTGCCTTATGCGTGGAGTGCAGTCACCGAATATAATGTGAATTATATTTATTTTATAAAAATTCTATTTTCTAAATTTTATTGTGAGGCAACAAATAAAATATAATGTTTGGGTACTAGAGTATCAGAGTTTTTAGTATTATCAAAATCTGGCCGGATTACAAAATGATATCAGGATTAAAAAAGCACTTTAAAAATAGAATTAGAGAGTCATGAGGATACTAGGATCTGTTCTCTATAGGCAGGAAAAAGCTTACAATAAAAGCACAATTAATATAATATTTTTAATAACGGAACTAACAGACAAAGGAAATAGTGCAATTTTAAGAAAATAAATGTAAGCCCGGATAGATATTCAGAAAATACATTTTTTATTGAAAATTCAGTTAGAGGGAGATTACAAAAAAAAGTTGAGCAGCTTGGTCTGAAAAAAAAAACTCGTTCAGAATAAAATCAAACTGGTAAAAACATCGATACTTTTACTTCACGTGGTCCTGTCGAGCCCATTTTGAGTAAAGATATTTTTATTTGAGAGAGATTATTTTAAATATATCACCGCTATCCTTTCTAAATATTGCAGGAAAATCATTGGGTTCTTTCGCCGAAAAAACTGTAAAATTGTTGTTATACAGCCTGAAATAACACAGGCTTCTTAAATCCATGTGTTTTCATATAATGAGTAAATGCGCTATGATTCGAATTTATAATAGAAACTACATGCTCAGCCCGAAGAAAGGGACCGACCTTGGAGGCGACAAACACTTTACCTGAACAAGGCTTTGCTCATAGTACAGAGAATCAAATAACATGGCGAACATTGTAGATTTAATCAAATTATCTGATCCTGATTTTTACCCGTTAATTAATTAATTAAAGGCTGGGTGAGCCTAGGCACGATCTGGGACCCCAAATCGAACCTTCGATCGATGGCACTAGAAGAAAAAATCTTTAGTACACGCTCGGGTTATATTTTTATATAAAGACAATTTAATAAAAGATTAGATCAACATAGAACAACCACACAAGCGTAAAAAGTTACTTTGACTACTCTCGACCTTAATAAAGCGATACTGGAAATATAAACAACATTTTCCAAATTCCTATGCTAATCCAGAGACCCGTGACACAGTTTAAGGCGGGAATAGTAGAGGGAGAGAAAGTCCAAAGAGGTAGATACAGACCATTAGGGAAAGTCATTAACTCCAACGAGGAAGAATGATAATTATACAAAAACCAGTCCTACCAACCTCCGACCACCTAATTACCACTTTAATACTCACACTTTTCCCTCGCTGTGAAAACAAAATTAACTTTTATTTGAGGAATCAGTAAAAAAAATTCTCGTTTCAGGGAGACGATGCTAGCTTGATTATTTGAATTTCTAAAACGGCAATCGTGAAAAGTGCAGGTATTTTTAAAGAGGAAAATTTCTCCATAAAAACTTAAAACTCTAGGTTATATAATTGAACAGCTATGAGGAAGGCGTTGCCCAAGAAAACCTTTTGGCGATCACGAAGGAGTATTTTCAAGTGGATGAGAAATATGTCATTGTCGTAGGAAGGAAAGAGCTCCTTGTTGATTGAGATGTTTTTACGCGCAAACGGTGCGTCGGATCAAAAGATGTCTTGGAATAAATTAGTCTTAAAATGAAATTTTCTATCAGAATTCGTCATAAAAAATACCTGCCGCCATTAGAAAATCAAGAGTTAGATGCGCTGGAGAAAAACTGGAGAATGTTACAAAGTCAACTTAACCTTTAAAAGAAACCTCATGCAACATAACTAAGACCTACCAAGTTTCATCTCGAAATTCCAACAACTCTAGGAGGAAAAGGGGGTGGACTCATACTGGGACACCCTGTATATTATATATTCATACACTCACACTTTTCTACCTTGAGCTTCCACAAGATTTCATGAAGGCATTTTTCCTTTTGCATCCTGCCTGGAGTTATGCATGTCCTAAATTGTTTTAAATTATTATTTTTCTTCGAAGGATTGGTTAGGATGCCAGCCTATTTGCTGAAGGCTAGTTATTTGGCGATCACGAAGGAGTGTTTTCAAGTGGATGAGAAATATGTCATTGTCGTAGGAAGGAAAGAGCTCCTTGTTGACAATAACGCTTCCCTCGATACAAGGACATTTGACGCGAATGTACAGTAGAATAGAGGAACACAATGGAGGAATGACCAAACAACAGCCACTAAAGAACATGTTATAATTCCTCAGGGGTTCAGCACTATACTTATTCGGGATTCGGTGCCCAGGCCGACCCTAGGCCCACCCAGCATGTAATTAATTTAGTGGCTAACTGCAAAGGCGTAAATCAGGCGGCCGGAGCATAGTAGAGACCATAATTTCACCCTAGGGTGCGGTTGGTCAAGAATCAGACACCTCTACAGAATCCGCCGCTCTGGGCCCTCGTGGCCTGTAACGGGACTGATATTTTTATGATTCTTTAGGAAAAAGAAATAACTAGCCTTCATATATATATTGGGCACTTTAGCCTCACGGAAATAATATATTCCAAATGCTCTAAAAGTATTATAGCACACTGTCTACAACCATTTGCTCCATAATAATTATTATAATACACCGTTTGATACAGCTAAAGCCCTAGCAGACGACTCGTCTAAGAGAGTAGGATAAAATCTTAGTCTTCCTAAAAGAGCCGAAAATATACGATGAAACATAGAACTATTGAAAAAATAATATAAATAAAATTAAAAAAAAATTAATAAATAAAATAAAAATATGCCTATAAAATAATAAAAGAGAATAAGAAAGAAACAAATAAAATAAGATAACAAAAAGTTGATATAATGTAATAATAATTGAAGTGTAAAATTTCTTTTTCACAAGTGGAAACTAAAATTTAAGAGAAAAGCAAAATCGCAGAATATGATAACCCTGTAGTTTTTCCCACTAATAATTTCGGCCAGTAACGATTTGAGTCCGTTCTACCTGTATATTTTAATATACAGTAATTTTAATAAAATATCAACTTGTATTGGCTAAAAATATTCTTGGGAGTATGACAATGAAGAAGTAACTCAGGCAGTAGTTATGCATCCAAAATAACTTGTATTGGAAATATGCTTATATAGTGTCTTTTTTTTCTCTCTTACCCGTAAAACTCACTGTCAAACGTCCATACCTGGAACAAAAACAAAAATAAATTAAAATACATCTTTAAAACATTTTAAGTGGACATTACAAGTTATTTTCAAAGGAGGAAAATTGGACATGGTCCAACGGAGTTTTATTTAATTGGAGTGCGCTTTCAAGGACAGGTCTTGAGTGCCAGAATCCCACGTTTTAACGCCTTATCACCAAAGGAGGTACCAAGCAAGGCACTTGGCGAAAGTTGGGCGTGTCCGATCGGTTTGGTAGACTGCATGAGCGTACATAGAAAATAATTTCGGGGGTGGGGGGGGGAGGCTGGGAGAATTTCAGAGGGGGCAGGGAGCATTTCCGAGGTATGAAATACCAGCAATCTAGAAGTAGCACCTGTTAGCCAACTAAAACACTATTAAACCAATTAAAATACTATAATTTCTGAACTAAGTGATCTTATTTAATTTATTTTTAAGGGCTATATGACACATTTGTACCCCTCCCCTATAAACGCCCATGGTAGAGTGTTGTCGCCTCTTATCTTTCCTGCACCATACGAGCATAAATACTTAGAAGGTTACAAGATATCTGCCAGACATTCCAACCAAAATAGATGTCAACAGGTGTCATTATGGGGTATTCATGAGCATAGTTCAATGGCTAGTGGATCAAGAAGAAAATTCCTTCCTCCCACAATTGGTCTTCTGTATATTTACTTCTTAATAATTCATTTTAAGTCGTACTTCGTACCATTAAAGTTTACTAATGTTTTAGCGAGTTTTCTCGCTCCCTCCGTAGCGAAGATAGCCGCCTACTACGTTGACTCGATTAAGCAATTTTAATTTAATATAATTTAATCAGTGTTCCGCTTCTTGGCAATAACACAGTAAGCAGCATCTTCTGAATTCAGTCTCACTAGGAAATCAGCTTGTTTGATTGCATATTTTTAAATGTATGTGTAAAGGTAGTGTAATAGGGGTTTAAATGAAAATATCACTTAAAGTTCATAGGAACTTAATGTCTTCAAGACAGCACGCTTAAGGTCATCAAATAAGGTCGTACAGTTCTGTGTTCCTGAAGTATGTAAGTACAGTGTTTTGTATACTGGCTATCATTGCCTAGGAGTTCTTGCATATCATACGGCAGATTAATATCGTTTCTTCTGCGGCAGTCTGTCAGTAAATGTTTGACAGTAAGTTCACAGTTACATATGTCACATATTGGTCTGTTACGTCTTGTATTCGTGTGTTAGTCGAATGTGTCCAAGTCGTAGTCGAGCCAGAACTATTTCCTCACGTCTGTTTTCTCTGTGACTGGATGGCCAATCCTCGACAGTATTTTTAATTGATCGAAGTTTATTATCTGTTAGTTGCGTCCTCGAGTTGTACCATTGTTGTAATATTGATGATTTTATAGTTTTCGTGAGGTCTTTTTCTGTTATTAGTTCAAGGTCACATGTCATATGCCTTACTGCATTTTTAGCGAAATAATCTGCTATGGAGCTTTCCCCAAGTTCTTCATGGCCTGGTAGCCAGTGCATTACTCGATTAAGCAATCCGAGGGTACCGACAAGAACAGTCCGCATTTTAGAATATTAGAGTATTGGGTATATAAATATTTGCCTGCACGCTCTCTAGCTGCCCCAAAAAATGCTCAAATTTTGATAAAGGCTGATACAAAAATACCTTGTCTGATATTTTGAGGTCAAGTTTTTGAACCAGCAGAATCCACGCAACGAAATATTGTTTTTTTGGGGCGAAATTCGCAAGAAAAAAAAAACATTCTGAGCCTTAAATTGAAAAACGTGAAATACTATCTTGATGTGAATTTTGAACAGACGTTAAATATGTTTGATAACTAACTTTTTTATTTAATCAACTTGTGAACAAACGTTTGAAGTAAATGACAACACTGGTCTGCGGTAGATGAAGTATCTTATATAATTCTTAAAATCAATCTTTCTGATATGGCGCACAAAAATCAAATCGATGCAAACTATCGAATATGAAAAATCTCGTTTTTTTTGCTCTTGGATTGTGGGCGATACGGCTTGTCGTAAATTGTCACACTCTAACCCCTTTAGAATAGCCTTTAATGCCTTAAATAAAGTATCGAATAAGACCATTTTTCCAATATAAAACTTCGTCAATTGATTGAATATGTTGGTTCTCTAGTTTGCTCCGATTTGCATATTCGATAGTTTGACATGGTAGGGACGATATGTTCTGTGTTGATTGTCATGTTGCATGTTTCAGACGTGGGTAGGTGCAGAGTTTCGATGAGGTAGGTACGAGTTATTGCACATTTATCTGTTTGTAAACTTGTTTTATCTGCAAAGAACGTTTTCCCTCCGAGAGTGACCTAAAGCTGTATTCCATTGTCATGGTCACACTTTTGTCTCGGTACTTTGATTGTGGCCAGAGTGCTTTACATTTTTCTAACATATTATTTTTCATGTATTTCTTTATTTCCTGCACAGTTGCTTCATCGAAGTGCTGCACATCAGCATCGATATCAGACCGAGCATGGGTCCATTTTTATATGAAAAATAAAAAAAACGTAGCTTTATTAACCCTCAAGAGAAAACTCCACCTTCACCTAACGGTCAATCATCTAAACAATATTAACTGTTTCTATTCCAAGAAATTCGAATGATACCGAACGGAAACGCGCTAAAAAGACGCAGTTCTTGCAAGTCCAACTTTTTGAAAATTTTATGCAGAAAGCGCGAAGAGCGACTCGGCTCCGGGCCATTTAAGATTATCGCGCTCAGCTTCTGAAATATTTCTTTTATCACACCTAGTCTAGTGTTTACATTATTATCTCTAGTGATAAGGTTCTTGTCCGATTAGATGCGGTCGTTGTATCTTCTGTTTATATTGGTTTCTAATAATAACGGTTCTTTGAGTTACAAGGTCTGTCACAAAGGAGCTCTATGACTAATGTTAGGATAAAATAAATATATACAAATTTTAGCGCGTTTAATTTTATCTTAACTAGCTGATTGACAAATCTGAAAATCATGATCTTCTGACAAGTATACACTTTTATTTCTTAGAACCCCCAAATGAACTTTACCGAGCTATATAAGTACACTGAGGATGAGGAACTTTACAAAATGACCGTCAATTAAAAACTTGGAAAAGTATAGTGGCTAATTTATATTATTCTACATTATGCTGGATCATTGTTAGTGAAGACTTGGTAGTTGGAGGGCGGATATAACCTAAAAATAACACCTAGATTGATTCAGGAATCCATCTTCCATTATTAGTGACCTTTACATGAATGATATATTTCAGTGAGTAGTAAACAGATTAGCCTTTACAACAATCTAGTCTGTAGCATTGATTGTTACCAAAGGAAATTTTTTTTTTTTTTACCCCCATTCGTAGTTTCTTGGAAAAGCGGTGAGATTTTATTATCATAAAAGGCGATGTTGCACTTTAAGGGACCCTGATTGGCCATAACTATCCTATCAAAAGCCCTTGTCGCGTTAGACTAGCCCTTTGAACGCTTATTACACCAGTTTTCAGTTAGTTCAAGATTGAAATGGACTCCCGGTGGGTATGTGGAGGAGAACTCCCATAGCTAATGCCAGAAGCCTGCTGACAGTCGAGCAGTCTTTCCCTCAGAGACTCACTCATTCTTACTCATTTGCAGCAGTAGACAGGGAATGTGGACTATCTTCCTTGTTTTAGATCCTTATCCTTTTTGATCTTCTCGGCCATCTTACCCACGTGCGAGTATGGATTTTGCTAGTCAGTATAATTATATTTCTGTACCCCGGAGGTAAAGGACACCATGTCACATATTTTTAATTGTTTAGGAGAGCCAATTTTCCATAACTTTGAACTATTAAAATTTGTTTCTTCGTTACTTAAAGAAATAGTTTAAAGAAGTTTTTTCACATTGTTATTGACATTGTTAGGTAATTGGAGAACTTTCAGGTTCACCTCAATGAAGACATTTCATTCTGCTTTCAAAATATAAACAAGGCCAAGTGTTAAGGTCATGGGTCTTTGGGAGGCTACTGGTAACTGACTTGCACATTTCTCACCCAACATTGAAGGTTTGAAGTTAGCCCCTCCACTACGAAAGGTACCATAAGGATCCATTGGATTGAAAAGGTCAATTTAGGAATATGTAAACGGGGCCCCACAATATTAATTCTCATTTAAGCAGTTCGTGACAAATAACTTAAATTGTAAATTGAGATTAACAGTGGATATCAGCTGTTCTACCTTCACAAACATATACATGTTACTTATTACATATTATGCAATACTATGAGAAAGTTTTTCATTCCTTTTCTAATCTAGTACTTCGTAAAAAGTGGTTTTCAATCTTATAAGAAAAAACCCCGAAAAGACACCACCAACCAAGGAGATCAAAGATTAAATCTATACCTCCGAGGTAAAGGACACCTTGTCACATATTTTTATTTGTTGTGGAAAGCCAATTTTCCATAACTCAAAACAATTAAAATGTATTTCTTCGGTACTCATAGAAACAGTTTTGATATTGGCATTGATGGGTAATTGGAAGTATTGATCATAGTCAAACAAAACCAAGTCCTCCACATGGTGTCTTTTACCACTAATGAAAACATATCCTCGTTATTTATGGGAGCAGGACATAGTGCCTAATACCATTATATGGGTGGAAAAATCGACATTAAGAACATGTTGTAAAGTCAATTAAATAAAAAAGGAGCATGGTGTCATTTACCTCCGGGGTACAGATTTAAACTTAGCATACAAAATAATCATTGTTCAACCTTTCCTCTTTACTTTATCTATGCGTGGAATATTTCTTGCGTTTAATTATCATCGAGTGGTCTTGTCTTGTTTCGACGTTTTTTTCAATTATATTATCTCTTTGTTCTAAAATTATTTCTTCCGTACATGACAGTACCCAAAATCCATCATAAACCTAAATACACTCTAGAGTTGCACTAACTAAACGATTCCAAAGCAACGATTATGATAAATCCAACGATTATAATGAATCCAATCTAGAATCGACCTGTTTTATGAGAAACGCCTATATTTACCTCGTAGTTTCGAATGTTCTAAAACAATGAGATGAAGATAGTTAGCCGTTGAGGCGATAAGAAATCAAGGAATGTTTGGGATTCGGCTAAGGCAAAAACGTCAGATTTTCAGAAAAGTCTATATAACGAATGTTTGGGAGTGCTCTTTGGCAGCGTTCGTCAAAGAAAGACCAAAGACCATGGTCACTAAATTGTTCTATAACATGCTTCATTGAACGACAACAAAAAAAAATATTTGCTTCTGAGTGCAAGTTTGAAAACAATGCCACATAGATCGGAGTGGAGCAGTAACCTTGTCAAGGCGTAATTTCGAGGAATTACATACAACTCTCTGAGAAACACAGATTGTTCTCGCTCTCCTCAATCTTATAACAATAGAGAGATTCGCCTTCGCTTGATAAAAGAAAGAAAATGTTACAAGGATTTCACTAATAATCATAAATTCAACTAAAATTGGGGTTTTTCGGCCAAAAAACAGCTCCCATTAAACCCTATTTTTCTATCAATGCTAAATACCCACTAAAAAACGGGCAAAGAGATATAAAACTCGGAATAAGCGAGGAAATGGAACAATCCTGGACGATCCTAATCAGCCGATCGAGTAAACATTCCGTACTTGATCAGCTGATGGAACAATACAATTCGTTCATTTCAAATACTACAGTTATAATAAAATAGAATTAAACGAATAAAAGCTTGGCAAACTGCACTAACAAATTCCATCTAAAAAAATGGTATATAAATAATACACTAGTATTTAAATAATAATAACATTGTAAACTTGAAACAAACTGTACAGAACAAAATTATGTGAAAAATTACATCAAAATCGGACCATCTTTGTAGATTCTAGGACGCCATCATAAAAATACATATGCGTGCATATGTTTATGTGTGTACGTGTGTGTGTGTGTGTGTGTGTGTGTATATATATATATATATATATATATATATATATATATATATACAGGGTGACGAATACTTAAGGAAGTGATAGTAGGCACCAAATGGTCCTTTGGGCTAAGGGTCAATTCCCACCAAGAAAAGAGGAAATTTAAATTTTGTGTTTTTTAGGTCAACCACGTTTTTCGTTGAATAAAAAGCAATAACTAAATAACTGTTTAAGATTTGTGATTCCCAATTGCAGCATCGTAAACTTGACAAAATTTACTTTAAGAACGAGTCGAACCAGTGAAACGGTGCGCTAAAACGCAGTTTAAATTTACAAACTGCTTTTTCAGGGATAAATTATGGGTTATTTCGATTTATGTTTGTCAATTTCTATTAAACTACAGATTCCCTTCCCTGTTGGGAATTGACCCTCAGCCCAAAGGACCGTTTGTATTCCATTTGGTTTAAGTATTCGTTACTACTCATGTTTCTCCCTGTTAATACACAAAAATGTCATCGCTTGGTATTTCCGACATTTATATCTTAAGAAACTTCGACACTTCTCATCCACACAGATTGCAATATAGGTATGACGTCAAAGACCTCCTCCTTATGGAGATAGAGAGAAAGAGGAAGCGTGCTAAAATGTAACAGCATCAAACAAAAATAATTGATTTCAATAATTAGAAATACTTATGATTAATAGAAAGTATAATAATACCTACTCGGCCGTACGGCCTATTTTATGGTGAGGCGCGTTCTCTCATGGTATGCTCTAATAACTGTAGAAATAGCCACCATAACAATGTAGCATATTACTGTGTGTAATCTGAGTACCATATTCACTCCTCGGTGGTTATCATCTTTCATTTAACATTAGCTAATTACTAATATCTGGTCAATCAATGCACTTTAACACTAATAAACGTATACACTGTTCCATATTATTGACTGTAATAGGGCTTAATTTGCGGCAGGCGTGCGAAGGAGTGAACCTGGCAAAGCTACAGGACAAAAAGGATAAGAGTTGACAACGAAACAATTATGTAAATTAAAAAACCTTTAAGGTCGAAGTTTCGTGGTCTTTATATTTCACTTCATACAGGTCCAATATTCGGAAGTTTGTGGGTGGATATAACCTAGAAATAACAACTAGATTGATTTAGGAATCCACCTTACCTTATTGGTGACCTTTCAATAAATGATATACTTCAGTGCGCAATAGATAGATTAACCTTTACAACAATCTAGTCTATAGGATTGATCAAAATTTAAAATAGGATAAGACCGAATAGGACTTTTGGAGGTAAACCTGAAGAGATTGTCCTCAACACCGATTTTCTTTAAACTTTGCACTATAACGTATTTTGATGCACTAAACACGAATCCGTTGAAAAAAATTGTCGTTCTCAATCAGGAAAGAAGTTATTTAAAAAAAAAGTTCACGGTTATGCGGGTTCTAAAGGACGGGGTAAACAGCTGATATGTAAACACGCGCATGCGCAATAGTCCTTAAGGTCGAAGTGGAATTTAAATTTAAACTCACCTGTGGTAGCTGAGTTGGTCGTTAACAGTCGCTTTTGGGCAGATCTGCTATGCGTTTCCGCTCGCTCCGCTCGCTCAAGAAAACATCAAAACCCCTAGTCAATCCAACTCGCAGAAATAAAAAGAATTCTATGCGCAGAAGTTGTCCAAGGCATTATACTAATCCTCCTAGACATCGATTGTTTGTAACTTTCATAACAGTGAACTTTTTTTTTAAATAACTTCTTTCCTGATTGAGAACGACAATTTTTTTCAACGGATTCGTGTTTAGTGCATCAAAATACGTTATAGTGCAAAGTTTGAAGAAAATCGGTGTTGAGGACAATCTCCTTCAGGTTTACCCTTTTGGATACATCGCAAGAAACTGAGACTGGAAAATGGAAGAGCGTCCTTCAAATGAAAGGTAAAGTGACTTGGTAACCAATCGCAAGCACTATTTGGATGGCCTTAGTAAACGCACATTCGTGTTTAATTTAATTATGATATGAACATGAATTAATGTTGATATTAATACGAACAATACCCGAATAAAGCGTTGATGATGATGATGATGATAATGCTTACTCTTCGCAACAACAAAGCATATTTCGGATGACCTCTGCCTCAAGAGTAAATTCATCTACCCTTCAAACATCTAGTCCATCCACATTTTGTCTAGAAAATTCAAGCATAATTATGGAATATCATAAGTTGTTTATTGAGCTATTTACTACCTAGCTAATCCTAGACTCTCCACTCCAGGAGGCGGACATCACACAGACTCAAAAGAATACCAAAGGTTTTCCATCGAACCACCTTTCTCTAAGATCGTCCGCCCTCGGAGGTGGCTCGACAGAGCTGAAGCAAACATAGCCAAAGAATACTAGGCGTTTCCAGTAGATCCTTCTGCCATCTAGCTTGTCCAAAAAGGCCCGCTCCCAGAGGGGGCTTGAGAGGCATGTAGCACAAATGCTCAAAGAATACAAGGATTTTTCCATCGCTCCCCTTATAACTTAGATCGTGCAGGACTCTCCGCCACAGGAGGCGGCTACACAGTCCTGAAGCATACATACTCGAAGAATACTAGGCTTTTTCCACCAATCGTCCTATCACTAGCTAGTCCACTAAACACCGCCCCCAAAGGCGGCTTCCCAAACATAGTCAAAGATTACTAGACCTTTCCCATGGATGCTCCTGCCAACTAGCTCGTCCAAGACTATCCGGTCCCAGAGGCGGCTCCACAGTCCTGAAGTATACATGTTCGGAAAATACCACAGGCTTTTACCATCGATCATCCTATCACTATCTAGTCCAAGACTCGCCGTCCCCGGAGGCGGCTCGACACAGCTGAAGCAAGACTAGTTCCCATGAATCGTCCCCTCTACTCGTGATAGGTCGGCGAAAGGTCCGGCGTTGGTCTAGCATCTGCATTAGGAAATTCTGCTATTGGTCACGCACTGCAGCAACACCTGTACTATTGGCTCGCTGCTCGTCGAATTCCAGTGGTTTGTACTGCAACTGCAAGTACTTAGCGATGCATCCATACCCGATGACCTTTCCAATCCTAGTATTATCGACCTAAGGAATGCAACCACCTAAGTGGCTGTTAAATTCTCTCCGTGCCACCATTTCACTTTTGATCCCATTATTCCTGGAATAATCATCATTGACGTAAGGTATGTTAATAATGCCCTTTACCACAATAACATAGTCTTTTGTGTAAGTGAATGTTTTAACTAGTTAATTACTTATTAAGGTAATATCTCCATTGATCCGAAAATAGATTCAAAATTAATATCAACCTGAGCCAAATTAAAAACAAGTCCGTCACGGGGAAGCTATGTATATTATGAACATTCTTAAAAATAGCAAAAACTACTGTAAGTATACAAGGTTATGTGTATATAAATTTATTATGAGTCAGCAGTTAATAATTTAAAATATATATATATATATATATATATATATATATATATATATATATATATATATGTATATATATATTTACCTACCAGAGGTCGAGGCTTTTCTACCGAAAAATAAAACAAAATTTCCTGGCTAGAAAGAAAAAAGTCCGTCACGCAGGAGCTGCATAACTAAGCACTTTCCTCAGAATTTGGGTAGTGTAGACTGCTTTCCAGAACAATTTGCTTAAAATATCCTACATAAATAAAATAAAAACATGAATAGTTCTCTTTTAATTTTGTAATGAGTAACTGATAAATTATTAATTTGCTTCCAGAGTTATGTTTACACATGGTACCTACTACACTACGTAATAAATACAAAATCCTCATATTATCGTATTTTGATCTAACGCAGGAACCGGATACAGTCCCTCTCGCGCTCCTTGCGGCGCCTTTGTGAACCTATGTCTGGATGGCTTTTCTATTGAAGTATATTACAAAGTAAACCCCCCTTTCCGATTGACCGATTCAGCTCATTTTTACAACACTTTTTTCTCATGAGTTACGCACGACGTATACCGCGTTTCTTTACAATACAGCAGAAATTACGACTGGTATGAGTATATTAGGAATTTGGGTCCGGAGTAAACCCCCCCCCCTTTTAATGAACCGATTTAGTTTATTTTTACAACACATATTTACCTGTAGATTACCACTATGAATACCGAGTTTCGTCGAAATGTACCAAAAATCACGGTTGGTAGTGGCGAATTGGTATTGTGGGTCTGGAGTAAACCCCCCCCCTCCTAATGAACCGATTTAGTTCATTTTTACATCACATATTTACCTGTGGATTACCACTACGAATACCGAGTTTCGTCGAAATACACCTAAAATCACGGCTGGTAGTGGCGAATTGGTATTGTCGGTCCGGAGTAAACCCCCCCCCCTCCGTATGAACCGATTTAGTTTATTTTTACAACACATATTTACCTGTAGATTACCACTACGAATAAAGAGTTTCGTCGAAATATACCAAAAATCACGGTTGGTAGTGGCGAATTGGTATTGTGGGTCTGGAGTAAACCCCCCCTCCTAATGAACCGATTTAGTTTATTTTTACAACACATATTTACCTGTAGATTACCACTATGAATACCGAGTTTCGTCGAAATATACCAAAAATCATGGCTGGTAGTGGCGAATTGGTATTGTCGGTCCGGAGTAAACCCCCCCTCCTTATAAACTGATTTAGTTCATTTTTATATCTCACTTTTCTCTCTATATTACTACTACGAATACCAAGTTTCGTTGAAATATAACAAATATTACGGCTGAAATGGTCAAATTAGTGTTTTGGGTTCGGGGTAAACCCCCCCTTCCGGTGGACCGATTTTGGTGGTTAACGAACTCGTTCAATCGTTTGCTAATTGAATGCTATATACCAAGTTTCGTGACGAAAAAACAAAAACTCTGGCCGCTATCGTGTTAACAGACACACATATATATATATATATATGCATATATATCTATATATATATATATAGATATATATAAATTTTAACGGGGGTCATTTTCGGTGTCTACTAGGTAGGATCGATAAAGATTTGAAGAAATTTTTCAAAAATTCCGTCATGAGTCCAACCTCAATAGCTACTTTCCTTCGGAGGAAAGTGCTAAAAGTAGGCATCGAATTTTAGGACGGGTTATCTACAGGTTACCACCCTTTTCTTACCAGTATAGGGCTGATGCCTTTTCTTCACTAGTGGAAATCGAACCCTGGTATCGTTTAGGTAACGTACTAAAATCTATGTTGTTTATAAATATACGTTAAACTTTAATTTGTATATCAGGCGGAAGGGCAACAAACAATACATGAGAAATAATAAATATGATGAGGCCCGGTGGCCGAGAGTGTTAAGGCGTGAGCACTTATTACTCCCTGCCAAGGGTCATGGGTTCGATTCATACTAGGGGTGGTGGCTTTTATTTAAAAAAAACAAAACAAAAGGCATCTGCCCTATCCTGGCTAGAAAGGGGTGATAACCTATAGATAACCCGTCCCAAGATTCTTAGTTAATAATAATGGACGTTATGATTGAAATAAAATAAAAAATGATAGATTAATTCAGTGGTCAACAGTGTTTTGATGGTTTAGACCCTTATCGGGGGCTTTACTTAAAACTAATTACAGCCAAATAACGCAAATAGATCTGCCACTATTAGGGCAAAGTGTGAAATATAATAAACTAATTTGATAGGGCCACTTTTCAATAAGTGTTAAAATTGAAATAAATACATATGGAAAATAAATTTATTTATTTAACTGTTAACGTCCATTATTATTAAGTAAGAATTGTGGGACGGGTTATCTCTAGGTCACCACCCTTTTCTAGCCAGGATAGGGCTGATGCCTTTTCTTTATTCTAAAGAAAACCCACCACCCCTAGCGGGAATCGAACCAACGACCTTTGGCACGGAGAGTTAAGAGATCACTGCCACCAGGCCTCCGAAAATAAATTCAATATACGTAACATGGAACATGTATAAGCTATATTCTCACATTTCAGAGTTACTACCACGAGGAAAAACAAACCACTTCCCAGGGGAATATAGTCTTCTTCGCCAACATATGCAATATCCTGATTGCTCGACGACACGAAACGTGTTAATGCAAGCTGTTAGTACAGCAATAGCGAGCTTGTTACGTCTGAAAAGCAGGAGTTTCGCACATAATTCATGATATTATATGATTCGCTTTTAAGAATAAACACGGAAGCCGAAAGTTTTCACAAGCAATAATCTACATTTCACTCGCTCCCGTATGTATATGTAATTACCAAAGATCAGAGAGTTAATTAATTCTTTAGTCCCGTAACAGGCCCGAGGGCCAAGAAAGGGAGACTCTGCATAGGTGAGCTTGGGGAACACTTGGGAGATAGTATGGTCAATACTATGCTCCGACTGAAACTAGAGGGTCTCCAAATTAAATTCCTTAAAAATATTTTCCACTTAAGTCGCACTACTCCAAATCACTTCATAAGAATGGAATCCGGATGTACACCTTTAGGAGTGGCAATATTGGGGAGAACCATCAACTGGTGGATCACCCTTCAGTCTATGGAGCCCAACGAATTACTAATGATGCTACGATAAAATCTTAAATGGGACCTCTTTTCATCCTGAGAAACTTCAAGACTCGTGGTTCGCCCCTCTTCACAGCATTCTAGCCAGCTTGGGGTATAAGGATATATTTCGATCCGCGAACATCAACTGGCTGCTGAAAAATAAGAATGAAATCCTAGAGAGATGGAAGAACCACCTCATATCTGTTGACGTTGAGCGCGTACTTAACTCTAAATACAACCCTGTGTATCGTCAGCTAAGCTCTCTTAGTTATGGTGAGGAATACATCAAGTCTGAGACACCAATAGAATGGAAGAGAGCCCTCATGCAGCTCAGACTCTCAAGGGACTCGGAGTTGAGGCTTTATCTTAAAGGCACCTCCTACAGGATCGACACAGGACTAGATTCCACTATATGCAACCTCCGGAAACCCGAGACACTCGCACATTTTCTCCTGGAATGCCCAATCTACCGATCTGCCCGCACTACATACCTTCAAGATATACATCCAGAAGTTGATGAAGACAATCTCACATTGATTCCAGGAGAGCTTCCATGGTGAGCTCTTCCGCTTCACCATGGAAGCTCTAATGACAAGATCGTTTGTGCTTTTTGAATTTATATTTTCATAAATTTATCTATTGTACTGTTCTGTTTATTATGATTAAGATTTATATTATTTATATTTATTACGATCCACTGAGAAATGTTTTTTGTTCTTTTCTTTTATTATTATTATTATTTATCTATTATAATTTTTTGTAGCCAGACCCCTGTAACAGTTTTTCAAACAAAATACAGAATTGTATCTACCTATCTATGTATGCTCCGACTGCATGGTTGTGTCCTTCTTGTTAGCTTCGGCCAAAGTGTCGTGCATGGGGTTCACTTTGACTTACTATCAGACCAATATTATTTCAAACCACCCGACACTCACCTTCCCTTGACTAATATATAAGTCAGTCTGTCGCCAATTTTCATATACATGGGACTCACATAAGTATTCATAGAAAATTATTATAGATAATCAATACGAACGTGCTATGTTATGTTGTTGTTTTTTGTTTAATTTTCATTAAGCGAATTTGCCATACCTGGAGAGATTAACATTAATTGTGTACTTGGTGAACATACCATCAGTGAATGAATGAATAAGTAAATATATTTTTTCTTCTAATGTGTACATTGTTTTAACAATAATTAATGCATATTTACAAAAGAAAAGCTTGGGCAAGGCCCGTTAGCTGGAGTGGCATTATGCGTACACAGATTGAATGAAAAATATACAAATAGAATAAATCAACCCTGAATAATAATAAATATATATATATACACATATATATATATATATATATATATATATATATATATATATATACATATATATACAACAATATCAATAAATCAAAACAAAAATACACTAATAATTAAATTGTAGAATCAAAAATTGTCTATACTTATAAATGGCGTCGAGGTACTTGCCAAGGACGTCCCAGTTTCTTCCATTTAGCTCCTTCACTAAGTCTTCCTTAGTAAAAGATGTTTTCCCATAATAAAGTTTGAGAAAGCAGCATTTATGATGAATCCTATTCAGGACGTACATTTATTTTGGACAACGAGGTTACTAAAACCATAGGGAGGAAAACCCGCTTAAAATCTTTCAGGACCGGTGGCTCCGAAAACAATTTCCATCAGAGCCCAAGTCTTCCTTTTGTATAGTTATTTTGGCAAACATATAAAAAAAATATAAAAACAATAAGTGAAGACATTTTTGAAATGATGTACTTTTAGTGGATTAATTACAATTAAGTTAAATATCGAATACGCCACGACAGTGGGCCCGCTGAAGGAATGGTACTAGCGTATTCAGTATCATAAGATACCAGACCCGCAAACCTAACGTCATGAGGTCCCAAACTAAGTACGAATGGTAGAGGACAAGGCCCGGAGTAGTGGAGATACGTAGATAGAATGGTAGAGGACAAGGCCCGGAGTAGTGGAGATACGTAGATAGAATGGTAGAGGACAAGGCCCGGAGTAGTGGAGATACGTAGATAGAATGGTAGAGGACAAGGCCCGGAGTAGTGGAGATACGTAGATAGAAAGCAAAGCTATCTGCAGACGCAGACGCACACGCCAGGACGGTGGGCCTGCAGAACACATCTCTCGGACGCATATGCCACGACACTGGGCCCGAACGTGTTAAGACGTCGACTAGATGAAAAAATCCGAAAATGCTATCGAGAAATGATCACGTTTTATAACAAACAGATCACGACAAACACGTTGGAATTGACGGGATCCAACGCTACTTTTATTCTTTTTAATCCGAAATGTTTGGTGGTGGCCATGGTGTCTTCCAGGTCTTCCGTCTCAAATTCCTTAGTTTTCACACTAACAATCAAATCACGCCTTAGAGTCCCATGCGGGAGATGGTGGGTTCGATCCCCATCGGCATCAGGGATTATCTCATCTCACGGCTCGTTGGGAAATTCCCCCTTGCACCCTGGATGCCGGCGCTACTGGCCGAGATGTCAATGCGCGTTAAAAAAAAATCAAATGAATTCGATGCGAAAAATGCAACAGGGATAAAAATTAACATTTCTAGCTCATCTCTTGATTAAATGAACGGAATAGTCAACTGTGCCCTGTAAATGAATGAAAGTAAAGCCTAGACGAATAGAGAAATATGAGTAATACCCAGGCGACATAAATAGAGGACATTTTCTTAGTCAGACGTCAGAACTAGTTGTGGGTATTGAACTATCGCCAAAGCTACAGACTAATGGCGTGGGGTCTCCAGCTGTCGGATGAAACCTAAAACCTCTTCTAGCTGTTTCGGTTGGGATATTGGGGGCGATATGTCTAGGGCCACAGTAATGCAATATATATATATATATATATATATATATATATATATATATATATATATATATATATATATATATATATATATATACAATAACAACAAATTGTTTTTTATAAAAAATAAAGGTCGATTCACGCTAGACCGGGTCGGGCCACGGTGAAGCAATCACACATGCAAAAAACACGGACCCGGCCCGGTGTAGCGTGAACGAGTCCATTGAAAATGCTGGTGAGATTGTTTCACCGAGTCCCGGCCGGGCCCCGGCCGTGGATCGGCCCGTCCGCGACACGGTCTAGCGTGAATCAGCCTTTACAATCTTTAGGCGTGAATATCTCACACCTAAGAGACCTTTGTTTAACAAAGCGTTTGCGGACATGCCTCCAGAGGAAATTTTTTTTTCTTGTTTTGAGGTCCTTAGTTCATATTTCCAGTTTGGCCACTTAACCCTGAAACACCCTGTGTGTGTGTGTGTGTGTGTGTGCAATAGAAGATAATATTTATTTACATGTTGTATACTACTTTTAGTACAGCCCAATAATATGGATAATATTAGGGGAGCCCCCCCCCCTTTGTACTCCTTAAACCCCTCTAGCAAGAGAAAGGTCAAGCCACGATCTACACTCTCTCTATTCAATCAAAATGAAAGTTCTCCTAAATATATACCATTTGAACGTGTTCTTATAGTTCTCTCTCCATCTCTTCAAATAGCATAACAATCAGATCAAACGTTCACCCCTCCTTAGTAGATAGATTTTGCAACAATGAATCGGCTCAATTCACAATACCCTACAGCATTTGAAGTTGGTCAATCAGCATAAACTTTGTAGGTCGCACGCACTTACATACATGTGTTTGAGCGGTGATAAGAAAGCACCCATTATTACTGAATATTTTTAATCAAAGAGTAAATGTGAGGAAGCAGACCAGAGAAATTGGTGTGAGTAGTTATTCCACCGTTGGTGAAAGATCCCTCATAAAAGTAAGATATTTCATTATAAGAGCCAAACATATCATGAAGATGACACGGTATGAAGGAAGGGAATCCTCTCCTGACCCCATTCCTCTAGTTCATATCGCCATGATGCTACCAGGCAAGCCCTAAGGGTAGGGCCGGTTGCTCTTACAAATATATTTCTTTTAGGTCAAACATATTTTGTGTGAAGTAATTTTGTAATTCTCGTAACAAGTTTACGAGGGAAGATGAAAATTTTTATGATATTGATGTTGAAGACATTGTTGCTAAACCCCCATACCCTACTATTGGTAGTGGATCTGCTTGACAGTTAAAACATTTATCATTTCGAGTGGATTTTTCAGCATATATAAAGTTGGATAACATACTATCAATAATAGTTTTTTTATTATGGTTACATGCTTGTCCTGCATAAATTTATTTATTTATTGATAGATATTGCTCCGCATCTAAAGCGAAGAACACTGCATAAATTAAACTAACAATTTTTTACAACGTTACTAAATAAATTTGTTTTTTGCACTTCTGTGTTGCTTTTACGTGGTCAGAGGTACAACAACCTATGGTCAAAGGTACAACTATATGTTGTACCTTTTATTAAATTAATAAAAAAATTAACTGTAAAGCTAGAACCTTGAAAAAATTAAATATGATACGGGGTCATTTTCGGTGTCTATAAGGTAGGATCGATAAAGATTTGAAGACATTTTTCAAAAATTCCGATATGAGTGCAACCTCAATAGCTACTTTCCATAGGAGGAATGTACTAAAACGAGATTCATGCACGTTAAAGCACAGAAAACTGACATTTGCCATTTTTAAAAGGAAATCACTCACTCCATTTTGTCGTTCAGTTCATAAGGAAAGTTTCATTACGAACACCAAATAATACAAGGTGATTTTCATATTATGTAGGTATCTTGTTTTATTGGCAAATTCTACAAAATTGTAGGGAAAGACTATTGTAATCAATGCACAATGAATAATGCTATTCTTAATCTGGGTCACTAAAAAATAATAAAACATTGTTAAACATGTTAACGCTCGGTTTAGGAGAGATGCCTAGTTTCAGGGATTAACATATTGGGCCTAAGTAGCTAATAAAGTCCGTCTCGCAGGAACTACATCATCTTAGCGCGGTTCCATTCATATCCCTAGACTAATTTGGAAAGATTAAAGTAGAAGCAGTTATTATTTTGGTTCCACCAGTCTTTTTTTTTTCTTTTTTTTTTTTTTTTTTTTAATTAATTATTATAATGGCGTGTCAACCCTTAAGGCCACTAACGCCATTCCTGTGTGTAGTAAAGTCTTGAAAGGTCATGATTTACAATCTTACCTGGAAGGGTCGGCTAACACTAGGTCCCGCTAGTTACAAGGTCTTGGAATCTTGGAAATCTATATTTCTAACAATAAATTGTTTTTGTTATTTTACTTAACCAGTTTTATTGTGAAATACATTATCCAACTATAAGCATTTAAAAAATAACAAGGAGTAAAACAGACAAAAAGAACCGTTCGAATAAACGAAATCAATCAATTTAAAGTATTAAGCACTTATTTCTCCGATTGACATCGCCTAATCAAAACTTTCTTTATAACCTTTTTTTTAGAGCATTTAATAAGCTTTCTAATGGTATTCTTCCGATTACCAAGATTCTTAACCTTTTTCGAGATATTAAGGAAAGTAAACAAAGTTACCAAAACTTTTTATGTCTGTTAATAAAATATTTTATTCTAACCCTTCCTTAACTCCAAACGTAACCAAAATTTCAACATATTAGTTTAAATGAAAGTAGAACATGCAGAAAATGTTTCAACTGAATCCCATGATCCTAAGTACCCAAACCAAAAACGGTATTCAAAAACTATTTTTCCAATTTTCTCGAAAACGGTTAAAGCTATCGCCTTGAAAATGGTTTCATTCGTTTTCCTAGCCCAAGAAGCATATAAAACGAGTACTTACAAGCTTATGAACTTAAAAAACGTAAGCGTTACGATTTTTTTTGCGCGAATTTCGCCCCAAACGCCATCTTCCAGTAGGCGGATTTTGCTGGGTAACGAACTTGACCCTTCAAATTAGACGAAAGATTTTTGTACCAAATTTCATCAAAATCGGACCATTCGTCTGAGAGCTACAGAGCGAACAGACAAATATATATATATATATATATATATATATATATATATATATATATATATGTATATATATACAAATTTGAACCACTGTTATTTTCGGTCTCTAGGTTCTGAAACGCGAAATTTTCTAGTCGGCACTTCCGGATTGTTTCATTGTATCAACCATATAAGCGGGGTTCCTCCCTATGGGGGAGGGAGGAACCGCGCTAAAATTGGGTTAGGCTATTTCTAGTAAAGGAAGAGATGGTAAACATTACGCTATCCCTAGGCTGTGACAAGTAGCGTCGACTCACCATTACTAAGATATATCTAGCCAGTAAAAGAGATGGATGAAAGTGAAAGAAGAGATAAGGGATGACTTGTAGCTTCTTTATGACTCCTAAGAGAGGAAGGCCTCTTCATGGCCGCTTAGATACACAACCAAATATAGAACATAAACAGAACTAAATAATAAACATAAAACAAACAACTAATAAACACTTGACGATAATGATAACACCAATCAATGAAATTGTAATAAAAGTCCGTCACGCAGGAGCTGCATAACTAAGCACTTTCCTCAGAATTCGGGTAGTGTAGACTGCTTTCCAGAACAATTTGCTTAAAATATCCTACATAAATAAAATAAAAACATGAATAGTTCTCTTTTAAATTTGTAATGAGTAACTGATCAATTACTAATTTGCTTCCAGAGTTATGTTTACACATGGTACCTATTACACTACGTAATAAATACAAAAAACCTCATATTATCGTATTTTGATCTAACGCAGGAACAGGATACAGTCACTTTAGTGGTAGAAAGCGCTCCTTGCGGCGGCTTTGTGAACCTACGTCTGGCGGGCTTTTCTATTGAAATATATTACAAAGTAAACCCCCGCTTTCTGATTGACCGATTCAGCTCATTTTTACAACACTTCTTTCTAATGAGTTACCCACAACGTATACCGCGTTTCGTTACAATACAGCAGAAATTACGACCGGTATGAGTATATTAGGAATTTGGGACCACTACGAATACCAAGTTTCGTTGAAATATAACAAATATTACGGCTGACATAGTCAAATTAGTGTTTTGGGTTCGGGGTAAACCCCCCCTTTCGGTGGACTGACTTTGGTGGTTAACGAACTCGTTCAATCGTTTGCTAATTGAATGCTATACCGACTTTGGTGGTTAACGAACTCGTTCAATCGTTTGCTAATTGAATGCTATATACGAAGTTTCGTGACGAAAAACAAAAACTCTGGCCGCTATTGTGTTAACAGACACACATATATATGCATTTGCATATATATATATATATATATATATATATATATATATATATATATATATATTTATATATATATATATATATATATATATAAATTTTAACGGGGGTCATTTTCGGTGTCTACTAGGTAGGATCGATAAAGATTTGAAGAAATATTTCAAAAATTCCGTCATGAGTGCAACCTCAATAGCTACTTTCCTTCGGAGGAAAGTGCTAAAACCAAGACTAGGTAAAGGACAAACTCGACCATGTGAGCGCATTAAGAATATCAATTACAATCCAATACAATGTATTGTGAGCTACGATAGCCATTATTATTATTTTTATTTTTATTTTTTTTTTTTTACTTTTTTTAACGGCGTATCAACACTTGGGCTATTAACGCTGGGCTATCTATAGCTTGTCACACTTTTATAATGCCAACAGCACGTGGTCAGTCCCCCATTCAGGTACTGGTCAGGCCTGACGTTGCTTAAATTCGGTGATCAACGGGAACCGGTGCACTCAACGTGGCTACGACCATTGGCTACATGTGTCAATGCTTGCAAGAATGAATCTGTATAAGTATAAATTTGTATTTCCCTGTCCTGTCAGTAGTTGTGTGAGTGGGAATGTCAGGGAACTGTTTTTGTGAGTTTGATTTGTGGTTCGAACATCTTTAGTTAAGATTCTTCTTCTGTTGTTTACCATCTTTGTTAGCATTTACCAAGGCTGGTTTCTCTCAGCAAAGACTTCTATTTTAATATTAAATGCAATTAAAAAAACAAAAACCAATTAAAACGTTAGGTAAACAGTGACAAAACCCTGGTGAATAGAACAAAACTAACAATTTTGAAGTTTTAAGCACTTATTTCTCGGATTGACATCGCCCCATCGAAAATTACATTTGAGCCATTTTTGTAGAGAATTTAGTAAGCTTCCGAATGGTCACCTTTCACTTACCACGATTTCCGAAACGTTTTCCAAATATTTTAGAAAATATACGAAAATCCCAAAACTTTTCATGCCTGTTAATGAAATATTTTATTTTTAGTACTTCCTTAACTCTTTAGTAGTAGTCCTAACACAATTAATCGTTTTTGCATGCCCAAACTGAAAATTAGTTTGGAATAGTACGTGTTTCAATGTTTCTTGAAAACGGTTACAGATATCGCTTTAAAAATGGTTTCATTCGTTTTTCTACGTTAAGAAACCTATAAAACGTGTACCTGCGAGCATATGAACTCAATAACGTAAGCGTTACGATTTTTCTCCAAACATCCTTCCGGTGGACGAATGCTGGTTAACGAACTTGACCTTTCAAATTAGACGAAAGATTTTTGTACCAAATTTCATCAAAATCGGAACAGTTTTGAACCGCGTCAGGACCGCGTTCAGACAAATATATTATATATATATATATATATATATATATATATATATATATATATATATATATATATATATATATATATACAAATTTGAACCACCGTCATATTATTGATCTATGGATCTGAAACATGAAATTTTCTTGTCGGCACTTCCGGATTGCGTCATGAGGTCAACCTCATAAGCGGGTTTCCTCCCTACGGAGGAAGGGAGGAACCACGCTAAAACATATTTCACTGCGTTTCGTATAGTATAAACGAAAGCGGTATTAGATGAAAGGTTGGCAAAACCCGTTTTAAATCCAAGTAATTTTAGGTTAGTAAGTAGGAGAACTGGATGTTGGCGAGAAAGTGGGCAGGAGGAGAGTAGGTCTCGGAGGGAAAGCTCGCTTTGGAGTAGGTAGATAAATATTGATGAAGGTTAGGATGCTGTAGAGGATTTGAGCTGGTTATCCTCAATGGAGTACAGGATCGAGAGGGAAATCCATACAATGGCGCAGTGCAAAGATTTGATCGTACACCTCAATACAAACACAAACACCAGAAAGGAATGAACTAAGTTTCTTATCCAAATAAATAAAATCGAACTGTTAGGAGTGGGAGTTTACAACGCATCCAAATTACTAATGGACCCCAGCAGATGTAATTTTTGTTTAGTGTAAACATTATACAGAACATAGCAGTAAGAAAATGTACTTAAGATACTTCTGTGATGATTTCCGTGGTCACTTATTGAAGGAGAGTAGTATACAAAACGTTTGCTGTTTTTTTTGGTTAATTTAAAAATGTGATTTCGTTATAAAGTGGCTTCTACGAGTTATTCCGTTAACAAAAAGTGATTCCTCAGAAGCAAAATTCCTTCAAAATTTGCTAAAATAGTTGAATGCCTGAGAATAACTTTCATTTCAGATTTAGAGATTGCTGAACGGGTCTGGAGATAGAAGCAACAGAAGAAGACAATTGTACTGATTGGGCGACACTTAAGGTTGGAATTAATGACGGTGAAAGGGCCACTAGAACTTGATTCGATCCAAGATGAAAGGACATTGTATTCAATCAGGAAGGATGTTCAATCAATGTCGAATATATACTCCAAGATAGCTGTCTCGTGGTTAGATTGAAACACCCTTCCATGATGATGTCAAATCTCAAGTCTTTTTAGCGGGAGATGGACGGCACTTAAGGGTTAACTTAAAGATGGTAAAACAGAACACTAGAACTTGGTGCAATCTGAGATCTATTGTCATTGAGGTCAAGACATTACATTCAATCATGGAGGATGTTTAATCAATGTCAAATTTCTACTCCAAGAAACCTGCCACATGGTTAGATTAAAACAGCCATCCATGATACTGTTATCAGGGAAATGTCAAAACTCAAGACCTTTGGCAGGAGACTACATTTAAGGTTGGAATTAAAGACGGTGGAAGGACTAATAGAACTTGATTCCATCCAAGATTAAAGGACACTGTATTCACCCAGGAAGGAAGTTCAATCTTTGACGTATAGTTACTGCAAGATAGCTCTCTCATGATAAGATTCAACAACCAACCATGATGCTCTTATCAGGGCAATGATAAAGCTCAACACTATTTGGCGGGAGTTCAAAGACACTTAAGAGTAGACTTCAAGGTGGTAAAACAGCCACTAGAACTGGATTCAATCTGAGATCTATTGTCAAGGATGTCAAGACATTACATTCAATCATGGAGGATGTTTAATCAATGTTAAATATGCACTCCAAGATAGTTGCCACATGGTAAGTTGTAACAATTAGCCATGATGCTGTTATCAGGGAAAAGCTAAAGCTTAAGACGTTTTGGGAGGAGTTGGACTACATTTAAGGTTGGAATTAAAGACCCGAAGAACTGGAAGCAGTGTGAGATCTATTATCGAATAGAAATTCGTTGAATGTTAAATCAATGTCAAATATCTACTCCAAGAAAGCTGCCACATGGTTAGATTAAAACAGCCTGCCATGATGCTGTTATCAGGGAAATGTCAAAGCTCAAGACTATTTGGCGGGAGTTATTCCCAACATTTGGGCTGGGCGTCGGTCACATTTATGGGCGGTATTAAAGACGGCGACAGAGCTACAAGATGTAGATGCAACCCAAGTTCGTGAATGACAGCGTGTTCCATTCTATCATTGAGAATTTTTAGAGAATGACGAATGTCTACTGAAAGATAGTTGCAATACTCATAGATTAAAACAACAATGATTCAGCAATCAGGAAAATGTGAAACGTATTCTAAATACATATAAGTGTGAAGATTTTTTGTCTGGGATTCACTCCATAACTTTTTGGCGAGAGAGCTGCCACTCTCAGGAATGTTCTAAGCAAAATTTGAATTAAAAAGCTAAGTTTTAAGCGAAATTTTTCTTTACGGAAAATCAGTAAATAACTGATTTTCCGTAAAGAAAACCGAATTTCCTACCGATTAAAGCACGGAAAACCATTGGAAAAATTGGGTCTGTTTGCGAAGAGCACATCCAGTTCTCTATAGTGATTATAACAGTGATTCAGCGCAATCGCGCATAAATCATTCGCAATTCTATTGGTTGTTGCTAGTAGTAAAGTAACCTTCAACACTCAAGTCAATCCAACTCGCTAAAATTATAGAATTCTATTAATTTTAGCGATTTGGATTGACTAGAGTCTTGATTTCTTCTTGAGCGATCGTAGCGAACGGAAACGCATAGCAAGTATGCCCATAATGAGAAATAAATATAAAAATGTTATAGAACCACCAGGCAAAAAAATTTGTGAGTAGGCCCCTAAACTTCACAATTACCATTGATTATTATAATATTAACCTTTTTTTTACGACAGATACTTCAAAGTAACTGGATGTGGTCTTCGCAAACAGACCCGAAAGATTCTACCTCGCTTGAACACAACAACACAGGAAGACTCTGCAGACCTACACAGGAGAGGTTAAGGTCTGTGGATAGATCCCACGGTATCAAGGAGAAAGTAGACTTGAAGTGGCCGGCAAATACTTGCTCGGCATCATTCCTATAGGAAGGGCAAGTCATTCGTGTCTCATTCAATAATACATCCTGTTATTTACTGATTTTCTTTTCTCTTCAAGCTCCATATCTAAATAAGTTTAATAATTGTAATTTTCCTCGTGGTATTGTTTACCTAGAGGATGAAGAAATTCTTCAGCTTTCCCCATCAAAATTACTAATTGTCAAAAGTCAAACGACATATATTAGTATTTTTAATACTATTTATTTCGGTATTATTAATTAGCAATTGAGGCATTAAAGAAATCAGCGGAGGTACAACCGAATTTGAGTGGATTTCTTCACATTTACACCTCTTCTTACATCGACATGGAATGCCACAATATCTGGCACCCGGATAAGTTTAGAATTCTGAAATTTGTAATGTAACAATCTCGGAATTTGAATACCTGGAATGCGAGATTTCTTTTGGGACATTATACGATATAAAGCCGGTATAAAGCTGTTGAAAATGATCACTACCGTTGAAATAAAATACAAGACCTTGGAGTGAGCTTACGAGGAAATCTGAAAGCCTCTTTCATGTGAAATGTGAACAAAACATATGTCATATTGTGAATTAAGAATAATAAAATAAAGCCCGTCTATTCTAAGCGCGTTCACGTCCTTATCCCTGGTGTCAATAGAAAGCATGGAATAGAAGTAGTCAATATTTTCTTGTGATATTTCGCGACTGACTCATACTTACTGGACTAAAAAGAAACACCAACTTGTAGACAATGCAAACGAACTTTAACTGTTAAACATATACTGAAGGAACGCAGCAACTTAGTCTCTAAGGCATCCAAAACATGGGTTCTTTTAGTCTCTAAGGCATCCAAAACTTGGGTTCAATACCTCTCTAAGGCATCCAAAACTTGGGTTCAATTAGCCTCTAAGGAATCCAAAACATGGGTTCAATTAGCCTCTAACGCATCCAAAACTTGGGTTCAATTAGCCTCTAAGGAATCCAAAACATGGGTTCAATTAGCCTCTAAGGAATCCAAAACATGGGTTCTTTTAGTCTCTAAGGCATCCAAAACTTGGGTTCAATACCTCTCTAAGGCATCCAAAACTTGGGTTCAATTAGCCTCTAAGGAATCCAAAACATGGGTTCAATTAGCCACTAAGACATCCAAAACTTGGATTCAATTAGCCTCTAAGGAATCCAAAACATGGGTTCAATTAGCCTCTAACGCATCCAAAACTTGGGTTCAATTAGCCTTTAAGGCATCCAAAACTTGGGTTCAATTAGCCACTAAGGCAACCAAAACTTGGGTTTAATTAGCCTCTAAGGCATCCAAAACATGGGTTGGATTAGCCTCTAAGGCATCCAAAACATGGGTTAGATTAGTCTTTAAGGCATCCAAAAAATGATTTCAATTAGTCCCTAAGTCATCCATAATATAGGTTCAATTCCTCCTTATGGCACCCGAAACAGGTTCAATACATATACTGAAGGAACGCAGCAACTTAGTCTCTAAGGCATCCAAAACATGGGTTCTTTTAGCCTCTAAGGCAACCAAAACATGGGTTTAATCCCTTCTAAAAGCATAAGAATAAATGTAAACTAGCCTGATAGTTCTCCATCATGCATAGGCAAGCGAGAGATAACAAGCAAACAATGTTTCAAGGATACGCGGCGTGCTATTTTTGGTGTGTTTTCATAATTTCTTCCTCGATATTCGTTCAGCAAGGTGTAAGCAACGGATCACCAGATCTCTGTGGTAAATCGTTACAACTAGTGGTTTCGAATAATTATATTCTATTTCAAAAGGTTTTTTATAATTAGCTGATTGACTTGCAAAATTATTGGAAACAGGCTAATTAACCAACGAATGAAATTTCCATCCGATTATGCAAAGCCATCAGACTTTGTGTAATTTTCTGTATTTTACTTATATACATTTTACCGGTGACTTCTATGGTCATAACCGCTTTCTTCACGTTGTGACCGTTTCTAAATTTTGAGCAGGGACTTTTAACAACGAGCCTTAAGCTGAAAAAATTAAACTCCCACAAAGGAGATTCAACCCCGCATCATGGGAGATGGGAGTCTGGCGCACTAGCCATTCTGCCCAGGATCAAAACTAGACCAAACACGACCTCAATTAGATATCGGTGAAGCAACCCACGAACTGATCTAGGTTCTCAGTCTAGGACCTAACTAGGGAGAGAGAAATATTGTCTGGGAACGGTCGTTCGACGTGAAATTCAGCGGTTCCTTAAATATCACCAAAGTTATGCAACGTCCGACATTGTTAGGACTAGGATCGGACACCAGCTGGGAAATACACTTGTCGATAGGGTGTAAACAGCTGTGCGTAGTGCGGTGATAATAGCCAGGCATTTCATAACCTTAAAAAATGTCAATACAAAGCTACAAACAATGACTTAAGATTCAACTAATATATCATCCAAATAGCTTCTAGAAGACGGACGACCTCCTTGTTGGCTTGACGAATCCTCGCAAGGAAAGCGGAGCACAGCCCGGAAGGCAGTGGGATAGGAAAGCAGGCCAAGGCCCCCGGAGGCCGATCACCTCAACAGGTAGCCACCACTACCCTTGCCGCATACTCAACCACTCCTGTACCGCTAGTCACTATCTTATCGCAAACCTACTCTGAGTGGTGGTCGAATACCGCTAGTGATTAGGTAAACACTCTAAAACCGAAATCGCACATACTGAACAAGTGGTTCAAGAGCGATGCTTCAACGTACATATATTCGTCTCTTATACATAACGCCATATCTGTAACGGGTTTCGAAAATAGTGGATGAAACGAGTTTTTCCAACTAATTTTCGGTTTGGTTACTCAGATAAAATCCAGCTGAAAATTGTTCCAGATGACATTGATCCAAACGAATATATTGAAATTATGGTTGCGTTAGGAGGAAGTATGAGAATAAAGAAATCTTGCATTCTTCAAGATGTCATTGGAGTAGATGTTTAATGTTTTCTCAAAATATTGATTGTATCTATCCCAAGTTTTCTTAACGACACTAAGGAAAAGGGCGGTATGGAATCCCGCTATGACGCGGTTCCTGCGAGCCGGACGTTTCTGTACTGATAACAAACATTTGTTCTTACGTGAGGCTGTTACAAATTGTGGAACTTATGCTACAAATGATTTCACAACATCCAACAACAAAGGCTAAAACTAAAGGAAAATATTTTAAACAGACTGAGTGGCAAGAACCACAGGTAAATCATCCTATACGAATTTATCTAAAATCAGAAACAAGGATGAAACATTATTCACTTACGTCTTACTAAGTGCGGGCATGGGCTTATATAGAAAATACGCCCATGCCCGCGATTTATTTTGGGGTATGAAACACTAACAATCAAAAACTTGGAATAGTTAGTTATCTAAAATGCTATTATACACACGCAAAAAAAAAAATCCGATCTAAGTAATCTTATTTAATTTATTTTTAAGGTTTTTATGACATATTTTTACCAATGAAATCAAGATTTCAGGGGGCTGCAGCCCCCCCCCTTATATACGCCCATGAAGTGCGGGAGTAGCGGTGAAGTAATTAAAGTACGACAAATCCTTGGTTTGAATGTAAAATACATTAATTAAATCATTTTTATTTTCTCTTTTAATTAGTTAAGAAATGAAAGGTCTAAAATAACGTTTGGTCCAATGGACTATTTTATAGTCTCAAGACAGTTAATAAAAAATTGATCATTTCCAAACGTCATTTTTGGATCATCAAATAACTTCTAGAGTCTACGATGGCGAGTATTTGTTTCTGTTGGATGTTAAACTTTATCATTTTTAGTACAAATACATACTTGAGAGAGAATGAGAAAAAGAGAAGATGCAATTAGTGAAATAGAAAACAAATTAAAACTAATAACATTACGTGTGGGAGGTTCCCGGTATGTTTTACCTGAAAAAAAAATTAAATACATAAATAAATAATCAATTATCAATAAAATATTTATACAAAAAAACTAACAGTAAAGACCAACAAAGTTTATTTTGGCCAACCGACAAATAAAAATACTGAGCGCACGATTTTCAAATCCTGGCATTTGAATAAAGTTTGAAAGTAAACCCTCAAAATTAAATACAACATACGATGAGGCCATATCAAATCTACGCAAGCACACTAATCCTTAATTTTTTTATAGAATAACAAATACTTATAACAAAGCCAACATTTAAAACAACAGGAATAGTACTATATAAAGTGGTTAAGGCCAGGTTTTTTAAATAATTTGATGATCTTGTCGACTCCGGCTTGATTTTAGCACTTTCCTCCGAAGGAAAGTAGCTATTGAGGTTGGACTCATGACGGAATTTTTGAAAAATTTCTTCAAATCTTTATCGATCCTACCTAGTAGACACCGAAAATGACCCCCGTTAAAATTTATATATATATATATGTCTGTTAACACGATAGCGGCCAGAGTTTTTGTTTTTTCTTCACGAAACTTGGTATATAGCATTCAATTAGCAAACGATTGAACGAGTTCGTTAACCACCAAAATCGGTCCACCGGAAGGGGGGGTTTACCCCGAACGCAAAACACTAATTTGACCATTTCAGCCGTAATATTTGTTATATTCCAACGAAACTTGGTATTCGTAGTGGTAATATAGAGAGAAAAGTGAGATATAAAAATGAACTAAATCGGTTCATAAGGAGGGGGGGTTTACTCCGGACCGACAATACCAATTTGCCACTGCCAGCCGTAATTTCTGTTACATTTCAACGAAACTTGGTATTCGTGGTGGTAATCTACAGGTAAATATGTGATGTAAAAATAAACTAAATCGGTTCATTAGGAGGGGGGGAGGGGTTTACTCCGGACCCAAATTACTAATATACTCATACTGGTAGTAATTTCTGCTGGGTGAACGTGGGTAACTCATGGGAAAGAAGTGTTATAAAAATGAGCTGAATCGGTCAATCGGAAAGGGGGGTTTACTTTGTAATATATTTCAATAGAAAAGCCAGCCAGACATAGGTCCACAAAGGCGCCGCAAGGAGCGCTAGAGGGACTGTATCCGGTTCCTGCGTTAGATCAAAATACGATAATATGAGGTTTTTTGTATTTATTACGTAGTGTAGTAGGTACCATGTGTAAACATAACTCTGGAAGCAAATTAATAATTGATCAGTTACTCATTACAAATTTAAAAGAGAACTATTCATGTTTTTATTTTATTTATGTAGGATATTTGAAACAAATTGTTCTGGAAAGCAGTCTACACTACCCAAATTCTGAGGAAAGTGCTTAGTTATGAAGCTCCTGCGTGACGGACTTTTTAAATAATTTGATGATCTTGTCGACTCCGGCTTGATTTTTGCCAAGAGTCTGAATTTGACTCCGCAATATTTCTTTTAATAAATAGATAGAATATTTAAATAAAATAATTCAGTATCAAATTTGTTTTAATGAGTGTGGATCCCTGTTGTTACGATAACCTATGTGAATAATATCACATGGCCATTTCTTTATTAAGACACTATTAAAAGTAAAGAATTAATTACTTTTAAAAATAATTATTCTATTACTTAAAATTCAAGGACGAATCAGTAGTTCAGATAATTAACATTTAAATACTAGTTAGAACGCCATTGAAAAGGAGGAAGTAAACCACTAGGAAAATAAAAAATAAGTTCAAAGAAAAAAGTCCGTCTCGCAGGACTGCATCATCTTAGCGCGGTTCCGTTCATATCCCTAGTCTAATTTGGAAAGATTAAAATAGAAGCAGTTATTATTTTGGTTCCACCAGTCTTTTTTTTTAAATTAATTATTATAATGGCGTGTCAACCCTTAAGGTCACTAACGCCATTCCTGTGAGTAGTAAAGTCTTGAAAGGTGACATACATGATTTACAATCTTACCTGGAAGGGTCCGCTACACTAGAAACAGACCCGCTAGTGACAAGGTCTTGGAATCTTGGAAATCTATATTTCTAACAATAAATTGTTTTTGTTATTTTACTTAACCAGTTTTATTGTCAAATACATTATCCAACTATAAGCAATTAAAAAATAACAAGAAATAAAACAGACAAAAAGAAACATTGGAATAAACGAAATCAATTAATTTAAAGCTTTAAGCACTTTTTTCTCCGATTGACATCGCCTGATTAAAACTTTCTTCAGAACCTTTTTTGTAGAGCATTTAGTAAGCTTCCGAATGGTAATCTTCCGCTTCACAAGATTGTCAACGGTTTTCGAGATACTAACGAAATTATACAAAGTTACCAAAACTTTTTTTGTCTGTTAATAAAATATTTTATTCTAACCCTTCCTTTACTCTAAACGTAACAAAAATTTCAACATATTAGTGTTGATGAAACTCCAACATGCAGAAAATGTTTCAACTGTATCCCATAATTCTAAGTACCAAAATCAAAGACAAAGAACCCTCCCTAGGAAGGACGCTAGGCAGTTGAAAAGCTATATATCTTGGAAATCCATGTCTCTAACATTAAATTGTTTTTCTTATTTTTCTTAACCTGTTTTATTTTCAAATACATTATCCAACAATAAGCAATTAAAAAATAACAAGGAATAAAAAACAGACAAAAAGAACAGTTCGAATAAGCGAAATCAATTACTTTAAAGTTTTAAGCTCTTATTTCTCCGATTGACATCGCCTAATCAAAACTTTCATTAGAACCTTTTTTTTTAGAGCATTTAATAACCTTTCTAATGGTATTCTTCCGTTTACCAAGATTCTCAACCTTTTTCGAGATATTAAGGAATGTAAACAAAGTTACTAAAACTTTTTATGTCTGTTAATAAAACATTTTATTCTAACCCTTCCTTAACTCCAAACGTAACCAAAATTTCAACATATTAATTTTGATGAAAGTAGAACATGCAGAAAATGTTTCAACTGAATCCCATGATTCTAAGTACCCAAACCAAAAACGGTATTCAAAAAATATTTTTCCAATTTTCTCAAAAACGGTTAAAGCTGTCGCCTTGAAAATGGTTTCATTCGTTTTCCTAGCCCAGGAATCATATAAAACGAGTACTTAGAAGCTTATGAACTCAAAAACGTAAGCGTTACGATTTTTTTTGCGCGAATTTCGCCCCAAACGCCATCTTCCAGTAGGCGGATTTTGCTGGTTAACGAACTTGACCTTTCAAATTGGACGATGGATTTTTGTACCAAATTTCATCAAAATCGGACCATTCGTCTTCTATCTAGAGAGCGAACAGACAATATATATATATATATATATATATATATATATATATATATATATATATATATATATATATAAATAAATATATACATATATATATACAAATTTGAACCACAGTTATTTTCGGTCTCTAGGGGTTCTGAAACGCGAAATTTTCTAGTCGGCACTTCCGGATTGTTTCATTGTATCAACCCTATAAGCGGGGTTCCTCCCTATGGGGGAGGGAGGAACCGCGCTAAAACAGCTGCTCTGTTCCAATATTCAGGCTATTCAAGAATTCAATGTAAACAAAACTAACATAATAATCGGACAGAGGGCATCCTATCGAAATTTACGCTTGAACCCATATTGTAGGAGATTGAGCTTTCGAATGGTTGACTTCCACTTACCAAGATATCGCAAGCGTTTTTCATGTTGTAAGAAAATATACTAGAAATCCAGTGAGTTTTTTAATACATTTTCATAAGATATCTTGGATGAGTGACAGAAGTCACATAATTGTCAATTCAATCCGTCTGTTAGTTCATATTTTCTCCAAAAAAAACTCAAACTGTTTTAATTCGATTGTTCGCGTCAAACTTACCATAAAAAATATCATGGGTGCCTATTAAAGCATAACGGTAGGTGCTACGATTTATTTCATGCAAATTTCACGAAAAAAAAGTGTTCCGCTTTCGCGACTCGATTCGAATTCGACTTAAAATATTGTCATTCGAAATAAAAATTGTTTTGTTTAAGACATCCTCAATTCCAACGGAAATTAAAATGAACTCTTCGTTTTGATGAATATCAAATGTGTGGAAAAAGGTTCTTAAATACATTCGTTTTTAAAATATTAAAGAAAAAAGTTCGTTTTTAGTTGCCGGAATGAACCCCATCAAATCCGCAAACCCCGTTCAGATAGGCAGGAAAGTTCAATTGCACTGAGAACTTAAAATGAAAAATTCTAATGAAACTTTTACTCTCCCTTCTGTTCGGCCATTTGCAAAGCTGAATGAACTGTAAACAATACTTTAACCTAACTCATTCAATCTGAAATATTAACATTTTCCTTCATTATCCTTTTATTTGTAGACTAAAAAGAAGGCATATGCACAAGTTTAAAAACCATTTATTCTCATACTAAAATTAAATAGCAACTCATAGGAAAAAATGAAAACTAAGTTCATAGTGTACTAAGCAAAATATTGGAAACCTCCCAGTGATAAGGTTTGTGACAAGGCCACGCCCTTTTCCTGTCTATTTGACGACCTTTCATTCCAAACTGTCCTTCCATCCCAATCCTAGAGCACAAACACTTTCCTCCCAAACTCACCCCAAAAATCCGCCTTGAAGGCTCAAGAGACATTGGCCTCGTGATCAATTAACTGAATAAGGACAAAACATTATTCTAAGTAGGAAGTGCCAGTATTGATTGGCTCCTTCCAAAAGTGTTATTATCTTTATTATTATTGTGTTATTATCTTTATTATTATTTCCTATTCATTGTTTTTGTTTGTTTTGTTTTTTATGTACTTTTTCTTTCTTTTTTTTTCTTTTTTCTTACTTTATTTTTTATTTATTTATTTTGTATTTCAACTCAATTTCTGTATATAATCATTATTTTTATCTGAGAGCAAACTTAACTAATGTATTCTCCAAATGTACAGATGTTAAATAAACGTATTACTAAAAAAAAAAAAAAAAAATTTGACGAGGCTATAGAACAACCAATTTTTCGTGAGCTATGGGTTCTGGAACGTCGAAATTTTCGTGAGTGCTATTTCTAGATTGCCTCATCGGGTCCAAGTCATAGATGGGTACTTACGTACTAGTTGCACCGAGAAACTCCGGGTCTCGTTCAGAGATCTGGATCATGAAATGAGGAGCTTAGCATCAAAGTTGGACAACTCCATTTTTTTCAGTTTTGAGATTTTTGTCGATTCATAAGTGTATTTTTATGCTGCATTCGATTTTACAACTGTTTTTCATTAAAAACGGACAGAAAATAGGTAAAATAGCGTTTATTTCAACCGTTCAGAATCAAAATATGGACAACTCCAACATAGTTTGGTTTCAAAAAATGACAACTCCATCAGTAGCCAATGAGAAGCTTGCATTCATGCAATCTGATCCCAACATGCACTGCAAATCCATCATGGCTGAATGTTTATTGTTACTTGTAATAAGTGCATTTGGCGATAATTCTTATTAATAACTAGCTGTTATCCGGCACGCTGTGGTTCCGAATGCAGGATTTTGGGACAAAACCTGTAGGTACTTGAATCTTTCTGATTTAGGTATGATTTATGAAGAATTTCTTTTGTGCCGAGTCGAATGAGACCACTACCAATTCTATAGAATAATTATGTTATTAATAAACGGGCTTTATATAACAACAACCGTGAAAAACAGCCGGTATTTAATTTAAAATATTCATACTTTACTCAAGTGGTAGACCTATGTATCCTTCCAAATATATTTTCAAGACCTCAGGTGAATAAATTAACAGCTAATGTAATACTGGTCACTGTTCTCGAAATATTCCTCTTTGTTTAAATTTTCGCGTATAAGAACTAAATATTGACAGTTTCACACTAGATATTAAATAGATCTCATCGTTAATGTTCAGTTATTTGCTATTAGAAACTTTTCAACAACTCTCTGCAGAAAATAATAATGGTTAACTCGTTTTTCATAAAATAATCGCATCGCTAATTGATAACTTTATTTTATTGGCTGCGCACAGGAATGGCTTAGTACGCCGATGAAAATTATAGCATAGCCACTTCAATACATGTAGTTATAGGTAAAACTGTGCGAAGAGGATAGCTAAGTACCACTTTTTTTCTAAACTTAATAAAATAAGGATAATTTAGTTTCATTTCAGTTTTGTCAAACTGTATTTAAATAACATTTTTCATGTAATTTTTAACTATATAATTTTGATTTAATACATTAGACATAATTACATTATATTAAAACACCCTCGAGCATACCAAATTCATATTTGTTTGGTTTCAAAAGAGGATAGGATCAATTTTCAAATGGCTCCCTTTGGTTTCAAAAACAGACAACTCCATGACTTGGTTTCAAACATGGACAACTCCACTATTTAAAGTGTAATTACGGCCTTAATACTTATATAATTTTGTAGTGCCTTTGAAATAATGTTTCTAAGGCCTATAAGAAAAACATATCAAAAAATCATCATGATACTGACATCAATATAGTAGATATGGTTTTTTGCCTCTCCTGTAAAAAAAGAAAAAGTGCAGTTGTCCAACTTTGATACTAAGCTCCTCAAATGAGAACTCAATTGACGTTGTGGCAACATGGCGACCGAAAGACCATTTATTAATATTATCATCATTACGAGTTGGATTGACTAGAGTTTCGATATAACCTTGAGCGAGCATAGCGAGCGGAAACGCATAGCAATTATGCCATTAAAATAAGTGCTACTGGTTTCCTAGGTTATATAATTTTAGCACTTATGTTAATTACATAATTGATATGCGTTTTCGCTCACTACGCTCGCTCAAGGTTATATCGAAACTATAGTTAATCCAACTCTTTGGTAATATAGATCACTGGTTTTTCGGTGGAAAACGGGCCCATGTGCAATTTAAGATTGCTTTAAAAGAGTACCTTTTCAGTCGTTGGTAAATCCGAAATTTTCCTAGCCGAAAGAACAGCACAAGGAACACAAAGAAGTGAAACAATAAACATAACTTGTAAAAAACACAAATCTACCAGTAAGTGAACACATAACGATGACTAGAACGGAATAAAGAACAGCCAATGGAATCGCCTATAGGAATGAACCAATAGAAACGCTTCATTTGAGTTCTCATTTCATGATCCGGATCCTTGAACGAGACCCACTTCTCGAGATTGGTGCAACTAGTACGTAAGTACCCATAGATGAGTTTCCAATAAATAAGTAAAAAAGTAGCCTATTCATTTATTTAAATTATAACGTATTTTATAATTATCTCAACATTTTAGGGCGGGTTATCTGTAGGTCACCATCCTTTTCTAGCCAGGATAGGGCTGATGCCTTTTCTTTTATCTAAAGAGACCCCTAGTGGGAATCGAACCAACGACTCTTGGGACTCATCGAGCCTCCAGCAGCATATTTCCATATGCTAAAAACTGCTGCCGTGCTTATTAAAAGTTAAAGGTCCATTACAGACAAAAGGAAACTATATTGTAAACAACATGTTACCCGATCACCTTGAGAATAAGGAACATATTGCTGTTTTAAAGTAGGAGGCCACGGTAGGCCGGGATGTGACGTAATAGAACCCTGTTACGTAACCAGCTACACCTTCCTAACGCTGTCCGGGGACAAACGGTACAACCGGCGGTCTGCGGTAACAATAACCTAGGAAACGTATCCGACTCGCAGGAACTGGGTCATCTTAGCGTGACCCGCCATCCCTAGTGTGGTCATTTGTAAAACTTGGAATAGAAACAGTTAATATTTTGTTTTGAAAGTTAATGAACAATGTAAACATCTACTAAATGAAATCTCAAAGAAATGCAAGATTTTAGGCGCCACAAATTGTGGCCCACAATGCACTAAAACTGACAGTATCTTAAGGGAAAATTACTGACTCCTCCTTCTCAACTTTCACTCCAGGAAAACACTATTACAAATATGTTCCCCATAATCTTACCTTGTTCTACTAAATTATTAATTTTACTGTCAAATGCAACTAAAAAGAACACCCGATTAAAAACTGAGGAAAACCGAAAAACCAAATCGTTCAGAACAACGAAACCGACACATTTGAATTTTAAGCACTGATTTATTTGAATGAGCACGCTCTATCAAAAATTGCACAAGAACCGTTTTTGCAGAAAATGTATTTCGCAAAGATACTTGACATTTATCACGATTACCCAACCGGTATCAAAATATTTATGAAAATTTACGAAAATCCTAAGAAAACTCTAATTTTGGTCACTTTTCTCGAAAACGGTTATAGATATGGAATTGAAAATGGCCCCATTTGATTTCTCCGGGCCAAATTATATGTACAAAGCGTACCAGGAAGCCTATCTGCTGGCTAACGAACTTAGCCTTTAAAATCTAACGAAGAATTTTTGTAACAAATGTATATGAAGATTGTGGTGTCAGCGAGCGAACAGAAAAATATGTGTGTTCGTTCTCTAAATGTTTGATATATATATATATATATATATATATATATATATATATATATATATATATATATTTCAATATATTGATATATATATATATATATATATATATATATATATATATATACATTTGCATAAATAAATACATACATATTTCAACCACCGTTATGGTCATAATTTCTGGGTTCTGAAATATTTCTAGTGGGGTGAACATTTCTAGTGTGTACTTCCCTATTAGGTTATTAGCGGGTTTCCTTCCCATGGCGGCGAGACAAAACCCAGAATAAAGGTCAAACACTGCATTTAAATGCACTAACCCATGCAGAGCAGCAGACGAACACTCCCACGGTATAACTGTACTCCAATCTACTGACATTTCTCTTACTAATCACTATTCCTGTGTATTATGCCCGGTTAACAGGAGCTAAGTACTTGTCACATAATCACTTGTACATACGTGTAAAAAAGTTCTTTTTGAATGACAAGTGACAAGTATTAGAAAATGGGAAATATATGTGAAGTTGGATGGCTACTATTTATTAAGCGACACGTAAGCTTCCCTATCACCATTGAACAACGCAGTTGGTTCAAATTTGTATGTATATATATTTATATATATATATATATATATGTATATATTAATATATATATATATATATACATATATATATATATATATATATATATATATATACATATATATATATTTGTCTTTTCGCGGCATACGTCAGCGAATAATGGTCCGATTTGGATGAAATTTGGTACAAAAATCTTTCATCTAATTTGAAAAGTCAAGTTCGTTAACCAGCAGGATCCGCCCTCCGGAACATGGTTTTTAGAGCGAAATTCGCGCGAAAAAAATCGTTGCGCTTACTTCATATGCTTGCAAGTACATACTCGTTTTATAGGTTTCTTGGCATAAGAAAACGAATGAAACCATTTTTAAGGCGATAGCTTTAACCGTTTTCGAGAAAATTGGAAAAATATCTGTTTATTAACGTTTTTGGTTTGGGTACTTAGAATCATGGGATTCAGTTGAAATATTTTCTGCATGTTTGAATTTCATCAAAACTATTACGTTGAAATTTTGGTTACGTTTGGAGTAAAGGAAGGGTTAGAATAAAATATTTTATTAAAAGACATGAAAAAGTTTTGGTAACTTTGTATCATTTCGTTAATATCCCGAAAACGGTTGACAATCTTGGGAAGCGGAAGGTTACCATTCGAAAGCTTACTAAATGCTCTACAAAAAAGGTTCTGAAGAAAGTATTGATTAGGCGATGTCAATCGGAGAAATAAGTGCTTAAAACTTTAAAGTAATTGATTTCGTTTATTCGAACGGTTCTTTTTGTCTGTTTTTATTCCTTGTTATTTTTTAATTGCTTATAATTGGATAATGTATTTGAAAATAAAACAGGTTAAGTAAAATAATAAAAACAATTTATTGTTAGAAATATCGATTTCCAAGATTCGAAGACCTCGTAACTAGTGTGTGCTTTTCTGGGGTTGGCCGACCCATCCAGGTAAGATCATAAATCAAGACCTTTCAAGAAAAGTGGAACCAAAATAATAACTGCTTCTATTTTAATCTTTCCTAATTAGACTAGGGATAAGAACGGAGCCGCGCTAAGATGATGAAGTTCCTGCGAGTCTGACTTTTCATTACTGGACGGACCGTACTGAACGCTACTTGTCCACCAAAAATTGAGATTGACAAGACGGATGGTTGAGCAATTCAGTTTGAGCTAAATGATCAGGACAAAGGATTTTGTCGATGACTATAACAGAAAATCTGATCTCAATAAAATTATATTTGACTGAATTTCGGTACTTTAACAATAACTTAATAAGAATTTTGGCAAAATATCATTTATATTCGAACCTTTTCGAAAAAAGTTTAAATTATTAGTTACAGGTAGCTGTTATATCAAAACTGGACCTAAACATCTCAGTAGCCCTACATTTATTAAAGGCACTTAATATATGTATATTAATGCATGTGATATTAACTTACTTGCGCTGGAGTCATTTTAACTACTCTTATTTACCAATATTTTTATTATACTGTATATATAGCTCTTTGAAACACTAATTATTTATTTATTTAAAATTTCAGCGTCCATTAATTATTATGTATGAATTTTAGGACGGGTTATCTATAGGTTACCACCATTTTCTAGCCAGGAAAGGGGCGATTCCTTTTCTTTTTTCGAAAGAAAAGCCACCAAGGCTAGTGGGAATCGAACCCACGACCCTTAGGACTATTTAGAAAAGACTCCATGCTCAAACGATTAAAAGTGGAAATCAAAATATATTATAAACCATGCGTATGAAAAGACGTTCGTATTAATCTTCTATTGTCCTAAAAACATAAGAGTTAAATAAATTAAAATCCTATTATTAGAAGTGTTTAGAGGTATTCCTCTGCTTTGTCGATTTACTTCAATAAAGGTTACTCCTAAACTAACAACATTGTGTTTACTTGGAATACTCTAACCCCGAATCGTACTTCAGTGTCTGGTATATGTAGTGATGACATCTCTTCTGCGGTGCCCCGTCGGTTTTCAGTCGTACTTATGGAACGCAGTAAAAAAAATTGAACCCTATTGTACTTTAATCGAATCACAAAGAGCCCAATTGCTGTGATTGTGACGCTCTTGCTCTGAGCACTTTGGTTTTTATTTTAATAGTGTTTGGTATTTTGAGACCAATGTTTCAATTATATTGAATATATATATATATATATATATATATATATATATATATATATATATATAGTGGAATAAAAGCCTGGCTCAATTTCATTCTTATTTGTTTACCTTACTTTGCTTAGAGGTAGAGACAGGCCCAGCTTGTTTAGATGTTTTTGTTGTTGTTGGAAGGGTGAATCACCCCTGATCCTTCCCTTAACTCGGTATTTCTAGTATCAGTCAATCATATTGCCTTTTAGCGCGGTTACTCCCTGTCTCCATAGGGAGAACCCGCTTATGAGGTTGACCTCATGAAGCGATCCGGACGTGCCGACTAGAAACTTTCTCGTTTCAGACCCCATAGATCACAAAAATAAAGGTGGTTCAAATTTGTATATATATATATTGTATATATATATATATATATATATATATATATTTTTTTTTTTTTTTTTTTTTTTTTTTTTTTGTGGGAGGAAAATCCTTCATTGACACCTGGCGAGATCCAGGTAGTGTCGGCCTCCAACCGACAAAAAAAACCTAAAAACCTCCCTCCCTTATTCTTCGCGACCGTTATGGAAACCGCTTGCGCATTACTTCATCGTGATAGCTGTCTAATTACCTTTGTTTGTTTATTTCCTTCTCTTTCGTCTCCACGATTGTCCTGACCACGCTGTAGGAATAGTTCCATGCTTCCTCTGAAGTTAAGTCCCTCATCATATTGTCCATATCGAAAGTCTTGTGGGTAACTTTAGTATAGTGGCGCATATATATATATATATATATATATATATATATATATATATATATATATATATATATATATGTATATATTTATATTTATGCTTGTCTGTTCGCGCTCCTGACGGCTCAAAAATGGTCCGATTTTGATAAAATTTGGTACAAAATTCTGTCTTCTAATTTGAAAGGTCAAGTTCGTTAACCAGCAGAATCCGCCCAATGGAAGATGGCGTTTGGGGCGAAATTCGCGCAAAAAAAATCGTAACGCTTACGTTTTTGAGTTCATATGCTTGCAGTTACTTGTTTTATATGTTCCTCAACATAGGAAAACGAATGAATCCATTTTCAAGGCGATATCTGTAACCGATCCTAAGAAAAGTGGAATCAATGTTTTTGTAAGTCATTATTTTTTTGTGGGTACTTAGAATCGCGGGATTCAATTGAAATATTTTCTACATCTTGAAAATTAATCCCAACTAACATGTTTTAATTTTGGTTATATTTGGAGTTATGAAAGTATGCGAAAAAAATTATTTTCTTAATAGACATGAAAAGTTTTCAGATCTTCATACATTTTTTGTAAATATCTCGATTACGGTTGGGAAATCGTGCTAAGTGGAAGGTGGCCATTCGAATGCTTACTAAATTCTCTACAAAAAAGGTCCTGAAGCAATATTCGATGGGGCAACGTCAATCAGAGATATAAGCGCTTAAAACGTAAAAAGTGTTTGTTTTGTTGTTTTGAAAGGGTTTTTCTCTTTGCTAAACTCACTTTTTAATTGGTTGTTTCTTGTTTAAAATTGCATTTATCAGTAAAATTATTATTGTAGTAAAATCAGCTAAGAAACGGTGAAAGGTATTGGTAAGTTTGGAGTGGCTGTGGTAATCAAGATGGCAGTGGCTAATCATGATGACGTAGTTTGTTTTGAATTATCCGGTCTATATAACCTTCCTCATAGCCTCTAACTGTAGTTATCGTTATTTCTTATTTTATAGAAAGATTTAACCCACGTCAGAATGGAATTTTATTCGCCATGAAGCACATATTTACAGTTGATTATAACAGTAAAACGAATTTGCTAGTAAAACAAGATACTTAAAATGACAATGAATTTTTGGTTGTTTAGAATAGAGCCTTCTCAGCAGTAGTCGAAGAGTAAGTACGTTTTCAGTACATAATTGTATTGACTTATACAGATTAAGAATTATCCGCTTCTGTGTAAGTTGGCTACTGTCAGTTTACTGTGATTTGTAATGGTAATCTATTCCATTTCTTCGAGATGTTCGTAACCGCGCTAAGATGACGCAGTTCCTGCGAGTCGGACTTTTTTAAACGATCTTAGTACTTGTAATTATTGCCTGTAACCTAAGCACTTGTACCTACTTGCAAACAAGTTTTGTTTTTTTGTTTTTTCTTGGGAGACAAGCATTTGTAAAGGCTTCAAGGACAAGTGAATAGTATTGGATTCTATTTACTAAGCGACAAGTAACCTCCCCACTAACATTCTACTAAGCAGCCGTCCCTTGTCACATTATGTAAACAGTAGAACAAGAGTTTAGAGAGATGTTACGTGAGGTATCGTACTCAATGCACTTGTCTACTACGTGTGAACGGTCACTTGTCACTAAGTCAGCTTATGATTTTTATAGGTATGATGCCGTGGGCATTAAAATAAAACCACAACCAAAACATTGTTAACCGTTTTTGAGATAACTTGAAACTATTGGACATTTGGTTTCGTATAATCAGAAACTGCGGATTGAGCGGAAAGGTTTTTCGAAAGTTTGTTAGGGCGGGTTTACATCTGATAGTTATTGCAGGATATTTATGTCAGGCAGAAATTGTGACTAATGTAAACTGCGAATAATATATATCTTTGATATATATTTCCAACACAACCTATAAGTGTCGACACTTCTATACCATCAGGTGTAAACACTGATTATAAAGAGAAGAATTTAATGCCAGAGATAAATATCTTGGCTACTAGCTGTATTGTCGACACTTCTATACCAACAGATGTAAACACTGATTATTTCCGCCGTGACCTATGACGGGCCGTACAGTCATCGCAAATTTGAACAAATCCAGAACTGTCCTATACATATCCATGACATAAATGTCTAGCTATTTCTGTCAGTATGTAAACTTGCAAGAGAATATCTATCCGACACCTGAGACATATATATCCTGCGAGAAGTGTCAGATATAAACATACCCTTATTAATTCAAAGCAGGAGATATAGAGTATGATTGTGTTTTGATTTGAGGTAGTTGGAGTTTTGGACCATCCGTATGTTTTCATTAAATATTTCGAAAATGTTTTCGAGACCGCGGTAAGTGGAAGCTGATCGTTCGAAAGCCTAATACATTTCCAAAAAAAAAAAAAACAAAAAAAAAAAAAAAAAAAAAAAAAAAAAAAACCTTCAGGCGTACATTCGATAGGACCATCTAATTCGGAGAAAAATGTACTTGGTGTTTCGGAATTCTTGGTTTTGTTTCATTGATTCCGTTACTATTGTAGGCTTTCCTTATCAAACTAGCTTAATAGAAATAACAAGTACGGATGGACCGTATTGAACGCACTTGTCCACTACTTGTGAAAGGTCACTTGTCACTAAGTCAATTTAATGAGAGAGACAAGCCCTGGCGACAAGTACTAAGCACGCGTAAACTTGGCATATTTCTAGCAAAACAAGAAATTCAATCTAGGAGAAGTAGAAACATTGAGTAAACAGCCTCTAGCCATGGACTCCGATTATTGTATCATTATTCTTCATCCGTTTATTCCTCCGGCATTTGCGATATAGTAGGTTCGCCACAACTTCGCCAATAGGACATCTCCCACTCCTAATCTACTCTCGCGCCCCTCCAGTGGGAGAGATTCGTGACGTACGAAGGGGTGGGGGGAGAATTGTAGGAGAACGTTGGGTGGCGTCCCCCCCCCCCCCCATTTGCATCCATTAGTGCACATTAATTATTTATATTTAGTGATTTCAGATAAAGCCTACAACCCATATTTTTTTTGTAAATCCATTACTGCCTATTTATAATAGCGGCAACCTATAGGTAATAGATAGCCCTATAGGTAATAGATAGCCCTATAGGTAATAGATAGCCCTATAGGTAATAGATAGCCCTATAGGTAATAGATAGCCCTATAGGTAATAGATAGCCCTATAGGTAATAGATAGCCCTATAGGTAATAGATAGCCCTATAGGTAATAGATAGCCCTATAGGTCGCCGCTATTCCTGAACATCCATGGTAGAACAAGCCATCGCTGGAAAACCTCAGCATACCGCATCCATCAAATAATGCGACAGTATTATACTATGAGTTATTACTCGAGAGAGACATGAAAAGTGTGCTCAAGGAGAGAGGCGAGTGTTGTCATAATCACGAAAAAAAGCGCGCGTTAATAAAACATGAGCAACTAATAAGGCTATTGTACTGCTAAATACCCATTCATCATGGAAGACTTTTTATTCACTTCCTCTCTAACAATTAGAATATCAAGTATTTACAGCAAAAAAAAAATTCATAAATAAATGTAAATGAAAAAAAAGATCTCAAGTATAAAGTATATTTCATTATTAGGTCCTCATGTCAAGGTGGTCCAGTATTAAAATAATATATACATACATATATATATATATATATATATATATATATATATATATACATATATATTCCACTAGTTCTATTTTCTTTATTTGGCAGAGGGTCGATGAAGCAGAACACCATTTGTTTTTACGCCTGACTCAAGCCAGTACACATGACGAGAGGACTTCCCGATAAGGAAAGCCCCTGAAGAGGTGCGAATTAAGGCACGAAACATGTCGGGCAAAATAGATGAAATAAAATAGATGAACAAAAACAAATGGTGTTCTGCTTCATCGACCCTCTGCCAAATAAAGAAAAAAGAACAAGTGGAAAATATACATTGGGTCATATTCAGAAGAATTAATATATACATATATATTATTGGTTAAGGGTGATTCACGTCTAAGTAGCCAAACACTAGGAGATGATTCTAGAAATAATTTCCAACATAATAGTTCATTTATTATTATTATTATTATGGACCAAGTACGGTCCGAATCCGAAGGCAAAAACAGTTATGTCCTCTTTTCTGTCATTTTAACGTAGTCATATTTTTTATTGAATAAGAAAGGATTGCCCAAAAAGTCTTCAAGATAATTAATTCTAATTATATCATCATAAAACAGACAACAGTCCTTTAAGAAAACAGTGATTTAATTCACTAAAGCCATTGATAGAAGATCTGGACGTACAATAACGCAATTCTGTTTTTCTCGATAATTTAGATGATTTTTGCGATTTTTTTACTCAGCCCCCAACTTCACTACTTACAGGAAAACTTCTACATTTACTAAGCATTAAATCTGTGCAAATTAAGTGGAAGATTATAGAGGGATAGGTTCAACTATTGACTCCCTTTTGTCAAAAAAACGTGGAATGGAGTTTTGTTACTTTGAAAAACCTTGTGTGAAGAAATTATGTATAACTCATTTTTTACTGGCCAAACTTTGAGAATCCATTGTCCAGTCCGGAATCAATAAAAAGTAACTGAAAGAAATTGTTGGACATTTTTTTCATTCGAGAGAAATGTCACATTTTGTGTTATCCAAATTTTCATTGATTTGTCTTTTGCTTGATACCTCATGTTTTGACTAGGCATTTTGGGGGAACTATTTAAAAAAAATTCAAGTTAGATGAATAATTTTCATCCAAACTGTTTGGATTACAATTATTCAAAGAAAAAAAACTCCATCGTTCAACCTATCCCTCAATAATCTTCCACTTCATTTGCAGAGATTTAATGCTTACATATATATATATATATATATATATACAAGTACATATATATATATATATATATACATATATATATATATATACATATATATATACATATATATATATGTACAAGTATATGTGTGTATGTATGTATATATATATACACACACATATATATCAGTGTCTGCAAGCAGTCGCCATTAGCACCGCGCCGGGCGCCAATTGTAGCAACTTCTATAATTTTCAAAGTAATTCTTTTTTTCATTCAAAATTCAATGTAAGACTTACTGAAATCATTAAATATCAATTTCATCAAGAATAATTTATTTCTGATAATATCGCAAACATTTTAATGTGGTTAGTTATGCAGCTCCTGCGTGACGTAATTTGTTTACTTTCCAAATAGCATTTTCATGATCAAAATTATTTCCCTTTAGTGGATTCTTTTTTCACTCTCTTAAAATAATGAATATCTTTTTTTTTCAAACTTTTGTTTCTAAAATTCTTCCAAAACCTCCCTTAGTAATTCCCTAAGATATTTCCTGAATGCAACTAGAGCAAAGTTTAATGTCCTCATTCGAAAATAGTGCAGAAAGCTACATAGCTCAGATATAAATATAGAATGCACCAGAGACAGAAGTAGCGTTGACTATGTTGTGTTTGAAGTTGAAAACAGCATAATAGATTCCTAGTGGAGATAGGTTAAGGTTTACAATCAACTGGTGGGGATTGTAAATGTTTAGTTCTAAACTCTCAGGTTTGGAGAATATCCAAGAAGATTCGGTTTTCCTGTCGTTAAGGGGAGAAAATAGTTTTAATTATATTGTCATTAATAAGGAAAATGCCGGCAAAATTCCCCAGACGGTACGGCAATTTAGAACAGTCAGTTTATTTATTGTGCACTTAGTAAATTAATGATTATAATACAGATACCCTGACAGACCTAGATAGCCTGATTTAGGTGGGGATTAAAGTATTGTTACAAAGATAAATACATTAATAAAATTCTTGAAATCCAGCAAATTAATATCCAAAATATAAATAAAGATGGAATGGTTGGGATTCGGCTAAAGAAACCTTAATACGATTTTTGTTAAAAAAAAATCTATATTTAGGACGTATCGGCTACTCATTGGTAGCCTTCGTCGGTTATGGAAATGCCTGGAGGCAGAGGAAGACCAATGTTGACAGTTAACATGGTTCCATTATGGAAGTGATTGCTCTTCCACAACGGTCTTCCACAATGGTTACTTAACTGCCAACATTGGTCTTCCTCAGCCTCCAGGCATTTCCATAGCTGACGAATGCTACCAATGAGTAGCCGAAACGTCCTAAATATAGATTTTTTTAAACAAAAATCGTATTAAGGTTTCTTTAGCCGAATCCCAACCATTCCATCTTTACTTATCACCTCGACGGCTAACTATCTAATCATCATGACAAAATATAAATATTTAATTTCTACGGCAAATGCCGATATTTGATAAAATTGAAAATAAACTAAATGAAAATCTATATATTTGATTACCAGAGGGATTGACATGCCTTAAATGAAAAAAGTCCGACTCACAGGAACTGCGTCATCTTAGCGCGGTTCCGTACATCAGGAAGAAATGGAATAGATTAGGCATCACAAATCACAGGAAACTGACAGTAGCCAACTTACACAGAAGCGGATAATTCGTAATCCTCGTTCTTGAGGAAGGCTGAATAAGTCAATACAATTACGTACTGAAAACGTACACAGTCTTCGACTACTGCTCAGAAGGCTCTATTCCAAAAACCAAAAATTCATTGTCATTTTAGGTTTCTTGTTTTACTAGCAAATTCGTTTTACTGTTATAATCAACTGTAAATATGTGCTTCATGGAAAATAAAATTCCATTCTCTCGTGGGTTAAATCTTTGCTATAAAATAAGAAGTAACGATAACTTCAGTTGTAGCAGTATTATGAAGGTTATGTAGATAGGAGAATTCAAAACAAACACATGTATACGCCATTATGATTAGCCACAGCCATCATGATTAGCCACTGCCATCATGATTACCCACAGCCACTCCACAATCCTACAGTATATGTAGAGGGGTAAATTGTAATAAAAGTCAACAGCAGACGAACCGACTGCACACAGAAGAATAGGCTGCGATTTATAGTTGTTCCCTGGAAACTATCGGACTGCAATAGACTTATAGCCCAGATTTATACCAACATTTTTCTAGGAGATAGTAAAGAGCAAATAGCGATAGAATCATTACTGACACATGAAATATTATTTGAAATTAGTCAGCTGCCAGAATGATATCATGGAAATCTAAAATGACTAATGAGTTGATCATTATATTGTTGATAATGAGATAGATAGATTAATCGTTAAAATATTGCAACAGAAAATCTATTAATTTCATTTTTTTTTTTCATTTATTTATGAGCACCCGCAACTAAGGTGGTGTGCTCGAAACAATTATGCAGATACATTTATAGTTGTAATTAAAAAATAAAATAAAAAAAAAAAAACATTGTAAATTCTTAATAATCTACTATATATATGTCAAATAGCACTCACTCACTCACTCACTCATCTATCAACGCCCAGCCCAAACCGCTCGACAGAAAATTTTGAAATTTTGCATGGACACTCCCTATATAACGTAGGCACTCGCTAAGAAAGGATTTTTTGATATTCGAATTTTTAAGCATTTTTAGGGGGGTTTAAAGTTTGAGTTGGTTAGAGCAGGCAAGCCTAGGCAGCCTGCGTTGCTAGGGCGATAAAGAACAGCTGTTACCTTACATTATCTATCTCATAGTTTTATTTCTAATTGAGGTTAATTTCAACTATGGCAGACCTTGAATTACTAGAAATTAACTGTCCCATATAGAGTTTTAATTGCGTTTCTTTTCTGCCTGTCCCCGTCAGATAGGCTTGCCATATTTTTGGAGAGTTAAACCGAGACACATTAATATGGGATGGGCATACCAGTGGGGGGGGGGGGGGAATAAAAAGAGTACAAATTATAAGCAAAATGGTTGGTGAGTTTTAAGCCTAGCAACTAACGGGAAGGGGGAATCCTAAACTGTTAGTCTACCCAAACCGTAAAAATAAGAACGGAACTTTTTTTGCTACTTGATTTTCTTAAAAAAATCTCTCAGCCAAATAGTAGTGTCTGGCAGCTGGCAGCGCTGTGCAGGTAGTTCCAGCGCTTTACAGTTAGATTACTTCTCATTTCTTTGACACTGTGAGCAGTAGTAAAAATGTTGATTGTAGAAAAGTAACCGATTTAAAAAGGATTCTTATAAACATGAATTCATTACTTTTTACATCTTACAGCCTTTTTCGGGACATTGATACAATCGGGCGGGACACCGAAACAATTGCAAAATACCGGGACAGTCCCGGTCAAACCGTGATGTATGGCATATCCTTAGGTTTTCCAGGCGAGGTAATAATATCCGGAACCCTTGCACAGCCTCCTCGCCTATAACCTTGGTAATAATCGTAAATATATTGGGTGTTACCATATGACTTCTTGGAAACATGAACTTTTAAATTTTAACGCCCATTGAATAAAATACAGTATGACGGGAACCGTGCTGTAACAAACTGCACAGAATTGTACAGTAACATAATTTTAATGAAACATTATTTAACGCAATAAAATAACTACTTCTCTCCGTGACGAAGCACGGGTATTCAGCTAGTAACACATAAAATACATTGGAAAAGATTCATGTAGTTACAAATAAGGCCTGTTAACAATTACTTCGTGAAAGAAGGTGTAAAATAAGAAGTTGTATAGCACTGTTGATGGGGTCTCCCGTGGTCTAATGGCTAGCGCCTTGGATTCATAAGCGGGAGATGGTGGGTTCGATTCCCAACCTCCGGCAGGAATTTTATCATCCCACGGCTCGCTGGTAAAATTCCTCGCTGCACCCTGGACGTCGGCGCTAATGACCTGGGTGTAGATGCGCCGTAAAAAAAAAAAAAATAAAAGCACTGTTGTTGATACTGTGAATAAGGTATATACAAGATTTGATAATGAACAAAATTACTAAGCATCGTAAGAATCGGGAAAACGAGAAAGGCAGTAACTCTTGAGAGGGGAAAATATATTAGTACCAGAAAAGGTGAAAAAATAAGAAGAGAAGGGAAGAAAAATTAATAAAATAAATATATAAATGAATAAAAAAGAATATTAATAAATTAAAAGAAAAAAAAAAAAACCTGTTGAGCGTTTTGGTATTAAAAACGTTGAAAACATTACCTCCTCTACAATGGAACTTTAGGATGGATCGTAACCTATAGATAATCCGGCGCTAATGGCCATGATGTCAATGCTACTTCAAAAAAAATAAAATAGTACCAAATTCCTAAACGATGATGTGTATACTAACCATCTTGTTAAAAAATGTTCAGGAGCGTAGGTATATAGGAAATAATTTTAGGGGGGGGCGGTCTGGTAGCATTTCGGGGGTATGGAATACTAACAATCTAGAACTTGGAATAATTAGCCAACTAAAACCGCCATAACATTCGCACAAAAAATATATATATATATATTTCTTCTGAACTAAGTGATCTTTTTTTTTCTTTTTTTTTATCTCTCTATAGGTTGCCACCCTTTTATAATGCCAACAGCACGTGGTCGGTCACCCATTCCGGTACTGACCACGCCCGACGTTGGTTAACTTCGGTGATCTACGGGAACCGGTGTATTCAACGTGGCTATGGCCGTTGGCACTAAGTGATCTTATTTAATTTATTTTTAAGGTTTTTATGACACATTTCTAATTGTGTCAGCGGGCCCCCCCAGCCCCCCTTATATACGCCCATGGCTTAGTTATGCCTCTCCGTGGCGAAGTATATATATATATATATATATATATATATATATATATATATATATATATATATATATGGTACACCTACTTTCTGCCTATGACACTCCCCGTATCAAGATCTACCTATGTACCAAGTAACGTCAAAACCGGTCAAACGGTGTGAATTTGTATATATCTGTCAAGTAATTCTAGAAGCAGCCGACTGAGGCCAGCACCACAGCCTGCGAGTAAGATAGCTCTTATCAAAGAAAGGCCAGAACTCCTTAGTTATACAGTGACTATTGAAATAAACTACATTACATGATTATATAATGATGTAAAGTCATCAATGAGTTTGAGTTATTCTAATTGTCAACAACATCAAACAATAAATTTTTAGACATTATTCAAAATGGCCGTCAGAATCTGAATGAATCAGTGTAGCCAATTTTTCTTCAACAAAACTTTTGACCAAATTTTGAAATTTGACTATTTTGACCAAGCCTAAGAGATTCCCCTTATCAAGACCTGCCTGTGTGCAAAAACGGTGTGGATTTGTATAGGAATTAAACAGATAAACAGACTGACAGACAAAAAAAATACGGCCAGGTGATTAATATATATATATATATATATATATATATATATATATATATATATATATATATATATATATATATATAAGATGCTTTATGAAATATGACTATGTCTCGCTAATAATCCCCCTAAAGGCGAGGAGCCAATACTGGCAGCAGATCAATTCTCGACTATTGTCTAGTCCTAAAGTTATCCCATCTCGGGGTCAGGAGGCGGGAAAAATAGGACATACAAACTACTCTATCTAGGGGGGCATTTCAATTTAGACAGGATATCAATCTTAGTGGATTTTCGAAAGATTTATTTTACTTTTAATTTATTCATTATTTAATCAATAGCATCCACAATTAAGGTTAATTACCTCATTATAAGTATGCACAGGAGCCTTTTTTAGGACGGGTTATCTATAGGTTACCGCCCTCTTCTAGCCAGGGTAGGGCTGATGCCTTTTCTTTTGCCTTTCCCGGTGCTTGGAACCCTCGACCATAAATATAGGGATACAAAATTAAATAAAACTACAATTTATGTAATATAATATCTGTACCCCGGAGGTAAAGGACACCATGTCCATATTTTTATTAAATTGACTAAACAATATATTCTTAATGTGAATTTTTCGATCCATATAATGGTATAGGGCAGTGTTGGGCAAAAATTATTCAGAATAATGAATAAAGAACAATGAATTAATGTATTATTTTATTCACGAAAGAAGAATAATTACTTTTACTCATTAATCATTATTCTGTGAATGAAATGTATATTTTATTTACAAATTATTCGAATAATCAATCAGAATAATCATATTTTATTGAATAATGAAAGATTTATTATGGTGGCGATAGCAGGAAATATGTATATATATTTATGTTTGAGGTGGATTTATTCAGTAAACCAACTGGACATAAAGAATAACGAATGATGAATAATGAATGATGAATAACGAATAATTCTGTGAATAATTCATGATTTACCGTGTGGATAAGATAATTCAGTGAATTATTCATCATTCACTAAAAATTTATTTGAATGATCATTCGAATAAAAATGTATTCGAATAATGCCCAACACTGGTATAAGGGCTATGTCCTGTTCCCAAAAATAACGAAGATTAGTCAGTGAAAAATAAAATCATGTCCGTTTTCATTGGAGGTAAAAGACACCCCGTGGAGGAATTGGTTTTGTTTGACTATGATCAATATTTCCAATTACCTATCAATGTCAATAAAAATGTGGAAAATTTTCTTAAAACTGTTACTCTAAGTAACGAAGAATAGTTCATGGTTATAGAAAATAGGCTCTCCTGAGCAATTACAAATACGTGACATGGTGTCTTTTACCTCCGGGGTACAGAAATAAAGTCTAGATTTCCTCACCTACTTTAGATTGCTACTACAATATTTTGTAAAATAAATTATTGACTAAAATTCGCTGGATGACTGAAGATCTAGGCGTTAAATGAGGGCACTAAAGGAACTATGTCCTACAATCCGATTGGCTGAATAGAGATTAGCGTCCTCCCATTGACCAACTAATGACAGAAATGACCAATCATCTCTAGGAGAATTGGCTGCACGCTAGCTACTAATAGTCTAAAGACTTTCCAGCTTTTAAGAGCTAAATTATTGTTATATAACAAGCGGAGGGTTTAAACATAATGCACGTATTTAAGAAATATGATTAATTAATTAATGTTCTTCCATTTTTACACCTGTAGTGCCTCATCAGAAGCATTACTTAAAGCTAGTTACACCTAAGTCATGGCTGAACCTAAGATGGCGGCAACTAGTCAGTTGTTTTAATTCATAAAGCCTATTTACCGAATAGTCTAATAGTCCAAAGACTTTCCAGCTTTTAAGAGCTAAATTATTGTTATATAACAAGCGGAGAGTTAAAACATAATACAGGTAATTAGGATATGATTAATTATTTACTGTTCTTCCATTTTTACACCTGTAGTGCCTCATTAGAAGCATTACTTAAAGCTAGTTACACCTAAGTCATGGCTGAACCTAAGATGGCGGCAACTAGTCAGCTGTTTTAATTCATAAAGCCTATTTACCGAATAGTCTAAAGACTTTCCAGTATCAGGAGCTAAATTATCGTTAAATAACAAGCGGAGGGATAAAACATAATACAGGTAATTAAGAAATAGGATTAATTAATTACTGTTCTTCCATTTTTACACTTTTAGTGCCTCATCAGGAGCATAACTTAAAGCTAGTTGCAGGTAAGTCATGGCTGAACTCAAGATGGTGGCAACTGGTCAGCTGTTTTAATTCACGAGGCATAAAAAAAAAAAAATAAATAAAAAATGTAATAGTTGATGAATCTAGAAATAACCACACCGGCCCTTGGCTCCGTTGCCTATTTTAAATAAGTATCTCATAAATTTGTCGACCTAATATTAACAAACTCTAGAGATCTAAATCAAACAATATAAATTCCAAAGAGAATATTAGCCTGACTAAGAGAATTCAAGATCGGGATAGTGGATTAGATAGATGAAAGGCTACCGCACACTGCCTGACGGATATTATCTGTATAGGTAGGCTTGACATACCTATACACATAACCGGAGGACGCCCCGGTTTACTGGGACAGTCCCGGGATATCGCTCTTGTCCCGTCCGACGTCATAAAAGCACAATAAGCAAGTGGTTTCAGTACTTTAGTCAATACAACTTTGCGGGAGTGTTCATCCAAGTCATTCTGCGTAATTCGCAAAGTTGTATTCGAAAGACCAAGGCTTTGGAAAGGACGGTAAGTCAACGCACTTGCCACTTTTGAAACACTGGCTTTAACAGATTCAATATTTTAATCACTTCTCGACATTTCTTCGACTTACTTGCGGGTCAAGAGAAAATAGTGACTCCAATTTTTCTACAATACGCCAAAAAGCGAGCACACTAGTTCGATTAAGCAGACAAAAAGGCCGTCACGCAGGAGCTGCATAACTAAGAACTTTCCTCAGAATTTGGGTAGTGTAGACTGCTTCCACAATAATTTGCTTAAAATATCCTATATAAATAAAATAAAAACATGAATAGATCTCTTTTAATTTTGTAATGAGTAACTGTTCAATTATTAACTTTGTAATTAATTTGCTTCCAGAGTTATGCTTATACATACATGAAAACTTCATATTTTCGTCTTTTGATCTGACGCAGGAACAGGATACAGTCCCACTAGTGGTAGAAAGCGCTCCTTGCGGCGGCCTTGCGAATCTACGTCTAGCGGGCTATTCTATTGAAATTTATTACAAAGTAAAACCCCCTTTCCGATTGACCGATTTGGCTCATTTTTACAACACTTCTTTCTCATGAGTTACCCATGTTTACCGCGTTTCGTTACAATACAGCAGAAATTACGACCGGTATGAGTATATTAGTAATTTGGGTCCGGAGCAAACCCCCCTCCTGATGAACCGATTAGGTTTATTTTTACAGCCCATTTTACTTTCGTCGAAAGATAACAAAAATTACGGCTGGTAGTGGCGAATTGGTAATGTGGGTCTGGAGTAACCCCCCCCCCCCTAATGAACCGATTTAGTTTCTTTTTACAAAGTATTTTTCTCTTTAGATCAACATAACGAATACCAAATTTCGTTGAAATATTGTGACGTGGCGCCCTGCGGGGAGTGAGAACCTGCTTTCTCTACCTCTTTGCACTGATAACATTTCACGTTTTATATTTTATTTGGAATTCGCACCACTTGTAAATGTGTACTATCCACAAAAGATAGTCAATTTTCTTCTCCATTTTGGATGTAACAGTTTCATATATAATTTAAGATTTTTATTCTTCTGTTTTTTTTCCCGTGGTCGGTAGGCCTTGGAGGAGTGGCGTCGGTTCTAGGGGGAGTCTGTGAGAAAATGGCGTAGAAGCAGGTGCTAGAAAAAAAGTTTTTCTTTGCAAGTATGAGGTTTCCAGCTTTTAAGGAGGGACTGAGGCGTCCTTTTTGTTAACAATGAAAATGAAGATCCAGTAGCACGAAGAGGCGGCATTTGTCTTCTCGGTTTATCGTTTTGGCCGAACATGTGATTGGAACTCCATGTGGTAGGCTTTTAGAGCATATTGTGGGACATATGAGTGAGTAACCCATCCATTTTATGTTCTGCTGGATACCAGTCTCCACGTTTCATTTATCTCCAGGCCTCATTTAAACTTTTTTTGCCGTTCAAGTACTGCCATGAGTGCAAGTAACTATATTGTGTATAACTTAAAAATTTGGGAAAAGTTAAGTTTACTATCGCTAAATAAGTTATAGGCAATGCCAGATCACCAAAATTTTGTGTTGTAATTTGATATTGGTGGCTATGCTAGGTTGTGGAATTGTACATGTAGTTGCAATTCGATAATTCTTCAGTATGTGTTTTCTATGCCAATTTGTTGGATAGTTAAGGACTTCAGTTTACCGTCATGTATTATTCTCAAGTAGTTATTGGCCAGGCCAGACTACGGGATTTTATGAGTTTTTGAGAATTGTGTTTTTTCCCAAATTAAATGTTATATTTCTATATATACATATTTATGCTTTTATTTAGAGTCTAATTTTGTTCTTCCCAGATTACTGATAGTATCTGGTGTATATACATATATGTTTATCTATCGATACCTTTTGCTATGTTATTCAATACTTGAATGATATTGATTCTTCTTGTGATATTTCTATATGTATATATATTTATGCTTTTATTAAGAGTCTAATTTTGTTCTTCCCAGATTACTGATAGTATCTGGTGTATATGCATATGTGTTTATCTATCGATACCTTTTGCTACATTATTCAATACTTGAATAATATTGATTCGTCTTGTGATATTTCTCTATATATATATATATATTTATGCTTTTATTAAGAGTCTAATTTTGTTCTTCCCAGATTACTGATAGTATCTGGTGTATATACATATGTGTTTATCTATCGATACCTTTTGCTATATTATTCAGTATTGGAATGATATTAATTCTTCTTGTGATATTTAGAGTATATATATATTCATGCTTACCCTTTTATTGGGCATTTATTTTATTTTTTTTTTGGTATTCATAGATATTTATTATATTTAAGGTATATATATGTGTGCATGTATTTGTTATCTTACTGGGATCATTTTGTACTTATTTCAATATAGTTACCAGCTCTGGAGTATCTTGTTGTTTCCTTTTTTTTATTTGGATCACCTGGGTTTCATACCTCATTGAACCTGGCTATCCGTTGTCTATCCGGATAAATTGTACCACCCCAGGTGTTGGTAAGTGAGTCTTTCAAATTAAATTTATTTCGGTACAATTTAATGGCGCCCGAACATTGGACTTTTGGTTCCACTTTTATTTGGTAATTTAGCTTCTTATGTTACATAGATATTTATATTCGCTCTTCTTTGTCTAATATCTGTCTTACCCTAGTAGTGGTTAGTTCCTATTTTTATTCTATATTTATTTAGTCTCGTTTCTTGTATAATTGTCATCATGTCTTCATTTGAGAAGTTGTCTACCGTTCAAAAATATAGATTTTTGCTTTCTCGTAGGGAAAAAGTGTTTGCCTTGGTCAGCGATATTTTTCAGACGTCAAAAGCTTTGACAGCTGAAACTGCTTCTAAGTTTAGAACAAAATTTGATAGGTTGCTTAAGTCTGAAACGGATTGGACAGACATCTGTGAAGCAATTGAGCTCTTTAATGCCTCATTAAATGATGATGAAATTGGGAATTTTACTATCTCTATCTCAGCGGAAGAAAGGTCTTTCTCTGAGGCAGTAGATCAAGCAAAAGAGAATTATCTTGCCTTTGCGCAGACAGCAACTGTTCAACCTTTGAATAAAGGAGAAATTACTCATGTTACTCCGCTCAGTGATAACCTCCTCCCTCGTATCTCTATTCCTACATTCTCAGGGGAGACTGAGAAATTTGTGGAATTTCTGTCATTGTTCGAATCTGTCGTTGATAACAACAAAAATATCTCCGATATTGCAAAATTTCAATATTTAAGATCTTCATTATCTGGCGATGCACTTTCGGTCATCGCTGGAATTGATTTACTTCCCCAAAATTATGTCATTGCCTTGGAAGCCTTGAAGAATAGGTATCAGAATAAGAGACGCTTGGCTAGTATATATTTCCGTAAGGTCACGGAGTTTTCTCCTCTGTCGAATGGTTCACATAAGGAACTTCAGCGGTTTTTAACCACCCATACTAATAGCTTTTGTGCGTTGGAAAAAGTTGGTATTCCTGATATTAAGGACTTCATGAAATTGCAATTGGCTTTGACGAACCTAGATCCTGGTAGTCGTCGCGCATTTGAAGATGAATATTCATCTACTTCTTTTCCGACTTATGATGATTTAATTAAATTTATAACCAGTCGCAGTCGGACAGCAGAGTTGATGTCTGAAGAAGTTCGACCCGCCAAGAAGTCTGACAGTTCAGCTGGCAATAAGAAGAGGATTACCTCTCCGACGTACCAACTATATTCAGCAGAGGACAACTCATCCCCTCCATCGGATGAATGTTCGGAGGAAAATAAAAGCCTGAAAGTATCTGATGATTCGCCTGTTTTGGCTTGTCCTGTTGCACCACCGGTTCGAAGAAAAGCTCCACTGCAATGCTGGAATTGTAAAGGACCACATGTATACCACAAATGTACTTTGCCCCGATCACAATTTTGTTTTAAGTGTGGACATTCTGGAGTGACAGTAGTTAATTGTCCTAAGTGTAATCCGGGAAACGGATCGTGAGCCCAGTGAAGAGGGTCGCTCTGGTCTCTAGGGATAATAAAGGTCCTCAACCACCTGATAAGCCTATTCGAAATTTTCAGAGGTCTTTGCAACATGTTGTTGGTTCTTCTGAAGTGAATCTTTCTGCTTCAATGACTTCATCCATCGGACGTTGGTATCTTCCACTTTCTCATCCAAGTTCTAAGGAGTCACCTTTGTCGGCTTTGGTTGACACTGGGTCCTGTAAATCTTATTTGAGTCCTCAGGGTCTTCGTGAGCTCAGTAGGTGGGAGCCTCGAGAAAACCCCATTACTTCATTTTCTGTCATGGTCGCAAATGGGACTTTGGTTACAATTAACAAATCCGTCACAGTGAGAGTGTCACTGTTTCAGAAAAGTTTCGCATTAACTTTCCATCTTATGCCTCACTTAAGTACTCCTTATTTATTGGGATTAGATTCCATCGCTCTATTAGATATAGTCTTTAATTCAAAAGCGCAATGGTGGTTCTTGGAAGACCCCAAACTGATCTACAGCTTTATCGTTGATTCAGCCCAGCCTCAAGTTTCAGAATTAGTCGAGGAAAGTCAGTCCGACCGTAGGACGATCACCCTGACTCCAGATCAGAGCAAGCTCTTTGATAAAATTGTCAAGGAAGGGTTTGCTGAAGTCAAGTCGCTTTCTGGTAGGACAAATAAGATCGAACATCGCATAGAGGTCAAAGACGGCGTCAGACCTATCAAACAGAGGGCTTACTGTTACTCCCCGAAGGTGCTAGAGGCAATGCAGGCCGAGCTGGACTCCATGCTAGAGAAGGATCTCGTTGAAGTCAGCCATGCTGAATGGGCTTCACCCGTTGTCATGGTGCGTAAGCCTGATGGCACTTATAGGTTCTGTGTGGACTATCGTAAGGTCAACGATGTCTCAAAAAAGGATTCTTATCCTATCCCAAATCTGTCTCAATTGTTGGATAGCCTCCATCATGCCAAATATTTTTCCAAATTTGATCTTAAGAATGCCTTTCTGCAAGTTCCCTTGGCAGACGAGACTAGTAGAGATCTAACATCTTTCATTGTACCTGGTAGAGGGTTGTTTAGGTTTAAAGTTATGCCTTTTGGGCTCACCAATAGTCCTGCTACATTTCAACGGCTTGTAGATAAAGTTTTTGGACCCGATTTGCTTCCACATGTCATTGTCTATCTGGACGATATTTTGATATGCACTCCTGATTTCGAAACTCATTGTCGCACCCTTAAGGAGGTTTTTAAACGCCTTTGTGAAGCTGGCTTGAAAATAAATCCAGAGAAGTGTGAGTTTATGTGTAAAGAAGTAAGGTATCTTGGCTACTTGGTCACACCTGATGGCATCGTTCCTGACCCTGGAAAGGTCTCCTCCGTTTTGAATTTCCCTACTCCTAACAATGTCCGTGCTCTTAGAAGATTCTTGGGTATGGCAGGATGGTACCGTAGGTTTATCTGCGATTATTCCACCATCGTTTCTCCTTTGAATAGGCTTACTAGTAAAAAGGTATCCTGGAAATGGGCCGAAGAACAGGAGAAGGCATTCCGCAAACTAAGAGAAGCTCTTATATCAGCTCCGATCCTGGCCAGGCCGGACTTCCGCTTGCCATTTACCCTCATCACTGATGCAAGCCATTGTGGACTTGGAGCTGTTCTGACTCAAGTTCAGGATGGAGTCGAAAGAGATATAACTTACAGCTCTCGTGCTCTTTCTGCTAGTGAACGCAATTACTCCACCACGGAGAAGGAATGCTTAGCGGTTGTATGGAGTATTAATAAACATCGGCAGTATCTGGAAGGGTTTAAATTTCAAGTAGTGACGGACCATAGTAGCCTGAAGTGGCTTTTCAATTTAAAAGACCCAACTGGAAGGCTAGCCCGTTGGGCTCTTCAGTTACAACAATATGATTTTGATATCGAATTTCGTAAGGGTAAATTGAATGTTGTTGCAGATGCCCTCTCTCGAATCCCGGATGTTTCAGCTCTCCAAGTATTTTCAGCAGAGGCAGTTGGCCAAGCTGATCTATGGTATGAATTGAAGATGGAGCGGGTGAAGAGTCAGCCTCATAACCACCCCGATTGGATGGTTCATCAAGAACATTTGTATTATTATCGAGAAGACGCCAAGAAGAATGGTATGGACCGAGAAGAACCCGAAGCTTGGAAGTTGGTTGTACCCTCGTATCAAAGGAACCAGGTTATGGAGGAGAACCATACAGCTACACAAGCAGGACACCCTGGTATTGCCAAGACCTATTGGCGCGTTGCACAATCATATTACTGGCCGGGTATGTATGATGATATTTCACGTTTTGTTCGTCGTTGCGAAGTTTGTCAGAGAGTGAAAGCCAATAATCAGCCCAGTAGAGGATGGATGCAGCCTCGGCATATCCAAGCCCCTTGGGATTGCGTCAGCTTTGACATAATGGGCCCTTATCCTCGTAGTGCTCAAGGGTTTACCCACCTTTTGGTGTTTCAAGATGTTTTCACACGTTGGGTGGAGTTGGTCCCCTTAAGGAATACCTCTGCTGCTTTGGTTGCTGAAAAGTTTAGAAATGTCATCCTTAACCGTTTTGGTTGTCCCAGAGTCATTATCACCGCCAATGGTACTAATCTCGTAAGCAAATGTATTGGTAAGATCACCGAGTCTTGCGGTATCTATCATCATCGCACCCCTTTCTATCATTCCCAAGCCAATCCTGTGGAGAGGTCTAATCGTAACATCAAACAGATCATCACTTCTTACTTGCAGGGATCTCACAAGAACTGGGATAAGTTCATTGGTGAAATCCAGTTTGCGCTCAATTCCGTTTGCCAAGAGTCCACCAAGTTCTCTCCGGCTTTCCTCAATTATGGTCGGGAACTCCGCATGGCTAATAGCCCCCGTTTTACTAGTCATGACCATGATATTGATCTGAATCAGGATGTTAGTCCAGCCAAGGAAAGATGGGCTCAACGTATAAAGAAAATGAAGGAGATCTTCCACGCTGTAGAAGAAAATGTGGTGAAAGCCCAAGATACACAGATGAACCGTTACAACCTTAGACGAAGGGAAGAGACCTTCAAGCCTGGAGATCAAGTCCTCAGGAAGAGCTTTCCGCAATCCTCTAAACCCAATTCGTTCTGTGCCAAGCTAGTGCCCAAGTTTATCGGTCCTTTCAAGGTCACCCGTGTTAGCCCAGCTGGAGTCTGTTGGTTGGAAGATGAGAAAGGATCACAAGCAGGGAAATGGCATGCTCGTAATCTCAAACCCTACAATCGTTGATAATTTCTGGCGGTTCTCCCTCTAAGGAAGGGGGTATTGTGACGTGGCGCCCTGCGGGGAGTGAGAACCTGCTTTCTCTACCTCTTTGCACTGATAACATTTCACGTTTTATATTTTATTTGGAATTCGCACCACTTGTAAATGTGTACTATCCACAAAAGATAGTCAATTTTCTTCTCCATTTTGGATGTAACAGTTTCGTATATAATTTAAGATTTTTATTCTTCTGTTTTTTTTCCCGTGGTCGGTAGGCCTTGGAGGAGTGGCGTCGGTTCTAGGGGGAGTCTGTGAGAAAATGGCGTAGAAGCAGGTGCTAGAAAAAAAGTTTTTCTTTGCAAGTATGAGGTTTCCAGCTTTTAAGGAGGGACTGAGGCGTCCTTTTTGTTAACAATGAAAATGAAGATCCAGTAGCACGAAGAGGCGGCATTTGTCTTCTCGGTTTATCGTTTTGGCCGAACATGTGATTGGAACTCCATGTGGTAGGCTTTTAGAGCATATTGTGGGACATATGAGTGAGTAACCCATCCATTTTATCTTCTGCTGGATACCAGTCTCCACGTTTCATTTATCTCCAGGCCTCATTTAAACTTTTTTTGCCGTTCAAGTACTGCCATGAGTGCAAGTAACTATATTGTGTATAACTTAAAAATTTGGGAAAAGTTAAGTTTACTATCGCTAAATAAGTTATAGGCAATGCCAGATCACCAAAATTTTGTGTTGTAATTTGATATTGGTGGCTATGCCAGGTTGTGGAATTGTACATGTAGTTGCAATTCGATAATTCTTCAGTATGTGTTTTCTATGCCAATTTGTTGGATAGTTAAGGACTTCAGTTTACCGTCATGTATTATTCTCAAGTAGTTATTGGCCAGGCCAGACTACGGGATTTTATGAGTTTTTGAGAATTGTGTTTTTCCCAAATTAAATGTTATATTTCTATATATACATATTTATGCTTTTATTTAGAGTCTAATTTTGTTCTTCCCAGATTACTGATAGTATCTGGTGTATATACATATATGTTTATCTATCGATACCTTTTGCTATGATATTCAATACTTGAATGATATTGATTCTTCTTGTGATATTTCTATATGTATATATATTTATGCTTTTATTAAGAGTCTAATTTTGTTCTTCCCAGATTACTGATAGTATCTGGTGTATATGCATATGTGTTTATCTATCGATACCTTTTGCTACATTATTCAATACTTGAATAATATTGATTCGTCTTGTGATATTTCTCTATATATATATATATTTATGCTTTTATTAAGAGTCTAATTTTGTTCTTCCCAGATTACTGATAGTATCTGGTGTATATACATATGTGTTTATCTATCGATACCTTTTGCTATATTATTCAGTATTGGAATGATATTAATTCTTCTTGTGATATTTAGAGTATATATATATTCATGCTTACCCTTTTATTGGGCATTTATTTTATTTTTTTTGGTATTCATAGATATTTATTATATTTAAGGTATATATATGTGTACATGTATTTTTTATCTTACTGGGATCATTTTGTACTTATTTCAATATAGTTACCAGCACTGGAGTATCTTGTTGTTTCCTTTTTTTTATTTGGATCACCTGGGTTTCATACCTCATTGAACCTGGCTATCCGTTGTCTATCCGGATAAATTGTACCACCCCAGGTGTTGGTAAGTGAGTCTTTCAAATTAAATTTATTTCGGTACAATATAACAAAAACTACGGCTGGCATAGACAAATTGGTGTTTTGGGTCCGGGGTAAACCCCTTCTTTCGTTTGACCGATTTTGTTGGTTTACGAACTCGTTCAATCGTTTGCTAATAAACGCTACATACCAAGTTTCGTGACGAAAAAACAAAAACTCTGGCCGCTATCGTGTTAACAGACACACACACACATATATATAAAAATTTTGACGGGGGTCATTTTTGGTGTTTACTAGGTAGGATCAATAAAGATTTAAAGAAATTAATGAAAAATTCCGCCAAGAGTGCAACCTCAATAGCTACTTAGGAAAGTGGTAAAAATTCACGGAGTACCCGTTGAGTATTCACAAAAGTACGTTTGTTTTCATAAAACGTTTGGATAATGCCGTAATAAATTTTCAGACACATGTTTTTATCTTACACCATCATTCGAAATACGTCAAATATCAACCATGGCGGTTAGGCAGTTTCAAAATCAAATCGTTCTTATTGAAAACCCCTTCATTTTCAATTTGTTGGGAATCAAGAATTGCACTGATATCATCAGCAAAATGAGGATTTTGGTGCTATTGCGGAATCCTCTTAAAGACCGCAACATATCGCTCAGAGTAACATGAGTTTATATAATTCTAATTTAAATTACGACAACTTAATGTTCCGATACCTCAGTTCTCCATTCATGAGAAACTCCTGAATTGAGTCGATAACTCTATCTCTAACAATCAGGTAAGGTCGTGCTAGCTCGAGAAGTTCTATTAATGAATGCCTCAACTGCACACCTAAGCTCCCTGCTGTTTAACTTCATACAAATGTGTAAAACAATTATATAAGTACCAAACAATGATTTACAACTGAGCAATACTCACTCAACGAATTCTCTTCGAGAAACAGAATATAAGCTGTCATTACCTGAAAAAAGAGACAGTTATTGAATAAATAAAATTAATATATGCTTGAAAGTACAATAATAAAATATTATAAACGAGACAAATTAATCTCTCTCTCTCTCTCTCTCTCTCTCTCTCTATATATATATATATATATATATATATATATATATATATATATACACATATATATAGAGAGAGAGATTAATTAAAGACGTATAATTGTGACAATATGATGAGGGACCTAACTTCAGAGGAAGCATGGAACTATTCCTACATCGCGATCAGGACTATTGTAGAGACGAAGGAGAAAGAAATTAAAATGAAAGTTAATTAGACAGCTATCATGATGAAGAAATGCGTGAGCGGTTTCCATCATGATCGCGAAGAACAAGGGGGGGGGGTTTAGTCGGTTGGAGTCCGACACTATCTGGTTTTCTCCTCGCCAGGTGTCCATGATGGATTTTCCTCCTACCATAAAAATATATACATATATATATATATATATATATATATATATATATATATATATATTGGGGGCGAGGTTAGCTCAGTGGTACAGCACTGGACTTATAAGTTGGAGGACTTGAGTTCAAATCCCGAGCAAGCACTAAAGATTTTTTCTTCTAGTGTCTTCGTTCCTGGGTTCAATTCGGCCTCCCTGACCGTCCCTAGGCCAACCCAGCATTTAATTAATTTAATATGGTACCTTGGGTGCTAATGACTCTAGTAGTCGAAGCGACCAAGGGGAAAATCAGGCGGAGCATAGTACTGACCACACTATCTCCCTAGTGTCCCTCAGGGCCCCTGTGGCCTGTTACGGGACTGATTTATATATATATATATATATATATATATATATATATATATATATATATATATATTTACACACATATCAACCTACTAACTGGATACATCCAGCACTCAGGCCAGAAATAAAGGCAAACATAGAACTAATACATTACGAATAAACTGCATATACTCAGTTGGAAGCAAAGATGCAGAGAGAATGAGACGAGACTTTATAATAGTCCAAGACAATGACAGATAATCCCTTAGAGCGCAATAAATGTAAATAGGAAAAACTATCCTCTAACAGCCAGAACCTGAAGCTTTTGCAGTTTTGTTGTTTATACCCACTTACTGATAGTGAAAAACTGTAACAGAAACTTACAAACTAAAAAATTCATGACACTCTTATAGAGCCAATAAAATATATTTTATCACTGATAAATCAAAAACAAACACAAATACATTTCAGGTGGGTCAAGGCACGTGTAGGAATAATAGGAAATGAAATGGTAGTTATTCTTGCAAAAAACGTCACTCATATTTCCAAGAAACTTCCCTTGGAATTTGTTAACGTCTATGGAACAGTATAGAAAAATATTCACATTAGATTACGTTACTAACTCAAAATAAACATACAAAAATAGTTGCTACATTCACATTCTAACTAACAAAATGTCTAAGAGAGCATGGATTCACAAATTCACTTAAATGAGGCGGGATGTCAATAATAAAAACAAACCTTTACTTCACCTCCAAATCTTTTATTCTATGCTGTATATACCCGGAGTCTTTATACTAAGTTCATCCTTGAAGTTCGGGTACAATCGTCAGTAAAAATGAAGTTTCACGCCCTCAAAACCGATTTCTTTCAAATTTTGTACAATAACATATTTTGATGAACTAAACACGAATACGTTAAAAAAAAAAAAAACCTTAGCATTTAACTAGGAAAGAAGTATTTAAGCACTAAAGTTAATATAATAATTAATAGAATTCTATTAATTTTAGCGAGTTGGATTGACTGGGGGTTTGTTATCTTCTTGAGCGAGCGTAGCGAGCGGAAACGCATAGCACGTATGCCCTTAAGCGACAGGTGACGACGGGTGTTTACAAATACGCTGTTGACGCCTAGTTTTATAACCTTCCTAACAGTGAACTTTAGTGCTTAATATTATATTCTATTAGAATTCTATTAATTTTAGCGAGTTGGATTGACTGGGGTTTTGTTATCTTCTTGAGCGAGCGTAGTGAGCGGAAACGCATAGCATGTATGCCTTAAAGTCGCCACAAATTTAGTTGTTAACATTAGCTCTCATAGCCCGCATAACTTTATTGGTTATTACTTCTTTCGTAGTTAAATGCGAAGGTTTTTTTTTAACTTATTCGTGTTTAGTGCATCAAAGTAAGTTATTGTACAAAATTTGGTAAAAATGCAGTTTCCAGCCCTCCAAACCGATTTCCTTTAAACTTTGCACAATAACGTATTTTGATGCACTAAACACGAATACGATAAAAAAAACGTCGGATTTAACTAGGAAAGAAGTTATTAAGCACTTAAGTTCACTGTTGTGCAGGTTATGAGAGCTAATGTAAACAACTAAATTTGTCAACATACGCATGCGCGGGTATGGAAAAGTTCGTAAAAAGGAAGTTTAATTGAAATTTACCATAAATTATCGAAATTCATCAGCAGTTATTTATTTACAATCATTTTTTTTAAATAATTAAACACTCCTCACATTTCTTGTTTCGTTCATGAAAAGTATTATATATCAGAAATCCCTTAATAATTTGCTAATGCCTATATAATTATCGTTCTAATTCGCGCCTATCGAACTTCAATTGTCAACAAGTCAATTGTCAAATAAATATTTTGATGCTAAACAGAAGAACATTTAGATGGATATTTGGCCGAATTTCTCTTCAAACGCGCTCATAAATATGAAGAGCGTTTAAAGGCATTTTTCAGTGCGATTGGGGATTTGTATCCACCGAACATCCAGTCTCAAGAAGAAGAAGAAGAAAAAAGCTAAAAGAGATGTCTTGGAGGATTAGAGGAATGTCTAGGAAGACTTTAAGGGCATACGTGCTATGCGTTTCCGCTCGCTCAAGAAAATAACAAAACCCCAGTCAATCCAACTCGCTAAAATTAATAGAATTCTATTAATTTTAGCGAGTTGGATTGACTGGGGTTTTGTTATTTTCTTGAGCGAGCGGAAACGCATAGCACGTATGCCCTTAAGCGACAGGTGACGACGGGTGAGGATGCCCTTAAAATTAACAATATTTTCGAATAAATGGTTTCTGAACATTTCAAATGAGAGTTCTCTGTTTCCCAATGTTACATATCTGCGCATGCGCGTGTTTACAAATACGCTGATGCCTAGTTTTATAACCTTCCTAACTTTAGTGCTTAATATTATAGTCTATTAATTTTAGCGAGTTGGATTGACTGGGGTTTTGTTATCTTTTTGAGCGAGCGGAAACGCACAGCACGTATGCCTTAAAGTCGTAATTTATGCCTTAAAGTCATCACAAATTTAGTTGTTTACATTAGATCTCATAACCTGCACAACAGTGAACTTAAGTGCTTAATAACTTCTTTCCTAGTTAAATCCGACGTTTTTTTTTTATCGTATTCGTGTTTAGTGCATCAAAATACGTTATTGTGCAAAGTTTGAAAGAAATCGGTTTGGAGGGCTGGAAACTGCATTTTTACCCAAAATTTGAAAGAAATCGGTTTTGAGGGCGTGAAACTTCATTTTTACCAAAAATAGTTGCTACATTCACATTATAACTAACAAAATGTCTAAGAGAAAATGTCAATAATAAAAACAAACCTTTACTTCACCTCCAAATCTTTTATTCTATGCTGTATATACCCGGGAGTCTTTATAATAAGTTCATCCTTGAATTTCGGGTACAATCGTCTTATTCGTTGCGAATATAGTCTTGGTTTAAAATTTCTTCAACAGTTTGGTGATCTTACCGGGTCGTGTGCTCTCCGCAGAGGGAGTTTGCATTCAGATATTTGAGTGAGTTATTACCACATAGACACGATCATTTCCAAAAGACCTTAAAACGCTTTATTAGGTAACAAGGACCGTGGAAGTCCAGGTGAATATTAAATACTTACCTAGCTAGAACTCTAAAACTATTTAGCGAATAAGGTAACATTACGGAGCTCCAGCTGCTTTATTATTTTTTTTTAAAAAATGCAAGGAACAGTTATAACACCAATTTACCGTATATATTTATTTACTCTAAATGAGTGCGTTTCTTCATTATATTTTATTTCTGCATTAAGGAGGACGAAGGACTGTTAGGAATTCCTCGTGGATTTACGGGCCTAACAAGGAGGTCAGCTTCCTTCTCTAGGACATGAAGAGAAATTCAAAAATATATCCGGCTCGGGGAGCTAAGTAAATTTAGCGCATTTTCACAGAATCCTTATTTCTAAGGTGATTTGGAAATTTCGAATAGAAACTCTAAATAGTTTTATCATCATTTTATTAGTTTAACATTTTAAGGTAAACAAATATCAAAATTTGCTAGAACACTATCTCAGGGAATGCTGAAGGGGCAGGAACTGCGTCATGCTAGCGCGTTTCCGTTCTTATACCTATTTTAATATGGAAAGCTTCGCATGGAAACAATTATTGTTTTGTCTTAATCTTTTGTGAAAAATTTAAACAAAGAGAAGCAAGATCTTAGGCGCCTTAACAGGAAACTGACAGTATTCTAAGCGGAAATTACACCCCTTTAAGCACTGATTTCTCCGAATGATATCGCTCTATCAACATTTTCATAAGAACCATTTTTGTAGGAAATTAAAAAAAAAATCATTAAGAAAAGGCATCACCCCTATCCTGGCTAGAAAAGGGTGGTAACCTATAGATAACCCGTCCGAAAATTCGTAGTTAATAATAAACGGACGTTAAAATTAAAAAAAAAAAAAAAAAAAAAAAAAATCACCTCCGTAACAGGCCACGAGGGTCCTGAGGGGCAGATACTATAGAGGTATCTTATTCATAACCTTACGGCACACTAGAGAGATAGTGTGGTCAGTATTACGCTCCAACCGCCTGATTTTCCCCTTGCTGCTTCGACTGCTAGAGTCATTAGCACCAAGGCACCCATTAATACATCAATTAAAGGCTGGGTTGGCCTAGGGACGGTCAGGGAGGCCGAATTCAACCCATGAACCAAGACTCTAGAACAAAAAATCTTTATCATGAAGATTAAATATCTTTAGTGCTGGCTCGGGATTTGAACTCAGGTCCTCCAGCTTATTAATCAGTGTTCTACCACTGAGCTAACTTCTTCCCATATAATACCTTTAAAATGTATAAATTAAATACCCCACGTCCATTAACAGGTAACGCCAGAACATAAACGCTACGGTTTTTTTCGCGCGAATTTCACCCAAAAAAAATGCACGATGCAGTACAGTAGTTAACGAACTTTCAACCTTTCTATCCTGTTTACCCTTGCAACTAAGAGTAATACAGCACGTTTGGCGTTTCAAATTACTCAAGCATTCATCACTTTGTTTCTACTCAATAACTAATTTTCATTGATAGTAAAGGATACTCAGTAATATTGACAACATTTCAACGTTCTACCTTCAGCCAAGGCGGTGCCTATAGAAAACACAATTTCGTTAGATATAAAACCAGAAATATTTTCAAGGCTGGAATTAGTGTCTCTAATGCATGAAACGGGTTGGTGGTATGCTATGCACAGACAATGCCTTTATGAGCTTATGTTCATGTTATGAAACGAGAGAAGTGTGACAACAGGGCTATCTACAAAGCGGAGATGCGGACAACAGCATCGGACCCCCGTGCATAGAGGTCCTCCCCATAGGGATAAGGGTGTAAGGAGGACATGAGTCCGTTACAAGGGGCATGTCGTCTTCACCTAGATTCTGGAGGTTGTCTACAAGGTCTCCTGCTTTCTAGAAGAAAAGCTAGCCCGGAAGTGGGCAGGTACTCCAGGAATAGTAAGGTGGTTCGGTACATCGTCATAATTATACAGTATAACAATAAATAATCAGTTCAATGAATAAAAAAGTCCGTCACGCAGGAGCTGCATAACTAAGCACTTTCCTCAGAATTGGGTAGTGTCGAGTGCAGTCCTGAATAATTTGCTTAAAATAACCTAGATAGATAAACATTTTTTATGAGCAGCTGTTTCAATTACACTGTTCTGCAAAAAAAAAACTTTTCTCCCCTCCCTTGAACAATTTTGCCTGTTTCTCATGTTTTCAGGTGTGCTGAGTCCGAATCTGAACTCAGAAAAATTCTATCACCCTCTGATTTTGAGAGAAAAGAGGAGAAACTTGGAAAAAATGAAAAATTGTATTTGAAAATTATTGTCTTTATTATAACAGATTTTTTTTTCTTTTTCAACGGTAAAATATAATTAATTGAATCCTGCATGCTATCAGGTATAATACTAGATATGACACAACTCAAAAAATATACACACATCGTCAATGAGTATTTTTTTTTCTTTTGTACTCTTCCTCCTCTGTCTCCCGCTGCAGTGTCCAGCAGTAATCCGCCAGCATCTTCTCATTCCATTTGCCAGTATATCTTTTTTCCATTCTGGATATGTCTTGGTGGAATCGTTCTCCATGTTCGTCCGAAACTGCACCCAAATTTGGGGCGAAAAAGTCTAGGTGACTATGCAGGCAATGTATTTTTAAGGACATATTGCATCCCAATGTTTTATATGAAGTAAGCAGTTCATGGACTATTTTTCGGTAGTCTCTAGATTTTTCGTTTCCCAAAAACTTAGCACATACCTCTCGAAAAGCAATCCAAGCCTTTTTCTCAGTAGTATTTAACTTTGCTTCAAAAGTGAGGTCCTTGAGTAGATGTCGAATTTGGGGTCCTACGAAAATTCCCTCCTTTATCTTAGCATCGCTGAGATGCGGAAATTTTTGTTTTAAGTACATGAAACTTTCTCCTTCCTTGTCCATCGCTTTTACGAAGTTTTTCATTAGCCCCAATTTTATGTGGAGTGGGGGTAAAATTATTTGGTTTTTGCCCACTAATGGAGGATTGGTAATGTTTTTTTCACCTACTTTTTCCTTACGCTCTGGCCATTTTTTTACGACATAATGGTCTCATCTTTTTCTGCTGTCCCACCCGCACTCGGTAAGGATTTGAATGAAACGGATAAAAGAGAAAGGAAGGTCATTCCCCTAAAGATCCAGATGACCAAATCCCTGCCTCAAGATCAAAAACTGAAAAAACACTTTTAGCCATATTTCTTCAACCACTTGTAATATTCCCATCAAATTTTTTTTCGTTCAAATATACTTCATTGCGCTCAAAAAAAAAATTCGTCAAATTTACAAAAAACTCACATTTTTGGATAAAAAACTAGAATTTCTCAAGAAACTGTGCGTGATAGACAGAATCTGACTTCAAATTCGTGTTCAGCACATTTGAAAACAGTAAGAAAGCATGTTTTGGTTTGAAGGAGGATTTTCGTGCAGAACAGTGTTATTAATTTTGTAATTAATTTCCTTCCAGAGTTTTGTGTCTGCAGGGTACTACACTACGTAATAAATACACAAAGCTTTACATTTTGATCTATTGATCTTGATGAGTTTCATGAACCTACGTTTGGCGGAAGAATTCAATTCAAACATAGTACAAAGTAACACCCCCCCTCTTCCCTTCCAATAGACCGATTTAGTTAATTTTTACTTCATCCTTATTATATAGCGAAGACGTATAAAGAGTTTCGTTACAATAGAATAGAAATGACGACCGTTATAAGGAAATTAGTAATTTTTGTCCGGAGTAAACCCTCCCTTCTAGTCAACCGATCTAGTTTATTTTTATATGAATTTTTTCTCCTCAGTTGACCACAACGAATACCGAGTTTCGTTGAGATACAACACAAATTATGGCTGGTATGGGCAAATAACTACTTTGGCTCCGGAGTAAACACCCTCTCCAGATGGACTGATTTTGTTGGTTAACGAAATCGTTCAATCGTTTGATGGGAGAATACTATATACCAAGCTTCGTGGCGAAAAAACAAAAACTCTGGCCTATATCGTGTTAACGGACACACATATAACTATCTATCCATAAGCATATAAATATATCTTATATATATATATATATATATATATATATATATATATATATATATATAAATTTGAATGGGGGTCATTTTTGGTGTCTACTAGGTAGGATCGATAAAGATTCGAAGAAATCTTTCAGAAATTCCGTCATGAGTGCAACCTCAATAGCTACTTTCCTTCGGAGGAAAGTGCTAATAATATATTGTGTTATTAATTTACTTACATAATATCCTTACCGCATGAACTGCGAACAATAACTAGCGGTGAATAGGTGAATTGACTCCAAATTGCTAGAGAAATGTGCTTAAACTAACCGATGTCAATAAAACAAATTTAATAAGTTTTTTAACTGGGGTCATTTTCGGTGTCTACTAGGTAGGATCAATAAAGATTCGAAGAACTTTTTCAAAAATTCCGTCATGAGTGCAACCTCAATAGCTACTTTCCTTCGGAGCCAAGCAGATCCGAGAGGCTAGAGACACAGGAGGTCTAAGATTAACAGGAGGAAATCATTCATGATCAGCTTAAAACATATACTGGAACATAAATTGGATCTATGTTCCTAAACATAATATTCCTTGAAGAATCAAGTAAACATTTCATTGCAGAGCTGACGTAGCGTGTAATCTCACTAACTCCATACTAACAAATATTAAGTTAAATCTAATGCAACGCGAAAAATTTACCGAATAAAGATAAATCTTAGCATAAAGCAACAATCCGTATTCTTGTTAATCTCAAATGTTGGTGTCTTCTGTAAAAATATATTAATTTCTCCCATTATTATTATTTTTTCAAAAAAAAAAAATGAAATATAAGACGGAGACAGAATGACTTATATCTCATGTAGATGTTCTTAAATGATGAGAAGTACTAATAAAGAAATATATTTAATAGATTATTTCATAATCCTAATAAATTGAATAGAAAAATATGTTATAATAATGTTGCCGCTATATAAAGTATACATTTGATAATAAAAATTGAATAGTGTAAAATAAATTAACTAGAATTTAATTTTAATTGAAAAAAATTAGGTTATTAAAATAAATTTTCCTTAAAGATATGTGCATTAGAATACACATAACTTATTTTTGATTTGATTGATTTATTTATGGAAGTGCCATTAATTTAGTAAAATAAGTCAAAACAGATGTTTCAAATAAATGAGCTTGAACTTAACGACAACATTTATTTTACAAAGAATTTATAGGCAATAATCTTTTTATAACAAGTTTTGTAGATCATTAGAAATATTTCTCAAGATATATTCTTGTTTCAGTTCAATTCAAAATTAAAAGTATTTTATGAAGTTATTAAGTAGTACAATGTTTCTTGTTATTGGCCTAGTGTTGTGGTTAACTAGCATTAGTTTGGAATTATTGTGTTAATTTATGAATAAAGACTTTATTCTCATTCAAGATTTGGAAATATTAGGTTCATTGGTATTATTGTAACTAGATTAAAGCAACTAACCATAGGAACTAACAAAATTATATGGTAACCCTCCCATGCTAAAAGATTCAAATCTTGTAAGCATTAAATAAAATAAATAAAATAATAAATAATACTTTCCTTCGGAGGAAAGTGCTAAAAAGGGTGCAAACATCATTTAAAATAAATTCAGATGTGGGCGTAAAAAAGATATATTTAATTTAACCAAAAACCCTACGGACTTTCTGACTGACCGACTCTATAGATAGGAACGATATAAATTCAGGTCTTCCGAAGAGAAAGGGCGAATCTGAAAAATCTACTCTTTTCTTTTTGTTTATTTTTTCTGAGTCAGAGAGATATAGGTAACACTACGCTGCGCCTTGTTTATCTGGTTCGCCTTTAGTTCTCTCACAGTTTCAAGTTAAATCAAATAGCACCATTATCTATGAAACATTCAATGTCCGATTTCAAGGGTTAATCCCGAGTCTGAAACTGATTTTGTTGCCCATAAATCACTCTTATAAATTAAAAATAAAACATTAAATTTCAATTCCATACTTTTTCAACCAGGTTTATGAATCAGCATTCCATAGAGTAAACATTCGCCCTTGCTATCCTGAAGCACTTCTAGAACTTTGACTTTGATTTCCCAACATCCGGATTTCGGGATTCGCCCTTTCTCTTACAAGGTCCTGAATTGCTACATTATGTTGGAATGAGTTAAAACGTAATAATGATACGAATTTTAATAGCAATAACATATCGCACTAGTATTTGTAGAGTGACACAACTCAAAAATTTGAGTTTTTCAGTTATGACTATGAAAGACTTGGAAATATCTCTTTATCAACCATCGAAACTGTATTTACATAGATCCTGAGCTTGTACACCAGAGGGCACTTGCGTCACTCTTCCTGTCTTAATGGTAAAGGCATGAGTGCCACATTTTCAGTAGAGTTTTATTTTGAGTTGTGTCACTTTTGAAATACTAGTACGATATATGAATCGATCCATGCAATAAGAGCTTCAGTCCATAATTAGTAGTTTCTAGAAAACGAGAAAAAACTGTCTACACCCTTCATTTGTTTTATTATTGTGCTATTTTTTTTTTTTTTTTTTTTTTTTGTCTGAGTACCCTCTACTGACTCGAGTTATATATGAAACATTGGTTATTACTAGCAAATGCATTATATTATTAAAATATAATAATAGTGCTTGGACTGAAGCTCTTCTTGCATGGAACAGCCTAAGGAGTATCTCCTTGCAAAATATAAGGTCTAATATAATGTAAAACACATTGTAGGATATATTGAGTAACAATTTATTATCACTGGTACAATATGTAAGAAATATTTGCATGATATAAAGTTCATACAATGAGTAATGTAATGCTTAATCGTCTTGAACTTCTTCATCTATGTTTATAGTTGTTGGCCAACCCAATATTTCATAGTAAAAATCCTTGTGCTCTTCTGAAACGTATGAAATCAACTTCTTAAAGCCTTCAATTTTTTTTTTTGCTTAATGGAGACCTTCCTTCCTGGGTAGGCAGGATTGGGAGGGAACACTGGAGCCTCAAGACCTTGGCGTAAACGAAAGGTGTGTGCCGCAATGCCGTTAATGAATTGTTTTGCTACATGTGTTTCTCTGACAACAATGAATTGGACTAAAGTCCTCTTAACATAGAAATGTGTAGTGACCGTCGGAGTAGACATGCGCGCCGCGCCGGCGCCGCTACGCCACGCCGGGTTTTGAGTGGCGCGCCGCCGCCGAACCTAATCAGTCGGCGCGCCAATTTCGTTGGCGCATACGGGACGAAAGGGTGTAGCGGGTGGGTTAGGGCAGGAAAACAGCGAGTGTAGTGCGTGGTTACCTGCCGCCATTTTTGGCATACCTTCTCTTCGAGTAAACGCTTGTGTGTTGTGCTATTTGATTGGAACAAAGCGGAAAATAAAATAATTGTAGGTATATAAAAATGGTATTTAACTCAAAAAATAAATCCAGCTTTTGTGGGAGATATTTTCAAAACCTCGCAATTGAAGAGAAAAACAAAAGTCTGACTCGCAGGAACTGCGTCATCTTAGCGCGGTTCCGTTCATATCCCTAGTGTCATTAGCTAAGTAGTAGAAGCAGTTGTTGGTAGGTTTTGATCTTTCGTGAGAAATTTAAAATGAATCTCAAAGAGAAAGAAGATTTAAGGCTCCAAAACAGGAAACTGATAGAATTCTAAGCGGAAATGACTCCCCCACCTACTCAAGGTTTGCTAAGGGAAACACTATTACCAATACGTTTCTCATTTTCATACCTTATTTTATTAAAATGTTAATTTTACTATTAAATGCGATTAAAAAAACAATAACCAATTAAAACGTTTGGTAAGTGACAAAACCCTGTTGAAAAAAAAAAAAAAACTAACAATTTTGAAGTTTGAAGCATCTATTTCTCGGATTGACATCGCCCCATCAAAAATTACATCTGAACCTTTTTTGTAAGGAATTTAGTGAGCTTTCGAATTTCCACCTTCCACTTACCACGATTTCCCTCCGTTTTCGAGATATGTAAGATATACGAAAATCCCAAAACCTTTCAAGTATGTTAATGAAATATTTTATTTCTTGTACTTCCTTAACTCTAAACGGAACCAAAATGTATCTACCTTAGTTTAGATGAATATCAAACGACTGGACCAAGTTTCAACTAAATTAATCGTTTATGAGTACCCAAACTGAAAATTTCTTTGAAAGCGAGGTGTTTTAATGTTTCTCAAAGCGGGTACAGATATCGCTTTAAAATGGTTTTATTCGTTGTTCTACGTTGAGAAATCTATAAAACGAGTACCTGCAAGCATATGAACTCGAAAACGTGAACGTTACGATTTTTTTCGCGCGAATTTCGCTCCAAAAACCATCTTCCGGTTAACAGATTCTGCTGGTTTACGAATTCGACCTTTCAAATTAAGAAAAAAATTTTTGTACCAAATTTCATCAAAAACGGACCATTCTTGAGACATCAGGAGCGCGAACTGCGTCATCTTAGCGCAGTTCCGCTCATATCTCTAGTGCCATAAGTAAAGGAATACATACAGTTAATGGTAGGTTTTGATGTACCGTTAAGAATATAAAATAAAATCTCAAACAGAAAGATGCTTACGGCGCAACAACGATCACCCTGCGAAAACACTAAGATTCTCATTTTCTTACTTCCTTTTACGAAAAGCTAATTTTACTGATAATTTCAATTTAAAACAATCAATTAAAAACTGAGATAAACTAACCGACCCCCCCCCCCCCTACAAAAGAACAATACCAACGCTTTCGAAGTTTTAAGCCCTTATTTCTCCGATTGACATCACCCCAACGAAAATGTCTTTAGAACCATTTTTGTAGAGATATTTTGTAGCGAACAGACATATATATATGCTTGCAATACGTCCCGGTATTTGTCTCTTGTCTCTGGTCCACCCGGGTTTATCAATGTCCCGGAAAAGGCTGTAAGATATATAAAGTAATAGATTTAGTTTTTAAGAATCATTTATTAATTGTTTACTTTTCTACAATGAATGCAGTGCCAAAGAAATGAGAACGATTGTAACTGTAATCAGAGAGCAAACGCAAGAACTAGCAAAAATAAGTAGCAAAATTTCCTTTTTTATTTTAACAAAGTGGGGAGACTAACAATTTAGAGTTCCAGATCCCCCCCCCTGTTACTCGCTGCGCTTAATAAAAGTCCGTCACGCAGGAGCTGCATAACTAAGCACTTTCCTCAGAATTTGGGTAGTGTAGACTGCTTTCCAGAACAATTTGCTTAAAATATCCTACATAAATAAAATAAAAACATGAATAGTTCTCTTTTAAATTTGTAATGAGTAACTGATCAATTAATAATTTGCTTCCAGAGTTATGTTTACACATGGTACCTATTACACTTCGTAATAAATACAAAAAACCTCATATTATCGTATTTTGATCTAACGCCGGAACAGGATACAGTCACTCTAGTGGTAGAAAGCGCTACTTGCGGCGGCTTTGTGAACCTACGTCTGACGGGCTTTTCTATTGAAATATATTACAAATTAAACCCTCGCTTTCCGATTGACCGATTCAGCTCATTTCTACAACACTTCTTTCTCATGAGTTACCCACGACGTATACCGCGTTTCGTTACAATACAGCAGAAATTACGACCGGTATGAGTATATTAAGAATTTGGGTCAGGAGTAAACCCCCCCTTCTAATGAACCGATTTAGTTTATTTTTACAACACATATTTACCTGTAGATTACCACTACGAATGCCGAGTTTCGTCGAAATATACCAAAAATCACTGCTGGTAGTGGCGAATTGGTATTGTGGGTCCGGAGTAAACCCCCCCTCCTAATGAACCGATTTAGTTTATTTTTAAAACAGTTATTTACCTGTGGATTACCACTACGAATACCGAGTTCCGTTGAAATATACCAAAAATCACGGCTGGTAGTGGCGAATTGGTATTGTGGGTCCGGAGTAAACCCCCCCTTCTAATGAACCGATTTAGTTCATTTTTATATCTCACTTTTCTCTCTATATTACCACTACGAATACCAAGTTTCGTTGAAATATAACAAATATTACGGCTGACATAGTCAAATTAGTGTTTTGGGTTCGGGGTAAACCCCCCCTTCCGGTGGACCGACTTTAGTGGTTAACGAACTCGTTCAATCGTTTGCTAATTGAATGCTATATACCAAGTTTCGTGACGAAAAAACAAAAACTCTGGCCGCTATCGTGTTAACAGACACATATATATGTATATATATATGCATATATATATATATATATAGATATATATAAATTTTAACGGGGGTCATTTTCGGTGTCTACTAGGTAGGATCGATAAAGATTTGAAGAAATTTTTCAAAAATTCCGTCATGAGTCCAACCTCAATAGCTACTTTCCTTCGGAGGAAAGTGCTAAAAAGGCATAAAACTCACCATTTTGCTTCTAATTTTTACCACTTTTATCCCCCCCCCGTATGCCCTTCTCATATAGATGTGTCCCGGTTTCACTCACCAAAAATATGGCAAGCCTATATATATATATATATATATATATATATATATATATATATATATTTAAATTGTAACGTCTCCCTTGGGAGTTAAAAAAAAATAGCCCACGCCACGCGCGCCGCCGCCGCCGACCATTTTAGTCCAGCGCGCCGCCGCCGCCGACCATTTTAGTCCAGCGCGCCGCCGCCGGAAAATTCAGCCTCGGCGCGCATGTCTCCGTCGGAGACAACGAATCCATCACTAACTCATATTTGAAAAAAATGGACTGAAGCTCTTTTTTCATGGATCGATTCATATAGGATAAATCATAGATAGAAAGAAACATCCTCAGTGACTAGATAAGACCTTATCATAAGAGTAATCTATCGTAAAGTGAGTGTAGATTCCATTCATAAGCAGAGGATTGAAGGAGTAGCCGCTATGAATGGTGATTGTATCCGCACAAGTACTTGATAAAGGATACAAGTGGCTGTGTAATAGTACACTTCCGTCAAACCATTCTCCTCTTATGTTCGGCCATTTTCAGCTCTACTTCTACACAACATTTCTTTCACTAATCTATTTAGATAAAAACGGTTGTTTGGTCGATCCAGGGTTTTAGGACAAACAACTATTAGGTTACCATTCCCAGACACTATTATGTCACTTACAAGTGAAAAACATTAAGTACATTTTCTAGTTTTCAGGTAGTGACCCGCTAATCCGAACTTTTTTTTTCTTTTTTTTTTTTTACGGCGCATCGACATAATTCTTGACCATTAGCGCCGAGATCCAGGAATTTTCTCAGCGAGCCCTGAGATGAGAAAATTTCTGGCGCCGGTGGGGATCGAACCCACCATCTCCCGCTTATGAATCTAGCGCGCTAGCCACTAGACCACGGGAGACCCCGCGAATCCGAACTATAGCCCGTTCAGTTTGATGGACTTGTCCTAATCCCGCATGCGCGAAGTTCTGATGGAAATATTCCCGACGGTTCCGCCATTTGCATTTCCATTACAACTGATTATGTCTCGTTTAGGACCAGGGAAGGCTTAGAGAGGTCAGTGGGGGTAGATAGTGTTTAATTTGTACCAATACTTAGCCATAGCTAAGACTAAAAAAAATGTTATATATTTTATTACTTACATGTATTTTATTAAAATATTCTTAGGTTTAAATTTCTATACTTTCTCTATAACTATTTAAGTAAAATTTTCTTCAGTTAGTATCTCACAAGTGGTGTATATCTAAGTAGTCGTGTTCTTTGCAATTTAACAGTATTTATTTTAATGTCTATGTCACATTACAAATTCTGCTGTGTTTCGTCATGCCGTGTCATTACTTGAAACCCAGTTGCAATGAATAGCCTATTCTGAGCCTGGTCACTAGCGTATATAGAAAATAATTTCGGTGGGGAGGGGGGTTGTTAGCACCAAGGCATTTGGGGAGTAGGGAATATTTTAAATATTGTACAGGGTAAATGTAGAAGATATTTTTCGTTGTTAAAGGCTTTTTTTACATGAAATGTTCTCGACAAAAAAAATCGGGGGTGGGGGGGGCTGTAGCCCCCTCAGCCCCCCTTTAAATACGCCCATGAGCCTGGTAACTACATCTTCTTCTCTTGGTTACTTTTCTCTTCTTTCTTGGTTACTTTTATTATTTTACAGTGATGATAATGTTATTACTGTTATCACCCAACGGAATTCTCATATTTGCTTTATATTCAACTCGTCTAATTACTTCCTAAAGTGGTGGAATTGGACTAGAGTGTGTTTTATTGTTAAGGTTTCTTCACATCTTAGACATTTTCGTGGGTCTTCTTTCGACATGCCAGAGTTTTGTGTGTCCGATTCTCAGTCGGGCTATGACTACCTTCTCTCTCCTGCTAAACCTCGATGATGTATTCCAGTATTCTATTGTGGTTCTTATCTCTCTTGATTTGTTGTCCATTACTTCGTATCACATTCTCGACCAATTTTCTTTTATTATGTTCTTTATCGAGTTGAAGAGTTCGTTAATTTAGTTAACTGGTATGTTTCTTTCTGCTATGCAGCTATTTCATTATCCCTTATACCCACCTGACGTGGGAATCATTTAAAAAGGAGTTTGCTTCTTTGTTTATAGAAGGTGTCACTGTAGCTCTGAATCTCCCGCACAAGTTTATTAATAGAATATATCTCCTTTATGCTGCGTAGGGATTAGATACAGTCAGTACTAATCACTAGTTGAGTATTTGTGTTGGTGGATATTGTTGCAAAGAGCAAGAAATTTTCAAAACATATCTAAACAGTAATGTCAATAGTTGTAAACATTGTTACACTCACTGACCTATCATCGCACAGCCCAAACAGAAAATTTTGAAATTTTGCATGGAGACTTCCTTTAGGATGTAAACGCTTGCTAAGAAAGGTTTTATTGATACTCAAATTTTGAAGTATTTTTAGAGGGGTTTAAATTTCTAGTTGTCTTAAAGAGAGCACGCACACCTAGGCAGCATGCGTTGCTAGGACGATAACAGGTCGGCTGTTACCGTACAGTACCTACCTATTTCATAATATTTTTTTTTACTTGCGATTCATTTCAACTATGATGGCAGACCTTGAATTACAATAAATAAACGCTGATTTTGCCCCTCATAGAGTTTACGCTATACCTGGTGATGGTCCATCCAAGGTAATATCCCGAACCCTTGCACAGCCTCCTCACCCATCAGCATCCCATGGTGTTTCCACATGACATATTGGAAACGTAAATTTTTAACTTCCATTTATTATTGGCAACGAATTTAAACCTATACCTATTAAACTCCTGTTACTGGAAACTTATAGATGCCAAGTTATCTGTTTCATGACACTGGTCCGGAGCGCGCCAGTGTCAAGAAACATTATACTTTGGTTACTTATCAATTGATGTATAACATATACCATGACGGGAACTGTGCTATAATAAACTGCACAAAATTATGTAGTAACGTTAATTTGGATGATACATTATTTAACGCAATGAAATAACTACTTATCTGCCGTGACGAAGCACGGGTATTCAGCTAGTTCTTTATATATTAATGATAAAATAAAAATACTAGTTATTTTTATTATCTTCCTGATGTTTGCCATGAAGGGATTCCATAAGCCAGCACAACCCTGAACAAGGTGGTTAGTTTTCATCGCATTGCTGAGGAGTGTCCATAAACTAACTGAGGCATTCTAGCAAATGTAGAACAATATAGAATTTCAGTTTATGAATGTTACATTTTGAGACAAATCTAATAGCTGGGGGCAGAGGTTGAAGAGGAGTATACGATCGCTCTAATTATGATAGTACATTACAAGAAATATGTGGGTAGATGTATGTGGTGTATTTTGCAACAGGTTATCGCGAAAGGCGGCCTTGGTTGCAAGGGCACTTACAACCATTACAATAAGCAAGGAAAACATCACACGCTTTTCCGTACAGATTCAAGGTAGAAAATAGCCGCAAAATATGTCAAACCCTTTCATGAAAAAAAACTAACAAAAAAGTACATAGTTGCTTCCTTATGTTCTTGAGTAGTAATGCTTTTTATACTCTTGGTTGACGCATCCGGTATAAAGAACTCAAGTATCTTGCATTGCATATGCCATCATTATAATAAAGAGTAAACATCAAAAAATACTGTTTTACAAAATGAATACACACCTACTTACAGTTTACAGTAATATGGTATTATTGATAACAATAATACATTACTTCTGGTTAAAAAATTACCATTAATTAATGCAATAATCTTTCAACAGCCGTTGCAGATAGATTTTTAATGTCAATAGCTTATGCTGGCACTTATAGGAGGGAATTATTCCCTACAGTGCAATTTGCGAATTGACATTTGAATGAAGGAAATACTAAAATCTGGTTGCGTCTTACATAGGATTAGGGAATGCATTCAGAGGACAGGCAAGGGAGATTTTGTTTAATGTTTATCAATACTTAGCGAAAGCTAAGGTTGAAAACAAGTTATAGACTGTTCAGATAGATTGTTCAGGTCACTCGCGCAAGCGCGAAATTCTGGGATGGACTAACGTAAAATCTTCTTACGTCCCGTTTAGGATGAGGAAAGGCTTTGGGTGAATAGCTAAAGTAGATAGTGTTAACTGTTTGTCAATATTTAATCAAAGTTAAGGCTAAAAACAATTTAAACTGGAGTGAAACCTTACCAGTGGTAAGGTTATAAAGGAGGGAAGTTTCCCCATGGTAATATAACCAATACTGTAATAATGTAACCAATACATAAACGTATTTTATACAAATATTAAGGATTATAAAAAACGCACATCAACAAAATGAAATAGGATAATTAATAATAATATAAAAAGTAAACAGGTTTATATATATATTTTCTATTGAGTAAACATTCTAAACTCTCTCTCGCTCTCTCTCTCTCTCTCTCTCTCTCTCTATATATATATATATATATATATATATATATATATATATATATATATATATACACATATATAATTGTTATTAGTATTTACTAAGTCCAACTTTTTTAAAGATCAGATGAATATATGAAACTCAAGCCGAAACGTTGGGAAATATAACACATTTTTTGTAAAAATACACGTTTCTTAACTATTACGACAGTATCAACGGTCAACAACCTCCTCTCACTTATGTTTTTCCCATTTTCTGAAAACACTTTTTTTTTTTTTTTTCATATTTCTCTTTATTTTCTTGATCCTTGGTAAGTATTTTCTGAGATCCGCATATAACTCCTGATAACACACAGATGTTTATCTAGCCCTACCTCCACAGCTGTGAGGTTCTTAAACCCCCCAACCTACGCGCGTGTATGTGTCCAATTTCCCAAAGAGGTTTCCTTGCTGAATCATCTTACATCCTACACTCCTACGACAAGTCCAGAAGCCTGCTTGATTCTTTATCCCATTCAGAGTTATGTCTGAGCTTCTTAAATCATCATCACTGCTTCTTCTTCTTCAAATAATTATTATTATTTTATTTTATTTTTACCCGCTACTGGTGATTACCTCTCTATACTTGTAGATTACAACCAAAATATAACATCAAAGAACTAAACAATTAAAATTTAAAATAATGACAACTTATTTTTACTATGTAGAAGGCCAAACCTCATTTACTGAACACTATTCTTCAATAATATTGAATGGCATGGGCATACAAAAAAAAAGTCCGACTCGCAGGAACTGCGTCATCTTAGCGCGGTTACGTACATCTCGAAGAAATGGAATAGATTAGCATAATAAATCACAGGAAACTGACAATAGCCAACTTACACAGAAGCGGATAATTCTTAATCTGTATAAGTCAATACAATTATGTACTGAAAACCACTTACTCTTCGACTACTGCTGAGAAGGCTCTATTCTATACAACCAAAAATTCGTTGTTATTTTAAGTATCTTGTTTTTCTAGCAAATTCGTTTTACTATTATCAACTGTAAATATGTGCTTCATTGCGAATAAAATTCCATTCTGACGAGGGTTAAATCTTTCTATAAAATAAGAAATAACGATAACTACAGTTAGAGGCTATGAGGAAGGTTATATAGATCGGATAATTCAAAACAAACTACGTCATCATGATTAGCCACTGCCATCTTGATTACCACGGCCACTCCAAACTTATCAATAATACCTCTCACCGTTTCTTAGCTTATTTTACTACAATACTAATTTTACTGATAAATGCAATTTAAAACAAGAAACAACCAATTAAAAAGTGACATAAACAAAGAGAAAAACAACAAAACAAACACTTTTTAAGTTTTAAGCGCTTATATCTCTGATTGACGTTGCCCCATCAAATATTGCTTCAGGACCTTTTTTGTAGAGAATTTAGTAAGTATTCGAATAGTCACCTTCCACTTAGCACGATTTCCCAACCGTAATCGAGATATTTACGAAAAATGTATGAAGATCTGAAAACTTTTCATGTCTATTAAGAAAATAATTTTTTTCGCATACTTCCTTGACTCCAAATATAACCAAAATTAAAACATATTAGTTGGGATTAATTTCCAAGATGTAGAAAATATTTCAATTGAATCCCGCGATTCTAAGTACCCACAAAAAAATAATGACTTACAAAAACATTGATTCCACTTTTCTTAGGAACGGTTACAGATATCGCCTTGAAAATGGTTTCATTCGTTTTCCTGTGCTGAGAAACATATAAAACAAGTACCTGCAAGCATATGAACTCAAAAACGTAAGCGTTACGATTTTCTTTTGCGCGAATTTCGCCCCAAACACTATCTTCTAGTAGGCGGATTCTGCTGGTTAACAAACTTGACCTTTCAAATTAGACGACAGATTTTTGTACCAAATTTCGTTAAAATCGGACCATTTTTGAGCTTGCTAGAGCACGAACAGACAAGCATATATGTAAATATATACATACATACATATATATATATATATATATATATATATATATATATATATATATATATATATATACAAATTTGAACCACCTATATTTTCGTGATCTATGGGGTCTGAAATGGGAAAGTTTCTGGTCGGCACGTCCGGATCGCGTCATGAGGTCAACCTCATAAGCGGGTTCTCCCTATGGAGATAGGGAGTAACCGCGCTAAAAATTCTCGTCGACAGCAGTTCTGAATTTCTTCATGTTGTCGTCAACAGCCAACGTCACAAGCCAGATTTCCTTATTGAAAATGGTTTAAATTAAGAGTTGATAGAGTTTCTACTATTCGTTACCTATACCTAGTCCTGAAACTAGCTATCACCCCTCAGAGGTAGGTTTCCAGCACCGTTATCAACTAGCTGATAAGCATTGGGAAAGGCAGAACATCAGTTCACAATGACGCCCCTCACGCGACAGTCATCACTGCACAGCTTTAGTTCACATTGCACTTAATTCTTTAAGTGATTAAAGACACACATAATTTGTGTCTCACTTCATACAATATTTATATAAAAGGCAATTAGATATATTTTCTTATGTACACAAATTGGTTGGTCACCAGCGCATCTAGTGGTTATTTTAATTACACAAGTTTTCAAAAACATGAATAATTGTCGTGAATAAAACATATTCTACATTAATGTTTGGTCAAAGTACCTTTAAAAAATTATAATTCTTCAAAAATATAAATGGCTTACGAATAGGTCATTCACGGCTGACGCACTTACATCGACCAGACAAGATAAATGAAAATGAAGATTTTGTAAATCCGCATTAACTGTAAAATATTGACAGAAATTCAACCGTTTGGAGTCAATATATTGAGTAGGTGTACGTACATATACTTGAAAAATAAAGTTATTTAGCAGACGATGAAAGAAAAAGAATATAATTTATATAAGAAAACTTGCTGACCCGAAAACGTTGTTTTTTCATATACATTATTTGTAGTGAATATTTTGGTAGTGAAATAATAATCCCTTACCTGTTACCGGATCTCGTTGTTTAATACGTTTGCAGTATCCGACTTGTCCCTTCCAGAACATTCGCGGATATTGGATAGCGTCGTGTGAATGGCGTGTGTAGCAACACATTCAGCGATTCATTTTTATATTATAGATTTACCAAGGAAATTTACAAGACTACTTAGATACCCTTAGTCGTTTCAATTATCCCATGTTTGTGTTTCAGATTATGACCCTTTGTTCTCAGTAATTTGTTTTAAAGGTAGCGAAAGATCGTAACTATATTTAAACACATAATTTTCTAATAATATACTTAAATTGGAGTTCTACGTGTTTCGCATCTACAAAAGCCTCTTCAGGAGCAACTTCACATACTATATACATAACTTTAGCCTTTACCAAGGAAGTCCTGACTAAAACAACTTAACAAGAAAACGAATATGGCCGTTGTCAGTCACCTGATTATAATCGGTAGTTTCGTGTTTTACTTAAATAGTTACAGAGAAAGTATAGAAATTTAAACCTAAGAATATTTTAATAAAATACATGTAAGTAATAAAATATATAACATTTTTTTTAGTCTTAGCTATGGCTAAGTATTGGTACAAATTAAACACTATCTACCCCCACTGACCTTGTCCTAAACGAGACATAATCAGTTGTAATGGAAATGCAAATGGCGGAACCGTCGGGAATATTTCCATCAGAACTTCGCGCATGCGGGATTAGGACAAGTCCATCAAACTGAACGGGCTATAGTTCGGATTCGCGGGGTCTCCCGTGGTCTAGTGGCTAGCGCGCTAGATTCATAAGCGGGAGATGGTGGGTTCGATCCCCACCGGCGCCAGAAATTTTCTCATCTCAGGGCTCGCTGAGAAAATTCCTGGATCTCGGCGCTAATGGCCAAGAATTATGTCGATGCGCCGTAAAAAAAAAAAAAAAAAAAAAAAAAAAAAAAAAAAAAAAAAAAAAAAAAAAAAAAAAAAGCTTTCTCTAGAATCGATCTAAACATCTGACTATCGATTATAATCAGCTGACTGAAAACGGCCATATTCGTTTTACTGTATTAGTCTGGAAGTGCCCCTAAATGAGAAAGGTCTTAATTAGTTAAGGCTAAAATTATGTATATATCACGATAGATTTCTCCTAAAGAGGCGTCTTGAGGACACGAAACATATAGAGCACTAGATAAAATATATTAAGCAAAAATAAAGTGTTTAATTGTATTTATGATATCCTGCCACTTTTAAAATAAATTATAGCGTGGAACACACTTTTACCATGACCTAATTGCCTGAAAACGAGGCTATTTTGCATTGCGAATGCCTGTTTAATTCCTGTTCACTCAAAGTTGCACGATACATTTGGACAAACCAATATCATCATTTCCAAATTCGTTTGCCCTTGAGAATCTGCAAGAAGGCACCAGAGAGACAACAAGCAGTTCCAAGTTCTTCAATGCTAAGGTGGTAGCAAAGAAGGGGGTCCGGGTGGCACTCCGGTTGAGTTATGTCATATTTTTAATATGATATTTTAAATATTGTAAAGTGAATCAATGTGTACACTTGGCCGACTTAATATGTTATTAACAACTCTCTCTCTCTCTCTCTCTTTATATAAAAGCAATTATAAATTATCATAAATTCATAAACATGTTGATGAGTTCCAGAGATGGGATTTTCTTTATAAATAAAAATACGAATTTATTCATACTTCATATATTTGTAAATACGAAAATAAATAAATTCGTATTCATAAGTGTGAATAGGAATTTATTTGTATTCGCGTATTTTAAATGTAAAAATACAAATAAAATTTTATTCACAAATTTTCCTGCGAATACAAATAAATTGACAGAAAAATTGTTAAATATTCACAAAACATGTGACTTCACAAAAAATCAAGTGATTACAAAAAAATTCACATTAAAATATATGAATACAAATTTATTTACATTATAATTTTGTGAATACAAATTTATTCACAAAAACATTCGCAAATAAATTATGAATTTATTCGTATTAACGATAAGATGATCACCTAGACGTTAAGCGCCTTAAAAAAAATCATTATCTTATCTGTAATACGAATAAATTCATAATTTATTTGCAAATAAATTTGTATTCACGAATTATAATGTGATTAATTTTGTATTAATATATTTTCCTTTAGGATGCAAACGCTTGCTAAGAAAGGTTTTATTGATATTCAAATTTTGAAGTATTTTTAGAGGGGTTTAAATTTCTAGTTGTCTTAAAGAGAGCACGCACACCTAGGCAGCATGCGTTGCTAGGACGATAACAGGTCCTAACAGGTTAGATACAGTCAGTACTAATCACTAGTTGAGTATTTGTGTTGGTGGATATTGTTGCAAAGAGCAAGAAATTTTCAAAACATATCTAAACAGTAATGTCAATAGTTGTAAACATTGTTACACTCACTGACCCATCATCGCACAGCCCAAACAGAAAAATTTGAAATTTTGCATGGAGACTTCCTTTAGGATGTAAACGCTTGCTAAGAAAGGTTTTATTGATACTAAAATTTTGAAGTATTTTTAGAGGGGTTTAAATTTCTAGTTATCTTAAAGAGAGCACGCACACCTAGGCAGCATGCGTTGCTAGGACGATAACAGGTCGGCTGTTACCGTACAGTACCTACCTATTTCATAATATTTTTTTTTTACTTGCGATTCATTTCAACTATGATGGCAGACCTTGAATTACAATAAATAAACTCTGATTTTGCCCCTCATAGAGTTTACGCTATACCTGGTGATGGTCCATCCAAGGTAATAATAACCCGAACCTTTGCACAGCCTCCTCACCCATCAGCATCCCCAGTCAGAACATTTCTTGGTAATGCTCGCAAATATAATTGGTGTTTCCAAATGACATATTGGAAACGTAAATTTTTAACTTCCATTTATTATTGGCAACGAATTTAAACCTATACCGATTAAACTCCTGTTACTGGAAACTTATAGATGCCAAGTTATCTCTAAGTTATCTGTTTCATGACACTGGTCCGGAGCGCGTCAGTGTCAAGAAACATTATACTTTGGTTACTTATCAATTGATGTATAACATATACCAATTAAATGTGAATTGTTTTGTAATCACTTGATTTTTTTTGTGAATATTCACATTTTTTGTATTTACATTTACAATATTTACAATTTTTCCTGTTAATATATTTGAATTTGCAGGAAAATTTGCGAATAACGTTTTATTTTTATTTTTATATTTAATAAACGCGAATACAAATAAATTCGTATTCACACTTATGAATACGAATTTATTTATATTCCCCATCTCTGATGAGTTCTACACATTAACAACATTGAAAAGAGCGATTCGCGCATTAGCGGACTCTAAAAGACAAATAGTGGACATCATAAAACAATGAAATGGCTTCACGATTCAGTAGAATCTTAGTCAACGGGTACAAAAGGACACGTGTCTGTGCGTACAAGAGGAGTGTGACATTAAGAAACCATTTTTAGATAAGAGGATGCCATGATAACGGTAAGCGGTAACACGAGAAGGCACCTACTCGGTTGGCGGTGTCGAGTGTCTGTAAGAGACTCTGGAGTCAGGTAGGATCTCACAGTGCAATCATCTCGCTAAGGTTATACACATCTCGCTATCTCTTGCCAACAAAGACCCGACAACTACTTGGAAACTCACTCTTATTCCTTCAGTGGTTGTATGGTGTCTAGGGATCTCGAAGCAAAACGTAAACGCCCCATGAACTGCTTTATTCGTATTATCCTTAGGTAGTCGAGAAATGGTAGGGATTCGGTTACAGCAGGCCATTGACGTTCCAATTTGCAGTACGACTTAGTAGGACTACTAGTTGGATACTCGACTCAACTCACGCTCCGACTTGCTATCCGACTTGAGTCTGTTTTCGACTGTGTAAGTTAATCACGAGCCGAAAAATGTATCGTGTGCAGAAGATGCCCGAAGAAGAAGCACTGACTCAGGTAAGTTGGACGATTTTGATCAGACTCCCCCACTCACGGTCCAACTCCGTCGCCAGTCGGCCCTTCGAGTCGTCCCTCTAAATGTTCCGACTCCTCCAGCTTAACTTCCAACAATCCAACAAGCCCATTCACGATCCACATGTGGTCCAACTTCGGAAGTTGGACCACCACCAGAGTTGGATCCTAATCAACCAGAGTTATCAGGACATTTCTTAAGTACCTCCCTTTTGGGGATTTCTTGTCAGTAACTTATCGGGAAAAATAACAAGTTTCGTGGAAAGTTCACTATCTGCTATACCTGAGAAAAATAAATAAAGCCAATGAAGAGAGGACAAGTGGGCTAGCTAGAAGCCTCCAAGTGTGTCGAGTATCCGTTACCTAGTCCAGTGAAGCAGTGTTGCCATCTTTGCAATCAGTAGGCTCGAAGAACGGAAAACCAAATTATAAAATGTCATTAGAAAATAACATCCTCCCCCTCAATCTGGGCGACTTTCAAAGAGACAATCAGAAGGAGAGTGCCTGAGACTTCCCGTTGCAGCTCCAATGTCGTAATGACTATAAAGTCCTAATTTACTTTTAGCGCGGTTCCTCCCTCCCCCATAGGGAGGAACCGCGCTTATAAGGTTGATCTCATGACGCAATCCGGAGGTGCGGTCTAGAAAAGTTTGCTTTTCAGAAACCCTAGAGAGCGAAAATGATGGCGGTTAAAATTTGTATATATATATATATATATATATATATATATATATATATATATATATATATATATATATAAGTGCTTGGTCAAAGTCAAAACTAAGTTTGTTGCACAAAAAAGGAGATAAAAAAGATGTGGACAATTACAGAGGAATATCGCTCATAAATAATATCACAAAGCTATTTACAGCTATACTGGCTCGTAGAATTTTAACCTGGGCTGAGGAAGAAGGACTGATCCCTGAAGAACAGGCTGGATTTAGACAAAGTAGAGGATGCATTGACCATATTTTCTCCCTGGCAGCCCTTATCAGCATGAATCTCAATAAAAAAGGGAAGTATATATTTGCAACATTTGTTGATTTCAAGAAGGCCTTCGACTCCATAAACCATGAGCTCCTCTGGCAAAAGCTGTACGATTTTGGTATTAGTGGTAAAATAATAAGAATATTAAAACAATTATATGACAATGCCTCTATGTACATTAAGGTAGGAAACCAGCTGTCAGAAGAAATTAATATCAGTTCTGGTATATTGCAAGGAGAAAGTCTCAGTCCTATTCTTTTTATTTGTTTTATTGCGGATATAATATCTTTTTTTCAAAAGTTTGGTGCCACGGGAATCTCAATAGATAGTCGGAATGAGATTATAATGCTGCTTTTAGCGGACGATATTGTTATGCTAAGCACTTCACGGCACAGCGCTCTTAAAAAACTAAAAATACTAGAGACTTACTGTTCTCAGAATTTATTAGTCTTGAACCCAGAAAAGTCAAAAACATTAGTGTTCCATAAGTCACCCCGGATAAAGAAATTAAAACCTCTTTTTTGGCAGGGCAAGGAACTGGAGTACACCAAAACGTATACATATCTTGGTGTGCCTTTTTCATCATCCGCAAAATTTTCCAAAGCTTTAAATCACTTCATCCAGAGATCACAAGTCGCAAGTGCTAAGGTGAGAGAAATACTCAACAGAGGTAAGAGCGATTCCTGGCAAACCAAAATGATTTTATTCGATTCCATGGTTTCATCAACTCTTCTTTATGGATCCGAGATTTGGAGCCTGAACTACCTCGAGGCTATAGAGACGGTCCTGCTTAAATTTCTAAAGTATTTGTATTCCTGGCCCAAATGTACCCCTAATTATATTGTCCGTCTGGAATCTGGGAGAAATCCATTGAAGGAAGTTGTTTTGAAGAAAATAATTAATTTTTGTATAAAAATACTTTCAATGCCTGAAAACCGATTGCCACGGAAATGTCTTGTTAGGCTCATAGAGTTAGATTCCAAAAAGAGTGATATTGGCTTTAATTGGGTATCCCAAATTAGACAAATAACATTAAATAATTATATAGAAGAAAATTTCTTTGATTTTTCAGTGCCAACAAATTTATTGATTAAGAAAAATATAATTATTGAAAAACTAAAGAACCACCTCTATTCCTTAGACATTGACAAGGCCCTCAACTCGAATTACAGCCCTCTTTACAGAACTATTTGTAGTTTCAATAGCCCTCAGCCTCAGCACTATTTAACTTACCATACAAATATATATAAAGTAAAACTTGTTAGTCAACTAAGAATTTCGGGTAATGAAAATATAAAACTTTTCCATAGGAACATTGTTGTCCATATAAAAACAGGAGAAATATGTAGATGGTGTCATCAAATCATAAATTACAGCTTAAACCACTTATTATTGCTCTGCCCTGCGTTGAGTTCATTTAGAACAACATATTTGAGGAAATATATAACACAAAACAGGGATTACATATCATTAGAGAATATCCTTGTTATCAATAGTTTAGATCAATTAAATTCAATTTTCTTCTTTCTATTAAAAGTTTGTGCAATTTAATATATATTCGAGCTAAGACCCAAGATTAAATTCAGAATATTTATTTTCATTATATTAGTTAGGAGAGTATTAATGTTATGTATGATAGGTAGTTATAAGTATATAGTGTTTATTTTATTACTTGTTTATTATTTTTATTCAAAAAGGGAATATATTATTAATATTGTAATAATTACTTAGTAAGAATTCACAAATAGAAGAGAGAAGTGTATTGTTATTGTTCTGCTATATGTAGAATCATGAACTTGACTTCTTATATGCATAAACTTTATATATAATATATATATATATATATATATATATATATATATATATATATATATATATAACTTTATATATATAATATTGTGTATTTTTAAGTATTTTATATGTGTATGTATATGTCTGTTATTTTCTTATGTAGAGTATTATTATTATTAGTCATCTATGTCGTGTCCATTAACTCCTACTAACACCAAATGGGCCAGATTCCTTGGCTATACGATGTTATAAGCCAATAAATATTATTCTATTCTATTCTATTCTATATATATATATATATATATATATATATATATATATATATATATTGTCTGTTCGCTCTCTAGGTCGAAGACGAATGGTCCGATTTTGATGAAATTTGGTACAAAAATCTTTCGTCTAATTTGAAAGGTCAAGTTCGTTAACCAGCAAAATCCGCCCACTGTAAGATGGCGTTTGGGGCGAAATTCGCGCAAAAAAATCGTAACGCTTACGTTTTTGAGTTCATAAGCTTGTAACTACTCGTTTTATATGCCTCTTGGGCTAGGAAAACGAATGAAACCATTTTCAAGGCGATAGCTTTAACCGTTTTCGAGAAAACTGGAAAAATAGTTTTTAAATACAGTTTTTGGTATGGGTACTTAGAATCATGGGATTCAGTTGAAACATTTTCTGCATGTTCTACTTTCATTAAAACTAATATGTTGAAATTTTGGTTACGTTTGGAGTTAAGGAAGGGTTAGAATAAAATATTTTATTAACAGACATAAAAAGTTTTGGTAACTTTGTATACTTTCCCTAATATCTCGTAAAAGGTTGAGAATCTTGTTAAACGGAAGAATACCATTAGAAAGCTTACTAAATGCTCTACAAAAAAAAGTCCGGCTCGCAGGAACTGCGTCATCTTAGCGCGGTTACGTACATCTCAAAGAAATGGAATAGATTAGCATCACAAATCACAGGAAACTGACAGTAGCCAACTTACACAAAAGCGGTTAGTTCTTAATCTGTATAAGTCAATACAATTATGTACTGAAACGTACTTACTCTTTGACTACTGCCGAGAAGGCTCTATTCTAAGCAACCAAACATTTTAAGTATCTTGTTTTACTAGCAAATTCGTTTTACTGTTATAATCACCTGTAAATATGTGCTTCATGGCGAATAAAATTCCATTCTGAAGTGGGTTAAATCTTTCTATAAAATAAGAAATAACGATAACTACAGTTAGAGGCTATGAGGAAGGTTATATAGATAGGAGAATTCAAAACAAACTATGTCATCATGATTAGCCACTGCCATCTTGCTTGCCACAGCCACTCCAAACTTACCAATACTTTCACCGTTTCTTAGCTTATTTTACTACAATACTAATTTTACTGATAAATGCAATTTAAAACAAGAAACAAACAATTAAAAAGTGACATAAACAAAGAGAAAAACCCTTTCAAAACAACAAAACAAACACTTTTTAAGTTTTAAGCGCTTATATCTCTGATTGACGTTGCCCCATCGAATATTGCTTCAGGACCTTTTTTGTACAGAATTTAGTAAGCATTCGAATGGTCACCTTCCACTTAGCACGATTTCCCAACCGTAATCGAGATATTTACAAAAAATGTATGAAGATCTGAAAACTTTTCATGTCTATTGATGAAATATTTTTTTTCGCATACTTCCTTAACTCCAAATATAACCAAAATTTAAACATCTTAGGTGGGATTAATTTCCAAGTTGTAGAAAATATTTCAATTGAATCCCCCTATTCTTAGTACTCACAAAAATATAATGACTTACAAAAACATTGATTCCACTTTTCTCAGGAACGGTTGCAGATATCGCCTTAGAAATGGTTTCATTCGTTTTCTTAAGTTAAGAAACCTATAAAACAAGTATCTCCAACCATATAAACACAAAAACGTAAGCGTTACGATTTTGTTTGCGCGAATTTCGCCCAAACACTATCTTCTAGTGGGCGGATTCTGCTGGTTAACGAACTTGACCTTTCAAATCATACGACAGATTTTTGTACCAAATTTCGTTAAAATCAGACCATTTTTGATCTTGCTAGAGCGCGAACAGCAGACAAGCATATATATATAAATATATATATATATATATATATATATATATATATATATATATATATATATGTACATATATATAAAAATTTGGGCCACCTATATTTTCGTGATCTATAGGGTCTGAAACGTGAAATTTTCTAGTCGGCACTTCCGGATTGTGTCATGAGGTCAACCTCATAAGCGGGTTCTCCCTATGGAGATAGGGAGTAACCGCGCTAAAAGGTTCTGATGAAAGTTTTGGTTAGGCGATGTCAATCGGAGAAATAAGTGCTAAAAACTTTAAAGTAATTGATTTCGCTTATTCGAACTGTTCTTTTTGTCTGTTTTTATTCCTTGTTATTTTTTAATTGCTTATAGTTGGATAATGTATTTGAAAATAAAACAAGTTAAGAAAAATAAGAAAAACAATTTAATGTTAGAGATATGGATTTCCAAGATATAGCTTTTCAACTGCCTAGCGGGGTCCTTCCTAGGGAGGGTTGGCCGACCCATCCAGGTAAGATTGTAAATCAAGACCTTTCTAGAAATGTGGACCCAAAATAATAACAGTTTCTATTTTAATCATTCTAAATGAGTCTAGGGATAAGAACGGAACCGCGCTAAGATGATGCAGTTCCTGTGACTCGGACTTTTATCTATAATAAAGCACTGAACATTCGGTTCAAGGCGAATTTCCGAATCAGAGTGTTTTTTCAATCAAAGGGTCTTCTTGTGATTACAACTAGACATCTCGGGGCTTTTCAAATAATAATATCCAACTTTCGTTACCACCAAGTACAATTACATATATCCAGCAAACGAGGTACAATGTTGGCGAGTCTTTAAAGAAACTTCGATTAATCTCACCCACTTGTTGGTTGCAAAATAAATTCACAGAAAATATTACACTTCCCCTGTGTTTTTTTATTTTGCAAAGATCCATTAATTAAATAGTTAGAGCTACAAACAAGTAACTTGTAATCAATGGCAGCAAAAGACTCCTACTGGGGACTTCAGGCTGAGATGTGTTTTCTATGCCCTCTGTAACCACCACGGACTACATCTATCCCGTAGTTGTCTCAAATTATTCAACCGTTTACAACTTTGGTTCTAGTCAATATTTTGCATCCATTTAAGGCTTTTAAGTCAACGGTGCTTAGAAGTACTGAAAAAATGTCAAAGTTCTACCCTTAGCTGATAAAATGTGGCAGACATATTTTTTAAGATGTTCTTGGTGTCATTGATTTATGAAGCGAAAGTATATCATGAAATGGGTTATTTTATTTCTCTAGATATTTGTATTCACATTCTAGCTACTAGTTTTTTTTTACGTGCAAGGGTCATTGAGGTACTGCACCTTTACGAGTATGAGTGTCTTGTAAAGCAACGGTAATGCACATTTGACAGGCAAGTGAATATGACGGAACTGCACGTCTGACGTGTATGAGAGTATTGTAAACCTGTGATAATGCACTTTTGACCGGCAGGAGCAAGTGCATATTAAGGGATAGCACGTTTGACGTGAAAGTGTGTGTTGTTATGCTACGGGAGTGCATTTTTGTCGGACAATAGTGTGTTGTAAAGCCACGGGACTGTATTTCTGACGGCAAGAGTCCATTGTAATGCTGCATCATCACTCGTTAAATCCTTGTTGAACAGAGGGACTTTAAAGTCACTGATTGTCACGCCTCGCGAGGCTAGAATATTATATTTTTCATTTTTCCACAAATTGTACAAGTGGTCTTGCTACTGCGCATAACAATATATTCAAATGGGAGCCCGTCTTGTCGGGAGTGCTGTATTACATAAACCTCTGTCCTTCCACTCATCCGTAAACACACAATTCATAATTATGGATTATCTAAAGTTATTATTTTAGAACAGAGTTCTCCCTCAATCGGGTTTTCGGGAATTATCATCTGGTTAATTATATATATATATATATATATATATATATATATATATATATATATATATATATATATATATATATGCTTTCAAGCATATAAAACATTACGGCGAGGAAAATAGAAGCAGGAGGAAAAAAAAAAGACGCAATACCATCAGCGCTGCCAACGGACAGAATCCCAACTACACCAGGGAGCTTCAACAACATTCGTCCGGCGATACTGTGGCTAGAGGGGAGAAAAGGAGCCCAGATCGAGAAAAATGTCATTCCCTTGGCTACCACCGAGGAAGAAACAAGTACCTGGCTGAAGAAGATGGAGATGAATCCATCGAAATATTCCGGGAAGAAGTGAGGAGCAGTACCACCGCTGGAGAAAAATGCCGTTCCATCTAAAAATATATATATATACAAATATGATTAACTCTACTAGAACTTCTTCATTACATTTTTGGTTGAAGGCTTGAAAATCAAGCTAAAAAATAATTTGTATTTTAAAAAATAGTTTTATTAACTATTAAGCGTGGTCAGAACCTAAATGGGTGACCGACTACGTGCTGTTGGCATTATAAAAGGGTGGCAACCTGTAGATAGCCCGGCGCTAATAGCAAAATAGTTGATGCGCCGTTAAAAACGAAAAAAAAATTAACTATTACGGGCGAACCCTTACAATCTCAAACTTGGCCATTAATAATGATATTCAGCACAGAAGAGAAGAAATTTACTCCTTGTCATTCATAACTGATAGCTTTACAATAAATCTTAAAGCTATCAACGGGTACATAGAAAGAATCGCACCCAAGGTCATTTCGCACTCAGTCGTCTGAATGGCATGCATATCGATACTCCAAAGTGAATGGAACCACGGACTAAAGGAAATGTTGAACGACAAATAATACCAGGATTTGGTGTCCCAATGTGTTGGTCTCGCAACAAATATCTCTTCCATGATGGAGGTCGCAGTACATACAGAATATGAAAAATCTCGTTTTTCACATTCGAGACTTGGCTCTAAGATTGTGGACGATATGGCTTGTCGTAAACTGTCAGAACTCTAACCCCTTTAGAATAGCCTTTAATGCCTTAAATAAAGTATCGAATAAGACCATTTTTCAATATATTAATTCGCCAATGGATAGAATATGTTGGTTCTCTTGTTCGCTACGATTTGCATATTCGATAGTTTGACATGGTAGGGACGATATGTTCTAAATGGTACTCACTCATAGAAGAAAGTGAATATATTTCAACATAAGATTGAGCTGTGATCTTCTGTCACTTGATCCGTTTTTAGCAAGCAATAGTATGAATGAATTAAAAAAAAAAAATTTATTCTGGGACTTCGTCCCATAAGAATAAAAATAAATACAAAATAAACAATAAAGAAATTTAACCTAAAAATATAAATATAAACAAAGAAAAAACAAAAGTATAAAAAAACGAATACAAATATTATATGTGAAGCCTTAAATAATAAAATGAAATATAAGTAAATATGTACATATAATTGGAATGGGGCAATGATGATACAATGTTCAGAGGGGGATGGGAATAAAATTAAAGAGTTTAAATAAACAAATAAATATTAATAAAATTAAATAATTATTAAAGGAATGGGGGCTATAAAAAGATATGAACTAGAAGAAATACATAAACACGAGAAGAAAACAACAATATAATTTACAAAGGTAATCTGGTCTTCCTGGTGGTGAAATTTTAAGGATCGTCTTCCTGGGAGGATAGGAGAAAAGCAAAGAGGCGGGATTTAAAGACAGGTAAGGAAGGAGAGTGTCGAAAGGAAAGAGGGATAGAGTTCCAGAAGGAGGAGGCTCGGGAGATGAAGGAACGGTCAAAGAAGGCTGTTTTATGAGTGGGATGATAGAGATCGGAGGGACGGGAGCGGGTACCACGGGAATGGACCGAAGATTTAAACTGAAGGAGGTTGTGAATATATAGGAAGGAGATTTGGAAGAAATGGTATGGTAAAGGAAGGAACCTAGGAAGTATTGTCGTCAAATTGATGGAAATAGCCACTTCAACTCGGAATACCGGTGTGAAATATGGGAATCCCTGGGGGTATCGAGGATAAATCTGAGAAAACTGTTCATTAATCGCTTAAGACGACCCTCAAGCTCCCCAGTGATAGTGCGCGTATAAATATGGCGATCATAGTAAAAGATGATTTTATTGAAAGCAGAAACTATTTTCCTTTATGAGAATGAACATGATAGAGAATTAGCTTCATCGAGAGTATCTATTATTTGCTATGAATTAGATTCAGCTGACAAAGCAGCCCATAGATCTATAGGAAACCACAAAACTACATAAGATAGCTAATATCACTCTTTAGAAGGTTTCATCCTCTCGCTAGGCTGCATCATAACCTTACACGCTATCCTGTCATAGATTACACAAGCTTAGTACTTGTAAACAGTTTTTTTTTTTTTTTTTTTTTTTTTTTTTTAAATAAGTATTAGTAAACGCCGCAATTACAAGTAATAGTATTGGATTCTATTTACTAAGTGACAAGTAAGCTCCCCCACCACCATTCTACTACTCAGTTGTCCCTCCCTTGTCACGTCGTGTAAACAGCCCAACAAATGTTTAGTGATAAATTAGTTACTGGACGGACCGTACTGAACGCACTTGTCCCTTATGCCTGAACAAGAACTTGTCACAACGCCAGCTTAGTGAGAAGGACATGCACTAATGACAAATACTAAGCTCGTATAAACTAGGCTTTAGGCAAGACTGGATGATAAATTAAAAAAAATAAAAATCGTTCGCTAGCTCTCAACCTTCTACGAAAATGGTCCGGCTTCGATCAAATTCGGCGCAACACGTTTTTTGCCTAAAAATAAAAAGTTGATTGCGCTAAACAGCAGAATTTACCATCGTTTTTTCGATTGCTTCAAGCAATTCGCGGGAAAAAATCGTAGAGCATACTACGGTTCTTTGTTGATAGGCTTTGTGGTACTCTTTTAATGTGGAATGAAAACCACATCCAAAACATCGTTAACCGTTTTTAAGAAAAGTGGAAACCATTAAACATTTGGTTTGTTATTCTTCCATAGCAAGATATATAAACTTTGGTTGCGTTTCGATATCAGACAGTTGGGAGTTTCGGACCATCCGTAAACCACATCAGTGTAAGTGGAAAAGGGCCATTCAAAATTTCTTTAAGAAAAAAAAAAAAAAAAAAAAAAAAAAAAAAAAAAACAAAAAAAAAAAAAACAAACAAACTTAGTTTTGTTCCATTTATTTAGTATATTATTTTATTCTAGGCTTTCCTTATCAGCCCAGGGATGACGCAGTTTCAAATGGTTAGGGTTTTCAAAAATACAAGATGTTGGTATCTTCGCTGAACTATATTCATCAAGAATCAGAAACAAAGAAGTTATCTCCACAACAGAATGTGAAAGGATTTTATGACGTAGTGCGTTATAATGACTCTATCCATGACTAATCAACCTTTATACACTCTGACCTACAATTGGCATTCAGCAGTGAATTATTCTTACTTCTTTGGAAGATTCCTGTAGTGGAATCTATATGGGAGAGGATTCCAGCAGTAACTAAGGTAGGAGTCCGTGGTGGTTAAGTAAGGCAAGTATAATGTTATAACGAGAATGGGTTTTGCATGTAATGTATCAGCGTTTGAATTGAGTCGAAAAACAGCATCAAGCAGTGAAGTAAATATAACGAATTCGTCGTCCATACTAAAACAATAGGTTTAATATTTATGGATGTCTGTTTTTCACATGTATAATTTATAAAACGCAATAAGAAAAGTAACTTGCGGACTGGCGCTAAACTCTCAGCTACGAAAATAACAAATGTAGAGTCAAGAGGAATAATTTTCCAGGCGAAAGAACTGGTTGCCGTTGGGTAGAGGCGGTGTTGAGGCCACAACTTGCTGATGGTTGCACCATATTTGGTGTGGCGCAGCGAGCCCACGCAAACACCCATTCACAACCCCTACACGCAAAACCACAAGGCAGACATTGGCTTACAGGGATTTAATTTTACCAGTGATTCCGCTTCCATGAGAGAAAAAGCATTGGATGACTTATCAACAACGGGTTATTAATCAAATGTCAAAAAAAAAAAAAAAAAAAAAAAAAAAATACATTTAATCTCGCACGCCTGTCATTCAATGAAAATAAATCATGAAGGTCTCCGCAGTAACTAATGGGGAGAATTAGATACGGTGGCTCGAATCTCTACTAGGGAGGATTGAATTTCTCAGGAATGGGCTCACCTGTTTGAAGGGGTCCTTCGTTAGCATGGCCTGTACTAGACTATCTATGCACTATAGGGGGGGGGGGTAAAATAGTGGGGTTCCTGCTCCAGCACCTAAGCAGTGAGGAGGGACGACCGTACATCGTAATGCCCATACTCCAGCACCTTAAGCAGTGAGGGGAGATGACCTTACATTGCAACGCCCATACTCCAGCACCTAAGCAGTGAGGAGGGACGACCTTACATTTCATGGCCCATACTCCAATATTAAGCAGTTAGGAGGGTCGACTTTACATTGCAACGCTCATACTCCAGCACCTAAGCAGTTAGGAGGGTCGACCTTACATTGCATGGTACATACTCCAGCACCGAAGCAGTAGAGGAGACAATCTTAAATAGTGTGTACAATACTCCACCTCCTAAGCAATGCGGATAGGACCTTATACTGTACATGGTATAATCATAGCGACTAATATAAAGATTAGAAGCGGCGGTTCGAATCACCGCCTTAAATAGCACGTAACATGCTCCAGTGGCTAAGCAGTGTGGAGGGATGACCTTAAATGGAATGTACTATACTCCAGCCTCTAAGCTTTGGGGACGGGAAAACTTAAATAGAAAGTACACACTCCAGTGCCTAAGAGCAGTTTAGAGGGACGACCTTAAATAGTATGATACATACTCTACCACATAAGAAGTGTAGATGGGCGACCTTAAATGGCATGTAACATAGTCCAGTATAAAAGCAATGTGATACAAACTACTCCACATACAAAGACAAGAGTTAAGGCTGGAAATACTGAAAAAGAGATTGTTCTTTGAAGCTCAAACAAATGTTGTGATCAGTTGATTGAGAAGTTCTGCTTATGGCAACATTTGAATATTATTTTGGGGTGGAAGGTAGATTATTTAAAACATATTTCATTAAAAAAAAATTTAAATAAATAAATACTTGATTTTCTTTGGATCATTTTATTTTTAAGAATTATTATTATTTTTCATTGTTTCTTTGCAAGATTAATGTTGCACCTTAATGTCAATGGAATTATCTGCAAAATGTTTACTTGTAGTTTTTCACAAGTTAATATATTTTATATACATCTATTTCTTTGAGATGTTAGAACTCAATAGCAATCATAACGTTAAACAGGGGACCACAATGTGTTTTCTTTTACCTGTATGGTACATTACCTCTAAACTCTAGCCAAATCATTATAACAAGAAATAAAACATTGCCTTGTCCTAAATAATAGGCAATGTGTCAACTCTTATTCAGATAGAGTATTATCTAGAAACAAAACAAATAATCAAAATCTAACTAGAGAGATAACAGACTATTATGGTGTAGATACTAGAGCAACAGATCTAAATAAATAACTAATCTAAATATACAGATAATTATGAATGAATGAAAAAAAAAACACTTTATTCTGGGGCATTCGTCCTTCGAGAATAACAAGTCAATTTACATAATGGAATAAATAAAAATCTAATTATGTGGTAAGAAAAATACTCTCCGGCTATTTACCACTAAATAATAAAACAAAGTAGGGAATGACTATGGAGGGCTTGTTGGGGAAGAAAGCATTGAAGGGCGTATAAAACAAAAAATCAGTCAGGGCCCTTAGGGGCAGATACTACAGAGGTATCTGATTCACATCCATACGGCATACCAGGGAGATAGTGTGGTCAGAACTATGCTCCGGCCACCTGATTTTCCCCTTGCTGCTTCGACTGCTAGGGTCATTAGCACCAAGGCACCCATTAATAATATTATTTAAAAACTGGGTTGGCCTAGGGACAGTCAGGGAGGCCGAATCCAACCCATGAACAAAGACAACCAGAAGATAAAAATCTTTAGTGTTTGCTCGAGACTTGAACTCAGGTCCTCCAGCAATGGAGCAGAAAAGATGAACTTTATACTGGTGCCATAAAAACATCAATATCTATTTACATACATACAAACATACATATATATATATATATATATATATATATATATATATATATATATATATATATATATATGTATACAATTATTTATTTAAATTTTAACGCCCACTTATACAAAACACAGATTTCCAAGAAGGGTTATCTACAGGTAACTATCATCAATATCAATATAAAAATAAAACTCATAAAATTTGTGTACATACAAAATAATAAAAAATGGTGCAAATGACCCTAGCAGTAGTCAGCAGAATTATTCTAATTGTAATTTGATATTAACCTCTTTGCATACAAATATTTTATTTAAAAAATATCAAATGTTTTCCCAGAAGTATCTAAAAGTAAATATATTTATTTCAAGTTATTTTTTTTTTATTTTTTTATTTTTTTATTTGATGTAGAAAATGACCTACTTACCAATTTTTTTAAAGTTTTTCATGATATTGTCTAATTTATTATATTTTTGAATATATATTATATCTTTCTGAATGTATATATATATATATATATATATATATATATATATATATATATATATATTATTTATTTATTTATAGATTATCAACATTTATGCACCTCATTTTTATATGATGTTGTATATTAGAGGAGAAAAAGTGTTTCAAGTGGATTTGATCAGTGTGTAAACATTTTATCTACGCACTTGTCAATGACAGGTACTTCGGCTAGAAGACAATAATCTATTTAGACACAGCATTTTTGAGGTAAATACCTCTTCAAGTTCACTACTGATGAAGCAAAGACTGAGCAAAGAGCTAATGTCACCATGGGGCATTATTATTCCAGTTATATTGCATGTTGTGAATGTGAAGGATTCATCTTGAGCTGTTTACTTAAGTAAGTGTAAATCAAGTTTTTGAAATACATAATAGCCAAATTTATTAAAGATACCACAATTTACTGACATTTGTGACTGCCAATGGCATCATATGTTAGGAGAAAAAATTAGAAAACCTTCCCTACAAAAACAAAACATTTCACTAGTTATTATCATGTTCCTCTGCGGTTAGCGTTTCTAAAGTATTCAGAGGGAATGTACCAACGAAGTTGCTCTCATGACAGGAGTTTTGAAAAATTTCATAAAATTGTAAAGAATCCTATCTACTAGAAATAAGTGAGTCACGCAGGAGCTACTTAACTACGAACAATCCTCACCAACTTATGTTTAGTTTATGCTCCATTCCTGAAGAATATGCCTCAAAACCCTTCATAAATACTAAAATTATTAATTTTTTTATTTAATTTTGTCCTCGTCTAAAGCCTAACCACTAATGAAACGATTTCGGATTTTGGATTTCGTAACAAGACATGTTCCTCGTTAGTTGGGCCGGATATCTACCGAGTCTTGATGCAAGGAAGTAAAAATAATGTACGGGAAGATAAATAATTTTGTTCGAGAGTAAACCTCCATTCCTGTAGGACCAATTTAGTTTATATTTATCGCACATATTTCTCTTTATATCTGTACTCCGGAGGTAAAGGACACATTTTTGTAATTGTTCAGGAGAGACAATTTTCTATAACTTTGAACTAATAAAATTTGTTCCTTCGTTAATTGTAGAAACAGATTAAAGAAAATTGTTCACATTGTTATTGGCATTAATAGGTAATTGGAAATATTGATTATAGTCAAACAAAACCAAGTCTTCCACATGGTGACATTTACCTCAACATGATTTTATTTTTCACTGTCTTATCTTCGTTATTTATGAGTACAGGACATAGTGCTCTATACCTAGGCTTGCCAAATTTTTGGTGAGTGAAACCGGGACACTCCGGGAAATATGAGATGGGCGTACCGGGGGAGGGGGGTATGCAATAAAAATGGTGCAAATTAGAAGCAAAATGGAGAGTTTTATGCCTTTTTTTTTAAGCCTAGCAGGTAATGGGGTGGGGAATCTAGAATTCTAAATTGTTAGTCTACCCACTTTATAAAAATACAAGAAGGAATTTTTGCTAGTTCTTGCGTTTACTCCCAGATTGCAGTTAGAATACTTCTCATTTCTTTGACACTGTGCGTGGTAGTCAAAAAAGGTTGATTGCATAAATGTGACCAATTCATAAATGATGCTCTTAAAAACACAAATTCATTACTTTTTACATCTTACAGCAGTTTCCGGGACATTGATAAAACCGGGCAGGACACCGGGACTGTTCCAGTTAAACTGGGACGTATGGCAAGCCTACCTATACCATTATATAGATCCAAAAATCCGCACTAAGAACATATTGTTGAGTCAATTTTATAAAAAAAAATGGACATTGTGTCCTTTAGCTCCGGGATACAGATATCTTCACGATATATGCCAAGTTTTGTTGCAATGTAACAAAAATGTTAGGGGTTTTGTTGCAATGTAACAAAAATGTTAGTGGTTTGGTTGCAATGTGACTGTTAGGAGTCTATTAGTAATTTGTGCCCGGAGTAAATCCCCCCTTGAGATGGACCGACTTTGCTGGTCAATGAACTCTTCCAATCGTTTGTTATGGAAAAGCTACATACCAAGTTTTGTGGCGAAATACAAAAAAATGTGACAGTCTCTTTCTCTTTCTCTCTCTCTCTATATATATATATATATATTTCAAGGGGGGTAATTTTCGTTATCCAGTGGTTAGGATTAATGATGATTTGGAGACAGTTTTAAACGATTCTTTCAATAGCTACATTCCTTATATGAAAAAGTTAATATGATCATTCAGATCGCATGGAAATTTTAAAGATAGTATCTACTTAAACTTAAAATAATAATTGGCGTAAATGTCCAAATGGAATGGAGTAACAACTATATTAAAACGTATGAATACTAAACCCCTTAACTTTTAAAATAAGATAGGCCTAAAAAACGAACGGGCAATAAGAGTAGACTTGGCAGAATATGAGATGGAATGGCAGGCATCCAAAAACTGCCCACCTCTACATCTAAAGCACAAAAAGTTCATTTATAGACAACCTAAAAAGACTGTTGGAGAGAAGATATTCGAATGCTCAATATACACAGAAAAATAATACTTTCACGCTTAAACATTACAGACGACTATCTGCACATTTAGAAGATCAAGTGTTGAATTAATTATTATTTTAATACAGCATCTATAAAGCTTATAACTAAGTAAAAAGAGTCCACAATTCCTTATCAGTGGACGATAAGCTTCAGAAAAATCCTTTAAAGCATAAACAACAAAACCATTAGAATTTAAAATAATCAAACTTCTTAGTTGTCAAATTGCTTAATGTTTGACAAGATAAAATATACAAACAATACAATGATTAATACATAATAATTTCTTTCTAATGAGTTTTAAATGATATTTTTTTGCGTGGGAGGCCTTTGGCTTTTAAAGGGAGATATATGTAATGTGCTTACCTTTTCTTTCGCTCTCCCGGCATGTTTAGATACAGATTTGGCTATTAATGAGCCCTTCCGCTCTGCCATATCGCCGCACTACACGTTAAACTTGGACTGGTCCACTCACGCACGTACCCTTGTCTAGACTGTTATCCGAGACAGGGAACGGGACGAGGAACGGACCGAGGGGTGGGAGTAACAGCTGTCACTTCCCGCCATAATACATCAATTCAAAAAGAAGTCACTCGGGGAACTGCGACATCCTGGCCGTTGTGTCATATAGAAAATAATTTCGGAGAGGGCAAGGAAAATTTCGGGGGGGGGGGGGCTGAGACCATTTCCGGTGTATGGAATACTAACAATTTAGATCTTGGAAAAGTTTTAGCCAACTAAAACGCTATTACATCCAAAATGGAATATTTTTTATTAACTAAATGATCTTGTTTAATTTATTTTTAAGGATTTTATGAAATTTTTACCGACCAGCTCAAAATTTCGGGGGGGGGGGCTGCAGCCCTCTCAGACCCCCTTATATATGCCCATGCGTTGTGTTCAATAAAACTGTGAAATACATAGTAAAACAAGAATCGAATAACCATTGGAACCAACGAAGGTAAATGTTAACAAAAGAACGACATCTATAGGATTAAAAAAGTACTAAAAATCATCAAGGATTCATTACAATCTGACACAAGTACACACCAGTCAAGCTACAAGATATTATTTACACAAAATTAAAATTATTGAAGAAACTGAATGTAAATGAGACTCTCCCAATGAACAGACTTTTTATAGTAGACTACTTAGTAAAGAACAATGGCTAGAGTCATTTCTATTACAAATTATTATAGACCAGTACCCATGGGCGTATATAGAAAATAATTTCGGAGGGGGCTGGGAAAATTTCGGGGGGGGGGGGGCTGAGACCATTTCCGGTGTATGGAATACTAACAATTTAGATCTTGGATGTGTTTTAGCCAACTAAAACGCTGTTACACCCAAAATAGAATATGTTTTTTTTTTTTATAATTTCCACATCGAAGTAACCCTACGATGTGGGAGTTTATTGTGTATTCTGCACATCCCATGCATTTTATGCATTTATGTGCGACTATTACAGTTTTTAGTTTTTGTTTTTTTTTTTCAATAATATAACAATAAATGATTTTATAAGAAAAATACGAAACAAAACAATGATACATTAAGACTTAACTACAATGTGTCTTAATTAGACACTTAAATAACAAGACAATGCTTTTCTTTCCTGTCTCTATAGCTTTGCTTCCTCTCTCAGCTCAGATATCCTCTTAGCAAAAAGTTTTAGATAGGAAATATGGTTTTGATAAAGGGCTTTTGGGCTTATGGGCCAATTTGTTAGGTGTTTTTGTATTTCTCGTCGTATGTGTGCTGTCTGTCTACAGTCGTATATTAGATGTGTGTAGGTTTGTTCGGTGTAATGATCGCAGAGACAAGTGTTTGAGTCTGTCAGTTTAAATCTGTGTAAGTACGAGTTAGTGTTTCCGTGGCCAGTCAGAAGTTGCGTCAGTGTAAACGTTAAATCTGTTGTTTTGTTGTCAATGTTGATGTGAGGAATGAACAGTTTTACATGTAATCCTTTATCTGTTTGATCCCACCTCTGCTGCCATTCTTTGATGCTTACGTCCCGTAACAAATGCCCCACACTACTTCTTGATATTTTGTTGTAGCATGGCTCAATATCTTGACTTTTTGATGCACTTTTAGCCTGAAAGTCAGCTATTTCGTTGCCTATGACGCCCGCATGTGCTTTGACCCAATTAAAATAAATATTTATTTCTTTGTCTTTTAATATTTTCAAATAACTTCTAATATTTTCTATAAGTAAGTCGTGATTTTTGTGGTTTGTTAGTTTGTTTATGAGTACTTGACTGTCAGTGTTAATTTGTATGTTTGTGTTTGGAAGAATATTGGACTGGAGAAGGTATGAGAGTGCCTTTAATACTGCCATTGTCTCGGCCTGATTATTACTACAAAGTTTCCCTAGCTTTATTTTTCTACATTCTATCAGGTTATCTGTATTGTCGCCTGCAAGGACTATAAAGGCACAGCCCACATCCTCCCCGTCCTTACTCCCGTCTGTGTATACTGTGTATGTGAAGTCTAAGTCTTCAGTATTCATATTAATTTCAGGTACAAGTGCTGGGTGTGTCCAGTTAGTGAAGTGTACAGAATGTTCAACGTCGTCAGTATTAATTTCGTCAATATTGTGTTTTTCATTCAGTATTGTGTATTTTTTGGAATATTCATCAGCTAAAATTGTTATTGGTACCATATTCGCCAAGACACATGCGGCCTCATAGGAGATAGTGCGATATCCTTTGATGATCTTTATTGCCATAATTCTTTGTACCCTTTCTAGCTTTTTGATGTTATACTTTCTTTTCAATCCTGATTTCCATACCGATATTGCATAAGTTAATGCAGGCAATAAGGCTCCTTTATATATGGTACTCAAAGCACTTGGTTGCAAACCCCATGTTGCTCTTGCTGCTATTGATAGCAAGTTAATGTTTTGAATTAATTTAGTATGTAGATGATCTATATGTTCATTCCACCTTAATTTATTATCAATTATTACTCCTAAGTATTTTATTTTTGAGACTGGGTTTAGCCGAGTATTGTTGATTGAAATATTTAAATTTGGGACATTTCTTTTAATTTTTCGAGAAAATATAATATATTTACATTTTGTTAAACTAAAACTCAATTTATTTGTTTTGGCCCAAACATTTGTAAGGTCTAGTATATTGTTTGTTAGAGTTTCCAGGTCAGAGAAAGTTTTAGAATTTGCTAATATAACGATATCGTCTGCAAAAGCAACGATTTCTGTATTTACTGGTTTCGGTTTTTGGAGCAGTTGATCAACGATTAGATTCCACAAAAGCGGAGAGCAGCTTGACCCTTGTGGTGTACCCAAGGTTTGGTGTTTCTGTGCTGTGAAGTTATTAGTTTGTATTATTGCTAATCTATTTTCTAAATAATTTATTATTAGATTATAAATATTTTTGGGACACTTTTTTTCTTTTAATGAATTTAGTATTGATGGTTTCCATGCGTTGTCAAATGCTCCTTTGATGTCTAAAGAAACTAATATTACATTTTCAAATAATTTCAGGTGATGTTCTATAAAAAGTTTTACCTTTTGTATGGCATCCGGTGCGCTAGTTTGGGGAGTGAAACCAAATTGGTTTTTATGTATAAGTTTGTTGGAATAAAGGTAATGAGATAATCGACTATTGATAATTTTTTCGAAAACTTTTCCTCCGGTATTTATAAGGCTAATTGGTCTGAACGAACTAAGGTCATTTTTGGGTTTATCTGTTTTCCGTATAAGTATAATCTTTGAGATCTTCCAAATTTTGGGGAATATAGAATATGTAAAACATTTACTATATATAGTTGTAATAAAGCGTTTATATTCCTCGGCCATAGTTTTGAATATCACAGGAGTTATTCCGTCAATTCCTGGAGTTTTATTTTTATCTAAATTGTTTATTACATAAAAAATTTCCTTTTTAGTTAGTTCTATATCATTATCGGTAGTAACAGGTTCATGCTGATTAGTGCGAATTATTCTATTACAATCATCATCAGTACTTTCGTCATCAGTCAAAATGATATTATCTAAGATAAAATCCAAGGTTTCTTTGTGAGTTCTTGTATACGAACCGTCTCCTTTTTTTATAGTTTGGAATTCGATTGGCGTTTTTACTTTATTAACTGCAAATTTATATGGCCATGACCAAGGATTATTGATATCGATACTAGAACAAAACTCTTTCCAAGAATTGAATTTAGCAGTTCTTATTTCTTGTACATATTCTCTTTTTTTGTTAAGATATATTTCTCGCCTTTCTTTCCTAAGTTCTTCATTATTTAATGTTTTCTGGAATAACCGTCGGAGTCTATTGGTTTCCTTGCGTAATATTGTTAAATTATCACTCCACCAAGGAGCGTATTTATGTGTCTTATTTATTTTTGGAGATTGTGGATATCTACGAAAAGTTTTGTTACAAGTTTTAGTTAGTGCTAGAGAGAATTTTTCTAATGTTTGTTCAATATTGTTTTCATTTATCGAATCTGAAATATATTTGTCAATATCCATATTATCATGTGGACTAATTCCGAATATTTTACAAATATTTTTCCGCAATGACGATAGAAATGCATTCCAATCTGCATTTTTAGTGTTATAAATTAAGTTTTGTTTTGGAAAATAAGGTATATTTGAGTTATCGATATTAATTTTGTACATGAGAGTGCGGTGGTCTGAATAGTTTTCTTCGTCTATTATTTGCCATTCGAATATATTTGTTGCTAACGCCGGAGTTGATATTGTTATATCTATATTGCTTTGCCCTAGCGCGCCATCAAATGTCGGCATACCCACATCGCTATTAGCAATGAACAAATTATTTAAAACTAGATAATTTTCTATTTTTTTACCTCTGGTATTAGTTTTTTTATCGAACCACAATTTTGACCTACTGTTGCTGTCAATACCAAACAGTATTTTTTGTCCCTTAAAATCTTGTAATAGTGTTGATATATCTTTTAGATTGTTTTCGATATCGTGTGTTATATCGAAATATGCGCTTACTAGAATATAACTTGAATTATTATAAGTAATTTGAACAGCTGTTAGATCGCGATGGGAGTATTTGTCCAAAAGGATACAATCCATGTTTTTGTTTGTGACGACAATAGCAGCTCTCGGATTATTAATATCACATTTACCATGGAATACTTTATATTGCGAGTTTATCCCTGTAATATTACCCCTCGGCGAGTACGGCTCTTGCATTAATAAGATATCAATTTTTTCTCTAAAAATAAATTCATTGACTATTACTGTTGCACTTATTGCATGATGCAAGTTCAATTGAGCAATGTTTACATATATTTTGGGTTTATTGGTTTTTTTCTTTATAGCGTTCATTAATATATGTTAATTTTTATTGAACTATTAGTCTCAACTTTTAAGAAATAGGCATCTATTAGGGCTATATGATTTGAATTTAATCTTTCTGTTAATTTCACATGTGTTTTGTTGAGGATAATGATTTGGAATATCACTAATAGTATTGATAAGAATGAGGTTATGATTTGGAATATCACTAATAGTATTGATAAGAATGAGGTTATGATTTGGAATATCACTAATAGTATTGATAAGAATGAGGTTATAAAAATTGTGAAATGAATAACAGCTGTTTTGTTATAGATAATGCTTGGAAATATGGCTATCAGTATTGAAAAGAATGAGGTTATAACAATTGCTAAAGGGTAATCACACTGTTCATTAGGCAGCAGCTGTGAAATCAATACAGATAATTTGTTATTAAAATTATTTGAAATGTAATAATATTTGTGATTCATGTTTGAGTTTGAGTGTAGCATGTATTCTGTATGAGTCTTTGTATGGCTGCTTGATAAGAAGGGCATACCTTACTGAGAGAGGAGTGCTTCGTGTCCACTTGCTGATGGGGTTTCGCGTACTTGTTGTAGCTCAGACAGTTGATGCATTTCTCTTCTGTCGAAGTGCAGTCGTTCTGGTCGTGTTGTCCGGTGCAATGGGCGCAGACTCGAATCTCACTCACACACTTGTGCGTGACATGATGTAGACGAGAACACTTCCTACAACGCCGAATCGAGAGGAAATCATCAACACTGGACATAGAGTATCCGAGCTTCACTTTCCCACCTAGGAGTTTCAATCTTGAGCTTGGAGTAACTTCTAAAATAGCATTACGCCTTGTGTTTTGATGTTTGGAGTGGAATATTTTTATAAGATTTAATTCTTCAGATTTTAAATCTAGTTCTTCATTTTGATTTATTAATGCTGTGATAAAATTTTCGTTGTCTATTTCTTCGGGTATATTTTTAATTATTAAAGTAGGATTTCGTTTTCTAATTTTGTTTACAATTAAATCTTTGCATTTATTTGTTAGCTCAGCTGAGATAACCTCTATATCTTTCTTATTCGATTCAATGATTAAAAATCCTTTTTTAGAGGATTTTATGTTTTTTAGACCTATTTTTAGTTCTTGAGGGTTAATGTGTTTTTTAAATTGAAGCTTTAAATCTTCAACGGGAATATTTTTATCACATTTAACTATTAATTTATGTGTATCTTGAGTGATACGTTTGGTGTTAGACCTAACAATGTCCGAAAACAGAGGCTGACTAACCTTGGTATCCTTGTTTTCCTTCTGGTTGGTCGAATTCTTCTGTTCTTTTTCAAGTTCTTCGTGAATTCCTTTCACCAGGTCTATTACTTTGTTTAAATTGTCTCTGGGAGAACCTTTAACTGTTTTATATTCACTTATTTGATGTAATAAGTTTAGCACAGTAACAAGCTTGTCCACTCGTTCCGCCATCTTGCTGGCGAATGATAGAATATGTTTTATGAACTAAATGATCTTATTTAATTTATTTTTAAGGGTTTTATGAAATTTTTACCGATGAAATCAAAATTTCGGGGGGCTGCAGCCTCCTCAGCCCCCCCCCCCCTTATATACGCCCATGCCAGTTTCCACCTTATTATCTATATATATATAAAAATCACGTGTCTGTCTGTTTTTCTGTTTGTTTGTTCCTTATACAAATCCACACCGTTTGACCTACTTTGACCAAACTTGGAATAATGGTAGGTCTTGATAAGAGAAATCTCCTAGGATAGGTAAAAAAAAAATCCACCAGCTGCCTGTCTGTATGTTTGTCCCTTATACAAATCCACACCGTTCGTCCGATTTTGACTAAACTCGGTACACATGTAGATCTTAATCTGGGAAGTGTCGTAGGCTAAGTCAAAAACGTCTACCAGCTGTCTGTCTGTATGTTCATCCCTTTTACAAATCTACACCGTACGTCCGATTTCGACTAAACTCGGTACACATGTAGATCTTAATCTGGGGAGTGTCGTAGGCTAAGTCAAAAATCAAAAACGTCGACCAGCTGTCTGTCTGTATGTTTGTCCCTTATACAAATCCACACCGTTCGTCCGATTTTCACTAAACTCGGTAGACATGTAGATATTAATCTGGGGAGTTTCGTAGGCTAAGTCAAAAACGTCTACCAGCTGTTTGTCTGTATGTTTGTCCCTTATACAAATCCACACCGTTTGTCCGATTTTGACCTAAGTTGGAACACAGGTAGATCTTGAAACGGCGATTGCCATAGGCTAGGGCAAAAAGGCTGCCATCTGCATGTCTGTGTGTTTGTTCTTTATACAAACCCACACCGTTTCACAGATTTTGATCAACTGGACACACAGGCTGGTCTTGATCAGGGGCTTGCCCTAGGCCAGGTCAAAAACGTCTGCCAGATGCTGTCTGGATTTTTTTTTTTTTTTTTTTTTTTTTTTTTTTTTTTTTTTTTTTTTTTAAATCCACACCGTTAGACCGATTTTTACCAAACTTGGCATACATGTATGTCTTGATACGGGGGGTGTTATAGGTTAGGTCAAAGTCGTCTAGGACTCACAGTTGGGAGGCCACGGGCTCATAACAGTTACAGAATTTATTTCGTGTTATTAGAATTTAATAATACTTATTTGGCTTCTAATTTATTTAGGCTTTTCTAGATGCAGAAAGTAGGTGTAGCATGGCACGCCGGGTAACAGCTAGTAATTTATAATAAGGTGGAAACTGGTTTCTAAGAGGGAAATTCTTATAAAAGATAAGGATGAATTTGATACATTTGTTGGTAGATTAGACATTGAGAAACATTAGAAATCTTCTATTAGTTTTGTTAATACTACATTCAAATTTTGTTTGGTTATTATGTTTTGGTCATCAACATTAATATTTCTCAATATTAATGTAGATGACCAAAATTATAATTTATATTTTTATCGAAAATACTCCGTAAAATAGTCAATGCTCCATTCTATGTTTCAAACTTCACCATCCATAACGACCTAGAAATCCCCTTCGTCCAAACTCTATCCAAAACCCAATACCTTAACTTCCACTCCCGCTTGCCTGGTCACGACAATCCCCTAATCAATAACTTATCTTCATCCACCATTCCCGGTAACCCTCACCGTCGCCTTAAGCGCAAATGGCCAAGAGATCTACTGTAAATATTGTAAATAGTCACACATAAACAAGTTGTAAACATCTGTTAACATTTCATGCTAATAGGTTTTGGCCAATGGGCTTTTTTCCCCCTATTGATAAATCATGACTTTAATTCATAAACAAACGAATTATAAAAAATACTGTATTTATTGTATAATTGACAAATAAAGATATATATAAAATATATTTTTATCGTTTGAATTAATTTTACTATATAAAAAGAAATTAAAACAAATTTTTAAGATTTTTAAAGTTACTTATATATTAATATTAAAAACAAAATAAGAAAAAAGTGATATATTACTATTATATATGTATATGTATATATATATATATATATATATATATATATATATATATATATGAAATGTATATTTTGTCATCTTTAACTTATTTCTCCTTATTAATTATTCATCTCGTTTAAAACAAATTCCTAAAGTACATGCAATACTTAAAAAATGGAGCATATAGAAATAAAGTCCCATATTTCAGGGTTATTGAAATGTGGGGGGGGGGGGGGGAAAGACATCTAATAGAAGCAAAATCACATGGCAGAGTGTTATTAACTCAATAATATTGAGGCACTCTGTCATCACATAATTATGTTAAACAAGGATTATGTGTCCTTAAGGGGTAAAGTAAATTTTTTAATGACAGATTCTCCTAATATTTTTTCTGTAGATATAAAAACTAGCAATAAATTAAAAGCGCATGCAGATATCATGTTCTTCTGCCGAGTATGCAGAATCGAAAGACAAATGATACATTTTTAAGAAGTCAAGGGATGCTTGGGATTCGGCAAGGAGAAAAAAACGTCAAATCTTCAGGCAGAAATCTATGAAGTCCAATATAGATTTCTACTTGAAGAAGAGATGTTCTCCTAGCCGAATCCCAACCATCCCTTGACTTCGTATCACCGCAACGGCCAACTATCTCCATCTCCTAGCCGAATCCCAACCATCCCTTGACTTCGTATCACCGCAACGGCCAACTATCTCCATCTCCTAGCCGAATCCCAACCATCCCTTGACTTCGTATCACCGCAACGGCCAACTATCTCCATCTCCTAGCCGAATCCCAACCATCCCTTGACTTCGTATCACCGCAACGGCCAACTATCTCCATCTCCTAGCCGAATCCCAACCATCCCTTGACTTCGTATCACCGCAACGGCCAACTATCTCCATCTCCTAGCCGAATCCCAACCATCCCTTGACTTCGTATCACCGCAACGGCCAACTATCTCCATCTCCTAGCCGAATCCCAACCATCCCTTGACTTCGTATCACCGCAACGGCCAACTATCTCCATCTCCTAGCCGAATCCCAACCATCCCTTGACTTCGTATCACCGCAACGGCCAACTATCTCCATCTCCTAGCCGAATCCCAACCATCCCTTGACTTCGTATCACCGCAACGGCCAACTATCTCCATCTCATTACATGGACGTATAGAAGGCGGGGGACTGCAGCCCCACCCCCCAAAATCGTTAAAAATGTATCATAAAAACCTTAAAAATAAATTAAATAAGATCACTTAGTTCAGAAAAAATAGATTTTATTGCGTTTTAATCGGCTAACTATTGCAAGTTCTAAATTGTTAGTTTTGCATACCCCCCAAATGTTCTCAGCTCCCCCCCCCCGAAATTCTCTCAGCTCCTCCCGAAATTATTTTCTATATACATACGCCCATCTCAATTACGATCACATTTGTTTACACTCGTATTCCGAATCATAGGGCAAGAAAACATGGTTAATCTTCCTCGAGAAAACAAGATATGTTGTCTAAATTATCCCTACGTTTACATCATTAGATTCAAGCTCCTCATTATAACGAAATAAAACGCGTCCGGCAGCCATGTTCTTAAGTTACCTTGATTTCCCTCCAAATTTCCATTATGACCAACATTAATCTATAAACAAAAAAAAAAAAAAAAAATTGTACAGTTTTCTAAAAATCTATGAAATGAATTCTTAGGAATCCGGTCTTTCCTGAAATTACATTTCACAAAACATGTCAGTTACAATGTTTTACGCCCGAATGTCTTAAATATCCTTAATGTAATATGCAAGTATTTCCACAAGTTATCTAGTAAAAATATAGTCATATCTGAATATTTATTGTATGAATAAACTCATATACTTATTACGTCAGTCAGGCAGATTGGGTCAAAACGTCATAGATATTGTAATTACAGTAATTTGAAATTTTAATAATAAAATTACAGTTACCTGTAGTTTTCATTGAAATTACAGGTATACCTAGAGTTACGTCGGTTTCGATTGTAGGTCATTCGTAATAAAAATCAAAGTCCTTTTATTCAACTTTATGAATGTCCATCACAAATAATGAAGTCATGATTTCACTTTAAAGACGTTTAAACCAAAATGAAGTCACGTTAATCTTATTTAGCGGTGTTTAAGAGCATAATATTGAAGGAATCCAGGGTAGTTTTAATATCTTCAATACGAATGCAAAAAAAGCGCATTTTTCATTTTCAATCTATACTGATTTCTGTTGGACGGAAAACTCTCGAATATAATTGTAAGTTCGCATTCTTATCGACGATATCTACAGTTGGGTTTTGTCAGTGTGGCAATTGGGAATTAACATTACCGATGGCGGCGCCACTGTCTTTGTCAAAATGGCCGTTTACAACGGTATACCTGTGACATTTGTTACATAGTGATTGCTGATAACAAGTGTCTTCGCAGTTGTTTGTGGTTCTATTTCACGTTAATATTAGTGTTTTCATCAAGAAACAGGGTTTTTGGAAGCTCTACTTTATTTGTGTACTCAAATATGTAAGAATATTGGACTAACAGTGCGTTATTGTGAGTTGTTGTTATTGTGATAGATAAGCAAAAGTGAGGTAAATATTATTTCATACCATTGTGAATAGCTTTGAATACAATAAATGTATTTTATAATAAATATTGCATATTATTGATCACCAACAAATCATGAACAATTTGAAAATTGAAAAAAATACTTCAAAATCTTTATTTTCACATATTACATGTACCATTATTTTTTTTAGTTTTTTCGTTTCTGATCACAAATTTTAATTATTGCTTACATTATTTGCAAATTATAACTGTTGTAAATATAATTTCATACCATTGTGAACAGATTTGAATACAATAAATTTATTTTATAATAAATATTGCATATTATTGAACACCAACAAATCATGAAATACTTGAAAATTGAGAAAATAATTCAAAATTTCTTTGAATCTCTATTTCACATATTACATGCGCCATTTCATTTACTTATTGAGGTTGTAATTAAATTATATAAATATACTTTATCAAAAGGCACCGTAATATTTATAAAACTGGAATCATATGAAACAAATATGAAGTAGTACACTCATTTAAATTTAATATAGCCATTCCTAATTAAACTTGTGAAACAAAGTGCAAACAACTTGATAGATTGGTTGGTCTTCTCCAAAATACCACATGTATTTAGGTAATGAATGTGCATTCACAATTGCTTCACCTTCAACTATGCATCTGGAATTCCTTAAGGCTTCTAGATAGCCAAAGAAGTTCCTTAGTACATAATTTTGTTCATCAATATCTATACCTTCTGAATTTCTAGAAGTGAATTTCAGAAATTAAATCAAATTCGGGTAAAATGGTTTGCAAGCTGTTTATATTCACACAAGAGTGAAGGTTGCACAAATGTGAATTATTTCACTACCTCTTACATATATTGTTTAAAAATAATTACTTTGTGAAAGGAAAAGGTTCATGTTGTCTTTAAAAAGACAAATTTGTCATAAAACAGCTGGGAAATTATTAAATAGCAAGAAAAACACGAACAACACAATAGCTTTACATGTGTAAACAATGCACGTATACCGTTCTCGCTAGTTCCGAAATTTTCCGCATGGCGGCGTATCGCTTAATGTCAATTCCCAATAGACTAAGAAAAACCATGGTTGCTGGGGAGGTCGCCTTGAAGAGCTGTAAAATAACAAGGTAATCTAGACATAATTCGTAACCTTAGTGTCCATTCACGTTTGCTCTCCAGTGCATTAAAAAAAAAATACATTATAGTATGGGTAAGCAGCCATCCTCTGGACCACAGCCTTTACAAAGAACCTCCAGTGAGTCCGGCTTCATCTACATGTCCCAGATCTAGGGAAACGAGATACAACAGCGAGAGAGCTACAGAAATCTCGAAAACACAAGTACCCATTGAGTTAGAAGGGAGTCTAAACGAAAAAAGTTGAAGCCTAAAATCGGCCATGTCAGTGTGACCAAAAGCGCGCGAAAAGGTGAATTTTTGAATATTACTGTAAACAAACAACGAAATTAAACGAATTTATACATCGTATTCATTTACATTTATATGTATGTATAAATATAAATCAATAAGAATATGATATAAATATTCGTATAAATTCATTGTTTTTTAGAATCATATTCAAGTTTTCGCGCGTCCACTACTGGTACTATAGTCACACTGACATGGCCGATTTCAGACCTACACATTTAGCATTGGAAGATAGATAACACTCCCTGCACTATATACTAACTCAATGCAAGTACCTATCTTCTTTCCCTTGTAATGTATACAGGCCCAACCAGATCATAGCAGACAAGTGCTTGCGGGAGCTGTTCTCGAAGTGACGTCGTCGATACCTCGCCGCTACGTAATCCCATTCTGCACTCCAGTCCCTGCGCCATTCTTGGCAATTTTCTAATTTGTAATTATTGTTGTTTTATTATTTTGCTCGGAGACAATTATATTTTCTAATTTCTGAACATAACTATTTATTTGTTGGGACCTTCAGGCATTGCATACCCATTCTAACAAAATTCGTGATCCCAAGAACTTTTGCTTAGGCATACATACATCTCCTTATCTACAGAAACCAATGAAAAAGAAAAGCATTTTCTTTTCTTGAAAAAAAAAGGATTCAATTCGATGAGTTTATGATCTCAAATGAACAACGCTTTCAAAGTTTATCCTTATCATGTAATATTTGAAGAAGATAGTGAGAACAATAGTACAGGTCAAGAAGTTCTTTACCAGTTTCTTATTAAAGCATCAGTCATGCCTGAGCTGCATAACTAGACGCATTCCCCCGGAATCCTTAAAATACCCTATATAAAAAATGCCTGTTCAGAGAGATGGAAAAGGTCAATTCCGCATGCGCGAAATTTTGAGAAATATTCCCGACGGTTTCACCATTTGCGGGGGGCGAGGTTAGCTCAGTGGTAGAGCACTGGACTTATAAGCTGGAGGCCTGAGTTCAAATCCCGAGCAAGCACTAAAGATTTTTTCATCTAGTGTCTTCGTTTATGGGTTGAATTCGGCCTCCCTGACCGTCCCTTGGCCAACCCAGCCTTTAATTAATTTAATAATGGGTACCTTGGTTGGTGCTAATGACTCTAGCAGTCGAAGCAGCCAAGGAGAAAATCAGGCGGCCGGAGCATAGTACTGACCACACTATCTCCCTAGTGTGCCGTTTGGTCATGAATCAGATACCTCTATAGTATCTGCCCCTCAGGGCCCTTGTGGCCTGTTACGGGACTGATTTTTTTTTTTTTTTCACCATTTGCAAACTCCCGTTTCAAGGAACAACACTATACGCGAAACATTATAAAAACTGATTATGTCTCGTTTAAGACAAGGGAAGGCTTTGACAGGTCAGACAAAGGAAATAGTGTCTAATATTTATCAGTACTTAGCCAAAGGTAAGACTAAAAACGTTATAAAACTCCTAGTGATAAGGTTATAACAGAGAGAATTATTACCACCAATTTCTTGCAAGGGGAATATAGGCTTCGTCATTTTCCCTCCAACTAAACCATCTATTTGAGCGGGCTATAGCTTAAATTGTTTTAACCTTAGCTTTGGCTAAAGTTATATTATAAAGTTAAGTATTGATAAATATTATTTATTTATTTAAATTTTAACATCCATTATTATTAACTAAGAATTTTGGGACGGGTTATCTATAGGTTACCACCTTTTTTTTTTTCTAAAGAAAAGCCACCACTCCATAGTGGGAATCGAGCTCACGACCTTTGGCTCGGAGTGTTAAGTGCTCATGCCTTAACACTCCGAGCCTTCCCTGGTCCTAAATGAGACATAATCAGTTTTTAATGAGTTTAAAGTAGCGTGTTGTTCGCTGTAATGGAAATGCAAATGGCGGAACCATCGGGAATATTTCCCTCAGAATGTCGTACATGTGAGATTACAACTGTTCCATCTAACTGAACAACTCATATGCAAGAAATCAAACAGTGAGTTTAAAGAAAAGTACACAGAGTGGACCATCCAGCAAAGCATGGAGCATAGCAGTTTGATTTCTTCACTCAAATATATATAAATTTTGTTTTATGGGGAATGGATATCTACGCTATTAGCACCAGGCTATCTACAGCCTGCCACACTTCCTGAACATCCATGGGGCAGCAGGGAATTCTCTCAATGGGCCCTGAAATGAGAAAAATCACTGCTGCAAGCGGGACCCAAATCTCCATTTTGCAAGAAAATCTAAAGTGTTAGCCACTAGACCACGGGGAGACCCCATTAAAAGTACCTCAAACTCCAAGTGTTAAATCCTTATACAAAATTTGCTAAGATGATGCTGGTCCTGGAAGCCACGATTCATGATTATTGCTGTTTTATTACTCTTGCATAAAATGAAAAAAGTATTTATCAATATTTTTATTAAATTCATGAATTTTTGTCATCAAATAATAATGAAATCTATGGGAATCAAATAAAAAAATAAACACAAACTCATCAGAGAACAAGGAACAATTGTAAAAACAAATGAGCAATTAAGAATATAAAAATTAAAATACACTAATTAAACCTTAATTAAAATAACATGTTGGTGATTTCAAATAAGCATTTTTATATTGTTCTTATTATTTTAACATATTTTTAAACTTAGCAATTATAAGAATTTATGCACGGTATTAGACAAATGGCACAAATAACAACAAAATCACAGCTATGTAGTACACTTATCACTTCTCTTCTAGAGAAGTGATATCATCGGTACAAATGCAAAGTATCGAATGTGAAAAGTGGTTTAGAACCTTATAGATGACTTTATATATATTTTATCTTATGATATATTTTAATTACACTTAATGCACATTCATTAGTTTGGTTTTCTGTAATTGATAATTATTTTTCTTTAATTTTTGAGAGTTTGCCACAACGGACATCAGTCCAACAGCAATCAGTATAGATTGAAAATGAAAAATGTGTTTTTCACATTCGATACTTTGCGTTTGTATCCATGATATATCAAATCAAACCAAGTTTTATATACATCTGTGAAATACTACATACAATCCTCACTTATGTACATACAAATAAGCATTTTTACAATATATACAATTAAAAAATAGTAACATTATATACATAATAATAATAATTTAGTCAAAAGATAACTTTTTATTTAAAAATAGCTTGCCATTATAAAGCAAGTAATTAATCAAAATTAGAGAGAATATTTCTTTTCTTCCAATTATGCCAAAGAAGTTCTGTATTTGTTTTAAAATAGTTTTAATGTTTCACTAACACACTCACCCAACTATTATATCGCACAAGTATTTCTAAAGTAACACTACTCAAAAATCGGTGCTTTTCAGTTAGGACTATGAATGACATGGTAAATATCTCTTTATCAATCATCAAAACTGAATGTACCTGGCTTCAGAGCTTGTACACCAGAGGGCACTTCTACCACACTTCCTGCCTAAATGCTATTTAACCTACAGAGGAAAGAGCGACACATTTTCAGTTGAATTTTATTTTGAGTTGTGTCACTTTAGAAATACTAGTGCGATATATACGGTCACAAATCATATGAATTTCACAATATTCATTTTGACAATTGAATAATAGTATATATTGGCAAGCAGCATAATTGTATGAATGCAAACCTTCTCCTACAATGGTGTAATGAGTAAGACTACTACCTGTGGTGTCATTGTAGAAACGAAATGATCCAAATATAAGCATCTATCATTTAAATGAAACTTGATCATTTAAAATCATTATTATTATTATTGCCATAGAAATTCAAAAGTAATTATTAATGGCAATGTAAGCAATAACTTTCCAATAACTGCTGGGGTTAGGCAAGGGGATGCTTTGTGTTCTACATTATTTAACATTCCACTTAATAGTGTTCTGAAAAAGCTAGATTCAACTGCTTGCAAACATAACACAGTGGTGCAAATACGAGCTGATATGTGCCCAATTACCAGGTATTTGAGGACATTAAAGGAAATATTTGCGACATTGAAAGACAAAAGTGAAAATAATGGGCTGGAAATCAATCAATATAAGACTGGTCCTCAGAGCATTAGAATATGTGGTATCACCTTCGAGTGTGTCAAAACATTCATGTACCTGGAGGTGGAGGTGAATTCTAAAAATAGAATTGCTAAAATTTTTCGATCATCGCTCCTGCCATGAGAAACAAAGATAAGATTATATAATACTTTAGTAAGACGTAATGTGACTTATGCACCAGAAAAATGTTCCCTCTGTACAAGCAGAATTACTATTCTGAATATTTTCGAAAGAAAAATATTGAGAAGAATTTGTGGACCTATTTGTGAAGAGGGTGTGTGGAGGCATCAATGAAATTCGGAACTATATAATTATTGCAACATAGTTCATTTTGTTAGAAGTGGGCACATAGAATGGTTAAGCCACGTTGGCTAGAATGGACAACAGCAGGATGGGGCATTGTTCTCTACGATGTATCGGACAAGAAGAAGAGGAAGGCCAAGGAAAAGATGGCTACAGGGTACGACTTTAAAACTCTGGGTGTGAGAAACTGGAAGAATAGGGATAATTGGTATGCTATTATCCAGGAAGCCAAGGCTCAGCCCAGGCCATAGTGCTGCGTAGTAAGAAAGAATTATTATTGTTTGGTGTTTTCTAGTTCAACACAAATAACAGTATCTTCTGGACCACTTATTCTAGGAACTCAGCATGATTAAAGAAGTTAGATATAAAAGTGTAACTGTGAAAGACTTAAGGTGAAGAGTACACCATCATTAGTAAATTATAGACACCACCCATCCTGCGGAAGACAGAAGATTAGCTTGGCTACACAGAACCCAACCGAGCGAGTAGAGTCCACCAATCAGAGGGCTGGAAAGGCCGCCTACGGCCCCAACCATGCATAAATAATACCTCGACTGAAATCTATCCTCATTCTCAGAAGAAACCGGCGGAATGTCTGTCAAACCGTTGGTTATTATCAAGTCGGCCCTATTGTAATCAGAAGACCTTAAAACATTAAGTAACATGGACCATGGAAGTCTTCGAGAATTATTAAATCTACCTCTTGACATGGCCATTGTAGGGGAAGGTTAGCCTTTGTACAATTAGGATGTATTAGTAATTTAGTGAGTTTTTAGGCTCCTCAAAAGGATTCTAAAATGGTAGACATGTAGAAATTATTCAAATAAATGAGAATTGGCAATGTTAATTCCATTTTTATTTATGGTGTATATATCCTCCCTACCATGTCAAACTATCGAATATTCAAATTGAACTTATTCGATACAATGACTAAGTAATATATTGAAAAATGGTCTTATACGATTCTTTATTTAAGGCATTAATGGCTATTCTAAAGGCATTAGAGTAGCAACAAGCTGTATTGTCCAAAATCAAAGGGCAAAGTCTCAAATCTGAAAAACGAGATTTTACATATTTGATAGTTTGACATGGTAGGGACGATATGTTTTGAGAAACTAGGGTCACTTTAAGGTATTGAGACAGTTGTTTATAAACAATAAGCATGTATATGTTCTTTTAACCTGAATATATGTGACATTATCAGGTCTAAAAATAAAATTTTCCTTTTACAAAGATTATCACAAATATCCTAATTCAGTTCTTCTTGAATTGAGTTTACTGGTACAAAATAAATAAAATTATTGAAATAAAAAGAAAATAATCTATACAGAAACTGGAATAATTGTTGAAAGTATACGATGATCAGAGATTCCTTTAAATTATTCACACAGTATGGAGAATTTTTTCAAAACAAAATTTATTTTGATCAACTATCTAAACAAATTTTAATTTTTCACTTCTTTTACATACCATTTCAGCTCAAGCTATTGTCACAAAAATTCATGCTGTCCTATTTACTATTTTGCAATATGAACATTGTCGTCACTGGCTTTAGATATCTTGTCCATATTCTGCCCACTATTTTATCTACTTCTGGCAGAAAATGGACTGAGTTGGTTGATAATAAGTAGATGCCGAATCACAGGGAATACAATGTCCATACTACAAAGCCGTAGATAGGTCAGCATGAATTTGTGTGAAAATGGCTTGTGCCAAAACGGGATTTAAGCGAAGTGAAAAAAATAATCGGTTGAGGTAGCATATCAAAATAAAAGTTGTTTTAATAAGATTTTGACCTCAGAAATCTTTGCGAGAAAAACATATTCAGATATTTTAATAAGTTATGAAAATGTTTTGGCTTAAACTGCTGACATCAGAGATCTGAAATTCAGAAAAGTATGAAGTTATTTTTATAATAGAAACTCCTTTGATCATTCGAAATTACTTCCTCCGCCATAAATCTCATCACATTCACTTAAAATTAAGGCAAAAGTGCTGGTAAACAAATACAATTTTGCGCTATAAAAGAATATTTATTTCATAAAAAAACTAGAGCATCAAATGTCACCATAATTAATTTTTAAATGTTTAATTATCTTCATTGAAATATATTTTCAGCTTTTCAAACACTAATAATATAATCGAAAATATATAAGTGCTAATATGTAATAGGACTTTTTGAAGCATTCATAAAAAGACAGCCGATTCAGCTGAGGAGAATAAAAAATTGCCCGTGTTGTGCTACGATAGAAATTTAGATTATACAGCATCTGCCAGTTACTATCGAAGGCACCTCAGACAAGCCATTAATATATTAATCCGAACAAGGGGATGTTATATTTACAGACACCTGCAATAATAATTTTAGTTCAATAATATATTTAAAATAAAATTGAATTGGTTCAATAATAAAGATTACAAATAATACATGGTGACTGTAAATTTGTCTTATGGGCTTCATCTTTTCCAGTAAGTGAAATTCCCACTTTATATATATTCATTTATTTATTTTGGCAGAATTTTATTCAATCTTAATTTCAATTATTTTATAAAAGAATTCCTTAAATTAAAACTTAGTACGGGAGTTTATTATGATTAAAAGATCAGTATTATAAATATTATCTACCAAAGGCTTCTTTCCTGCGAAGTATTTCTATTACTGGTGTAATGTCTTCTATCTTCAAAAGTAGATTTTTTTGCAAAAAGTTCCTGAGACACACAAATTTAGGCAGCGGACGAGTGCCACGGATAAATAATGAAGAAGATAAGCAACAAATAAGGCTAGCCAGAGAGTCCTTGGAAGTTTTCGAACAGCCGAAGACACTCAACAAAGACTAAAATCTTGCACTACATGCTAACTCAGGGTGTCTACTATTTTTGTGAAAGCCAATTTCAGAACTTTTTCTTGACATTTTCATTTGAAAAGCAAATTTCATGCCCATTAAAAAGAAAATAATTTCACTTAATAATAGAAAGCCTTAACTATTAGCTTAAAATTATTTGTAACCTTACACGAATTACTGTGATGTCTATAAACTTACAATTTTACATACATTTAAAACAATTAATAAAACTGTATAAAATGTACATCATATATGTTAAGGAGGATAGTCACATTAATTTTAAAAGTGAAGAAATGATGACAATAAAACTGTATAAAATGTACATCATATATGTTAAGGAGGATAGTCACATTAATTTTAAAAGTGAAGAAACGATGACAATAAAACTGTATAAAATGTACATCATATATGTTAAGGAGGATAGTCACATTAATTTTAAAAGTGAAGAAATGATGACAATAAAACTGTATAAAATGTACATCATATATGTTAAGGAGGATAGTCACATTAATTTTAAAAGTGAAGAAACGATGACAATAAAACTGTATAAAATGTACATCATATATGTTAAGGAGGATAGTCACATTAATTTTAAAAGTGAAGAAACGATGACACTCAAAATTTTAAAATGACTGAGGAATTAGCAGCCTCAAAAATATTGAACAATGGTAGCAGGAGTCAACATTTCTAAAATGATTTCTAACTAAACATTTATTGTCAATGTACATTATTTAGTGAATTAATATTTACAGAATTTCCATAATTATGTCTGTATATATGTATATAATGAATAATTTATGTGTAAATGCTACAACAAAGGAATCTAAAAGAGTAAGGGTTTGGGAGAAGCAGATAAAATTGCGTCGCCATACAAAAACGGCAACAATTATGAATGTGCACAAGTCCCGGGATTACGTTAGACTCTGGTAAAACTGAAAATTTGTGACATGGTTCCAAAAGTCATGATTTTCTTGCCCTATTTTCAATTTCGTGACATTTTCATGATTTTGGTAACTTTTTCAAGTAGTAGACACCCTGTAAATGGAAGCCCGATAAGGAAAGACTCGCCTAGAAAGAACAAGCACACTCCAAGCGGCTGAACAAAGAACTAAAACCTACGCTTAGACTCAACGCTTATTGGGCTCTAGAATCCATGTAACGGCATGTATGGACAACCCTCTTAAGGTCACTGTACATATTTATTTATTAAATTTAAATCTCAACTGGCAATAAGGCTATAAGAAATAACTATTATGAATAATAGCCTGGTGCTTTGTGTAAATACCACACTGTTTGCCAAAGCCTACAGCTGCAGATGAGAGCCATTACACCAGTAATAGTTGTAAATATATTCATTTCTCATCTTAAGGATTTAATTTTTTTAATTTAGTCATTTCAACAATATTTTGATATCTAAAATAAACTATTAAAAACAGAATACTTAGTGAATAATAAAATATCAATATCAGTCTTTTAAGCCTTACGCATGAAGTAGATCAAAATCAACTGCTGATATACAAACAACTAAGACTTCTAATTAAATTTATAATACACTGTACACCAGCTAAATGATTCTTAACCAAGGATATATACAGAGCGTATTTGCTTACTTCGCTAATACTATAGACAGCTAAATATATGCATAAGCAGAATTTATACTAAGAAAAATTGTAATAAAAAGTCATTTGTTGGTAATAATCTGTTTAATCACAGAGTCATAATTTCTTTTCAGGGTTTCAAGTTCACTTTCTTTTTGTTGTAGCATCCGTCGCAATTGTGTAACTTGTTTCTCGGTTTCAGCCATTTTATTTTTCAATCGAACTTCCAACTCTTCCTTGCTATAACACTTTCCCTGAAAAATATAACGTTTTAATTTCGCTACGCAAGAAGCATGGACAAAGAAAAAAAATGTACTAAGAAATTTTTACTCACCTCAAAAATCATCCGTGTATTCGAAACATTACGTGTTTGTTTTATTATCACTTTCTTTTCTTTTGTCATGTTAATAAGCTCGTCAGCTTTTATCTGTATAATCTTCTTTCCGTTCGGAAGCTTAATGGTCTGTTGAACTGGTCCACTAACTTTAGGAATTTCTATTGTAGCCTTCGGCAGTTGTAAAGTTGTAATAGGTTTCGATGAATTCATAGCCAGTCTACCTGCATCTATAATCAAAAAAAGGTAATGAACATTTTGAAATAACCTGAAAACTCATGCTAAGATTTATAGCTATCTAAATTTTGAATTTTATTTTAGTGATATCAGGAACAGTAAAACACCTGAATTGAAAGTTATCATCAGATCCTCATTTTGTAATAATTTGTCTGTCTATTTGCAAACGTTTGTACTACAAGAAAAAAACTATTTTGGAGAAAATTTAACTATTTTTCAGTTTGGAAATGTACGTGGCAAGCAAATATTTGAGTTTCTGAGATATTCAGGACAAACAAAATGAACAATCTATATATATAATAATCACGTGTAATTTTGTTCCTTATACAAATCCACACAGTTTGACCGATTTTGACCAAACTTGGCACACAGGTAGGTCTTGATACGGGGAGTGTCATATGCTAGGTCAAAAATGTCTACCAGCTGCCTGCTGGATGTTGGTTCCGTAAACAAATTCACACTGTTTGACCAATTTTTATCAAACTTGGACACAGGTAGGTCTTGATACGGAGAGTGTTATAGGCTAGGTCAAAAACGTCTACCTGCTGCCTTTCTGTATGTTTGTTCCTTATACAAATTCACACCATTTGACCGATTTTGACATAACTTGGCACACAGGTAGATCTTGATACGGGAAGTGTCATAGGCTACGTCAAAGTTGTCTATCAGCAGTCTGTCTGTATGCTTTTTTTCTTTACAAATCCACACAATTTGACCGATTTTGACAAAACTCAGCACACAGGTACGTATTGATACGGGTAGTCTCATAGGCTAGGTCAAAATCGTCTACCAACTATTTGTCTGTATGTTTGTTCCTTATACAAATCCAGACCGTTTGACCGATATTGACCAAACTTGGCAAACACGTAGGTCTTGATCCGGGGAGTGTCATGGGCTTTGTCAAAGTCATGTAAGACTCACTGTTCGGAGGTCACGAACACTTTTTTGGTTTCTAATATATTTTTGCTTTTCTAGATGCAGAAAGTAGGTGTAGCATGGCACACCAGGGAACAGCTAGTAAGAACTAACATTCAAGAAGAAGAAAACTTTATTAACAAATAATAAAGTGAGCAGCCCAAATTTATTTATTTTTAGCATAAATATGCTTTAGCGATGACAACTGAAAAAAAAAAAAAAAAAAAAAAACGTTACAAAAAAGTGTCTGCTGGCATTTGTGAATATGCAGTGGCCATGTACAAAAAAGAAGACTGTATTTTATACGGTATATTACGTAGGTTGGACCTAAAGCATATTTATGTTACTGACGTTGAGCAGAAGGCTCTAAATAAAATTAATTTTTCTTTTACTTTTTATTTATTTTCTCAAGGGGCATTTTTTTTTTTTTTTTTTAGTGAAACTGTAAATAATAAAGGAGTACCTTATTATAATAATAATAAAAAAAAAATAAAATAAAATAATTGTCATTGGTACATTTAAAAATCATGTCTAAAAACAAACAGTGGTTTCGGAATGAAATAGAAAGAGAAATATAGGGAAGAAAAGTAAGTAAATTTTGTTTTAAATAGTTATTGTAGGGTCATTCCGTGTCAAATCAACACAGTGATTTTTTTTTACCATCTCAGATTTAAATGAAATTTAATGAGGAGGTAGCCTTTGTATAGACTAAGAAAAATACCAAATATTATTGAAAAATATTAACTGATTTGGATATTACAGCTATGTAAAATTTCAAAAATTGTCAAAAAATGTGATTACCTGAAATGTTTGAATTGCTATTGTGGCTCTTATATTTAAGCTAGAGAGCTGGGAGGGGTGTTATTTTAAAGCTCTTTGTACGAACTTTCATATGACATGCAACACCATATAGGTTACGAGGAAAGAAAATTCTCAAATTCAAAAACAAAATTTTATTTGTCTATATCTCAAAATGCGTATTTTTAAAAATTTTCAAAGTTTATATGTTTTCCTAAGTGTATTTGAGAACTTGTTCCTAAAGTTTTATGATGGGATTCCAATGGGATCACCATTTATTAATTTTTTTGTTTTTTTAAGACGCTAATATTTTGGACGATATACAAAACAAAATCATATATGTATACATGTCATATTGCAATACAACTTCAAATCTCTTTAAAATGTTTAAACATAATCTTTTTTTATTAAATAAAATTTATTGATAAATCAGAATCAGAATTATATTAGTAAAAGCACTTTTATTTAAAAATAGAATAAATCAGTACTAAATTAAACTTATATTATCATTACATTTTCTAATGATTTAATGGAAGGCCAGGTGGTGATGAGTGTCAAGGTGTGAGCACTTAACACTGCGTGCCAAGGTCCTGGGTTCGATACCCACTATGGGGTGGTGGCTTTTCTTTAGAAAAAAGAAAACACATCAGCCCTATTCTGGCTAGAAAAGGGTGGTTACCTATTGATAACCTATCTGAAAATTCTCAGTTAATAACAATGGACGTTAAAATGTAAATAAATAAACATTGTCTAATAACAAACCTTAAACAAAATTTTACTCGCCTTCATCAACAAAACTACTTTAAGGAGATGAAAAGTAATGCTGAGTAGCTTATGTCTTATCCTGGAAAGCTTCATTTGATGTTTGAGTATCATTTTCTGTGTGTAAACTCTTCCAGTTGGTATAACGGGATTAAATTTATACAATAGATCATTATTTATTTAAATTTTGAGCGTCCATTATAATTAACTGGCATCCCAAAAACATCAGGTTTTCGTGGAAATGAAAAATATGAAGGAGGTCCAGCAGGGTGCAAGAAGGTGACCTTAACTCAAGCTTCATTTTTATACAAAACATATGCCAACCACCATTTAGTGTCATATGTAGCACTTACGTAACCTCTTACATCCTTTGTTACTAGTTTTTCTAATTATCTTATAGTAGACACAGTTTCAGAGCTATGATCAAAAGAAAAATACATTACTTTGATTTTTAAACGGTTTCATCTGGTAAAAAATCATGACATTGTTAATGACTTTTCAAAACTATCACTTAGAAATTTCCAGTTTCTACATACTCTTCTTGGGTGACATAGGTAATTAAATTTTACTTGTCATCTTCTTAAAGTAGTTTTGTTAATGAAGGCAAGAACAATTTTGTTTAAGGTTTGTTATTAGAAAATTTAATGATAATATAAGTTTAATTTAGTAATGATTTATTTTATTTTTTAATAAAAATGCGTTCACTATTATAATTATTATTTCTAATTAATCAACAAATTTTATTTAATAAAAAAAGATTATTTGAGAGGAGATCGTTGACCGTAGATGATGCAAGGTAGGGATTGTCGGGGTTCGGTCACTGCTACTTAATAAAACTACATTTTATCATAAAAATGGTTTTATTGTGCCGACGTTTCGGCTTGAACTTCAAGTCTTCATCAGGGCTGTAAAAAACAAGTAGGACGGATGTAATACTGAAATATACATATATATATATATATATATATATATATATATATATATATATATATGCTAACATACACAAATACACATCCATATATACATACATATATAGAAAAAGACAAAAACATAAAATACTAGAACATAATATATAGAAGAACAATGTGCTCTAGAAGTGTTTGGATTATTAGGAAAACAGATATAAGAATAACAGATTACATATTAGATTAGATATAAGAATAACAATATGGGCTTACCGATGGGAAGATAGAGAACTATTCCTCACAAATGCGGGATCATTTCTGACAGTTAATACAGGGAAACATTGGAAGAAAGGAGTTGGTGAGGGGGGGGGGGGGGTTCTGGACCACCCAATGGACAGAGAACATAGAAGATGAAAGAAAGAGCGGCGAAGTACAGTAAGGGGTCATAAAGTCATAATATGTTGTGTTAATGGAAAGGGAGGCAGGTATAAAGGGCTATATTGCAGGCAGTATAGGGGATTAGGATGGAGTTATTAATAAATGGAAGATGTTGGAGTAGGTAGAGGAGATGACTTCTTTGTCATTAACTGGGTTATTTTCTAGGTGGATAAAAATTGATTCGGAAAGGAGGTGTTTGTCTTCGTTGGATTCAGTGGAAAGGATGGAGTATTGGTCAAAACCAAAGTCATGTCCGTCTGTGATGGCATGTCTAGATAAAGCTGTCTTTATGTCTTTATGCCGTACATCGTTTTTGTGGTTGTTGATACGTTTTCTTACTGGGTTTTTAGTCTGTCCAATGTACGCACTATTGCAGTTTGGTGTGATGCAGGGGATTCTGTAGATGGGGAGGGGATTCCCCCCCCCCTCACCAACTCCTTTCTTCCTATGTTTCCCTGTATTAACTGTCAGAAATGATCCCGCATTTGTGAGGAATAGTTCTCTATCTTCCCATCGGTAAGCCCATATTGTTATTCTTATATCTAATCTAATATGTAATCTGTTATTCTTATATCGGTTTTCCTAATAATCCAAACACTTCTAGAGCACATTGTTCTTCTATATATTATGTTCTAGTATTTTATGTTTTTGTCTTTTTCTATATATGTATGTGTATTTGTGTATGTAGGCATATATATATATATATATATATATATATATATATATATATATATATGTATATATATATATATATATATATATATAAATATATATGTATATTTCAGTATTACATCCGTCCTACTTGTTTTTTACAGCACTGATGAAGGCTTGAAGTTCAAGCCGAAACGTCGGCACAATAAAACCATTTTTATGATAAAATGTAGTTTTATTAAGTAGCAGTGACCGAGCCCCGACAATCCCTACCTTGTAAAAAAAGATTATGTGTAAACATTATAAAAAGATTTGAAGTTGTATTGCAATATGACATGTATACATATATGATTTTGTTTTGTATATCGACCAAAATACTAGCGTCTTAAAAAAACAAAAAAATTGTGATCCCATGGGAATCCCATCATGAAACTTTAGGAACAAGTTCTCAAATACACTTAGAAAAACATATAAAACTTTGAACATTTTTAAAAATACGCATTTTGAGATATAGACAAATAAAATTTTGTTTTTGAATTTGAGAATTTTTTTCCGTCGTAACCTATATGGTATTGCATGTCATAAGAAAGTTCGTACAAAGAGCTTTAAAATAACACCCCTCCCAGCTCTCTAGCTTAAATATAAGAGCCACAATAGCAATTCAAATATTTCAGGTAACGGCATTTTTTGACAATTTTTGAAATTTTACATAGCTGTAATATCCAAATCAGTTAATATTTTTCAATAATATTTGGTATTTTTCTTAGTCTATACAAAGGCTACCTCCTCACCAAATTTCATCAATTTCTGAGATAGTGAGGTTGAAAATGTTTGTTTTTTGTGTTGATTTGACATGGAATGACCCTGTAGGTTTGCTGCATACCTAAATTGTAGTAAATAAACCGTTGCAAGTAATACACAACATCGTTTACGTAAGATAAACATGAAAATAATGATTAGTAACGAGCGCCTAAATAAAAATAAAAAAACAAAAAAAAAACGGGTGCATACGGCTGTTCTAAGAGAGGGAGTTTCGTCCGCCTGTGGAGGGAATAAGCAGCGGGTGCACTCCGCCTCCAACGACATTACTCTTGCTAGCCCAAGTCGCATCGAAAAGGTTAAGAGTATTCATTTGACGTATTTTCAATTTAGGAGCATATATAGGTACTTGCAACGCAGTTGTATTTATGTATATTTATTTTCTGTCCTTTGAATTTAAGTAGGTATAAGTGTATTTAGAAAGTATATTTATACAAAATTTGTATATATTCGTCCAATGAACATAACTTAAGTACAGTTATTGATATTTATTTTGTGTCCTTTGAATTTAGGTGCATTTATATGTATTTATTTTGTTTCCTTTGAATTTAGTGGTATTTCTATTTATTTATTTTGAGTTCTTTGAATTTAGGTGCATTTATATGTATTTATTTTGTGTCCTTTGAATTTAGGTGCATATATATATATATATATATATATATATATATATATATTATATTAATTTTGTGTCCTTAGGGGCACAAAATTAAACAAAAATGACAATTTTGAGGATGAGAGGCTGGAGGTTGGATATTGGGGTAACTATCCATTATTTATTTTGCAGCGCAATACTGTACTTATCAATGCCTTTTTAAAAAATACCCTTTGTCCAAGACACAGCTGTCCTACTATAAACATGTTAAAATAGAATGGAGATATTTTGAATGTAAGTATTGTAACTTCATACCAGTGAGTTTGACAGATTGTCCCTTTTCAACAACAGATGAGACTACAGTACCATTATCCGGCTCCAGCATGGTTATACCATGATCTTTTAGCATTTCAAGCGTTTTGTTTGTGTTATTTTCTGTAAAAGAGAAGAAACATTATTTTTATAAGATAGAAAGTATGTATTAAATTAGTATAGGATTGGGGGGGGGGGCTGAACACACAATAAGAAAATTTAACAATCAATTTGCAAATTTTGAAAAATATATTATCCAAATATTTAATTTCTGTTTCTGTTTACCATTGTTTTTCTGTTCTTATCAATATGAATATTTCCTTTTCTTTTTATTTTGATAAGATTATTTTCTTTTGTATTTTAACATACTGTCAAAATTGTTAATACTTTTAATAGCATGATCCACCAAAGAAATTTTGTTGTCTGTCTTGTCTATATTTTTAACATGTTTTTCCTCTTTTTCAATAATTGTCCTTTTTTCCCTACATTTATACTTTTTCACCCTTTGACTTCTGGGGCCTTCATTTTATACACAGTAGACTCTCCCTAATCCGGTGGCGTTGGGACCGGTGTATAGACGGATTAGAGAAAACGTAGGATTAGAAAATCCAGTTAGAAGCTGTCACTTATGTATTTGAAAACCCTAATTATTTTGGGGATATAATAATATGTACCATTTTTAATATTGCTTATTTAAGTACAATTAAGGTACCGAATTATAAAATAAATTTCAAATATGTAAATCCTTGCTGGTGAATTATTTACAAGGGCATAGGCATGTAAAAGTTTTAATGCATAAAAATATGTAGACAGTTAAACTAAAAAACAAAATATTTAATTACTAACTAAATCACATATGAATGCTTATATTATTACAATATAAAAAACTAGTTACATGGAAAATCAGGCACACCAGCCACAGGTACCTAAGTTGAAACATTTATTTTCTTAGTAAAAACACAAGTTCCTGCCTCTAAAATAAAACATATACGCCTTTGACTTCCATTCAATGAAATACCACGAAACAAATGTTTGGCTAGCTAGGAAGGGAAGGTTTTCTAGGAACCCTCGAGCTGGTCTAGCTCCGGCTCCGGCGAGTTCCGTCACTCATTCCTTTCAGAGACCGCGGGTTTCGAGAGAGTGACGGATAAGGGAGAGTGTACTGTATACATATTTTCCCCAGATTTCAATTTATGACCTTTTGCAATTTTTTTAAATAAATTTGCAGTTTTGGCTAGAAATTCAAAGATATCTGGAGAATGGACCTGTATTTAATGTTTTAAGGTCTTCTGGATATGACCACGTCAAATTGGTAATAAACGACGTTTGGTAGACATGGTTATCATCAAGTCGACATGATCATATCTATAAGACCATAAAACATTAACCCTTTCACACCATAGCGCCAATATATTGGTGTTGAGTGGCTTTGGCCCAGAAGAGGAAGCACCAATATATTGGTGTTAGCATTTCAGGCCCAGCGTATTAGCGAGTGATGTATGTGAGACTTCTCACAAGATGATACATCACAGCTTGCTCCTTTCTTAGATCGAGGAAGTGTTATTGAGAACATTCTAGGATTTCAAGGAAGACAGTTGGCCTTTTCCGAAGCGTAAACAATGAAAGTTGCTGTGGAAGCATTCTAGTTTCAAGGGAAATGAGTTTTCTTCCAGTATTACAAAGGTGTTACATGTAATGGTTTTTGAACTAATTAAAGAATGTATATACTAATAATAAAGGAACACAAAAAATCGAAAAAACACAACTTATATCGTTAATAATTTTAGTTTAAATTATTTGGCATTAATCTTTTCTTATTCCTAATGTAATAATTATGATTTCTAATTTAAAAAAAAAAAAAAGGTAACTCGGCCATTTGTAAATTAAAGACAATAAAGAGAAACTAAATAAATGAGTAAGGAATAGAAATAGTGCGGAGAATCGGAACGTTTATGGGCTAACACAGTCCTGTCTGAGGAGAGAGCTGGGGTGAAGAAGGCTGGGCCGTCTGAGGGAGTGACAAGTCCTTACGTAGTTCAGTCCAGAAAGTGTTAAGTAACAAGTGTATGATAAATAAAGGAGATTATCCAACTTCAGCAGAGATCTCCAACTGTGGAAATTAAGGTTAAGAAAGGATAAATAGAATAGAAATTACTTACTAATAAGACTGCTGTATGGCCTAGCTCTCGTTTTGTTTTCTCCCTTGTCGAATTTTTCTACTACCTCTATTAGACTATTGCCGTTATCTTGCTTCGGAACCATAATTCCTATTTTTCTTCTCTTTGCTACCATCTGCAATATATCTGAAAATGATAACATCTACTGAAATGAATCTATTAAACAGAAAGTTTATAGGTTAACTCAATTTCAAAATGATATTGACATTATCTTCCTGAAAAATTTTAAAATGATTAAAACAAATCTGACTTCTGTTTTGAAATCAAAAATTGTTTTACATACTCAACTCTATAGAAGTAATTATTCTGCCAAAATATTCCATATATCTATCTTTAAAAAGTTATCATTAATAAAAAAAAAAAAAAAAATTTTCTGAGGCCAGACCCTTAAAATTTTGTTAAAGATTCAACAATCCTGCCATATTTCAAAGAATATTTACCTAATTAAAACCAAACTTAGAGGGTCGATAACGGCTCCAAAGTGATACATTTCCTTACAATCGGGGTGTTTCTACGTATTCTGGGATTGATGTTATATGCAAAAATGTTTACATTTTATTCTTATTTTGAGAACCATTTTGTACAAGTACCTTTTGAGATAATACAATAGTCATTTATATGGTCAATAGTCATTTATATGGTTAGAAGAAGGAGTCTTTCTTCTTTTGAAAGAGCTCAAGGATGTAAAATTCGAATTATCTCAAGGAGAGATTAAATTTTAAAACATCACATTACTTTTTTGTTTACAAATTTTTAGTCTCTTCTGGACTGGGAAAAATGATTATTTATTTGTTTTCGATGATATTTACCACATGCGGATTTTAAATTTACTATTATTTTTGGTTTAAAAAAAAGTATAATACTAGTTTGCTTGAAAACGTGAGCATATTTTTGAATTTATTCGACAAAATATAAATTATTGTTTAACGATTGTATTTTTTCTTTAATCAACTTTATAAAACAAATGAATTGGTGAAAGAATAATGTCGAAATAATTTTCTATACACGATATATAAAATAAAGCATTTTTAATCTATTTCATTTTTCGGCTCCTAAGGCGCATTGTACGGAACGCTCAGACACGTGTCGACTATTTTTCGATGCAGAATCACCAGAAAAAAAAAATGGGCCAAATCGGTGACCCCACCACTGTATACTCCCCATGTAAGATAATATTACCTTTATTTGTCCCAGGGCCGAGGGTTTCATTGAGACGCAACTTTTTCCCCAAAGCTGCAGACTTATTCCTTGTAGAATTTACCTTCTCAGATCTTTCCTCTGATGTCATGGCCTTCATATCCTAGTGATGAAAATAAAATAGTTACATCATGTAAATAAGTATCCTGGTACTAATGATTTTGGAATTGAATTTACTGACATCAAAATAATCCATACAGTGGGTGATTCATATTCTCCATTATTAGTTGGTGCAAGGGACGGGCACCAGCTCCATTCAATGGGCTTATAGAAATCTCTTTTATGAGTATGTGCAGGGAATTGCAGTATTGTTGTTGATGGGACATGCACATAAATATTTCTCCAACCTACCACTTGTGTTATATGCAGGGGGCAAAAATAATTGTTAACTTTTATTTTTAAAAAAGTATTTTTTAAGCTTTCACTTTTATTTTCATTTATACAAAGTAAAAGTTTGAAAATAATTTTTTGGGTTTAAACTTTTTTTAAAAGCGTTTTTTTACTGTCATTTTTCACCTTAAGAAATAAATGTTTTAAAGTAATTGTTATTAAAATACTTAATAGGAAAAAGTTTAAAGGAATAAATTAAAGCTACTAATGTTTACTTTTTATTTTGTGTCAACAAATATATTTCAGTAAATAAAAAAAATAATTTTTAAACAAAGAACATTTCAATTATTTTGAAGAATTAAGTAAATTTCAATACTAATTTATCCTGTAATTTGTTTGGATTTATATTATATCTATAATAATAAATACTTTAGGGTTGAAAAGGCTCTTCAACACTTACTGAAGTGGCTGGGCTTTGGGTGTAGGATAAGTGCTAGTTAATATAGATATGGAAGTGCGTATTTTCTTTCTTTTCAGTATTCCAGATATTGTAAACCAATGAAACCCAAATATTCTTGATTAAAATACAGAAAACTTTTATTTCACATTGAAAAAATAAAAGTATTAACTTAAATTTTATTTTCTTGAACTTAATTTTAGGAGTTACTGAATAACTTTTACTCTTAAAACTTTTGAATAAAATTTTTTTTCACGGTCATTTACTACTGCTCGGCATCGAATTATTGCCTCTCTTGTCCTTTGTTTTGAGCTTTTAGGTATATTTTTAATAAGGCAGATGATCAATTTAATTCCAAAGAGGAAGGAATTGTCTCGAAAAGAGATAAGCGCTATGTAAATCACAGATTCTAGAAGTGACGTCTAGATGTTTGCACTAGTCATCGCAACAATTTTGAATGTTGTTTTTTCCTCAGCTTTCCTATTCTTCTACCATTTTATTGTACGGATATTAACTAATGTATTTTTAAATGGAGTATGAAGATATTTTAAAGATTTTGCAAGAATTATACGAAAAGGAATCCATCTCCTTACATTGGGAAATGTTTTGAGAAGTATCATTCCCTCAATAAGTATAGCTAACTTTTGACATATTTATCCGAATATTTGTATATATTACTTTTTCTTGTTATTAAAAATGAAGTTTTGACCAAAAATACTTATTTTTTGTGTTTTTATGACAACTGAAACAAAATAAGCGATTCCGTAACTACTACGCGGACCACTCGGGCTTGAGGTAAACAAAAGGGTACGGATTAATGGCGAGGGCTGTTTATGCCAGTCACTGCTCGGTATAGGACTGTATGGACAGTTGAAGAAATAAAGACTGAGACCGCTAAGGGTTAATAAGTTAAAAACCATTTTATAAAATGTTTATTTGAGGTATGATGAATTCCTTATTACTGAAAAAAGTACCCATTGTGAAATAAGTTAAACAAAACATTATTTTCCGGTCTTACCTGGTTTTTTACAGTTTACGTTGAAGAGAGGAATAGAGAATTAGAACTTACCTCAATCATTTTAACAATCTCAAAATGTCCATTATCCTCTGCACAATCTGCTGGTGTTTTTCCGAATTTGCTCGAAACATTTGTGAAAGAACCGTGGTCGAGAAGAATACGAGCAACTTCTTTATTACCATTATCAGCAGCCCAATGAAGAGGAGACATTCGAAGCTGAAACATTGTTAACTGTTAATTTATTTAAATTTTAACACCCATTTATTATTTACAAAGAATTTAAGGACAGTTATCAATAGGTTATCACACTTTTCTAGCCAGGATAGGGCTGATGCCTTTTCTTTTCCCGAAAGAAAAGCCATCACCCCTAGCAGTGTTGGGCAACAATTATTCAGAATACTGAATAAAGAATAATAAATAAATATATTATTTTATTCATGAATGAAGAATAATTACTTTTATTCATTATTCTGTGAATAAGTTTATATTTTATTTACAAAATATTCAAATAATCAATCAGAAAAAACATATTTTATTGAATAATGAATGATTTATTATGATTTTGTATGTGCATTTGAGGTGGATTTAGTCAGTATACCACCTCGAAATAAAGAATAAGGAATGAAGAATAACGAACAATTCTGTGAATAATTCATGATGTACCGTATGAATAAGATAATTTAGTGAATTATTCATCATTCACTAAAAATGTATATGAATAAACAGTCGAATAAAGCTATACACTGTTCTCTATACTACGTATGCCATTCTCTCTCAATACGTGTAGTATCCAGAGGATGGCATACGTAGTAAATAAACTCCCACGCTGGAGGGATACTCCAACGTGGAAAACCCCCCAGCGTTTTAGAAAGCCCTAGAACTGACCTCTAGTGCAACAGTGCACAATGAAATGTCAATTGTTAATTTTAAAAAAATAATGGTTAATTATATTGCAAATTAACACATTAACCTTACAGATATTATGGTGATTTCTATAAACTTACAATTTAACATACATTTAAACACTTAATACAACTGTATAAAATGTATATCATATGTTAAGAATGACAGTCATAATAATTTTAAAAATTAAGAAAAGATGATACTAAAAATTTTAGAATGACTATGAAATTAGTTGTCTCAAAAATATTGAACAATGGTAGCATAATTCAAAATTTCGTAAATTAAAGCGTACACAATCTCAATATTTAAGTCAGCGTGTAAAACTCTGAATATGAATAAATAAAAATATATGTAAATAATGGATAATTATCTGTAAGTTGAAGTGAGGGTGGGGAAGGATCAATGGATTCTTGAAGAAGGTGGTAGAAGTTGTTCCCCAAAATTATTTAAAACATAAGCTAATGTTTTAAACAATTTTGAAGAGCAGCTCCGGCCACTTTCTTTAATAATGGATAATTGATGTGTAAATACTACAATACTGAATCCACCAGAACAATTCCTTCACCGGGCCCGATATCGTGGCGTATTTGACACTTAACTAAAATGTAATTAATCCACTAAAAGTACATCATTTCAAAAATTTCTTCACTTGTTAATTTTTTTTTTATATGTCTGCCGAAAAAACTATACAAAAGGAAGACTTGGGCCCGATGGAAATTTTGGTTGAAGCCATCGGTCCTGAAAGTGTTAAGAGTAGCATATGCATATGAAGAAGAAGCTAGACAGCTTTCAGCATTATTTGGTGGAAAAAATAAACATCCATAGAAATGAGCATAAAATTATAAATACCAAATCTCTAGCGTTTGTGTCAGCTCCAAAGGCAAGCAGCATTTTGACTATTTCCACATTACCCATCTGCGAAGCAATGTGTAGGGGTGTCCTGTCGACTTTGTTTCTTGCATCATGAGATATTCCTGATCTTAAGAGGAGCTCTGTCACATCGATATAATTATAGTGGGCTGTCCAGTGTAAAGGGCTTGTACCCAGCTGAAACAAAAAAAAATAATTAGAATGTAAATCAATGAAAATATATACAGGCCATGGTGAACTAAAGAATATACAAACATATATACTCGTGTACATGTAAACAACTCTTTTGACTTAGAGCAAGAACTGTGGCCAACCTATGTGTAACATTACACTAAATCTTTCCACAAACCTCACCACAAGAAACTGCATTATTGATTCACTTTAGCAAAAAATCCAAAATAAAGTTCTAATTCATTTTTAATATTTAAAAAAAATTATTTGTTAGTGGACGCAGAAATTCAATTAAAATTCAATAGTGGACACCAGGTTTTTTAATAAAAAAAATTGTAGATGCATTTTTAAATAAAATGAATGCTCATAAAAGTGTAAAAACTCTATATATTTTCTGAGAAGAACAAAAGAAGAAATTTGTTACACAAAAACACTCATCTAAGTATGTCAAAACGAAATGAACACAAACAAAAAACTAACAGAAAAACAAGCGCAAATTCAAGTCTTGATATTTCTTATGAATATTATGCTATCTAGTGTCTAATGAATTAGAATATTTGTCGCCTTTTTGAGGAAGAATTTGGCTGATTCCAGTGTGGAAACTGCCAAGCCTACTATTGGGGCATTTAAGGCATTGTCGAATAATAAATATATATATATATATATATATATATATATATATATATATATATATATATATATATATATATAGTTATAAATTCAATGATTGATGAAGAACATAAACAAGAAAATATCTTAATTAACAGGGAATTTTAATGCTGCCCTCTCAACAAGAGACATTTGTCAGCTTTTTAGAGGAAAGGAATGGACTTTTTTTGACCAGTTTTGTCATCCTCTGGTATTGATGAATGTCCAGCCCACCAAAAAGTTTTTATTACAAATTAAAAGAATCCTAAGAGAAAATTAATATTAGAAAGTTCAAGACATTTTTGAGATGGAGTTTGCATCCAACACTGGCATCCTAGGATGAATCAGTTAATTATCTGAATTATTAATGGGATGAGTCAAAAAAAATTACCGTTTTCTTTGCGTTTGAACTTTGCACCGTAATTCCTCTCTTATTTACATTTGGGAGCTAAGAATTGTGATAAGAAGTTCATGTTTGATCCCGTCTGAATCATTTGGTACACAGCATGCCCTGTCCTGTGTCCGGGCTCAGTACTTCTATAGCTCCCCTTTGTTCACAATGACACTACAGTACGGAATTATCATAATTTTGCTTTATTTTTGGACACGGTAATTTTCAGCAACTGAAGCCATTCGTTTAGTGGTTGAATTTGAGGATGAAGACTCTTTGAATGAAAGGACGGTAAGAAGGTGGTCCCAAGAATTTAATGAAGGAGATTTGAGCCTTGAAAAGAAATCTGTATGAGGGCGTGTTTCAGTAGTCAAGCAGAACGCTCTGTGCACTGCTATCGAAGCCGATCCTACGAAAAGCAATTCTAAGAGGTTCTATTCAGTACAACTGCATTTATGATGGTTTGGTTACGAGGTATCCAGGTTTAGTCACCGGAGGCAAGTATTGTTCCAAGATAATGCCAGACCCCATCTCTCTCGCCTTATGAAACAAATACAAGCTGATTTGGATGGAATCGAGCTTCTCCCTTCCCTGGCATATAGTCCAGACCTAGCACCATCAGACTACCACCTCTTCAGATCAATGGCTCATTTCCTTCGTGGAAAAACGTTCCACAACTTGAATGAAGTTGAAAATGGCGTTTGTGAGTTCTTCAATTCTAAACCAAAAGAGTGGTACCATCAAGGATTTCTACAGCTGGCTTCCAAAAGGCTTCAAACCATAGTACGCAATGGTATATATTTTGATTATTAAAAACCTTGTAAGTAGAAGAAAAATAAACTTTGATTTTTACCTATAAAACGGTCATTTTTTTTTGACTCACCACAATATTATTACTAATTTACCAGTTATCCAAATTTCAATTATGAGCTTTTGGAAATAAAGTATATTCTATTCCATATTGTCCGTCTCATATAAATATAAATGTGGCCTCATATAAATAACATTATCAATACTGAAATTGAATATTGTTACTAAAGGAAGTAGATGAAAATGTTTACCCAATCTGCAGTGAATGGAGCCCCCGCTGCTACAAGCCGTTTGATTTCTTCTACATCTCCTAGTTTGGACGCTTGGAGTAGTTCACGGCCCATGTCTAACTGAGAAGAATCTTTGAATCTAGGAGAAATCTGACTATGGAATTTTGATATGATTTTTTCATCATCAATCTTCTGGACATAAAAAAACAAGTATGAATAATTACTATTATATGAAAGTATCTCTAAAATTAGTATCTGGACTACAATTTACCCCTTAATCACAAAACAACACCAATAAAAGTATAGTCTAAATTAAATTTATTTAATTTAACATTATATTATTTATATTGATTTAAAAAATCAATATAAATAGCAATATTGTTTATTTAAATTTTAACGTCTATTTTAATCAACTCAGAATTTTAGGACAGGTTATGTATAGGTCAACACCCTTTTCTAGCCAGGATAGGGCTGATGTCTTTTCTTTTTTCCAAAGAAAAGCCACCACCCATATTGGAATCGAACCCACGGCCCTTAGCACAGAGTGTTAAGTGCTTATGCCTTAACACTGGCCGTGAGTGTTAAGTGCCCATGCCTTAACACTCACCTCCTAAATAATAATATAACAAAATTTTGTCACGCAGGAGCTACATAACTAAGCATATTCCTCAGCAAGTTGGCTAGTTACACAACATTTCTGTGAAATCCCACATACTGATAAAATAAATCCAACAAGTTTACTTGAGACGAGATTGTTGACCATTGAGATAGCAAAGGTAGATATCGTCGGGGTTCGGTTGTGTCGTATGTAAATAAAACTACATTTTTTATAAGAAAAAGTTTTCTACTTTATCCAAAGTTACGGCAATAAAAAAATTTAATACTTCTAAATTTTTCTTAGCCACCTGAGTGGACTTTTTTCAGGAGAATACCTACTTTTATTTCCTACTTTTTGAATACTATATAACTATATGTTACTATAAATATATCTACACATATAATAAAAAAGAACAAAACAATGATTGTTAGAATTTTTGCTTGTGCACGCATATCTCAGAAATGGCTTATCCGATTTAGGTGTAGTTTTCACTAATATAATGTGGTAATATTCATTAAACATTTAGTGTTTGTTTCCTGTCAATCGTTTCGTAAATAAAATAGTTATGCTAATATAAAGAATCATGTCGACGTTTGTAGGTTGTAGTCGAGAGTCCCACTGGCTATAGCATTCAATTATTCACAGCGGATGTATGTAATTCCAGAGGAGTATGGCATAACAATTACATTCGATAACCCCCTTAGCATAGTTCTAGTTGTTTAACGTGAACATTTTTAAGACAGCTGAGAGTGAATATTACATCATACTCTCAGAAATGGAATTTATTTTAAAGTAAATAGTAAATTTAATATAAGGACTCACATCATCACTGTTGCCAGAAATTTGATCCTCTGAAATATCCATGTCCTCCATTATTGGTTTTTTTAACCACTCGAAATCTTTGAAGGGTCATCAGAGGTCATAACCTGAGATTCCCAGGTGAAGGAAATTCCTATAAACAAAAAAAAAAAATAAATAAATAAAAAAATAGGTAAATTTATAAACTTATAAATAAACAAGAGATCTGACAAGAGGTAAAGGGAGACACAAAATAAGTTATAGAAACAAGTTTTCGCAAATGGTAGGTGATAATTGGTGTCAAATAGCCAGTGGTGGCAGTCGGAGTATCTATAATTAAAAAAGACAAAAACAAAAAAAAAAGAAAAGAAAAAGTAACCAGAAACCAATTAGGTGAAGAAAAGAGATTAATCTTAGAATAATTTAAAATAAATAAAAATATGTATTATTATTAATTTGTGAGAGAATTGGCTGAATCATGTCTCAACAGCAATGGGAAACATATTTTTTATTTGGAATATGCCTTACTAATAAACACGCATCCGCTTACAAAGTCGAACCGATGACACAATCAGGCCAACTAGAAACTTTTACATTTCAGAATACAAAGATTATCAAAATAATATTTGTTCAAATTTGTCTATGTATTTGTGTGTCTATATATAAATATATATGCATTGATCATATGGCATCTTTCTCCAGCGGTCTTACTCTTCCTTTCTTCACAATATTTCACCGGATTCCTCTCCAGCTTCTTTTGGCTGTCACTCATCCTTGCCGGTAGGAAGGTAATGGATTGAGCTCATTATTGGTTTGGGCCCTTCTTATCCTTGTCGGTCGGAGACTATGCGAGCCAATGAGATAGGAGGGCTCTAGGCCAATAGGGTTCCGCCTGTCTTCGTTTGCTCCTTCTGTCATCCGCTCAAGGCGCTGGTGGTCATGCATGATTGGCTTCTCTTCTATTTTCTTCAGGATGGGCCGTCATGTGTTGGAGAGGAAAAAAACCTTCGTGTCTATTGAAATTGGTCGGATACTTCTGGATTTCAATCGCCTCCCTGATTTGTCTCCTAGTCAGAGTATCTTCCTTAGCTAGGGTCTTGGCTTGGATTAAAGCAGGGATGAGTGACAGCCAGATGAACCCAGAGAGGAATCTGGCGATATATTGCAAGAAAATGAGGAGTAAGGCTGCTGGAGAAAGACACCGTGTGACCAATATATTGTTGTAACAACGGAGTGGTAACCTTTGTTTAATCACATATATCTGAGTTGAAGCTAACACCAAACCGTAGTATCTACTATGTAGTCACTTTGTTTTGATCACACCACCCATTGTCTCTCTCACATTCACATATGCACCGTACCCCATAATCCCCCTCCCCTCAGTAGCTGAAGGTTAAAAAATATTAATTTATTTTTAAGTATGTTCGGTCACAAATTTTATCAATTATTATATTTTCCACTAGTAAAAAATGCCTTTCGAACGCCCGTCTGGAAGCGATTCCCTTTCTAATGGCGGCTGTCGAAGGGTGTTTGACAGTCGTTTATTTACGGTTGAAAATTTTTCAAATCGGTAAAATTTGTCTTGATACATTCAAAGCATTAAACGAAGATAACATTTTTTGAGAAAAACTTCACATTATGGACATACATCCTACACGTTTTCGCTCGCTCAAGAAGATATCTAAACTCTATTCAATCCAACATGCAATAATTAATAGAATTCTATTAATTTTAGCAAGTTGTATTGACTAGAGTTTTGATATCTTCTTGAGCAAGCGAAACGCATAGCACGTGTGCCCATAATGCGAAATAAATAAAAAATATAAATACTTAAAACAAAAATATTAATAATTCATTCTTCTTTAGCCTATCTCCTAGATATGTTCAGAAGCAATAGAGCGAATTATAAAGGAATTAGCTAATTATTAAGGGATTTCTTTTATATAATACTTTTCAACAGCAAAACAAAAATGCAGAGAATGTTTCATTAATTAAAAAAAATATTTCTGAATGAATAACTGATGGTAAATTTAAACTAGACTTCTTTATTATGGACTTCTAAAAATAAAAGTATATATTTATAACAAATATAGTTGTTTAAGATAGCATTCTTAATCTGCAATAACTTTTTTCCTAGTTGAGAGCAACTTTTTTTTTTTTAACGGATTTGTGTATAATGCATCAAAATATCACATAGAACAACCAGAAAAAAAAAATCAGTGAGAGGGCCCCTAAACTTCACAATTACCATATAAAATAAAAAAAAGGGTGACAAACCCAAATTTCGACATTATACAAAGATCTCATTGTAAAACATAATTAAGGTATAACACTTTTTACTTTCCTTTTATTTTATTGGAATATTTAAAAAAAAAAAAAAAAAAATCTCATATTAATTCTCCAATAAACTCACACCACCATCCCTATGTGGCCCAAAAAACATATATAAATTTGGACTAATTATGTATGAGCCTGGCAACATCCTTCCCCAGCTATACTCCCTCCTTCCTCATCCAGACTCTCCTCTCAGTTGTGATGTATTCCTTACATTGGAAGGACACTTTCAAATTCATCTCTGACATCATAAGCAACCACATTCATAAGCATTCATTTTTTATTTATTATTTATATTTTACGGCAACCGACATCTAGGCCCTTAGTGCCATGTTCATAATTATTTCTTCTTTTATAATTACTGACATATTTCATCTTAAATTGATCTTTATGAAATAACCTAATTAATGTTTTATTATACATTTTTTCTTGGCCTATTTTAGAGCCTAGATGAAGAGCGACTTATTTATGTACTTGTTCTAATCTATTTTCCTAAATTTTAGCAGTTTGAATAAATGTTATATATTTTACATGACACACAAGTACATTTGTGTTATAAGGAGGCACGACTACTGATAGCTCAATAGCTTAACACATCTTATAGATTCTAATATTTCGCATAACATCACAGTATTAAATTTGGCGGTTGTATTTCAGAAGAACCAACAAATCGTGTCCCTGGCGTTACGTAATTAGACCAAATTTCCTGCGTCGTTATTCTTACAACATTGCGTTCATAAACGATTACAATGCTGTTACAATTTGTTTTCAAGCAAAAAACTCCACATTGTAAAATGTTGCAGAAAAAAAATATTAAAAATGTGTTTTAATAAAAATCTCATTCCTAATAATGAGTCAGGTAAGCCTAGGCATTGAAAAAAAAAACTAGACAAAGCAAAGTAGAAAGCGTAGTTTAGCTATTGCATCTTCAAGTGGCAGGCCTGGGCAAACTAATAGCATTTAAGTGAGGCATTATTGTTGTATTATATAATACAATCATAGCAACCTGACGAGCTAAATTAAAAAATAAATCATTCTCTACTTAATTGCTTACCATTAAATTGAATATAATAAAATCTAATTTCCATCATATTATATTTGCAATAGTAGGTATAGTATTAATTATTCTACAATATATACATACTTAGTAGGTAACAATGCAACTTATTCACGTTTTTATAAATCATTCCTAAATACAATCTCAACCAAAACAACGTAAGTGTCAGTTGTAACCTAACATTTTTGAAGTAGAAGATTTGACAACAAAGTTGGCGAAATTGAAAATAAATAAGAAGTAACATCTTTTCTAAAAGACATATACGTCTTCTAGGGGTAAGATAAGTTTAAGAAAAATAATATTTATAAAGAGAAAGAGAAGTTAACAGGATGTTTTCTTCAAGCAAACTTACTTCCTGTTTCCTGTAAAATTTATAGCGGAAGTGAAATAAAATATAAATCACTCTACTGATCTAATATCAGAGCATAGATGACGAAGTAAGGCTGTCTTCATTATAAACTGATGGAAACAATTAATACAACCACACAAACATAAACACAAGTATTCGCTCAACTACACAGTCTAATATGGAGGCTGTCAAAACACAGCCTTTGCAATTACTTTCTACAATTTAAGTTGTATATTTATTTTTTATTGTTTACTTAGATAAAATTATAGTTGTTATTTAATTTGTGATTTTTAAGTTATATTTGAGGAAAAGAAATTTCTTTATTATTAGAGACTTTCAGCTGATGACGTAAAGTCAGCTGTTAACTGGTAAGATCAACTGACCTTCAGTCAAAATGTATTATTTATTTCTTCCTTTGAATTACATCGTTTTAAATTTCTTCGCGGTAGAATTTAACATTAAATGAAATTTCACACGAAGTAGTTAACGGCGTAAGATCTCATTTACACAAATTAAACATTTCAAGTGATTGAATTGAGTGAGTTTTCTTGTTTTCCGATAAAAATTGATAATGTCAATTATCGAAGGTGTTGGTGACGAAGTCATTCAATTTTTTGGAATAGTATTTCTTATTTTTCTTGGAGTTATAGCATGGTGGTCCACAAGTATTAGGGATTTACCACAAATAAGGACTGTTTTAATTGTCGAAAGAAGGTCTCAAAATGTTACCAATCAACAAACTAATTTATCACAGCATTCTGACAGATTTGACACTGGACAGAGGGATGAAGGCTTATGTGAAGAAAATACATTAACTGTTGGTGGAAATGGAGACAATAAAAATGAACTGCCTTCAACAAATGTTCATTTGAATCAAGCTGAAGCAGCAGGTTGTAATAGTAACAATGAAACTAAGTCTCAAGTTAAAAGTTCTAATACTAAAAGCAAAGAAACAAAAGCTGCTGATATTCCCAGTGTAGAAACTGAAGAAAATCAAGAACAAAATCAGCCAAATTGCAATGATGACAATATTCGCATTAGATTAAAATACTTGAACGATGATCAAAAATTAGTGGAAGGGAAGTTACAAGAACTCCTGGGTGATTTTAAAAGGTAAGTTATGTTTATTCTACTGCTTATATCTATATATAGATAATATATATTGTAGACATTGGACACGATTAATCGTTGAACTAGGTTTTTCATTAGAACATTTAGGTTATAATTATGTAAAATGAAGAGGTTTTTCATTAAATGAATTAAGTAATTTGGGTATGTACATGATATTTAATTACATATTGCCCAATGATAATGTCACACTTTTTGGTCTTCTCAAGGACAGACATATTTTTAATATCTGGTTAAGGTCTTTCCTCACAAAAAAAATGAGGAAGCTGCACTAAGAACTGGTCATAAGACCTTCAAAACACTTTCAACAGGATTTCCTTTACAACTTTTAAATACTAATTAAATTTACATGATTGTGTATTGCTGAAGTTCTATTTTGATTAATTACTATAAAAAAAACTAAACATGCTAAGCGAGTTTGATATCTTAGTATTTATTATTATTTTAGCTTACCTAATTATTATTATTAGGGTAATCATTGACTGTTTAAAGGAAATATCTTTGGACATATTGCTGGCTCCTAAATTAAACAGCAGCTTCTGATATTATAAATTTGTTTTAAACTTAAAAGTCCTCTTTGTCTTAAACTGATTTACCATTTGAAAGGACAATACAATTCTTTAATTGTAGTGTCAGAATTTGAGATTGTACATTCAAGAATAAAAGGCAAAACTTATGTTATTCTACAATTTTAAAGGTTCTATTATAGTAAACCAAATGAACTGGTATCACTTGTGTCAAGATTTTAGGTTCCATTTAAGAAAGATTTTTTTTTTTTTTTTTTTGCACGTTGGATTGTAGGTTTCTTTTTAGCTTTTATTTTAGTTTATACTTTTTATTTTGTGGACCTACCTGCAAAGGTAGGTAAGAACTATGTATTAAAACTTGCATTTTCAACTCAATAAAAATCATTCAAGCTAGGCATAAGATAGTAAGAGTTTAGCCTAAAAGAGTGTTATATAAGAATGAGTTTTTATTACCAATGTTTTGGCTTGAATTTCAAGTCTTCGTCAGGACCACCAAACAAAAATGGAAAGGATGAGTTCTACTAACAATGAGTGAATATATTTAAATGTTTTTGTTTATATGCAAGTATGTTTTTACATTTACTTTAAATTTATTCACTGATTAATATATTTATCACTTATATTCATTTGTTATTATTCCTTATTTCGGTATTGTTCTTAGTACTACTGCCTATTTTGATTTTTAAGCCCTGGCAATGGCTTGATACAAAAAGTTGGCAATGAAAACTTATTTGTACTTAATAGTATTGTTATTATTTTCGATGGAAGGAAGCTTATTGTACTACATGTACCATTCAAGGTGATATACAACATAAATGTTTAGGGTTTCCCAAAGTATTTATTGAGGCTGCACTAGATTATTAATATTATTGTTATTCTTGCTGCTATATTATTCCTTTATTGACCCGGTATGGCCTCATGAAGTACAATTAAGGCTGTTTTCACAAATGTATATGTGTATGTATACATATGTGTATAAACATACATTCACACATAGAATGTAAGTAACTAACAATTCAGAAGAAAAATTAGGACCTAATTAGAAAAATATGAACACTAAAGTATTAATAAACAATATAAAAAATAAGGCTTTGTGCAAGTAAATATTCAATGGAGTTTGGGACAAAACTACTAGTCAATAAGTAATACAAATTTGTAAAAAATAAATAAAACTCTCCATATTTATTTATCTGGCTTGAATATTAGTTATCACAAAAAAAAAAAAAAAAAAATAAGTTAACTTTTTTTTGTATCGTCTTCTTTCCCATTAAGTGTGGTTTGGATATTCTTGAAAAAAAAAGGCTCCACTTCTATCCTGGCTAGAAAACGATGGTAAATTGTAAATCTCCTATCCCAAAAATCCCTATTATTATTTATTTAAATTTTAACGTCCATTATTATTAACTAAGGTCTATTTTAGGACGGGTTATCTATAGGTCACCACCCTTTTCTAGCCAGGATAGGGCTGATGCCTTTTCTTTTTTCCAAAGAAAAGCCACCACCCCTAGTGGGAATCAAACCCACGACCCTTGGCACGGAGTGTTAAGTGCTCATGCCTTAACACTCACGGCCTGAAAGTTAAAATAAATAGCTTTGGTAAAATTGAACTTGATCCTTTCGGTTAATCTATATCCACCACTTCCATAATATGAATCCTCAAGCTGGCATATGGTGTTAATATATAAGAAACCCTTGGAACTGTGTTGAAACAGTGGTTCTGAATATGGCTGTGCTGTCTTAATAAAATAAATTGTGGCGGAGAAAAGTTGTTGGACACCTAAATATTAAATGTTCACTAGTTGTCTTCAAATGAACAAATTAATATTGCCACCTGAAGTAATATTAGCTCAGGTGGTTATATTATTTCAAGTGTATGATACACCTCGTAAAACCATTTGTAATAATTATTATATTAAACAATTAGATATTTTTTGTTTTTCTCTACCTGTGCATTTTGACCACTTGGGGTTTTTGAAAGTATAAAATATAAAGAAATTCAATTCAGTATTTTGTGTATTCATTTGTAAAACCTCTTAATGATAAATTTAATGTTTAAAACAAATTAAATATTGTTATAATCATTTTTAAAAAATCCTTGAAGAATAGAGAGAATAAGAAATAATGAATTATTTTACCAAATAGAGTATAGCTTTTATTTATACAAACAAATTTATATTCAGTTGAACCAGGATAATTCGAACTTCCATAATTTGAAATAGTCTTTAATTCGAATATTTCTCTTGCTTCCTAGAATTTAATGCATAAACAATGTATAAAAATCATGGTTAATTCTCGAATTATTATTATTATTCGAGAATAAATTGTTGTATAATTCGAATTTTTAACGAGTCTGAACCTCCAATGGGAAGTGAACAGAGAGGTGGCCGATCTTAAATCTTGTCAAAGTATTCCCCCGTCGGGTAACAAAGCTGGATTTTTAAAATCAAACGCAAGTGGAATAAGTTGCATCGATGCTGTTGACAATTTACAACTAGTGAACAGGTTGGAAAAGGCTGTTCCAGACTGTCGGATAACCTTTTTTCAAAATGAATAGACTTTTCTTTTTTGGAAAGTTATTTATTACTTATGTACTTAATTATAAATTTGTTTTTCTTTTAAAAAATGTATGCAATTTTTCTTGATTTAATTAAAAACTGTGTGAAAATATTCGATAACATAAGTTCAATTTTTTAGCCCTTTATTTTCCAAAATTTTTGTAATTCGAATTTTGGATCATTCGAACTTTTTCATCAGTCCCTAGGGGTTCATATTATCCAAGTGCTACTGTATATGAAAATAATATACCGGTTCTATCACTGAAGAGAAACCACTCATAACCATTGCCTATCGGCCATGCTGCCAACCTAGAAACCTTTAAATTCTGACTCTTCTTTCACTTATGTATAAACGTATATATCTCTACAAGTTGTACCCCTAGCCATGTTTACATTTAAACTTTAGTGATTTAATTTAATATTTTAAATTGATTAACCTGTCAAATTCAAAATTATTCCTAAGGGACTGTCACAGAATAAGAACAAATTTCTTTTCATCTCTTAATATTTCATATTGCTACACACATTTGTTTTATTGTAGGAGCCTGTTCAGTCACCAGATAAAACTTTGGGGAGGTTAGGCATCCTTACCATATATAAACATGAACTTATTGACTATACACATTAGAAAAAACTGCTTCATCTTAGCACGGTTCCGTTCTTAACCCTAGTGTAATTTGGAAACCTTGAAATAGAAACAGTTATTATTTTGGTTAGACCTCTTGTGAAATACTTTACTGGCCCCAGTTAAGTGACAGATATCTGGAAGAATGACTCCCCTGACTTCTCAACATTCGCTCTAGGCAAACACTATTACCAAAAAGAATCTCATTTTCTTGGCTTTTTTTACTTAAATACCAATTTTACTGATAAATTCGATTTAAAGCAAAAAATCAAAAACAAAAAACAACCCACTAAAAAGTGAATTAAACAACTTCCTCTTTGCTCACAATCATCTCTACATATCTTCCAGTCCCCGGCCACTGCCTACGAACCATCTCATGTTCTCCTCATAAAGTCATTTACCTCTACATCTCGTCCTGGCTCATTTTATGCAGCAACTATTCTACTATAAGAAACTCCCTTGGAATCTAATCTCCAATTGAACAAATTCATGGGGACAAAGAAGTGAACATAAAGATACCTACCAACATTTTAAGAAAAACCGACTTATATTCAAAGTTATAACTAGGGAACGGATATTATTGTATTTAAATATTTTTTCTGAATGGTAAATCGTGATTGTTGATATATTAATGTACGTTTTAAGTGATTTTAAAGAATTTAAATAGGCTTTTATTTTAAATATTTTTACACATTTTGTCGATAACCCATATTTTTACATTTTCTGCCATAAGTACACATTTTTTCTACATATTTTGATTTTATTTTTATTTTGTAATTGAAAAAAAGAAGGGGAAAATGAAAAAAATGCTTTACCCATTGAGTCTAGATCACTGTGTATTTTCTAATTGCAAGAAGCAAAGGTGGCTGGCAGCCATGCTTGCCCGGCGCTAATGGTCTAGGAGCAGATGCGTTATAAAAAAATATTTATAACAAATTATTGTTTAATAATTGTATTATTTTTTTATCTAGTCTCTGAAACAAATTAATTAATGAAAGAATCATGTTCATATAATTTTCCAAAATCGAGATATAAAATAATGAATTTTCAACCTATTTTATATTGTTTCTTAGCTCCTATGGTGCATTGGACGGAACGCTTGGACACGTGTCGACTATTTTCGATGCAACATCACCAGAAAAAAAAATGGGGCTGATCGGTGACCCCTTCACTGTATACTCCCCTTATGAGATCAACCAGACGTCATTTCACGTTTGACAATTTAAAAATGCATATTAATGCAAACAATTTTCCAAAATAATGTTCATCAGTAGAAATTTTCAACTTCTTTTTTCCCCTTTTAAAATGAATTCCTAATTTTTATTTATGCTTTATTTTTAAATATGTCATAGAGTTTTAGTAATTTTGTTCTATATATTTCCTCTGTTCTTTCCATTTATAATAACAGAGTTCTTACTACTTACTTATGCTTTTCTTTTCAATATTTTATAGTGTTTTTGGTATTTTTTTACTACATACTTTGAATTTGTTTTATTCAATATTTCATTATAAATAGTTAAAAATATATGTACATATTTTGAATTTTATTTTACATGAACATCCGTTCCCTAGTTATAACTTTTATTTTTTAAACTAATATTCTTTTAAATTATTTTATAAACATTTTAGTTTATCCATATGTTTTATTATATTTGAGTTATTCATTATAATTATTTATTCTAGCATATTTTTTTTGTCTTCATTATCATTTAATAAACACATATTTTTAATTTACCTTTGATCGACAATTGCCCATGAAACAGGCTAAATGAACAAATTAATAAACCAACCCTGTATGATTTTTCTACTCATTTCTTTGTACATTTTGTCTTCAAATCATTTTGGGCCAGATAGGAGCAGTCATATTCATATGTGGGTGGTGCCATCAAGGCCTATAGAAGTTATTTTTATGTTCATAATAATTCTTGTTTGGCTTTAGCTCTATCTTGCCTCCTTCTACTGTCATTAAGCATCTCCCAGTTTGTCAGCTGCTTCTGTAATTAGCTAATTATCAGAGAATCGAAGGTTGTTAAGTTTTACGCCACAGTTTCCACATTTTGTGTCTATGGCTGTACCTACATTGGACCCGGATTTCTCCTGATCCAATCCAATCCGAATTCGTTTGACCGACCTGAGTGCCTACATTGGTCCTGACCTGATCTAGTCACAGCTTGTCATTAATGATCTCATAGTGAAGTGAAAATGAGTGATTAATTTCAGAAATACCACCTAATAAACATAGAAATCTTCGGTTAGGTTGAATCTTGGAGATATGAAGGAGGAGTTGAGAGGCCAATCAATCTTCTGGATGTATATCAGTCCAGAAAATATAAATCTTAGTGTAATAGTTAATTTTTAACTGTTACACTACGGTAAGAGAAGCATTAGTATTCATATTTGTAAATTATTCATAAGAAAGGTAGCTTAGAAGGTTATAAGCATTGGAAGATTATAAACATTGGATGGTTACAAACATTGAGTTAGTAGGGAGTATCTACTAACTCAATGGTTATAAACATTTTTCCACGTAATTGAATAAACAGGGGAAACAAACATTTGAATTGACAAAGTTGTTCTAAACTTTATTTCCTTTCATTTAAAAAAAAAAAAAAATGCATTTAAATTGGATAAGATTTAATGCCTGTAGACCTTTTTGAAACACAATATGTCGTTTGGCGCCATTTTGAGTTGTCGGTCCGAAATCGGTCTAGAAACGAACGGCCGAGAATCTGTAGCCAACGGATCAGGACCAATGTAGGAACCTCCATTGAGATGCATGTGTTTGTTTTTATTCCGCCAGTCGGCTATCGCATTGGGTCCAATATAGGTGCCTCCTAATGTTGCAACTACATTTTGTAATGCTGAAATAAATTCTATTTTTAGAGGTAGTTTTACTTATACATCTATTTATTGAAAAAGAGACTTCTATTACTCATTCCTTCTTGTCTTTTGCCTTGAGAGGCACAAGGGAATTCAATTATCATTCTATTCTATAATCATATAATTTTGTACTATTAATTAATTTTAAAATGTATTTTATCTTTTCTGTACATTAATTAATAATTTTTAATTTAGGAGACACTTCAGTATGGAACTAGCAGCACAGAAGTTTGTCCGGCTGATATTCAACGGTCAAGTATTGCAGAGGGACGACCAAACTCTCCAAGGCTGCGGTCTCTATGACAACTGTGTAGTCCACTGCCTAGTCCACGCTCAGCAGAACGGGAGTAGAACCAACGGCCAGCAACGCATCAACTCTCCACCACCTGATTGGAATCTTGGAGGCCTTCTTTATGCTTGCCTCAGCTTAATACTTGCATTAGCTTGGATTTGCCGATACAACTATTCACATTTGTTCACCCTCACGACTACCACTGCCCTCGTCGGTCTGACAGGGATGTTTGCTGTCTCCGTAATCGGACAGTATATGCCAGATCAAGAGCAGCAACCATCCTCCAACTGACTCACTAATATCGACCGTTTAAATTAATTCAAATATTAATGGACAAATTTCTTCAGTATAGTGACTATTAATAGTTGTGAAGGTTAGCTAGCCATTTTTAAAAAGCACTGTGTTGTAAATATGAATTTGTATATATGTATTTGAGATAAATATGTGATGTTTAATATGTAAGATAAAAAGCCATTTCTTCTTCATTTTTTATATTATGTAAATCCTACTACACCTTCTCTTTACTTATTTTTACTTTAAAAAACATAAGTTCAAGAATTGGGAAGATATAGTCGACCGTTGAGTTTTAGAAGGTTTAGATCATCGGGGTTCGGTCATGTGGTTGAATCAAAACTACCTTTAGCGTGGTTCCTCCCTACCTCCATAGGGAGAACCTGCTTATGAGGTTCACCTCACGACGCAATCCGGAAGTGCCGACTAGAAACTTTCTCGTTTCAGACCCCAAAGATCACGAAAATATAGGTGGTTCAAATTTGAATGTGTATATATATATATATATATATATATATATATATATATGTATGTATGTATATATTTGTATATATGCTCGTCTGTTCGCTCTCTGGCAAGCTCAAAAATGGTCCGATTTTGATGAAATTTGGTACAAAAATCTGTCGTCTAATTTGACAGGTCAAGTTCGTTAACCAGCAGAATCCACCCACTGGAAGATGGTGCTGGGGGCGAAATTCGCGCAAAAAAAATCGTAACGCTTACGTTTTTGAGTTCATATGCTTGCAGGTACTTGTTTTATAGGTTTCTTAACATAGGAAACGAATGAAACCATTTTTACGCCGATGTCTGTAACCATTTTTGAGAAAAGTGCAACAAACGTTTTTGTAAGTCATTATTTTTTTGTGGGTACTTAGAATCGCGGGATTCAATTGAAATATTTTCTACATATTGGAAATTCATCTCAACTAAGCTGTTTAAATTTTGGTTATATTTGGAGTTAAGGAAGTATGCGAAAAAAATATTTTATTAATAGACATAAAAAGTTTTCTTATTTTCGTGGTAGGCAGAAGGTCAAATAATTAAAACTTTACCATACAGTTTCACTAACTTTATTGCGTCCCTACATGTTTCACACCTTCATTGGTGCCTCTTCAGGGGAAAAAGTTACAAAAGTAAAACTTACAGCCTCAACCTGACTAGTATCAGTAGACTGATCATGGTCTGAAAGAATTCAATATGGCGAAAAATAATCAGCTGATCGATATGTAATACTTTTAAAATTAATTTCCAGAAGAAATATACTCCTAAAAACTAAAACCATCTTCCCACCCTCTAATTAAAACATAATTTTACTTTTTGTCAAATAAGTTAATAAAAATAGTATTAGTATTAGTAGTAGTAAATGTAGTATTTCCGTTTTCTTATTTACCACTTTCTTTCTATTTGGAAATATGGATATTTTCCTTTATTCTTCTTTTCAATCTATTTCTTTCTTTACCTAATGTGCTAATATTTTCAAAATCAAAACTATGTTTATATTTTATAGCATGATAAGCCAACGCTGTTTTATTCTCTCCTTTATCAATACTTTGCGCATGCTGTTTAATTCGTTTTCGAAGTAACTGTTTTGATTCCCCAATATATGATTTATTGCAGTTAATTTTGTAGATATTGTATTTAGTTTCCCTTAATTTTAATTTATCTTTAATATGACTAAAGCTATTTTTTATTCTGTTGTCATATTTCCAAGATATCCTGCCTATATCCTTACAGATCTGTCTTATTTTGTGGGAAATTATTGGATTAAAATTGAAGCCAAAATAACGGCATGGTTCTGTATTCTAATCTTTTAAAACATTACTTCTTTTATTGCCTAATTGTTCATAAATATGACTATTATATGACGCTGCGCTTCCCCTCAACATATCTCTGTCCTTCTCCGTTCGAATTGCCTTGCTGAAAAAATCATCAATTTTAGCTTGCTTTATTTTAGTTCTTTTTATGTAATTAGTTTTTTCATCCGATCCACCACTTCTTCTAGAAATTAATTTTAAAAGTATTACACATCGATTATCGATCAGCTGATTATTTTTCACCATATTGAATTCTTTCAGACCATGATCAGTCTAGACGTGGCCGTAGTGGTGGAAGGTTATCCTCCTCAGGTTGAGGCTGTAAGTTTTACTTTTGTAGTTTTTTTAACTTGTTTCCCTGAAGAGGCACCAAAGAGGTTGTGAAACATGTAGGGACGCAATAAAGTTAGTGAAACTGTATGGTAAAGTTTTAATTATTTGACCTTCTGCCTACCACGAAAATAAGAAGATTAAGAAAAACGGTCAGTTGAAGAATAAAAAAGTTTTCGGATCTTCATACATTTTTCGTAAATATCTCAAAAACGGTTGGTAAATCATGGTAAGTGGAAGGTGACCATTCGAATATTTGATAAATTCTCTACAAAAAACGTTCTGAAGCAATATTCGATGGGGCAATGTAAATCAGAGATATAAACACTTAAAAAGTTATTGTTAAATTGCATTTCTCAGTAAAATTAGTATTTTAGTCAAATAAGCCAAGAAACTATAAAAGGTATTGGTAATAAGTTTGGAGTGGCTGTGGTAATCAAGATGGCTGTGGCTAATCATGATGGTGTTTACATAGGGTTGTTTTGAATTCTCCTATCTATATAACCTTCCTCACAGCCTACAACTGAAGTTATTATTATTTCTTATTTTATAGAAGGATTTAACCCATGAGAGAATGGACTTTTATTTGCCATGAAGCTCATATTTACAGTTGATTATAACAGTAAAACGAACTTATAGTAAAACAAGAATCTTAAAATGACAACGAATTTTTGGTTGTTTAGAATAGAGCCTTCTGTGCAGTAGTCCTGGAGTGAGTACGTTTTCAGTACATAATTGTATTGACTTATACAGCCTTCCTCAAGAATGAGGATTAAAAATTATCCGCTTCTGTGTAAGTTGGCTACTGTCATTTTCTTGTTATTGGTAATGCCTAATCTATTCCATTTCTTCGAGATGCACGGAACTGCGCTAAGATGACGCAGTTCCTGCGAGTCGGACTTTTTATAATTAGAATGAGTTTTTTTGTGAACGTTTTGGCTTGACATGCGAGCCTTCTTCAGGGCTATGGAGGAGAGGGAGAACTTTTCTTTGGAGGCTACATTTCTCAAATAAAACTCATTTTAGTTATAAAATGTAGTTTTGTATAAATAAATGTAGTAATTGATTATAGTCAAACATAACCGAGTCCTCCACATGGTGACTTTTACCTCTAAGATAAACGGACATGATTTTATTTTTAACTGTCTTATCTTCGTTATTTATGGGAGCAGTATATAGTGCCCTATAAAATTATATGGATCGAAAAATCCACATTAAGAACATGTCATTAAGTCAATTTAATAAAAAAAATGGACATGGTGTCCTTTACCTCCGGGGTACAGATTTGGAGATCTTTTAATTGAACCATTCAACATTTTGTTTTCAACTTTATTTTTAGGGAAACATGCATAAATAATTTTACTGGTAAACAAGTAGCCTACTCCTACAAAATCTCCAAGAAAATAGAGATTTTAGGTGCTTAAATGGCAATGCGATGAGAACATTGACACAAGCAAACTCTAGGTGAAAATTCTCTCCTTCCTTTCCGACTTGATCTTATTCTTAAGGATTCTGCTCTATTAAAGAAGTCTGGTTCACAGTAGCTACAATAGTAAAGTTTGGATTTAATTTTACAATTATGTATTAAAAATCTTTCCTACATAAAAAGATGTAAAATTAGTCCAAAGCTGCCTTCAGTTTGAAATTATTTTGACTAAGAACCCATTGCAATCCCGTAACAAAACTTGTTACACAAAGTAGTAATGATTTATAATTATTAGATATTATTTTTGGCCGTATTTTGGAAACCGTTTTAGATAAAAATTTGGTATTTTTTTTTTTTTTTACTCAACCCCTACTTTGGATGCACCAAATTTCATTAATATCTGAAAGGGTGTTGCAAAATAGGTGTGTTGACTTGACTACCTCAACACATATTTCTCTTTACATATCAATTAAGCTTACTGATTTTTGTTGTAAAATAACAATTATGGGGGGGGGGCTGAAACTGCTTTCGTGTGTAACACACACATATTTATATATGTTTGGATATATATTATTAAAAAAAATCAGGCCCAGATACTTCAGGCGTATCTGATGCTTGATCATAAAGCACACGAGGGAGATAGTCACCTGATTTTGTCCTTTGCAGATACCCATTAATAAATTAATTTAAGCTGGATGGGCCTAGAAGCAGTGTGGCACCCCAAAACCAACCCACAAAGGAAGACACCAGAAGATAACATCTTTAGTACAGGCAAGTTTTGAGCTAGAGTTCTCCAGTATATTAATCGACTGCTCTACACATGAGCTAACCTCGCCCCCACGTATATATTATACATATGTTTGTGTATATAAATTTAAATGGGATGTCATTTTTGGTGTCTAGTAGGGATAATAGATAAAAATTTGAAAACATTTTTCAAAAATTATTTGGTGAGTGAACCTCAATAGCTCTTTTCCCTTGGAAACCCAAATTATACAAACTTTGTCTTTTTACTGACAAATGCAATGAAAAAAAAATCAATAATGTGTTATTTACTTATTGTTAACAAAACAAAAATATTGTGACTTTTAAGTTTTATTTATTTTCTTGTTTTTAAAAAGTTTGAATGTAAACTTACAAGTTCTTATCGATTTGCTAGAGTTTTGTATTATATTTGTTTTGCCACAGCACTGGGGATGGTAGCAGGAGCTGCTGAAATATCACAAAATACAACGTTTTTTTGAAGGAAGTGACTACTTTCATTTTTACTGAAATAGCTATAATTGACCTTATGGGGCATTTCATTAAGTGAAAAAATTGAATGTGTCCACATGATTTTACAAAGGGAAGCGGGTTTCTGGTAGGAGTCAATCAAGAAGAAAGTAGACAAGGGCTTACCTGCTTTATGGAACAACAGAACAGAAGGGAAATAAGGGTGAGAAACAGGGGATATTAAGGGAAGATCATATTTACTCCCAATCCCAACAGCAAAATAAGCAGCTTCCGGTTTTATAAATGCACATACACATGTAAACTATCTATTGAACTAGTATCTCAAAATGTACTATACACTAAAAAAAAATTAAAACATGTTGCTCCTCTACCCCTTATAATATTTTGTTTTTCAGACCTCTCTTCAGGGGACCCTGAATTTTGAATATCCCTAAAGTTAATTAATGAAGGCCTGGTGCCCATGAGGGAAAGGTGTATGCACTCCGTGCTTAAGTTTATGGGTTCCATTCCCACTAGAGGTGCTGAATTTTATTTTAAAAAAAGAAAAGGCGCCAGCCCTATCCTGGCTAGAAAGGGGACCTATAGATAACCGGTCTAAAAATTTGATGTCAATAATAAATGGGCGAAAAAATTTAAATATCCTTTAAGCAGGCAGGACAATGCAGAGGAATAGACAGTAACCAACCTTAAGCGTAAATCAACTCACTCAGCTGCTCATTACTAATTAAAGCTCGACTACAAACATGTTTCTGAGTTTCTTTCCTTGTTTTACAAAAACATTCATATTACTGTTGAATTTAATTTAAATTCAAAATGCCAACAAACTGATTAGAACATCATGTGCCCATACAAGAGCCCTCAAGACTTAAGTGAAACCGACTCGGACGAAATGAAGGATTCATTTTTTAGCTGGGCTATTTCAAAGCACACACAGAAAATTGAAGGATGTATAGGGGGGATATGGGCCATTGATATTTAAACAAGTATAGATTTCAAAATGAACGAACGTACTTACTTATCTCACTAATCTGGCACATCAGTTGATACTGTGTCAGGTAATTCGACTGTACCTCCCCTTTATAGTAATACCAAAAATCACGAAGTTGGAAATCTCCATGTACTTACAGTATAAGGAGGTAGTTATTTTACCAATAGAAGAAAATTTACATCAAGTACCCGGTCCCTGTAAGAGGAGAAGGTGGAGAATATGACCCAGAACTAAAGAATATAATTTCTTCACATTTTGTTGGATATGCAAACAATGCATTTGCAAAAATCATTCAATTAAAGTTTGCACAAACTGTAAAAAGTAGTTTTAACCCAAAGAATGCTAGTGATATTATTTGATGTTGAAAATGATAAAATAATACTTGTTGAGAGCATGCCTTACTTTTGGTTTCTCATACCTCAAATGAATTTCGTCCTGTTCCTTATTTTTCCCTATTTTTACGTCCATAAATGATGTATGCATAATAATTACTATAAATGTAAATGTGTTTTAAATCATTATTATGCTCAATATTTAGCTATTTGGTGACGGGTCTATATGACCCGAGGTGACGGCTCAAGGGTTAAAGCTCTACTACAAACATGTTTCTGAGTTACTTACCTTGTTTTACTAAAATATTCATTTTACTATTAAATTTAATTCAAAAAATAAAACAATACAAAACTGAGAAATAAAAAGCAAAAACAAAAGGTTCTAAGGAATAAAATCACCACTTAAGCATCAATCTCTGAGATCGCTGTTTTGAAAATTTCATAATAATCATTTGTAGGAAATGTAATCTGCTTATGAATGTTTAACAACAATTTTTGAGATATTAAAAAAAATATTAATATATATATCTCAAAACTGATCATGTTTGTTTATAATTGTATTTTTTCTTCTAATACTTCCTCAACACCAGACGAAGCCGAAATTGTAATGTATTAGTATAGATGAATGCCAAATTCTTGAAACGTTTTCACCTCAATCCACTACCTTGAGGTATCGAGCAAGAAAATTCTAGGTTTTCTCACTTCTCTCAAAACGTTTACAGATATGGCTTAGAAAATGGGTTATATCAATGCCCCACATCAAATTACCTATAAAAAGAAATTCCAAGTCTTAATCGCAATGATAATTTTGCCGAAAAAAAAAAACAGTGTTCCAGTAGGCAGATTCTGTTGTTGAAAGAACTTGGCCTTTTGTTTCAGGCAAGGAATTTTGTACCAAATTTCATCGAAATCTGGCCATTTTTCAGGCTGCTAGAACGTGAAGAGGCAAATTCTATAATTGTATATAAATATAAATACAAATTTAAACTCTGTATTTTTGTGACCTGTGGGATCTGAAAATTGGACATTCCAAGATGAACTGAATTAAATAGTAATCTTTGCAGACTTTGTATGGGGAACCATTTTTTAGAAGTTTCTAAAGAATATGTAATGTGAATTTACTATCTCTGGAAGATATGACTTTCTTCTGAGAGATTGTAAATACTGCACTAATGTTTCTAAAATTACACAACTTAACTGAATACGTGTCAATCCTGCCTATGTAGGGGAATAGCTTTAAGACAGGAAGAGTGACACAAGTGCCCTCTGGTGTACAAGCTCTGTAGCTGGGTACATACAGTTTTGATGGTAGATAAAGAGATATTTACTATGTCTTTCATAGTCACAACTGAAAAACACCGATTTTTGAGTTGCCTCTCTTTAGAAATACTAGTGCGATATATTCTATACTATACTATACATATGTTCAAGAAAATAAAAAACTTTTCTGTTTAATGGATTATATTGTTTATAAATGTGAGACAAACTGTACAAAATGACAATGTAACAAGGTCAAAACTACATACATATCCTTTTTACACTGTTAAGACGCCTTATACTATAATAATCACAAAATTATCCTTTACTTGTAAAATGACTATCTCAAAAGAATTTTATTATAAATTTGCACACTATATTCAGATAGCTTCTTATATCTAGCCAAAAAGGTTTGCTTTAAGACAAACAGGGAATAATTAAAGTGTACCTGTAGACGAACCAACAGAGGAAATCGACTTGAGTCGAAAATAACGCACTGTAAGCTCTGTCTAACAAACACTAATATCGACAAGTTATTGAGCTATCATGAATATATGGCCGAAAGAAAAAACAATACAATATTCCAAAATCTATACAACTCAAAGAGAACAGACTCTAAAAAATAAAAATATAACAATAGAGGTATTAAAAAAAATAGACGGAGAGGTAAATTACAACTATATATAAAACATAACTCCAAAGAGGAAAAGAAAAAATATATTTTTAAATATCAATTTATCCCATTGACATTCGATTCATTTATATTTAAGAGTAACGATAATCGCTTCATTATACATTGAAATGGAATACTATGAAGGATTCAAATAACTACTACGGTAGCTTTAATAATGCTAGCAATAAAATCTACAACCATGATGGGAAATTGGTAATTTCTATCAATATGACAATGATCAGTTAAAAGTACGCCTAACATAATACTTTAAATTAAGAAATATTTTACATGGTTGAGCAAAATATTACATACTTTATTTGAAAAAGTGTCAACACCAATAAATAAATATAATAATTATTTGCCTAAAAATAAATGAGAGAATGCTAATTTTATTTGAAGTTTATAATTAAGTTAATCAAACGAGGAGCAACTGTTATCGACATGGGAATCTCCTTTGAGACAAAACATCGAGACAACTTTATAAGAGTTGCAGAAGAAAGCATACACATTTTCTCTGTAAAGCACCTAGGTCTATTTATCCGAGAGGCACAATATCTTTAGAACAGACATGTCCTACTTTAAGTCATTTCATTAAAAAAGAAAAAGAAAATAATTTACTGTACATACATACACATATATATATATTTACAGACACATATGTGTGTGCACGCGTGTGTTTATAAACAAACATTTGTCAATCTTTTATTCTTCAAATTATACGTGAACACTATTTATTGATTGCCAAAATTAAGGATTCATATAGAATATTATTTCTTGATAAGTCTGCCATATTTACAGAATAAGCCCAATTCCATTTAGGAACTAATATTTGTTGTCGTTCTAATCTTCTAATAAAAGTTCAGTCCAATTATGTTATGTCCTTGTTGCGAAGCATTGTTTGTACAATTATTGTTAAAATTTATCGGATTTGTCAGATCCTTTTCGGCTATATAATAGCAAATATCAGAATGAATCGTGTGGAATCATGCCATAATCCCGTTTTCACACGAAAGTGACCTTTTCCTGATGCTGAGGAGACCAGTTAATTTAAAATAGGATTGTCCCCTGCTACTTTTTTTGTATTTTTATGTTTTGTTTTGTTCTAAGTCTTCACTATGGTTCAATCAGTGAATCTAGTCGATTCGACGAATTAGTTCCAGACTTAGCACCAGAATTATTCATTAGGGGCTTCATCGGAATCGTCATCCAATGTGCTGTATTTGTTAGAGCCAGCAAAATTCTGGAAAAATAAAATGTACATATTTATTAGAAAGAAAAATGAATTCTTTTGAGAAAGAAATAATTTGTGCTAAAAAGTAAATTTTTCATCACAGAGAGGAAAAAAATTACTATTATATTTAAACATTTATAAATAGCATATGTTCATATCCAGGTTTCCACCCCGTTCTAGTTAGGATAGTTCAGTTCCTTTTATTTATTTATTTTTCTTACGAAAGAAAAGCTATCACCTCAAGTGAAAATCAAACCTGTACGCTTAGAAATGGAGTGGTCATCCCTTAACACTTCCACCCATCAGGTCAAGAAATTGTGAACTTTTAACTTTTTCCACAAAAAATTACACCTGTATAGGATACATTCACATTTCTTGTTCTATCATCTATGTAGGCTTTGACTAGCGACCTATTTTTTTGAGTTTTGATTTGTTTATTTCAATTGTTGATGTAATTCTGCATGTTATTTTAAAGCATGTAAACAGGTTTTTATTTTAAATATTTTATCAAAAATCCATATTCTGCTATAAATAAATATTTTTGCTACATATTTTGATGTTCTTTTTATTTTTGAAAAAATAAAGGGAAAACCGAGAAACAAAATAATGCTTTACCCATGAAGTCTAGATCACTGTGTCTTTTTTAATTCTAAGAAGCAAAGGTGGCTGGCAGACATGCTTCCCTGGCGCTAACGGGCTTGGAGTGTATGTTTTAAAGAAACATAACAAATTATTGTTTAACAATTATATTATACCTTTAATCTACTCTCTAAAACAAATGTATTAGTTAAAGAATCTTGTCTCTATCATTTTCCAAATTCAAGATATAAAATAATGAATTTTCAACCTATTTTATATTAATTCTTAACTCCTAAGGCGCATTGGACGGAACGCTCGGACACGTAATTTGTCGATGCTGAATCACCAGAAAAAAGATGGGCCTGATCGGTGACCCCACCACTGTATACTCCCCTTATGAGATTAGACCACCGCCATTTCACGTTTGGCATTTTAAAAATGCATGTTGTTGCAAACAATTTTCCAAAATAATGTTCATCTGTAGAAATTTTTAACCTATTTTTCCCCTTTTTATAATGAGTTCCTGATTTTTATTTTTTCAATAAAGTTTTAGTCATTTTGTTCTATATATTTTCAACTTTTGTTCTTTCCATTTATTTATTATAAACACAGTTCGTACTTATTATTTATCCTTTTCTTTTCAATGTTTTATAGTGTTTTAGGTATTTGTTTATTATTTGTTTTCAATTTTAGCGCGGTTCCTCCCTCCCCCATAGGGAGGAACCCCGCTTATAAGGTTGATACAATGAAACAATCCGGAAGTGCCGACTAGAAAATTTCGTGTTTCAGAACCCCTAGAAACCGAAAATAACGGTGGTTCAAATTTATATATATATATATATATATATATATATATATATATATATATTTGTCTGTTCGCTCATTTCTGGCTTCCCTAATGGTCCGATTGTGATGAAATTTGGAACCAAAATCCGTCGTCCAATTTGAAAGGTCAAGTTCGTTAACCAGCAGAATCCGCCCACTGGAAGATGGCGTTTGGGCCGAAATTCGCGCAAAAAAAATCGTAACGCTTACTTTTTTGACTTCATAAGCTTGTAAGTACTCGTTTTATAGGCTTCTTGGGCTAGGAAAACGAATGAAACCATTTTCAAGGCGATAGCTTTAACCGTTTTCGAGAAAATTGGAAAAATAGTTTTCGAATACCGTTTTTGGTTTGGGTACTTAGAATCATGGGATTCAGTTGAAATATTTTCTGCATGTTCTACTTTCATTAAAACTAATATGTTGAAATTTTTGTTACGTTTGGAGTTAAGGAAGGGTTAGAATAAAATATTTTATTAACAGACATAAAAAGTTTTAGTAACATTGTTTACTTTCCTTAATATCTCGAAAAAGGTTGAGAATCTTGTTAAACGGAAGAATACCATTAGAAAGCTTATTAAATGCTCTAAAAAAAAGGTTCTAATGAAAGTTTTGATTAAGCGATGTCAATCGGAGAAATAATAGCTTAAAACTTTAAAGTAATTGATTTCGCTTATTCGAACTGTTCTTTTTGTCTGTTTTTTATTCCTTGTTATTTTTTAATTGCTTATAGTTGGATAATGTATTTGAAAATAAAACAGGTTAAGAAAAATAAGAAAAACAATTTAATGTTAGAGATATGGATTTCCAAGATATAGCTTTTCAACTGCCTAGCGTCCTTCCTAGGGAGGGTTGTTTGTCTTTGATTTTGCTTCTTAGAATTATGGGGATACAGTTGAAAAATTTCCTGCATGTTTGAATTTTATCAACACTAATATGTTGAAATTTTTGTTACATTTAGAGTAAAGGAAGGGTTAGAATAAAATATTTTATTAACAGACAAAAAAAGTTTTGGTAACTCTGTATACTTTCGTTAGTATCTCGAAACCCGTTGACAATCTTGTGAAGTGGAAGATTACCATTCGAAAGCTTACTAAATTCTCTACAAAAAAGGTACTGAAGAAAGTTTTAATTAGGCGATGTCAATCGGAAAAATAAGTGCTTAAAACTTTAAATTAATTGATTTCGTTTATTCGAAAGGTTCTTTTTGTCTGTTTTATTCCTTGTTATTTTTTTATTGCTTATAGTTGGCTAATGTATTTGACAATAAAACTGGTTAAGTAAAATAACAAAAACAATTTATTGTTAGAAATATAGATTTCCAGGATTCCAAGACCTTGTCACTAGCGGGTCCGTCTCTAGTGTTTCTAGTGTGTTCTAGACCCTTCCAGGTAAGATTGTAAATCATGACCTTTCAAGACTTTACTACACACAGGAATGGCGTTAGTGACCTTAAGGGTTGACACGCCATTATAATAATTAATTAAAAAAAAAGACTAGTGGAACCAAAATAATAACTGCTTCTATTTTAATCTTCTATTTAATTCTGGAGACCCGGTAGCCGTGAGGGTTAAGGCGTGAGCTCTTAACACTCCGTGCCAAAGGTCGTGGGTTCGATTCCCACTAGGGGTGGTGGCTTTTCTTTCGAATAAAGAAAAGGCATCACCCCTATCCTGGCTAGAAAAGGGTGGACCTATAGATAACCCGTCCTAAAATTCGTAGTTAATAATAAATGGACGTTAAAATTTAAATAAATTAAATAAATATTTTAAACTTTCCAAATTAGAGTAGGGATATGAACGGAACCGCGCTAAGATGATGCAGTTCCTGCGAGACGGACTTTTTTAATACATATTTCATTATAAATAGTTAAATATAGGGTAGGTGGGAGCAAAACCCCGCAGTTTGGGCTTTTGGTGGTATTGTGACTAGTATTCTGTTTTAAATTGTAAATTAAATCATGGATAATGTAAAGAGGTGTCTTAGCTATAACATGTGAATCGGGTTTGAGCGATTATTGAGGAAGTACTTCTGTTTTTTCGAAACCCTTCCTTTGCGAGGTTTTGCCCCGTCACATGGGGCAAAAACCTGCACTGTGGGTTTATGCCCCATCTTTAACGACATTAAATGAAAAACACGGAACAAATCGAAAAACGATCAAAAGTTCTTTTTATTATTCTGGTACAGGCTTTGAAAGATCACAACATCATTTATTATCACAGATATTTATTTATAAAACAAATTTGGTCAATTTGAGATTGACTGAAGCCCATCATCCTCGCGACACGCGCTTTTCGAGGAACACATAAGGACAAATGGTTTCTTTCCGTGAAACTACGTGCAAAGTCTTTCTCCGTCAGTTTAGTATTGGTAGAGAACGAATGCTAATCTAATCCTATTGCTTTATCTCCTTGACGAGTGGACTTTTTCTTTTTTTTTTAAGCAATTTAGCATTATTAAGGCGAGCTTCCGTCAGTGTTTTCCTATCCGGTTTTCTCTTATAATTTCAGAAACATTAGACCACTAATTTCTTGTTTCCAGTTTTTAATATTTTATTACATGACTGCCCTATATAATATCAGTTAAAAATAATGATAAAGGACGTAAATTTGGATTATTTATATAACTATTAAATCAATAGACACAGTCTTCTTTTACAAATAAGGTTTTAATGTATTATGAGGGCCTAAAGAAACCCTGTTCTGCCTGGGCCTATCTTAAGGACTTGCTATTTGAAGAAAGGGGCAAGAACCCGCTCGCGGGGATTTGCCCCTTTCACGCTGCGGATTCTTGCCCCATATGTTATGATTCAATCAAATGTGGTGCCCACATTTTCACACAAACGTAACCTTCAACTTAGGCTATGAGAAACACTTATGCTTATTCGTAATTACACGTATGCTTATTCGTAATTTATTCTGGTTTATTAAATAACAATACGTTAATCCAGTGAAACTTGAATTAAAGTTTTTAAAATATTACATAAAAAAATCAACTTTTCTCATTATCTCGGTAGATAACATACCGAGCGTCACCAAACTTTACTCATGACTCGATCTTCTGGAGACCGACCAGCCATCTAGTAGCAATCGAAAAAATTATAGGTAGCTTACTTAAAAAAACGCGTGCGGGGTTTTGCCCCCACCTACCCTATATGTTCATATTTTGAATTTTATTTTACATGAACATCTGTTCCCTATAACACACTTAAAATTATTGAAGGGAATAGATTCAGTTTCATATAACTATAACATATAATAATAAATAATAATACATGTTAAATAAAAGATGTAAGGAACAACTCACCGGAGTTTTTGATTCTGGTACTTTAGGCATCTTGGAAATGTCGTCTATACTTTCCTTCCGCTCTCTAGAAATCAACTTATACTAGAGTTAATTTAATGAGCAATTGAAACTACAACTTGAAACAATTAAATAGCATTAACTTGTGATATTTACCTTGGTTTACTAGATTGTCTATCCGACTCCTTCGCCCTAGCTTTATCCCCACTAGTTCCTCTAGCACTCCCTCTATTTTCATCTACAAAATAAATATAAAATTATATGAATCATTAGTTTTGATGTCCTCATTAGTTTATGCAGAATCTCTATTCCTATATTTTTAAATTTAGAGGCCAGGCTGAGATATGAATCCAGTTCCTCCATGGGTGGAGGGGTTTTGAGAGAACACTCCTCATTAGTCAGTTGGTCAACGGGGTTCATTGGTGAAAATGTTAGACCTTTTTTCATTTTGGTGAAAACATGAAATTTCTGACTGCCAAGAACAACATGCACCCTTGAAATTCTATATTTTGTTTGGGAAGATGTCCACTAAATTGATATTATCTCATTATTATAATTTATGGCAGAATGTTGGATTGAAATTGCAAAAGATGGACGGAAAAAGGAAATAAGAACTACAATCAAGTGCCGATGCAAAAAAAAAAAAAAAAAAAAAAAGACGTTTTTGGACTAAACTACTACTTCATGTCAAAATACAACAGAATACTCAATTATACGAATGTGAGGGGAACGGAAAATGTTTCATATAAGTGAATAGTATTGTTTTGTGGCTATTTTAAAATAAAATAAATTCTTCATAAAAAATTCACAATCTTATTGTTTGTAAATACTTTGTTTTTAGATAACGTTGTACATTATTATATTTTCAAGTTTCATATAAAAAAATTCTCTTCGATTCCTTTCCTCTTACTGATAATAGTCGGAAGGATTGACAAAGGTAATTTCAACCGTTTAGCTATGTCTATTTTTGTTTTGTTGGGGTTGTCATAAACTTCTTGAAGTATTTGTCTTAAAGCAAAAGTTTTGTTCTTGTTTTATACCCCGTTTTAAAAGATGAAAGGGCAATAGAAAACGGCAATTAGAACGACTACTGTATAGAGAACTGAAAATCGAAAGAGCGGAGGAGGGATGAATCACTGGCACGTGTTACTAGATCGGAAACGAAGGAAATCACAAAAGGTATAGTGCATAGAACACGGCTGGATTAATAGAATGACAAGGAAGAACTGAAATGAGTGAGATAGAGAGACTGGTGGGGATAAGTCACTGGTAAGTCTGTAAACATTTCGTGGAAAAGCTGTTATCTCTTATAACTGAATAGTATTTACACCAGGGTAACAAATTAGCTTTTGTATAAGTGAATATAACGTATAACTGAATATCGCATAAGTGACTAATTAATCACATAGGATTAAATAGAGTTTTGCCAGGGGACAAAAAAAGTCTTCTTATAACTGAATATTTTGTATAAGTGAGACTCCACTGTATTCTTCCAGTGTGTCCCTGAAACTTTACTCCTCTGTGATCTTGTGCTATTTTTATCAATATTGATAATTTCCTTGGAATGATTTAAAATAAAAAAAAAAAAAAAAAAAAAAAAAAAAAAAAAAAAAAAAAAGAAATACTCACCAGCAAAGAAACCTTAAGCAGAATAATTTATGCTTTCAAAAACAATTTCATCATCGCTGCCTATAAACTGTATCTGTGCATGTGGGAAGATCTTCCAGCAAACTCCCTTGCATTAGCTTAAGCAGGCTACACACGGTCAAAGAGGCCTATCAATTAGACCTGAACAGTCCGCCTGAACGTGTATATATTCCGGCCGGTCTGTGGGTTAAGACTGTTCAGGCGGCCGGAATATATATACGTTCAGGCGACTGGCTTTCAGACGGACTGTTCAGATATAACTGACAGGCCTGCCTGCTTTAATGCTAATAGAGCATGTAGCCTGCTTTAATGCTAATAGAGCATGTAGCCTGCTTTAATGCTAATAGAGCATGTAGCCTGCTTTAATGCTAATAGAGCATGTAGCCTGCTTTAATACTAATAGAGACCTAGCTCACAAGCACATACATTTTGGAAAAAGCTTTGCAAGCATCAACATGGATTAGTGTAATGGACTTCCTTTTCCTTGGCGATAAATCTTCATTAAGTAACGCACAACACCTGCTACTCATGTTTTAGGTTTTTTTGGTTCTACCCTATATGAGCCAAGGAAGAATATAATCAGTGCTGACCAGCAGCCCTGGTTTCAAATTTATTCCCAAGGCTTAGAAAACCCAGCCCTCTTGCAGTACCTTACTCACATTAGATCTCTTCTATCAGCAAATGGCCCTTCCTTTCAATTTTTGGCAGCTGCTTGGAATAGGACATGTTATTAGAATCTAGAACTATATAAGAAATCTAGAGATCCTCACAGTAACACTGCTAAAGCTGTACTAGACCCAGGAGTATGCACAGTTTAATCTAGAGAGATCCTCACAGTAACACTGCTAAAGCTGTACTAGACCCAGGAGTATGCACAGTTTAATCTAGAGAGATCCTCACAGTAACACTGCTAAAGCTGTACTAGACCCAGGAGTATGCACAGATTAATCTAGAGATCCTCACAGCAACACTGCTAAAGCAGTACTAGACCCAGGAGTATGCACAGATTAATCTAGAGATCCTCACAGTAACACTGCTAAAACTGTACTAGACCCAGGAGTATGCACAGATTAATATACAGATCCTCATAGTAACACTGCTAAAGCTGTACTAGACCCAGGAGTATGCACAGATTAATCTAGAGATCCTCACAGTAACACTGCTAAAGCTGTACTAGACCCAGGAGTATGCACAGATTAATAAGTAAGCGTTAAGGAAGGGATCAATATATTTCATGACCAGAAGGTACTGCCTTAAATATGTCATCGTTCAGGGGGACTGCACTCTTAGCTGAAAATCTACCTAGCTTTGAAATCACATTTTACATAGCTAGTGTTTTCCAGACATACTAAGGTATTATACTTGCTGAAATATGAGACAGAAAATTGTTTTTCATACACGGGTCTAGGTCTAATAGTTTATTAAATTTTAATGTCCATTTATTCTTAACTACGAATTTTAGGATGGGTTATCTATAGGTTACCACCCTTTTCTAGCCAGGAAAATAGTTTTAAAACTCCTTATTTTATTATTTAAAATCAGAAATAGAAGAAGACAATTTTTGTGTATGTTTGTTTACGTATATGTATGAATGTTACACGGTTTGATTACTGAAATGCATAGTTATGAGGTTCAATAACCACAATGTTTTATGTTAAACTTAGTTGGCATTATGAGAAAATTAAAAAAAAAGAAGATATTTTAAATTTATATTTAAAAAAAAAGAAGCAATTGAGGCGTTAATTGAAATAAAATAAGCAGTTATAACAACAGATTGGTGGCATTAAATTAGACTGTTATGTACGTCCTCCTTTCGTTTCCCCTTTTTGACTGACACACTTCTGTCCCTTTTCCTTATAATTTCTCACTCTCCACTCTCCTCTATATACAGCTGCAGGTAAGAAATTTTCAGATCAAAGATAAGATGAATTTCATTTAGGACTTTAAATGCGTTCCCCAGCAACCATACAACTATTTCACCCAATCTCACCTTTTTCTTTTTTAAATACAGTCCAATTAATTCTTGACAGGGTGTGTGTTTGATTAGAGGTGTGAAGAAAAGTCTTTCGGGTAGGTATAAATAAGGGCTTGGCCCTGAGGGAAAGGCTTTTGGGTGTGTATATAAACGAGCATGGCACTCGAAGGGTTAAATAAAATTAAATGCATGTTCTGAAATGTACTAACATTTTATATTGCTTATGATTTCCTAGTATATACTTTTAGGTGAATAAACAGATGAGCAAAATATACTTGATTGTATCATTAAACAATAAAAACAAAATTAAATTAAAATACAGAGGCAGTTAAAAACCATAAAAATTGAATATTATTTTTCTAGACGAATATATTTAATTATTAACAAATGGAGAACCTATGGATAAAATATGGAAAGATTTGGGTCGATGTCAGGAAATAATACACATTCTAGAATGACAAGTGGTAATAATAATAATCATTAAAAAACACCTCCAGTCCTTTTTGAGCTGGATTCGTCCTGAGAGCGTTCATCTGAATCCAAATTAGAACGCGATCCTTCATCTTCTGGGCTACTACGGCCATTGTTTACCTGCAAAAAAAAAAAATAAATAAATAAAATTAAAAATAGCAATGTCTGATTAACACTATATTCTACTACGCTTAATAGGAGTACCAAGCAGTAGGGCATGCAATTACTTTCGCAAGTTCTTAAACATGGAAAATATCCCAGAGATGATCTTAGTCTGATTTTTTGGGGGTTTCTTAAAGTTAGAGGTTTTTAATGAGCCTCGGTTTTCCAAAGAGGTAATTGTGTGTTGTCACATTTACACTTTGTTAACCAGCACCTTATTTGTAAGCTATTTTGTGATAGCTTTGAGATAATCACCTTGCTTTTATTTGACATAAATAATAATTTGACATTTGGGATGAAGTGTTTGAATCTTCCTGAATACGTAAATAGTTCTGCTTTTATGAAAAATCATTCACTGTTTTCAAAGCTATCGGATGTTTTCCTACCATTGTAAGAATATATTCCTCTTTGCATACAAGGAGCTCTTTTGAAAAAGGGCCAAATGACTATTTGGATGCCTATTTTAGGAGATTGCATTTTAGAATTGCATTCTAAACTGTGTTTTAGAATATTGTTGTAAGTAGTTAAACAAGATTTCAGTTAATAGGTCGAGTCACTGCTGAGATATTTGGATTAATAATCAAAAGAATGCATTAAGATTTTAAGTGAATACTTGAAAGTGTTTTGTGAATGTTGAAAAAAAAAAAAAAAAACCTGAAAAAAAACAGTGGTAAACGCAGTCAACGGAATACTAAATAAATGGTCAGTAGCTCTTCAAAAATTTTGTAACTGAACCAAAATGCAAAAATATGTGCTTCAAAATACAGCATTATGTTCAACTTAAGTATGACCGTTTTGGCAATGTTCTTGGTTTGGAATGTTACTTTCTCAATTTCCAGCCCATCAAAGTTCTAACACCCTATTCACAGACTACTTTCAATCTACCTCAAGTGGAGAGAACAGCAATATCAAAGGAAAAAGAAAGATATGTTGTTTGTGTTTAAGGGCAAAAAAATACAAGGTTTCCATTGCCTGCCGGGAAAAAGATGTATGAGCTATACTAAATCTTCTTAATCTAAATAAAACGATCTGAACAAAATGATTTCAGACAAAGTTGACGAATTCAGCAATGAATCTTTGTTTTGCAATGATTCAGATCTTGACTATTGAGTATTTATATTCAATATGTAATCCCTATGGTACAGAATATTACGAAGTGCTCCTTTTTTATTATTGTTTGTTAGTTTTTGTTTTTTTTAAATAAAGAAATACCTTGAAACTTCAAAATAAATATATTTTTCTTTCTAATAAAATGTATTCTATGGAAAAAGGGCCAAATTTTACACTTAATATTTTGCTAATTATGGATCATCTATTGACGTTACGCCAAAATGGTGGCAATAATCGGATTTACAACACATTTAGAACAATATTTGTCCCAATAATTCCAGAAATCACCTTTAAAAAATTGCTTCAACAAGTTTTTCGCAAAATGAAAACTTTGAAAATGAAATCTTAAAACTAATTTTATGTAATTTGGCCCTTCTTCAAAGAGCTCCTCATATACAGGGTGTCCCAAATAAGACGGCTCAAACTAATTTTGCGGCCTGACGGTTGATCTGAGAAAAAAATGTCAGAGGAAAAAGTTGTAGAGCTTGACCTCAGCTTTCTAAATATGTCAACCATTTAACATGTTGATGCTCGGCGCTAGATGAAATGTTGAGGTTTGCAGATGACCCCTATTATCATGCACATCATTTTGAAGGGAATTAAAAAAAAAAATCTTCTCCGCAAACCGCGCTTCGATATCTTTAAAATCAAATGAGTTTCGTGCCATTCAACTTTTATTGTTTTAAATTAAAACGATTTTTTGTAGGCACTCTCAGAGGTCGGTTATGAATGTGTGATACATGACTTTGAGGTATTTTCTCCTCAACTTTCTGAAAAAAATATGGCCGATCCTCTAAAAGGATTATTTTCTCTAATAACTTCAATAAAGTTGAAAATAAGGCATCTTTTTAAAGTATTTAGTCTGGTTTTTCGTTTGAGACGTTCAATTTAAGTGATAACCCAATTTCAGGTGATCTAGGTGGCCAAGAAATAGGGCCATTCCTGCCAATCCAACTGCAAAACGGGGTATTCATGAGGAATGTTCTCTTCAGTGATGAAGCCACATTTGTAAGTGATGGGTCCTTTAACAAGTGTAACTCACATCATTGGTCCATGAATAATCCTCACTTGATAAGGAAAATGGACCACCAGTATCGGTGGTCAGTAATGTCTGGTGCAGGATTCTGGGAAGTAAAATTATTGGCCCATATTTTTTGGAAGGCCCCGTATCAGGGAATGCTTACAGGACATTCATCTTGGATCGACTTCCAGAGCTATTGGAGAACTTACCACTAGAATTAGAGAACTTACCATGGTACAAGACGTACCATGTGGTTCCAGCATGATGATAGTCCAGCCCATTATTCCCGAGAAGCTAGGAATATTGTAAACTCCATATTAGGAAACCCTTGGATTGGCAGGGATGGCCCTATTTCTTGGCCAGCTAGATCACCTGAACTCACTCTTAACTTAAAAAAAAAGATGCCTTATTTTCAACTTTATTGAAGTTATCAGGGAAAATAATCTTTTAGAGGATCGGCCATATTTTTTTGAGAAAGTTGAGGAGAAAATAGCTCAGTCATGTATCACACATTCATAACCGACCTCTGAGAGTGCCTACAAAAAATCATTTTAATTTAAAACAATAAAAGTTGAACCGCACAAAACTCATTTGATTTTAAAGATATCGATGCGCGGTTTGCGGAAAAGGTTTTGTTTTTTAATTCCCTTCAAAATGATGTGCATGATAATAGGGGTCATCTGCAAACCTCAAAATTTCATCTAGCGCCGAGCGCACATGAACAGTCAACATGTTAAATGGTTGACACATTTAGAAAGCTGAGGTCAAGCTCTACAACTTTTTCCTCTGACATTTTTTTCTCAGATCAACCGTTTGGCCGCAAAATTAGTTTGAGCCGTCTTATTTGGGACACCCTGTATATGTATGTGGTGGGTTGTTATAGCTGTTGGTTACCCTACACCTAAGCATTATTAGTACAAATTGGAAGAAGTGCTAGTACAGGGCATCCCTAAGGTAGAATGGGTGAAAGAGAAATAAAAAATAAAAAGTGAGATAGATTCTTACAATGGATTGAGGAGCTTTCTTGGACCAAGCATTTTCCTTCGGAGGAGGGGCTGGTTCTACCCTTTTCTCAGTAGGCTCCCACTGCTTCTCTCCTCGGCTCCCAGTACTCCCAGGCCCACTTTTAGTTGACCTGCAATCAGAGAGTATATTAATAAAAAATCAATGGTATAATCAAATTATAGCAAAATTACATGATTTTAAATATTATATTTCCTATTGAAAAATACCACTATCCCTTGGTCTTAGGATGATTGAATAAGGTCATGAGAATTCTATATTCCCAACATCGGAATAAAAACATTATACCTAATATATAATTGAAGTTGAGGTATTAACCCTTTAACACACAGAGGGAAAAATATGTTCCACTTAACCCTGCATCGGGCACAATGGTTCTATTGGTACGGATGGGTGGTTTTGAAGGTACCTCCGTCTTGTACCTCAACAGAAGGTGCTCCTACCCCCCCGGACCTTCCTATGTCGGTCCTGTCTACTTGGCATTCCACTTTAATTGCCTGTCAGATCGCTTGGGAAGTGGATACAGCGTCGCCATCCCAATAGGATCATTACTCCTGATCCCGTCAGAAATATTGAAGTTTGTGGAGTTCTTAAAACTAATCCCCCCCCCCCTGTTATTTGGGTCATTTAAACAGTATTTACGAAGCCGTTGACTGATATAATCGGGATACGTCGTTTGGTGAATTATTTTATTATGAAAATTTGAAGAAAGTAGTTCTTTTCTTACACAGATTTTTCCCAAAATGCCAGAAAACATTTGATCTGACCATCACAGTAATGGAAGGTTGAGTTGGGGGTTGTATTTTTTAGGACTAATTGAGCTCAAACGCAGAAAATATGTTTATTGATAATGATAATTGGCTTACATTTACCAAATATTCAAGGGCTTAGAAAAGTTCCCATCCCTTTTTTTATTTTTGACTGTGGGCAATTAGTATACATCCATAGAGAGTAAATATGTAAAGGTTTGGGTGACAGAGCTCTCTGAGAGAGGTGGGAGGTCACAGGGTTGATGATTTCATAATTGAATCGATCCATGCAAAAAGAGCTTCAGTCCAAAATCTGTAGTTTTGAGAAAACTAGACTGAAGGCCTTTCTACATGGAATAATAAAATTACCTTTAGAATTTTATTATAATGAAGTTACCTTTAGAATTTTATTATAATGAAGTTACCTTTAGATATAAAGAATTCATCACTCATACTAACAAAAATATTATCGGACCTCATATTGTAAAAAAATGGACTGAAGTTCTTTTTGCATGGATCGATTCAATTATTTTCAATTGTCATTTTATTTCAGTTAATTGCTATTTTGTATCTTCAATTTTTATTTCAGAAATTGCCATAGAATTTCTATTATTTAACCCTTAGGCTGCTACGGACTGATATATCAGTCAGCTGGTTGCAATGCCCCGAGTGCCACGGACTGATATATCAGTTCAGGTTCTTTTACGCTAGGCTGCAACGAGTTATTATATCAGTCCTTCTACTATCGCCATCTATTATATTCCGTCGAAACATCATGTGACAAAAGTATTCATCACACGGAACACTCAAGGCGCTATGCTATCCCGCACCACCGCATCATCTAGCCCTACGAGTATTATGCTGCCTAAAAGTTAATTACAAAATATTATGCAAGCTCTTACCTGGCATCAGAGAAATCTTCACTTCTCATTAGTCTTTCTTCAATTTCTCTTTCTCTGGCAGCAGTGTCAACAGGCTTGGCGCCTCCGAAAATAGATGCAGAAGCAGAAGCAGTAGGAGCATCAGGTGCAATTTCTTTGGGTTTTGTTCGAGGTTGTAAGAGCAATTTCGGGCGGTTACGAGATTCATTACCTCCTGTCACAATGAAAGAAGATTAGTACAAAAGATAGAACACTGCAATGCTAAAAATAAGTTAAGTCATGTAATATGTGAAGGGTTCAGGGAAAAAAGGAGGGTAACCATAATTTCTTCATTGTGAGAAAATTTGATTTTTAAGTTTAAAACACTGCAAAAATTCTAAATTATCATATTTTTCATTTCCTGCAAATTTGTTAGAACCACCAGTACTCCCGAGGTATATTACAACAAGATACAATGGTGATAGTACTCAAGACCGACAAAATGCGCTGAAAAATAAAAAAATCAAGAAATTAAGGGCTATCCTTGTTCAGGGTGTCTACTATTTTTGAGAAAGCCAATTTCATGACTTTAAATGGAAATTTCATGCCCATTAAAAACAAAATAATTTCACTTAATAAGAAAATATCTTTACTTAAAGCTTAAAATTATATGAAACCTTACATGAATTACCGTGAAAACTATAAAATTATTATTTGAAATGTATAAAATGTACAGAGAAGTTAAAGAGGATAGTTCCATTAATTTTAAAAATGAAGAAACTAAAAAATTATACTAAAAATTTTAGAATCGCTGTGGAATTAGCAGCCTCAACAATTTCGAACAATGGTAGCATAATTCAAAATTTCTAAAAATATCACTAACTAAACATTTATTGTCAATTACATTATTTCAATATTAAATTCTGCATGAAAATAAAAATATATATAAATTATGGATAATTGATGTAAAAATGCTACAACAAAGGAATCATCAAACAGAGGAAATGGGGGGGGGGAGGCAGATAGAATTGAGTCACCCTACAAAAACGGAGACAATTACGAATGTGCAGAAGTCGTGAGATTATGTTCGACTCCCGTATAACTGAAATTTTGTGATATGGTTTCAAAATTCATGACTTTTTTTGTGATTTTTGTGCCCTATTTTCAATTTCGTGACATTTTCATGCAGTAAACACCCTGTAACCTTCATATCTATTTTTTTAAATGGCTTTTATTTATATATATATATATATATATATATATATATATATATGCATAAATATCTTACCAGCGCCTCTATCCATCAGAGGTTCATCTCTTCTCATTGGAGTTCCAAACTTGCTACCTTCCCTATCTCTGTCTCCTCCTCTGCGGTCGCGGTCACGGTCTTCAAAGCCTCCTCTACTTCCTCCAAAGCCTCGATCTCCTCGAGGCTCATCTCTCCAACCGCCCCCTCCTCCTCCGCCGCCGCCACCTCCTCCACCACTCCCACTGCCCCCTCTGAGAATAAATAAATGACAATTAGTTTGCAGAACCAATTAGCTGTCGGCTTGCCAGCAATATATTAAATTGCAAAAAACTAATAAATATGCATATTTATTTATCGAGAAGGAATTTCTACAGAACCATAACAATATGATCCAACCAAGAAAAGTGTCTTTGTCTAAAAAAACACAAAATAAAGAATGCTAATATGAATATATACTGTTTGTGTGAGCAAAACTATATTAACATTTTTGTTTGATCTTTGTCATTTCCAAATTGGGAAAAAGAAAGAATTCACAAGCACTGTCATCTGAATGAATCAGAGAGAAAAAACGGTTATGATTACTTCAAGAGAACCTCAAATAGACAAAAGAAAATGTATATAAATATTTAAAAAGTCATATAATAGCACAAGATTTCGTATCCAAACAGGGACATGAACTCTTCAAAGAAAATACAAGCCAAAATCTGAAAAAAATACAAGAAACAAATAAATGTGGATGGTATCAGTAATGTCAACAACGGTATGTGTAACAAAATTTTGCACAAACGCAAAAAGATTCGTCGATGCCAAGTAAAAGCCAATCCATACTTCATCCCACTGGACTTTTGAATTTGAAGGTTTTGCTAGCAGAAACTCAAATTGGAAGAATTGTATTTCTCGGCTATCAAAAATTGGGCATATATCTATCTTAGCAAATAATATATTTTCTAGTAAAGAATAATCTTGGGGGCAAGGTTGGCTCAGTGGAAGAGCACTCGACTAATGAACTGGAGGTCCCAGGTTCAAAACCCGAGAGTGCACTAAAGGTTTTTTCTTCTAGTGTCATCGTTCGAGGCTTGGATTTCGGGTCCGAGATCGTCTCTAGGCTCACCCAGCTTTTAATTAATTCATTAATGGGTACCTGCAAAGGGAAAAATCAGGCGATCGGGACATAGTACTGACCACACTATCTCCCTAGTGTGCAGTATGGTCAAGAATCAGATACCTCTACATTATCTGTCCCTACAGGCCCTTAGTGGCCTGTTACGGGACTGATAAAAAAAAAAAGAAAAGAAGAATAATCTTGATCAGAATTTCCTACACATTTTGATGATGAAACAGATTCTTGTCATGTTAAAACAGAAAAATAATCAACACTGAAAGGGTTAATATTACTTTTGCTATGCCCTATATATATATATATATATATATATATATATATATATATATATATATATATATATATAATCAGTCAAGACTACCAAAATAAAATAAGATTTAGGAAAATAAATAGCCTACAAGAAAACTGACCAATAACCCATTCCAAGCACAGAAGCGGTAAAGTATTAACATGCTTTTTCATGCAATTATTTACAATAAATACATACATATTATATCATTGACAAACCATAGAATTTTGTGTATTCTATTGTTTATTTGCAAATAGAGACTATCTTTGTCTTTGCATTCCGATTTCAATTTTTTTATTTTAACTCTAAATATTGAATGGAGTTTTAAAGTTACATTTCAAAATAATCAATACTCCTTCTACTTCAAAAAATGTAATTCATGAATTATGTATTACCAAATGGAATTATTATTATTATTTATTTTTTTTTTTTTTTGTGGTATATCAACTTCATGACAATTAAGCAGACTAAAACTGAAGGGCTTTATCATGCAAGGATTCACGCAGGAAAAATTGGGTTAGTCAAAAGATGAATATATATAAAGTATGCAAAATTCAGACATTCAATCACAGCAATGTAGCTGAAACTATAGTTCTCAATAGAAAAACTTATTCAGATATTAAAAAAAGAAAAAAAAAAAAAAAAAAAAAAAAAAAAAAAAAAAAAAAAAAAAAATTGAACAAAATACTTTAATTATTTAGTTCAAGGTAACAAGGAAATAGAATAATACACTGATATATACTCAGAAAAAAACTAATATTAAAATTCTACGGACACAAAAAAAAAAGAAAAAAAAAAAAAAAAAAAAAAAGGCTCTATGAGATTAACACAGCAAATCTTGTTAAATAAAGCTTAAACAACAAATAATTGTAATATGAACTTGACTCATTATTTTACATAGATTAAAAATGTACCAAATACTAAAATTTAAATAAATAATAATAAAAAACAAAACATGTCACTAATAATCTACATTGTTAACTACTCATACTCATTGTATAAAAAGAGTAAATGATGATACAAACCGGTCTTCATTGCGAGAATATCTATCATCGTCTCTTGCCCTGTCCCTGAAGCCTCTGTCATACCCTCGATCTCTATCGTACCTCTCCCTAAAGCCACCACCACTACGCTCCTCACGTCCTCGGTCATCTCTTCCACCACGCTCAAACCTAGATTTTTTAGTTTTTTCTAAGTGAAAACTTTAAATACTTTCAATTTCCTTCCAAATATGATTAAAGACTACTTTCTTTTTTTGGGAACATTTCCAACATTCGCTATTAAGGGGTAATACAATCTTGTACCTTTTTTTAAGGGCTAAAATTCTTTTTTAACTAATCAAAAATGAAATCCAAGAGTGTTTATGTGAAGAAAAATGTTTTAAATGGGCAAAAAATACGATTTTCTGAGTGAACGAGATGCTGATTTGAAAATAATTTTTTGAGCAGGCTTTGATTAGTACTATTTTAATTATTAAGTTTTTTTTTTGGTCCTCGTTTAATACATTTCAAAATTAAAACACATTTCTTTATTATGGCGATACTCTGGCGTCTTCATCAATTTTTACCCGATCAACTTCAAATTTTAATTGCAGCTTCCTTATATTTGCTAGTAAAGTACGTAGGAGTTTTTTCGATTAATTAAATTATATCGATTTTATGACCGATTTTCAACGGATTGTTTCGAAAAAATTATTATTTCTTAAAAATCCAACGTACCTTACTAGATTTAAGTTCCTTCTTTCGAAATCATTTTAGTTTTTCTTCTAAATTAAAAAGTGCTGCCTGCAGACTATGGCCCATGAAAAAAGGGGGTTTCCGCTCATCAAACACAGTGCTGCCATTCCCCCCCCCAAGAATTGAAACTTACTTTTTTTTGGGATACTTTAACATCCCATATAATACATTTGTTGTTATTAAAAATGAAATTTTGAATAAAAATACATATTTTTCATATTTTTATGACAACTAAAACAAAATGTGGGATTCCATAGAATACTAAGCGCACCACTCAGGCTTGAGATAAACAAAAGTCCGACTCGCAGGAACTGCGTCATCTTAGCGCGGTTCCAGTTCTTTTTTTTCTTTTTTTTTTACGGCTCATCTACATCTAGGTCATTAGCGCCAACATCTAGGGTTTAGCGAGGAATTTTACCAGCGAGCCGTGGGATGATAAAATTCCTGCCGGAGGTTGGGAATCGAACCCACCATCTCCCGCTTATGAATCCAAGGCGCTAGCCATTAGACCACGGGAGACCCCGGTTCTTGTTCATATCCCTATTCTCATTTGAAAAGCATAGAATAGAAACAGATAATATTTTCCTCGGCCTTTGTTCAAAGGGTTTTATGGCTATACCTGGGGTTAGGGTCGGGTCCGCAAGACCCTAGAAACCTCTTCTAGCGATACTTCATCTCATACGTTTCAATGAATTGGAAAATATCAAAAATTTTCACATATTCCTGTGTTCTTTTACTATAGTAATAATTCTACAGATAAAATCAATTAAAAAATAAAATAAAAAAACCAACAGCATAAAGGCAATTGAAAATATTCAAAAGACGTCATCGAATCTTTTTCTCTTGGCAAGCTATGTTTCTAACAATGAATTGTTTTTCTTATTTTGCCTAATCTGTTTTATTGTAAAATACATTATCCAAATATAAGCAATTAAAAAATAACAAGGAATAAAAACAGACAAAAAGAACAGTTCGAATAAGCAAAATCCATTACTTTAATGTTTTAAGCACTTATTTCTCCGATTGACATCGCCTAATCAAAACTTTCATCAGAACCTTTTTTGTAGAGCATTTAGTAAGCTTTCGCATGGTAACCCTCCGTTTACCAATATTCCTAACCGTCTTCGAGATATTAGGGAATGTATACGAAGTTCCCAAAACATTTCATGTCTGTTAATAAAATATTTTATTCTAACCCTTCCTTAACTCCAAACGTAACCAAAATTTCAACATATTAGTGTTGATGAAATTCAAACATGCAGAAAATGTTTCAACTGAATCCCATGATTCTAAGTACCCAAACCAAAAACGGTATTCAAAAAGTATTTTTCCAATTTTCTCAAAAACGGTTAAAGCTATCGCCTTGAAAATGGTTTCATTCGTTTTACTAGCCAAAGAAGCCTATAAAACGAGTACTTACAAGCTTATGAACTCAAAAACGTAAGCGTTACGATTTTTTTTGCGCGAATTTCGCCCCAAACGCCATCTTCCAGTGGGCGGATTTTGCTGGTTAACGAACTTGACCTTTCAAATTGGACGACAGATTTTTGTACCAAATTTCATCAAAATCGGACCATCAGGGAAGCCAGAAATCCGCGAACAGACAAATATATATATATATATATATATATATATATATATATATATATATATATATATATATAAATATATACATATATATATACAAATTTTAACCACCGTTATTTTCGGTCTCTAGGGGTTCTGAAACGCGAAATTTTCTAGTCGGCACTTCCGGATTGTTTCATTGTATCAACCTTATAAGCGGGGTTCCTCCCTATGGGGGAGGGAGGAACCGCGCTAAAAGGACACAGACTAATGACGGAGCCAGTTTATGTCATGTCCCTGCTCGGCATAGGACGATATGGACATTTCAAGAAATAAAGACTGAAACTGCTAAGGTTAATAAATTTCTACTCCTTTGAGAAGTGAAATGTTTGCTTGTAATGCGCTGAGTAAATGTTTCTAAGATTTATGTTAAAAAAAAAAGAATCAATTATGTCCATAATAGATTAGAAAAAATACAAGATTAACCATGAAATGAATAAGAGAAAAGGCATTAGAGACCTGCCACCCTGTAGTGAACTACTTCAAATATAAAATATATTACATTTAAATAACAAGTTCGTTAACCACTTAAGGACCATGTCCGAGATATCTCAGGTAAAGATCCCGTTTTGATTTCACTACAAACGAATTAACTTGGGGCAAAAAACTTTACAGATATTTATTGCCAATGCTCTTAATATTTTTACTTTAGCTCTCATTACTAATTATTAGCAAGATTACAGTTTTTATTATTTTTGGTTTGATTTTTTCTTTCTTTGTTTTTTTTTGCTGCTTCATTGAAACGGGAGTCAACTCGGGCAATGTTAACAAATAATTTGTTTTCCCTTCAATTTTTTTTTTTTTTTTTTTTTTTTTTTTTTTTTTTTTTTTTTTTTTTTCTGCAGCTTACAAACCTACATCTAATGAGCTATATATGTAGGTCCGGCTGCTCTCGGCACCAGCCGAGACAGCCTCTCTTGGACAAGGCCTCACTTACTTATCTTTAGGTAATAAAAATAGTATAAAAAAATGTGGGCATATTCTTGGCATAATATTTAATATAATTTTGGCCATTAAGTGGTTAATCATTCTTCCTCAATTACAACATATATTAAATATAATATAATATTTAAGCCCCAATTAACCTTTGACTCCCACATACCTTTAAATTATAAAATATACAAAAATAAAAAAAAACCATCACCAAGAAGATTGCATACCTCCCATAAAAATAAAATATATACAAGCAGGATTGGGTCTTTACACTTTAAAAGCATAAGAAACAAACTCTTATGAGTTTATTCCATTTGTTGATATTTCTTTCTAGAAAATATTTGAGCCCCATTTAACCTTAGACTTCCAGCCTATTAAATGGAAACAGGCTCTGGGTACTACTATTATGGTTTTGGAGTTATGGGGGAAAAAATACATGCAGAAGTCATATGTGAATTAACTGCTAGGCATAAAATGTATTTGTTAGTTCCACGTATAGCACAGGCTTTTATCATTGAAAAGATATTTCTCGTCAGGGCCATGAGAATCCATTTATTTGGAAAGCACATGAACGGCATATGCTATTGTCCTGCTACATAAGGAGCGATACTCTTAAGATCATATGACACTCTTCCATTATGTATTTGAACAGTTTTATTCATTCATAATTAATTTAATTATAGATGCAAAGCTCAAAAGCAAATTTAAAACAAAATTATTTACAGTCGTACATCACTTGGTTTAGTACATTTTTTTTTTTTTTGTCAGGGGATTCAATGTTATCTGATTGTATACAAGCATGAATGGTGCCTGTAATGAGAAAACATTGTTGAAACTGATTTTCACATTTGAAACAGGGAATAAAACCGATTATAACTAGAAACAAGTTTAAATTAAAAAGAGGCAGAATGTATTAGAACTTAGTGCCAAAAACTCAAGCGTTTTCTTCAAAGCACTAAAAATTACTTGCAACAGGAATCATCACAGTGAAACATTTTGTTGACAACTGTCAGCAGTGGCCTGTGCAGCAGAAGTTTTGCTTATACAGATAAGCTAGATTTTATAGCATCATTTTTTGAACTATAAATCTATTTAATATTGTGTAGATCTTTAGTTGAAAACTAAGATGTTGTAGGAAGTTGGTAACAGCTTTATTTAATCCTCAGATATATTTTATTTTTAAGTTACGTAGGGTGTATTTAAAAAATTTAAAGAACCTAGCGTACGGCATGCCGCACCCTATGTAACTTGAAAATAAACTCTATCTGAGAACTGAATAACTGGTACCAACTATCTACAACTATTTAATATCTTTTGTTGCCTCTTGAAGAGCAGGCTAGATGCCTACTCCTGAAGAGGCATCAATTTATATAAAACCGGCTGGAGATAAGTTTCAATTGAGGGAGTAACTATTTAAAATGGTTTAATTACTGACCTTCTGCCAATATAATACAACAAATCAAAATGTTGAGCATTTTATCTATTCACTAGAGTGTTTTAGTTAGAATTAGGTGAGTTGAATTGTAAGTTTGTCAATTTGTAAAGTATTTTCTATAAAATGGGGATTGGATAGTCACCTTCAGAAATTCTAAACGAGCAAGTTTGAGGTTATGTTTACATCTGATACTTCTCGCAGGAAATATATCTCAGGTGTCGGATAGATATTCTCTTGAATGTTTACATACTGCCAGAAATAGCTAGAGATTTATGTCATGGATATGTATACGACAGTTCTGGATTCGGTATAATTTGCGATAAATGTACGGTCCATTAACACACATACATTTGTGTCCTGTAGTAGCAAATAACCAGAGTTTACATCTGTTGGCATAGAAGTGTCGACAATACAGCTAGTAGTATTAGCCAAGATATTTATCTCTGACATTATATTCTTCTCTTTATAATCAGTGTTTACACCTGATGGTATAGAAGTGTCGACACTTATATCTCGTGATAGAAATATATATCGCTGACAAAAATTGTTTGCAGTTTACATTAGTCATAATTTCTGTCTGACATAAATATCCTGCAATGACTATCAGATGTAAATGCCCCTTAGTAATCAAATAAAGTTTAATCACATGTACTTGTTCTAAAATAAGTAAAAATTAAAATTTCCATTAAAAATAAATGTATAATTCGAACCTTTCTCTATCATCACGATAGAATCCCCTTTCTTCTCTATCAAATCCACCTCGGCTGAATCCACTCCCACCACCTCCTCCTCCTCCTTCTCTTCCAGCTCCGTAATCCCTTCTCCCACCATAGCCTCCTCTGTCATAACCTATAGAACAATAGTGAGGAAAGTTAGATGAATATAACAATGTTAATAAATAGTCAAAGGGATATGATTTTATGAACTAACCACTTCTATCCTCGAAATCATCTTGTCGAGGACCCGATCTCCAATTTCCAGTTGTTCTGTCAGAAGAAGTCTGATCACGTCCACCATCTCTGTTTCCACGTCCTCTGTTCCCCCTACCACCCATGTCTGCATGATTTGGTAAATCAATTTTAATAACTCGGCCCTTCAACATCTGAAAAATCAATAAAATTACAATAAATATAAATATTAAATTTAAAAAAAGTTAGTCCCATTAACACTTTCACTGTGGGTGTCATTGCGGAAGGATACTAGCTATCCTGCTCGCTTACGAGTGTCCCTTCGGAAGGACACTCCTCCATTACATTTTCCTTTAGATTCAAAAGGCTTGTAAATGGAGGGGATTCACTTTTACAGCACCAGATAAAGACAGTTGCCTTCAGTACTGTTTGGGCTTTCCAACAGTATTTTCCATTTTCAAATCGGCTAACCGGAATATTTTTTATGATTTTTTTATGAAAAAAAAAGTTTACATGAAAAATTCAATCAAAAAATGCACCCAATACTAAGGTATTTCCAAACAATAGCAGCCGCAGCAAAAGTGTTAAGGTCAGAGGTAGCTTATATATTACAAGTGACACATAAATTCAATCACATTAAAATTATATTATTTGTTTGGTATTTTTCTGGTTTGTCCCCAACTAATTTAAATATTCTTGAAATAACATTTAAGACGTGTAACACCTATAACTTGTTATATATTTCTAATCTTTCTGAAGTAAATCTAATCTTTGTAATAAATTTCTAATCTTTTTAGTATATTTCTAGGGGCAAGGTTAGTAGCTCAGTGGTAGAGTACTGGACTAATAAGCTGGAGGACCTGAGTTCAAATCCCGAGCATAGCACTAAAGATTTTCATCTTCTAGTGACTTCGTTCATGGGTTGGATTCAGCCTCCCTGGCCGTCCTTAGGTCAGCCCAGCCTTTAATTAAGTTATAAATGGGTACAGCAGAAAAGTGTACACTGGCATTCGCTGGCGGGGTGGCCATGTACGAAAAAGAAGACTGTATGTTATACAGTACATTACGTAGTTTTGTCGGGTGGAGCTAAAGCATATTTATGTTCCTGAATGTGAGCAGAAGGCTCTATTGTTTTAGGTGTTATATTTTAATTATATGAAACATATGTTTATTCCGCCAGGCTAAAAGCCCAGAACTAACTGCCACCCTTTTATCATATCAACAGCATGTGGTTTTCTATCCAGGATAGGGCTAATGCATAACTTTTTTTATTTTTATTTTTAAACAATGAAACTAATAAATAAATATAAAAGTACAGAAAATGAATGACTTACAGTATCGCCTAAACTGAGGGCAGCACTAAGCCCAGCTCTATCTTCAAACTCAATATAACCATAACCTTTGGCCTTGGCAGTTTTTTCTTCTTTTGGAAGTTTAACATTTTTCACCTAAGAAAAAATAAACTTTTTTTATGTATCTAAAAAAAAATATTTTGGCATAATTGTATTAACGTGAATTTAAAGTGAACTGACCTTCAAGTCTTGAAAGAAAGATATTAATTCATCTTCATTTAGGTCATATGGAATATTGGAGAGATAGGCCTGGAATGGTCCGATGGTTGGGATCTTGCTTTCATCAATAGCCGAGCCTCTTGAAGCCCTCGGGGCTGTTGGCAAGTCGACTTTAGGAGGGATTTTAGCCTCCATACCATCTGGAAATCATTACAATAGGAGACTGAAGTATTATAAAGCATATTTTTTTAATTATATTACTATTGTAATTATCATAAGCAAATATGATAAAATATAAATCTTTTACTTGAGAAAATTTGCTGACCTGAGAATTAAACCCAGTAACTAGTTTAATGCTTCACCTTAAACAATAACATGCCAAGTTAAGAATTCTACTTGAGGGAGGTTTTAAATTACGACAAAGCATTTTCTTTATATGAAAAAGGCATTTTTACCAATTTGAAGGCTTTATAGTAAGCAGGTGTAGTAGGAATTCTTTTATTTAACATGAATTTGTGGAAAAAGATACGCTGATAGTGAATAAATATTATGCTTAATGAGAGAGAATGCTTATTTATAGCCCGTTTAGTTCAATTTCGCACTCGAGAACTTCTGGGAGAGAAATATTATCTCTCGTTCTCCCTATAGTTACGCCATTTGAGACGTCTAGAAACAGAGGTGTGAAAGTGACAAAATTAAAAATACGGTGTTAGTGACTGGAAACCATAGATGAAACACCACTCTATTTAGTAGGAAAGAGATTTCAATAGATTCATTGACTATAATGGCTATTATTTCCATGGTTACCACTACAAAGCAAAGAGGTGTAAGTAGCTGAGTTGGATGCAAAGGGGTGTAAGTGGATGTAAGGCACGGCAAAAAACATTACTACAAAATGTTTATGTTAAATGTTTTTTTCTGAAAAAGTACACAATTATATATGTAAAACAAGTTTTTATGAACTATAGTTGGATTTGTAATGGGTGGAATTTTCAAATTAACCTGAACTTTAGAGATCAATATCTCAAAACTAGTTCATTCATACCTACACCCCTCTGCTTCTAGGCGCCGAATTTGCATATTGCCATTTCAATGAACAAATCAAGAAAGACAGAGAAGTCAGGCAAGGGAGATAGTGTTTAATGTTTAACAGTACTTAGCCCAAGCTAAGACTAAAAACAATTTGAACTATAATATTGCCAATTTCACAAGTGAAGCCACCAAGGTATCAGTTCGTTTCATGTAGGAAAGGAAGAAAAAACTTTAGGTTCTGCAAACCATTAAAATAAAGATAGAAAAAAGAGAATCCTTGTGAACAACTTTACAAAATGTGTTATACGAATAAAAATAAAACGACAAGTATGTTACAGCGCATCTACAACTTGGCCATTAGCGCCGGGCTATCTACAGGTTGCCACCCTTTTCTAATGCCAATAGCAAGTGGTCGGTCACCCATTCAGGTACCGACCACGCCCGACGTTGCTTAACTTCGGTGATCTACGGGAACCGGTGCACTCAACGTGGCTATGGCCGTTGGCGACAAATATGTTATTCAAAAAGTCATGCCAACTATTCAAATTCTAAATAAACTATTGTCAAATCAAAATATTTTGCAATGTAGTTGCAAAATACTGATGACCAACATACTGATCAAAAATACAAACTACTGTACAATGATAAAGGGTTCATGAAATTGAATCCGATAGAACTTGCTTGGGGGATATAAACAGTAAAATAACATCTTTTTGACGAAAAGCTTTTTAATGAATTGCATACGTGTATACTGAAATAGATAGGCTGATTATTGAGGGTTCAAGTACCGATGATAATAAAAAAAGCATGACTCAGAATGAATTATAAACAATGCAGTAGCTATATCATTTAATCTGAAATTTTTACATCAGGGTGTCTACTATTTTTGTGAAAGCCAATTTCATGACTTTTTTATGATATTTTTATGGCTTGAAATGTTAAGTTCATGCTCCTTAAAAAAAAAAAAAAAAAAAAAAAAAAAAAAAAAAAAAAAAAAAAAAAAAAAAAAAAAAAAAAAAATCCACTTAAAAAGAAAAAGCCTTAACTTATGGCTTAAAATTATTTGTAGCCATACAAAGATTACCGTGGTATCTATAAGCTCACAATTTTCCATACATTTAAAAAAATTAATAAAACTGTACATCATATTTTAAAGAGTGTAGTTACAATAATTTTAAAACTGAAGAAACGATTGTACTAAAAAGTTTAGAATGACTGTGGGAGCATCTTCAAAATATTGAACAATGGTAGCAGAATTCTAAATTTCTAAAAAATATTACTATTTACATATTTATTGTCAATGTACATAATTTAGTAAATTAAAGTGAACACAATCTCAATATTTAAGTCTGCATGTAAAACTCTGAATATGAACAAAGACAAATAAAATTATATGTAGATAATGGATAATTGATATGTAAATGCTACAACATAGGAATCTAATATAGGAAGAGGGTGGGTGAGGCAGAGGGAATTGCATTCCCTTACGAAAATTGCGACAATCACGCCGGTAAAACTGAAATTTCGTTACATGGTTTCAAACTTCATGACTTGTTTGTGATTTTCGTGCCCTATTTTCAATTTCATTTTTCACGCCATATTTTCAATAATATTTTTGTGATAATCGTGAAATTTTCTTGCAGTAGACTACCTGTACATGTAACTTCATTTTCCTAATATTTCCATACTAAAAAAATAAGGCATATGAACTAGTTTAAAAGATACAAATTTAGAAAATATTTATTCACATAAAAAAATATAAAGGACACCACATTAAAACATAATGAAAAATAAGTTTATAGTAGTAAATAAAAACAGGAGTGAAAGAAGGAATGTCTCCCCAACCAAGGAAAACATGAGATTCGTTTTTTTTAGGTTTGTTTTTGATTTTCAGGTTCTAGAAAACACGACAAATTCAACTGTTCGTTTAGTGGAAAGCAGGGTGTAAAAAAATCATGATTTTTAAAAAAAAAAATCAAAAAATCGGATTTGATTTAAATCAGATTTTTTTAATTTAAATTGAATTTTTTTTTACTAAAACCGGATTTAAAAAATAAATCAGACTTTTTAAATGTAACTAGTCTATATAGAGAGCCTATATAGTCTATAATAGTTTATGTTATATAAACCTGTAACTAAAATATTTGTTTATTTATAATGGAAATAATGTAATAACTATTCTAAAGTGTTTTGTCTTAAGCGGATAATTTTGGGAGCATAGTAGAATTGACGATCACATTTGTGTTGTCCTATATTTTGAGACCGGAATTTCTGTAAATTTAAGGACTTAAATTGACAAAAATCATTAATTTTCGGACTTTTCGGACTAAAGACATTAAATTTAAATGTACAGAAACTCTGGACTCAATATGGAGGACAATTTCGTCTCCTATATATATAATGACTTAATTTTCAAATTTTAAAACAAAGATTTTAGAAATAAAGCTTTTTTACAGAAATATTAATCACAAGGGAACGGATGTTATTATATTTACATATTTTTTTCTGATTTGTAAATTGTAAGTATTGATGTAATTCTGCGCGTTTTGTCATTTTAAAGTATTTAATCAGTTTTTTTAATTTCCATATTCTGTCAAAACTCCATATTTTTACATATTCTGCCATAAATACATATGTTTGCCACATATTTTAATATTCATTTTATTTTGTAATTGAAGAAATAAAGTAAAACCGAGAAAGAAAATAAAACTTTACTTTATTTTAAAACTTTAAAATAAAACTTTACTGAGTCTAGGTGACTGTGTATTTCTAATTCCAAGAAGGTGGCTGTATATGTACTATATCAATACTAGGAACAAAAGGCATGTTGTTAGTGGATACGATTAGAATCATATGGGAGTAATAGAGAAAATCCAGGTTTTAGAAGGAGATACTGGGAATAAATTAAAAATAAAGTGAAAAGGCAGTCTAGAATAAACCCCTGGGTGGAAAAATATCCACGGTATTGTGGATATCCATAGTGACAAAACGATTAACAGTTTAGTTGAATCCCACTCTTCAGAGCAGTTGATTGTAGCCTTCAAATACACACCAGTGATTTTAGTAGATGTTAAAAGATAATTCAGTCGCTTCAAAAGTATACTCAGATCAGATCGGCATCATTTCACGTTTGAAAATTTCAAAATACAAGTTGTAGCAAACAATCTTCCATAATCATGTTCATCTGTAGAAATTTACAACTTTTCCCCCTTTTATAATGAATACCTAATTTTTATTTATGCTTTATTTTTCAATATGTTAAACAGTTTTAGTCATTTTGTTCTATACTTTAGTTCTTTCCATTAATAATAACAGAGTTCCTACTTATTATTTATGCTTTTCATTTCAATATTTTATAGTGTTAAAGGTATTTTTTTACTAAATATTTTCAATTTTTTATTACATATTTTATTATAAATAGTTAAATATATTTGTACATATTTTCAATTTTATATTACACTAGCCGAATACCCTTGCTTTGTCACGGCAGATAAGTAGTTATTTAATTGGGTTAAATAATGCATCAGCAAAATAAACGCTACTATATAATTTTTTGCAGTTTATTATAGCATGGTCCCCGTCATACTATATTTTATACATCAATTGTTAAGCAATCAACGTATAATGTTTCTTGACACTGGGGCGCTCCAGCTAATGCCAAGAAACAGATAACCTGTAGATTTTTTTTTTTTTTTTTTTTTTTTTTTTACGGCGCATCTACATCTAGGTCATTAGCGCCGATAACCTGTAGATAACCCGTATATAAGGGGGAGGGGGCTGAGGGGTCTGCAGCCCTCCCCCTCCGACATTTTCATTTGAAAGTGTTCGAAAAATGTGTCTTAAAACCCTTAAAAATAAAATAAATAAGATCACTTAGTTCATAAAAAATATTTAATTTAAGTTGTAAAAGCGTTTTATTTGCCTAAAACTATTCGAAGTACTAAACTGTTAGTATTCCATACCCCAGAAATGGTATCAGCCCCCCCCCCCGAAATTATTTCCAATATACGCCCCCTCCCCCGAAATTATTTCCAATATACGCCCCCCCCCCAGTAACAGCAGTGTAACCAATACAGGTTAAATTTCGTTGTCAATAATAAATGTATGTTAAAATTTATGTTTCTTCCTATATCATTGGGAAACACCCATTATATTTGCGAGCATGACCAAGAGGTGTTCTGACTGGGGATGCTGATGGGTGAGGAGGCTGTGCAAGGGTTCAGGATATTATTACCTCGGATGGACCATTACCAAGTATAGCGAAAACTCTATGGGGGGCAAATTGAAATGAACCACAATTAAAATGGTGATTTTGTCCCTCATAGCGTAAACTCTATGAGGGACAGTTTATTTCTAGTAATTCAAGGTCTGCCATCATAGTTGAAATTAACCTCAATTATTTATTTATTTAAATTTTAACCTCCATTTATTATTAACTACGAATTTTAGGACAGGTTATCTATAGGTTACCACCCTTTTCTAGCCAGGATAGGGGTGATGTCTTTTCTTTTTTCGAAAGAAAAGCCACTGCCCCAAGTTGGAATCGAACCCACGACCTTTGGCACGGAGTGTTAAGAGCTCACGCCTTAACCCTCACGGCTACCGGGTCTCCAAACCTCAATTAAAAATAATACTATGAAGCAGATAATGTACGGTAACAGCTGTTCTTATCGTCCTAACAACACATGCTGCCTAGACTTGCCTGCTCTAAACAACTAAAACTTTAAACCCCTCTAAAAATACCTAAAAATTTGAATATCAAAACATCCCTTCTTAGCGAGCGTCTAAGTTCTATAAGGAGTGTCCATAAAAAATTACAATTTTTTCTGTCGAGTGGTTTGGGCTAGGAGATAATAGGTCAGTGAGTGGTATTTGACAAATATATAGTAGATGAACATCCATTCCCTATTAATCACATGCAATAACAGTAATATTATTTATTTAAAGCTTTGAAGAAAAACGCCAGTTTGTCAGCCTTTTCACATCTAATTAGGTAATTTTTCATTTGACTGTGAACAAAACCAAGGGCTTTCAACCCCTGCAGAAGTTTCCTTTCCTGTCATAAGCTGCTCTATTATTAACAGTTCTTTTGAGGAAATACAATATTTTAGCGCTGATGAAGACTTTCACCAATTTAAAACATTCACTTCGCCCACTACATTCACTTCTGCCAATCTCTTTTATCTTAAACTTAAAAGGAGATTTATTTGCAGAATTAAAACCCAAGAAAGGAACTAATAAAAGAATCAGACTTTGAATAGATTAAGAACGGTCAAGTGAGGGTAGGCCCTAGGGACAAAAATAAAAACGAAATGTTGAAATGGCTGAAAAAAAGGCAGAACTAGTTAGATTTAAGTTAAAAAAATAAACTAAACTTAAAAAATATATATAATAATAATAATTTTAATAAAATCAATTGGTTTAAATCAATGTTTTTTTATGAAACTAATTGATTTAAATCAATAATTTTTTTTTAAAAAATCAAATGACTTTAATCATGATTTAAATCGCTGATTTAAATCGTTGACACCCTGGTGGAAAGACCTCATATCCTTCCGTTAAAAAGTTTTAGCACTAACTCAGGAGGAGGGGAGGTGAACCGAGTTAGAATCTCAAACTGACAAGCTACCTTTTGTAAAGCATATTATATCGTTCCTATATTTCTTGATTTAATAACCCTTTATCTACAGTTGACTGCTCAAGCAGTCAAGTCGGCTGGGCTCTGTGTACCGTTGACTTCTCCAGCAACCGAGAGCACCTTGTATCTTTCTCTTCTCATTTCTCGACTTTAGAGCTATCCAATGTTATCGTAGTGTATTTCTAGTATTACTGTCTGTCATTAGGGGGTATTTGAGTGAAGTTTTTGGCCGTGTGATTCAGGCGTATTACATCTTGTTACCCTCTCAGTCTTGTCAAAGTATTGTAAGTTCTTACACCTCTGTCCATCCCGAACAGCATGCTTATTGAGTTATTCAGTAAATATTTCATTTGTTTATTATTCATAACGTATAGGTCAAATGGTAATCAGGAAAACTTTTTTCTTGCACACAAACAATATGATTTTTCTATAACTTTCTTTTAAATAAAGTTATTCAACTTAGTATCCCCTAAAGGAGACCGAGGCTGGGTGTTAATATCCCATACAGGAAAACCCTTCATTGGTATGGAAGGGGTTAAAATTGAAATAAAGGCATATTCCTGCTATCAGAGAAATGCTCGATGCAGGTGAAGGACTTAGTTAGTAAACTAGTAGCAGTTTTGTAACCAATTTAGTGAAGGCATATTATTATGAATAATATTCAATTCATTAAATTGTACAGGTAATTATTGTTTCATTTATTCTTTACAATTAGATCTTGTTAAAGAGAAAGGTCCTAAGCAACAATATTAAACTTCTTAGAAAACTAACCTTTTAGTTGTAATTTCACAAGGCTTTCAGTAAATTATTATTTTTAAAATATTTGTTACTCGTGCAATATTTGTAAACTAATATTTCCACCATGTTTCTACTAAGGATAATATTTCAGAAGTACTGAATAGCTGAAAGGAACAAATATTGGGTCTTTTTGCAAAGAGCACATCCAGTTACTTGTGAAGTATCTGTAGTGATTATAACATTGATTCAGCGCACGCGCATAACTCATTAGCTTTTCTATTGGCTATTCCTATGGGCAATTCGGGTCTTTTTGCTGAGACCACATCCAGTTACTTTTGAAGTAACAGTGGTGATTTATAACAGTTACTCCTACTGGCTGATAAGCTTACTGATTAGCTTACAGGTTCTTTGCTGGTTATCTATTACTACTTGACTTGTTATCTACGGTTATAATTCATATTAGATAATGGCAAGCAATATTTATTAATAAAAAGGTTAATATGATCAAAATCAATTCTCTCAACTATGAAAAAAGTTATTAAGCATTAAAGTTGACTGTTTTGCAGGTTATGAAGGATAACAAACAACAATATTTGTAAACTAACATATTTTATTCCTTTTCTCTCTCTCTCTTTTTTGGATATTTTACCTTTATTAAGCATTACATGCTATGCGTTTCCACTCGCTCAAGAAGATATCACTACTCTAGTCAATCCAACTCACAATTAATAGAATTCTATTAATTTTAGCAACTCTAGTCTATCCAACTCGCTAAAATTAATAGGATTCCATTCATTTTTCCGAGTAAGAAACCAATCCCTTTTTCTTTGTCAGGAACATCACGAACTAATAGTAAAAGACTCATTTTTTCTCACTAACATAAGCAGAGCTTTTTCATAAACAAAAGCTAACTCACTGTTGAAGGTTACTTTACTCCCAGCAAGAACCAATGCAATTGGTCATCGGAATCCTCCAATAGGAAGGTGAAGGACTTATGCGCATGCGCTGAATCACTGATGCAATCACTACTGCTACTTCAAAAGTAACTGGATGTGGTCTTCGCAAAAAGACCCGGCAATTCTATTGGTTGTTGCTGGTAGTAAAGTAACGTTCTAGTAAACCCCACTCTCAAAAATTAATAGAATTCTATTAATTTTAGCAAGTTGAATTGACTAGAGTTTTGATATCTTCCTGAGTGAGCGTAAACCCATAGCACGTATGCCCATAATGGGAAATAATTGTAAAATATAAATATGATATAGAACCCCTGGACAAAAAAAAAATTGGGCGATGTGACCCCTAAACTTCACAATTACCATTGATTTTTATATTAACTTTTTATTAATAAATATTGCTTGCTAAAATATATTCTGCTTATTTACATTTATGTTTTACAAGCCTAAGAGTATTACTTACAAATACAAGTTATCTAAGGGTTAGTTAGAAACCATATTATATAAATGTAGTAGTAAAAAAAAGTTACTTTTAGTAGTGATTGCAGGGATTTTAAATACTTTTCATTACTATATTAACTTTCGATTACTATATTTTTATAATATGGTTTCTAACATTAGATAACCTGTAAAGAAGAATATAGATAACCTGCAAAGAACCTGTCTACTAGTAAGTAGATAAAGAAGTTTTTCTATACTGATATAATATAAATAACAACATAGAATAATATCCCCGTATTATATTAATCAATCAGGAAATTGTTCACAGAATATTATCACATTGATTGCCAACTAAGAGATAACTCATAGTTTGTGATATTGCGTAAAACAATTTTGATTAATTCTGATCTACTCTGGACCATGAGAATATAATGGCTCGTTGAGAAAATTCCTAGCTGCACCTTGGATGTTGGCAATAATGGCCCAGATGTCGATGCACCGTTAAAAAAAAAAAAAAAAAAAAAAAAAAAAAATACTTTAAAACCCTGCAGCGAAGAAGGGACTTTATGAAGTGAGACAAGAGGACAAGAGGTGAATTCAATCAGCTTGACATGCCTCTTAATTAAGCCAGATCAACATTCCTTTTCTAGGGTATTTGTTTCCAGTGAGCCTTTATACTTACTAGCAGAAAATTTCAATAATTATTTGTAAAGAATCCTTAGAGGTATTAGTCTGAAGTAACTATCAGTGGAAGGTCGTTCTTAAACAGGCTACACACAGTCATGCAGGCCTGTCAGTTAGACCTGAACAGTCCGCCAGAGGCTGGTCACCTGAATGTGTATATATTCCGGCCAGTCTGTCAGTTAAGGCTGTCTTCAGGTGGCCAGAATATATGCACGTTCAGGCGACCGGCTTTCCGGCGGACTGTTCAAGTCTAACTGACAGGCCTATCTGAATAGCCTGCTTAAGATAAAGCTTCTGTAGTAGCATCCTGCTTTAAAACCGCCCTAATTTGAATTGTAATTTTTGAAGATAATTGATTTATTCTGAACTATAAAAATCATGTGTATTCACAATGGATGCACTGAATATAATGAACGGAGCAATGGACAGTGAACTTTCACAAGGAAGGGAGGTAGTGAAGACGAACAGAAAACGAATACGAAATCATTTCCTTAGAATGCCTTTCTGATTAACTTTTTTTTTCTTTTGGTGCATCTACTGCTGAGGTCATTAGCACCGATCTCTGATTAACTTACAGATAAAGAAGAGGCCAATTATTTTTCCCAGTTTTTTGAAAGTATTGTATTTTTTAAAGAATTTTGAATGATGAAAATTCAAGAAAAAATTTCAAACATTTTAGCAGTTTTATTACACAGTGAACTATGAGTTGATAAAACCTTTATTCCTCCTTTTGTAAGTATGGAAAAATGTAAAAAACATAAATGGAAATTTTAAATAGTCTTCCAATAACGACAACAATTAAAAATAATTAAGAGAACAAGTATTAAATAAAGCAGCATACAGCTGAACTGGAAAGATAACATTATTAATACATTGTGGCATCACATATTAAGCACTTTTAAAATAATAATTGTCAATGTGCATACGTAATGTTATGAAGAGAGTACATGCATTTTCTAAGCCATGTGCAGATAGAATTTTAGGTACAATACAAAGTATACACACATTACATCTTGGACATGGGTGCAGCTGTGCATAATAGGTTGAATTGGGTAAACACACCTTTAGGTTATAACAACACAAATATTAAATAGAAAAGTAAAGTAAGTTATATTGATGAATAAACATGCGTAAAAAAGCATACATTTGTTGTAAGATACATTTTTATGTAGAATTAGCATGGTAATTAGTTGTGTGTTGAAACATTACTAGCAGGTAGTAAGAAATGTAGTTATGGAGACCCGGTAGCCGTGAGGGTTAAGGCGTGAGCTCTTAACACTCCGTGCCAAAGGTCGTGGGTTCGATTCCCACTAGGGGCGGTGGCTTTTCTTTCGAAAAAAGAAAAGGCATCACCCCTATCCTAGCTAGAAAAGGGTGGTAACCTATAGATAACCCGTCCTAAAATTCGTAGTTAATAATAAATGGACGTTAAAATTTAAATAAATAAATGTAGTTATAAAATTCATAAGTTATAGTGTAGATCCAATGAGTTACTAGTTTCCTTAATAATCATAAATTAAAAAAAAGGACTTCATAGTGAACTTACAAAGTACTATCCTTTGATTTAATATAACATCTAATTCCATTCATAGGAAACTTAGATACATGAGATTCAGATATAAGTTGGAAAAATTAAAATGACAGATATTAGAAGAGAATAAATGAATGAATTGAAAATAATCGAACTAACAGGCACGGAGAACGCAAATCTTAATTACTCTTGTAATACACTCCTTCTACAGGGGTTCGTATTCTAAAAAGTATTAATATTGGTTGGGATACAGCAAAAAAGTTGACAAACTATTCATTTAAATAAATGTACATGTTATCTAAATTCGTGCAATGTACCAGCAAAGTAGTCATAACAATCAAACAAGGATTAATGCAAGTAATGAGATTATTAATTAATAGGGATCAGGATAAAACGAAAGTAAATTACAAATGCTTCAACAGCTAAGGGATTTCTGGGCAGTGAAATACATTAAAAATTACACTTACAAGAGTTTCTTCCATCAACCTCTGTTGCAGCAACCTCATCTTCCCAGTTTCCAGTGCTTTTTCTTGTAGCATCGATAATTATATCAGTTTTTACCGGCCTCCAATTGGTTTTCTTTTTTTTGCCTGAAATTACAGATAGGGACAATAAAACTTTAAGAATCTTCACAAATGTCTACATAACACAGCACAGAAAGGTTACATTTTTGGCCTTCCATAAGACAAACAAGTGATAAGTACTGAGGTTTTGTTGGGATTATTTCAAAATATAATAATTTGGAATGAGTGCTTTGATTTAAACTTTAAATTTAATGCATAACGTAATGGACTGTTTAAAAAGCATTTAATTTTTCATGCCCATCTGTTTTAATGGGTGGGTCTGATTCTATACAAATACAATTGCTTAAAAAAGACAATCTTTTTATTCTGAAACACGTATAATAAAAGAAACTTTATTAATTTGGGAAATTAAATAATTATAGAGTTTTAAAAGTTGTTTAATTCAGGCTTTTTTCGCCACGAGGTTCCTTGACGTGAGAGGATAATACAACATATTCGAAGAACACTTGTATTTAAGAAACTAAGTTAACAAGCAGCACAGCGAAATGTACTTTCAACAAGTATTCACATCAAAATCAAAAATAATTAACGGTATTATAAAAATGAGCGAAAACATAACATTTAACACAAATAATGAAATGTTAAGACAAACCTACGGCAGCCATTTTGGAATAGCTAGATTTAATTCCTTGCTTCCTAAAAGTTATGTGAAATTTTGTGCAATGTTAATTTTGTGAATAAGTTAGATTTTTTAAATAGTATATGCCTTTATTTTTTTCTATTAAAATATAATGGATGTTTTAGTAATTAAACGACGAACATAATTAATTTACGTTTAATATACGGAAATCTAATATATTATCTCTTGTTCATTAAATCTATTCAATCATTTAAATTATAAGCTATCTAAAATAGCGTTTTCTTTAGTCGTGTTTTACTTGAAGATGCTACAATTTTCTCTTCTATGTTCTGTCAATGTATTTTCCCGGGTTCTTGAAACGTCAAATACTGACGAGAGGATAACCTTCCGATTAAATATTCTCATTTAACAGTATTAATTTGTTATATTCCATCTTAAAAGAAAAATGAGACAATAAATATTATATCATGGATGGACCGGGTGTCAGTCTATTTCAAGGAGTAGACTCGATTCGTTTAAATAACTCTAATCAGCGCGAAGAGGAAGAGTTTCTTGAAGAAGAAAAAATCAGAAAAGCTGAGGTTTGTATTTAGATTTTAAGGTTGAATATAGGTTTGATACATTCAAGCTACTCACCATTTTTCTTTAATAGATTGATTTATCAGTTTATAATTCTCATTTCATGTCACTCATTCTTTTAGGATATTTTGTTTTTTTTACCCTTTATACTAAAATTATTTTATTTTTCTTGGAAAAATAGCCTACGTTTTGACTTGAAAGTGATGAATAATGATTTATGGATTTGAAATTTTAATTTTACTTCATTAAAGGAGAGGAGATTGTTGACTTATGGAGATGGGAAGGTAGAAATTGCCAGGTTGTTTCTTATTAAAACTACATTTTACATATGTAAACGGCTTTTATTGTTTGCCAACATTTTGGCTTGAAACTCAAGCCTTCATGAGGGATGTAAAACAAGTAGGACAGAGTTAATACTTATTTATTAATATATAAAAAGGTTCAAAAAACATTAGACAGTAAGTAGGTGCTGTAGCTAGAGCTTAAATTAGAGTTAGATCAATACTGGACCTAGATGGGTAATGTGGATACAGATATAAAATGAATAAAAATATTATGAAGATAAGCTTACCGCTGAGAAATTTTACTTTTATTTTGTAAGGCGTCAGAAGAGTATATTTCTTTAAGAGATTTGTCTTCCTACTCTAAAGACAATAATTTGTTCCATTTATATCCGATTTACGGTTGTATAATACTTCGATGACATAGAAAAATACTTTAAACTCATATTGAGATAAAAAGTTATTGATGAAATCTAAAATATTTATAATTTCTTTTTATTATTTGGATTTAATCAAAAAAGAAGATATATTTTATTCAGCCCTTGCTCCCATGAAACACATAATCAAATGCTTGGTAGTAGAAATACAGGAAGGTTAGCATTTAAATTATGTGATGACAATTTATTTAAATTTTAACGTCCATTATAATTAACTCAGAATTTTGGGACAGGTTATCTGTAGGTCACCACCCTTTTCTACCTAGGGTAGGGATAATGCCTTTTCTTTATTCCAAAGAATAGCCACCACCCCTAGTGGGAATTGAAGCCATGACCCTTGGCACGGAGTATTATTGCCACCGGACCTCCGTGATGAAAATAGATTTGTGTACTTTCGTATTTCCTTATCTTTTGAGAAAATATTTTATGATCTAGTGATTGCACTTTGTTAAGTAAGCATCCATGTTTCTTTAGTTGCAGGATTTGATTGAAAATGCCTTCAGTGACTTGGATGGAGAGGATGATGAAGACGACAGCTCGATTTCGAGTAGTAGATGCAGCAAACCATGTCGTGAGTTCAAACAACATTTGTAAATATGTTATTTAGATAAGTTATTGGTCACTCTTGGAATTGTTGGTAGCTTGTTCTAAACCGTTCTAAATATCTCAGCAGGCTGTTTGGCTTTGCTCAACCAATTAGCCCCAAGTTTCCTCATATAAGGACTCTACCTTCTTCAGATATGAGCTTAACTTCCAATAAAGTAGGTAACTGCCTGATATTTACAAAAGAACTTTTTAATATAAAACATGTGCATAAATGATTTTATGTCCGTGTGATTAAAAAAAAAAAAAAAATGGAAACAAATCTTTTTGCATAATTTTTCCATGTATCTCATTACAGATTGTATTTCCTGAAAATTTAATAGACATCAAAGGATGATTGATGCCGGAGATGTCTATATCACACTATATATTTTATAATTATTAGTAAGACTAATATACTCTACTGAATTTCTTTTTCTTTCCCTCTATACTTTTTACGGCGCTTCGACACCTAGGCCATTGGCACCGCCCTCCATGCTCCATGCTCTAAAATAAATTAATGGACATTCCCAAAATTATTTAAATAAATTTTCAAAAGAAAGTTTAGGAGTCTGTGTGTATAGTAACCCTATAGACGGGCAGCAATCTTTATTTGTTTATTAAATTAAGCTGTTCTTTATTTCTTATCGAGGAAAAACTTTCTTATGGTTTTCTTGGTACTTAAGATTACAGATTTCTGCATATATAAAGTTCATGAATAAAGAACTAGGAGGCCCCAGTGGCTATCAGTGTTAGCACTCCATGACTAAGGTAGTGGTTGTTCAATTCTCACAAATGTGGCAGCTTTTCTTTAAAAAAAGGAAGAAAATGTAGGGCCACGAAACATGTAGGGCAAACAACAAATAAAATGGTACAAAAGAAAAAAGAAAGTACTATTTTTTTACCTATGCCACATAAATCTAAAAAATATTTTTCTTTCATTGGTTTGAATTGACAGAAATAAATTATTCTTTATTTAACTTTATTAAAAGTAAATTTAAACTAATGTTGGCGTTGAACTTACACAGAGTGAAATAAATTTTCTAAATTTCTTTCTTTTTTTTTTTATGCTGAATCGACATCTATTAGCGCCGTAAATTGCTTGTTTTTTTAATTTTAACGTCCATTTATTATTAACTACGAATAGCTTGTTATTTGCTAAAATAAGTTAAAGCTAAATCTTTCAGATCCAAACATTTTTAAAAAGTACAACAGCATGCACAACAATTGTATGAACTAGTGGAAATAAGCTAACATAACAACTTCAAAGCTGATTTAAGCTATTTGAATATTTTGTCTAATAGTATCTTCTTCCTTTATGCTGTTCAATTGAGTGTAGTCTATTTTTGTTTCCATATAAAAAGGAGAATTGAGCAATGGAAGAGGGTCATACACAAGTAGCAACTACTCGAGTCAGTATTCAAGCAGGCTGGGCTTCGGACATGAACATCAAGATCCTGTAAGAGACACGTACTCCGATGATTTAAGGATTGCTACACATGCGCTCTCGTCAAGAGGTAACTCATGGAAATAAGACATTTTTATTAAAAGAATTCCTAGAAGAATTGGCTATTTTTAACCCTTACAAGATGGTAACCCGCATGACCTTAGATGCCCGAGGAGGGGAGCCCGTTTCCTGGTTTCACTGCACGGCATTAAAATGGCTGAGGCTCCTCTACCCATCTATTCTCGTTTCTTCTAATATATTTTTGTTATTTCTTTCTTTAAAACGTTTTTCTTATCATTTTCTTATTCTGGGCTTTGTACCAGTCTAAGGGTGCGTTTACACCTGACATTTCTCGCAGGAAATATATCTCAGGTGTCGGATAGATATTCTCTTGAATGTTTACATACTGACAGAAATAGCTAGACATTTATGTCATGGACATGTATACAACAGATCTGGATTTGTTAAAATTTGCAATAAATGTACAGCCCGTTTACACGCAAACATTTGTGTCCTGTGTCGTACATAATCAGTGTTTACATCTGTTGGTACAGAGGTGTCGACAGTATAGCTAGTAGCCAAGATATTTATCTCTGACATTAAATTTTTCTTTTTATAAACAGTGTTTACACCTGATGGTATTGAAGTGTCGACACTTATAGCTTGTGATAGAAATACATAGCTCAGACAGAAATTGTTCGAAGTTTATATTAGTCATAATTTCTGTCTGACTTAAATATCCTGCAATAACTATCAGGTGTAAACACACCCTAAGGCAGACTTAAAAACGTTTTTTTTTTTTTTTTTTTACTTAATTTTTATATTTTGCCATTAGTTTTTTATTTTAAGTTTCAAAATTATATTTTTTTTAATGAAACCAAGTCAAATATGTTGGTGTTAGTATAATACCTAATTTATGTAAACATCAACTGGTAAAACACAAATAAGGCCCTTCAGAGGGACCCGAACTATGCAAAGGGACCTGGTAGTAGAGGTAAATACCCATTTAAAAGGCTCAAACTGCATTTTTAATGAACTCTAGTGGATACAAGAGTCCACCAAACTTACCGATAGATATCATGAAAAGCTGTTACAGGGGTGGCTATCAGTCCCCTAATGAAGAAATGGCATTGTCACAAAAGTGGCTATCAGGCCATGGGACATGCCGGCCCGTTGTCACAAAAGTAGCTATCAGGCCACAGAGCATGCATGCTCGTCACAACAGTGGCTATCAGGCCACTGGGCATGCTGGCCCGGTGTCTCGAAAGTGACAATCAGTCTCGAATGGTTTACTGTGAGACTTATATTAATTAATCATGATGATTAGATAGTTAGCCGTCGAGGTGATAAGTAAAGATGGAATGGTTGGGATTCGGCTAAATAAACCTCAATATGATTTTGTTTTAAAAAATCTATATTTCGGACGTTTCGGCTACTCATTGGTAGCCTTCGTCAGCTAAAATGACAAAAAAAAGACATTAATACAAAAACAAAAAAAAATTATAATTGTGATAGGTAACAGAACTATAGATACAATTAACTTATAAAAGAACATATCGTCTTGAATTCTTAGAATGAGTAGAATGAAAAAGTAAATAGGTACAATAATTGATTTTAATAGTAATTAGTAACGTTAATTGATTTTACAAAGAAATAAGAAACTACATACCAATGACAAATATAGTAGCTAATAGTAACATTAATTAATTTTACAAATAAATAAGATACTACATACCAATAGAAATGCCGAGCGGCAGAGGAAGACCAAGGTTGGCAATTAAGTAACCATTGTAGATTGTCTAAGGAGAAAGGAATCTACTGGGGTATAAGTAAGTGAAAACAGCAGGTGGTGGGAGAAATGTCTGTAAGGATCAAAAGGAATGTTTATGACATTTTTATGACAGGAAAGGAGAAAAAGGTGTTAATGGAAGGATACCCAAGGGGCATGGTAAAAATCTAGGTGGGAGGTCGGGAGAGTATTTGGAAAATATTAGCGTACATAGGAGAAATGCCTTGTTGGTCAGTTTTGTAGTTTATATTGTTTTTGTTTAAGTTTATGTGTACACATTCCAAGATCTGTAGTCTTTTTTTGTTTCGTTGTGTAGAAAGAATTTTCGTGTCGTCGAAGTTAAAAGTGTGTTTTTGTGTAATGGCGTGTTTTGCAAGTGCAGATTTATCTATTTCTTTATTCGTGATGGTTCGTTTATGTTGTGTAAGACGTGAGTGAATGTCATTTATGGTTTCTCCTATGTATACACCATTACAGGAAGGGGTTTGGCAAGGGACTTGGTAAACACAACGGGTGGTTTGTTCAAAAGGGATGGGATCTTTGAGTTTGTTGGTAGTTTTCAAACCAAAATTTAGGGAAGGGTAGGATTTTTTTATTGTCTTTGTAAGTTTATCAGTCAGTCCAGGTGTAAATGGTAGAGATCGGAACATTTGGGAACTGGGAGTTAGGGAAGAATTGGGGGAGACAGTGTTGGAAGGTTGGGATTTTACTTTTTTAACAAGGGATTTTATGAGGTTGGGGGGAAATTGGTTGCGTGCCAATATATCTGAGGCGATATTAATATTTTTATTGTGGAAGGAAGCATGGGATAGGGAGAGGACTCGGCGAAGGAGATTTCTGGCTACATTAATCTTGAGGTGGTAAGGATGGGATGAATGAAATATGAAATGGGGACTGATAGCCACCCCTGTAACACCTTTTGATCCTTACCGACATTTCTCCCACCACCTGCTGTTTTCACTTACTTATACCCCAGTAGATTCCTTTCTCCTTAGACACTCTACAATGGTTACTTAATTGCCAACCTTGGTCTTCCTCTGCCGCTCGGCATTTCTATTGGTATGTAGTATCTTATTTATTTGTAAAATTAATTAATGTTACTATTAGCTACTATATTTGTCATTGGTATGTAGTTTCTTATTTCTTTGTAAAATCAATTAACGTTACTAATTACTATTAAAATCAATTATTGTACCTATTTACTTTTTCATTCTACTCATTCTAAGAATTCAAGACGATATGTTCTTTTATAAGTTAATTGTATCTATAGTTCTGTTACCTATCACAATTATAATTTTTTTTTTGTTTTTGTATTAATGTCTTTTTTTGTAATTTTAGCTGACGAAGGCTACCAATGAGTAGCCGAAACGTCCGAAATATAGATTTTTTAAAACAAAATCATATTGAGGTTTATTTAGCCGAATCCCAACCATTCCATCTTTACTTATATTAATTAATTCCGAAGAAATCATTGACAGTGGAGATTAATCATAGTCAAGGTGTAGATTGTCAGTGTTCGGTCATAATAGTTAATGAAATCTCTTTAAAATAAAACTGAGCTTACATTTATTACTTACACTGCTAAAATTTCAGCTTGAATTTCAAGCTTTCATCAGGCTTTTACAAAAATGAAAGGCTGAGTGAGCCCATGGATAGCACACATTCAGTTCCTGAAATGATGAGCCTAGTTGATAAAATCTTTAGCATGGATGTTCTCCATTGCCTTTCCCAATTATTTCATTGTTTATATTTTAATAAACTCGGAAGGAATGTAGCTATTAAGGTAGGACTCATGAAAGAATTTTTATTCATTCAGTTGTGGTTCACAGTTTTGTGAATGTAACTTGTGGAGGTAGGTGAGAATCACCAACTACTTCTAAAAAGTTATTGTTTCATTTTCAATATTTTTGCATTAATTTTAAATTATTGTAAACATGTTCAGTAATATGTTTCATATGAACCAGATATTTGTTACTCAAATGCTCTTATGTCATAATTTTCAATTTGGACAGCATAGTAAAACATTTATATTGGGCTGTGTATTAACCCTTTCATTGCTGGCGAATGAAGTTACACACAGCACCCGGTACGCTTGATGCTTGTCAATCTAGCTTCCCCCGTACACTCACCAATCTCTTCTCATCTCGACCTCACTACCGTCTGACTCTCGTTTTCCTCAACATTCTCTAGTTATAGATTTGGAATTATTAACTTATAATGTCAAATGTCTTTTATAGTGGTAATTTTATACTTAACTAAAAGAAATTTTCTATCATGGAAATGAATCTGAAGAAATAACCCCAAAATCATTGTCTGTGCTTTCCTGGAGCATTTGCCTTCGTCTACATCTCTTAGTCTGACCGAAAACGAGGTGCATCGATTGTAGGACTTTACATTTTTTTTAATAGATATTAATATAATGGCACAATGCATAATTTCAATTAATATACAAAGACGATTTGATGAAATTGAAAATTATATATTTGAAGAGCAGGGTGAAGCTCTATTTGTAAACAATAAAATTAACACAACTAGCAATCACAAGTTAATTGAGGTATAAACCTCTGTTACTTTAACCTTTAGAGAAAAATAGTCATTACAGTTTCTAAAAATGCCCAGAAAATTTAATGGAATGCATTATTTCGTTATTTCTTTAGATGCTTCTGGGATAAGACATTGATCTATGACGTGGATTTAATCAACCTGAGAATACTCCTTATTCACACTAGGTCCCACTGATTTTATACGCGTTAATAGCACTAGGCCAGAAAAGCAACAGAGGGGGCTAATTCAGCCCACAAGTTATCTCCTGTGGAGCATCAGGGGCATCGACAGTGGAACACGAGTTACCTCATGTAGAGCGTCTGTGGCCCTGCTAGTCGAACACGACTTAACTCGTTCAGGGCAATGAAAGTGTTAACAAAAAAGTCATCTTACAAAATAAATACATTGCCTCGGGTTTTAAATTCAGATCTAATTGCCTCACAACTTACAGATAAATGACTGAAACATTTATAAACAACAGTGTTTAATTTTTCTTTGTAAAATTCCTTACTTTGTTTAGGTAATATCTATGATGATAATTTTGCCGAAAGCAACCATGTATCTGCTCATCGAAACCACTGCTTTCATGCTAATCCTTCAGCTCCAGTTATTCAATCAGACCCATCTGAGGTCTACAAACAAACAGGTATTTATTTTAGTTTTCCTTAATGGGTTCTTTTATTGAAACCAATGTATTTACTTGGTACCAAATGTGAAAATATATAAACAATAATTGAAAAACTTCAAGGTCCAATCACAGTTTTCCTTTTTGTGATTTGAGTCTAATTGGCTAGGCATTCGAGCATAAAAAGTGAGAATATTTATTCTCATCCCAGCCTGACCAGTTAATTTTTCTTATAAATAAAAAAATTGAAAGTTTAATTATGTCTGGCGTATGTCGTCCTGTGTATTAGTCAGTGGTTTAATAAATTATAAATTATTGTTGTAGATTTTAATGGCACTGATCAAATTAAAGTTTTATATGAAGTTAGACTTCGAGAAATCGAACGACTGTCCAAGGAGCTAGAAGCAGAAAAAGAAGAAAAAGACGGGATTCTTCGGAAATTAGCTGTTTGCGAGCATGACAAGAAGAATTTGGAAATAAGTCTGAACGCTACTAAAACATTATTAGGTATGTAGAGGTTTAATTATTTATCGCCTTTAGAAAAAAAATAAGCTTATTATTATTACTTATTAAAATATCATCAAGTTTCTTTCTTCACTTTTTCATTTACCAAACGTTTAGACTGATATGGGACTGCTGGCTCTGTAGCATATATGGAGTGCCATTTCCTGCCCTAGGTGCCAGGTCCATAGAATATTGGAGTTGGAAAAAACTAATATCTTGGGGATATTATCTTGCATAAACTTTTTTAATAGATTTTGTGGTTAATTTGAAAAAAATACATAAGAAATTTGAAAAAAAAACAAAAAAAACAAAGTGGCATATGAGGGTACATTCAAATAAGGAAGGCATCAGTGAATTTGTTAAATTATTAATGCTTTTACGAACAATTTGTATAAACATTTTGCTCTTTTTCAGCTGAGAGTAGAAAAAAAATTAGTGAACTTGAAAATGAAATCACAAGTTTACAAGAAAACATTAAAGGACTTGAAAGATCAAAAGATGAGGTAATTTACGAGTAAAATAAGTATTATTCTATTTTTTTAGAATTCTATTAATATTTTATTTTCAACATAAAATTTATGAGTTTGGTTTTGAGCGGCTGAAAACTAAATTAAGTACCAGATTAAGTCGAACCCGGGGGTTAGCTCAGTAGTAGAGCACTGGACTAATAAGTTGGAGGACCTGAGTTCAAATCCCGAGCAAGCACTAAAGATTTTCTCTTCTAGTGTCTTCGTTCATGGGTTGAATTCGGCCTCCCTGACCGTCCGTAGGCCAACCCAGCCTTTAATAAATTTATCAATGGGTACCTTGGGTGCTAATGACTCTAGCAGTCGAAGCAGCCAAGGGCAAAATCAGGCGGCCGGAGCATAGTACTGACCACGCTATCACCCTAGTGTGCTGTATGGTCATGAATCAGATACCTCTATAGTATCTGCCCCTCAGGGCCCTTGTGGCCTGTTACGGGACTGATTTTTTTTTTTTAAGTCAAACTTGTTACTGAAAGATCTGGCCTAAACAAAATTACATCTACTTACTATTGGTAATTCACTAAGGACATCGAATGACAGGTAGACAGAATGGACAAAAGAAGAAAGTAAACTAAGACAAACAAAACAGGAGCCTGGTTAGAAAAAAGACAAACAACAAGGGAACAAATTATTTTTATCACGCTTCGAATTAGACACGCTTTACTTACTCATTATTACCCCATTGGAAAGGTGACACGGTGCACACACTGTAGAAAAGTTCTTACAATTAAACATATACTTACTAACTGCAGACCACGAGACCATTCACCAGTTCCATATGACTTACTAACTGAAAACAGCCTGCACATTAATATGATTATAAAATATTTGACAAATTTAACTATTTATTCAGCATTAAAAAATTAAAAATAATGGAAAGCATTTGAGATCAATAAATTCAAATAAAATTGTCAATACTTAAAGTTGTGTGTTTATGTTTTTTTAGTATTTATTTTATTATTTTTTAATCTATATTCATAATTTATATATATACAGTGAAACATGGATCATTCAAACTTTGATAATTCAAAATTGTCTTTAATTCGAATATTTCTCTCGGCCCCTAGAATTTAGGGCATAAACAATGTAAAAAAATTGTGGTTAATTCGAATAAAATGTTGGATAATTCAAATTTTTTACAAGTCTGTACCTCCAATGGCAGTGGACAGAGAGAGTCCATCGCAGTCGATCTTAAATATTCTCCCCTCGAGTAAGAAGGATAGTGAGATACGATCTTAAATATTCTCCCCTCGAGTAAGAAGGATAGTGAGATATGGATGTAGGGATGTAGGGGTTCCGGGACAAGCAGTCTCATAGTCTAGTTCTTGGAATCTAGGAGTTCTGCAAAGTGGTGGGTCACGTTTCCTCCCTTCCAGGGGTTGCTATAATTACATCCTGTCATTTTATCCTCGAATTCCCTCCCACCATCCCTCTGATCTTCATTTCTTATTCAGTTATAAGTCAACCAGCGCCTGATAAAAAATAAATCTGATTTATTGTTTGTGCCTTGAATTTCTGGTGTACAGTGGAGTTCAGTGAGTTGTTGATGTAAGATGTCGAAGCCTAGAAGTTATAAAACTTTAACGTTGTCAGAGGAAATAGCTGCAATTAAAGAAGTTGAAAAAGAAATAAAGAAAAAATCTGAAATTGCCAAGGACTTAGGAATTCCTCCTAACACTTTAACATCATATCTGAAAAATTAAGGAAAATTCTTGCCCATGAAAATGAATTTTTTTTTTCAAAACAATAGACTTTTATTTTTACTTTTTTGATAAATTATTTATTACTTGTGTACGTAATCATCAATTCATGAAATGTTCGTTTTTCTTTAAATAAAATGTATTTTTTTTTTAAATTAAAAAATGTGAAAAAATGAAGTTCGATTTTTTAGCCCTTTGTTTTCAAAAACTTTTGTAATTCGAATTTTGGATAATTCAAACTTTTTTATCGGTCCCTAGGGGTTCGAATTATCCAAATTCTACTATATATATATATATATATATATATATATATATATATATATATATATATATATATATATATATATATATTGATTATTTCATTCTCTGTCCATTTCAGTTTATAGCTTCATTGAAGGCTTGAAATTCATGCTGGACATTGACAATAAAAACTTACTTTTATTTAAAATGAAGTTTTATTAACTGAACCACGACTATCTCGACCTTGGTCATTGAATGAACTTAGCTTAATGGATTATTTTTGTTTATTCACTGGGAATTTTAAGTGTAGAGGAAGGAATACCTGCATAATTTTGCATCAGCCTAATGCAAGTATCATATGTTCTCATAATTTTATTCTTAATGTTTTAGGTTCGCAGTGAATTAGAAATCACAAAATCACAACTTTATCATGAAAAGCAGAAGTACCATGCCTTGGAGAGATCTGACTTGAATGCTAAAAGGGAGAAGCAGATGGATTTGGTCATAGAATCCTTGAAATCAAACCATAGGTCAGAAATAAATATTCTTCAGCAGCAACTTGATGCAGCTCTAGAGCGAATTAATAAAAAGGTTTGACTGTGAATTCATTCTATAAAAATGTTTTCCCCCAAAGAATAGGGTCAACGCAATATAATAATTACACTAAATAAAATAAATGTATTACTTCAATTGAGATTTTAAAATTACAGTAGACTCTCCCTTATCCGTTGCACTCTCTCTAATCCGGCGGTCACCAAGCGGAATGAGTGACAGATCTCAGAACTCACGGAGCTAGACCGCCTTGAGGGTTCCTAGAAAACCTTCCCTTCCTAGCTAGCAAAACATTTGTTCCGTTGTATTTCATTGAATGGACGCCAAAGAAGGCATATATGTTTCGTTTTAGAAGATGGAACTTGTGTTTCTACTAAGAAAATAATTTTTTCTACAGGGGCACCTCCAGCTGGAACACCTGATATACACCAGCAAGAACTTACATATTTTGAATTTATTTTATAATTTGGTATCTAAATTTTACTTAAATGTGTAATATTAGAAATGGTTAATATTATTATATCCTCAAATAATAATGTTTTTTCAAATACATAAGTGACCGCTTCTAAGTGAGTTCTCTAATCCGACTGTACCCTGGTCCCGACTATGCCGGATTAGGGAGAGTCTACTGTATGTTTCTAGAGGCCCGTTACCAAGGCGTGAGCACTCTGTGCTTTAGGTTGTGGGTTAAATTCTCATAAGGATAGCTTGGCCTCCAAAAATTCTGTGTCAATTATAAATGGACTAGCTGTTACCCGGTGTGCCATGCTACACCTACTTTCTGCGTCTAGAAAAGCAAAAATAAATTCGAAACCAAATAAATAATATTAAAATCTTATGTCGCAAATCAGTAACTGTTCAGTTAACAGTTTCGAATGTGTGACCTCCAAACCGTGAGTCCTAAACTATTGTGACCAAGCCTACAACACTCCCTGGATCAAGATCTATTAGTGTGTTAAGTTTGATCAAAATCGGTCCAACGGTGTGGATTTGTATAAGGAAAAAACATACAGACAGACAGCTGATAGACATTTTCGACCTTGCCCGGATCAATACCTACCTGTGTGCAAAGTTTGATCAAAATCTGTCAAACTATGTAGATTTGTATAAGGAACAAAGATGCAGACAGACAGCTGGTAGCTGGCCTACGAGACTCCTCGGATCAAGACCTACCCGTGTGCCAAGTTTGATCAATATCGGCCAAACGGTGTGGAATTGTATAAGGAATAAACAGATAGACACGTGATTTTTTTATATATAGATGTTAACATTTAAATAAAATTATGTTTTAGGAAGACGATTATAATGCCCTTGAAAAGAAATTGGAAGAAATGAGTCAGAAGCATGCGGAGAGTTTATTGAATAAATGTGATTCGGCAATGAGGCAAGAGGCAACAGTGAAAGCACTTCTAGATGAAGCTAATAAAGAAAAATTAGAACTCATGAAAAAAATCAACTCGCTTCAGGTATATTTCTATATCATTTATCTAGTTAATTTTTTTCTGTTGCTTCTCATTGAGCTTTGTGAAAGACAATTTAGTGGGGAATTGACATTGCACTCTTTAACGTGTCATTTCACAGAAGTAGAATACTTGATCTTTTCGTACACTAGCTGTGCTGAATTAACAAATTTTGTGTAATTGTAGAAAAAATCTTCATTTTCACATAACTTTATTCTAGATTTAATAAATGAATGTTCATATTTGTTTTTGGCATTTGTTTTAATTGTTTTTTATAAACAGTAGAAATATTATGGCTTGTATTATTTTTAATCTTTCGATACAAAGATTAAAAGAATGTTTGTATAAGCTATCTAACTCAGTATTAGACTTTCATTAGGTCAAATGAAACTGCTTGATTTTTATTTTCATGTTATAAAGCTTTTATGAGTGTATTTTCGCCTGAACCGCAATAGAAGTTAAAATATAAATGTTTACCTGTATGCCTTAATTTTTGTTATTTACTTTTTTTTTTATTTATTTAATTATTTTTTTTATGGCACACTAACCACTAGTCTAGTGCTGTTTTTGTTCTTGTTCAACAATACTAGCTAATATATCAAACAACATTCTGATCTAGGAGGCCTTAGTGAGTGCTAAGGCGTATGCACTCCGTGCCTAATTTCGTGGGTTTGATTTCTAACAAAAAAAGAAAAGGCATCAGCTCTATCCTGGCTAGAAAAGGGTGATATCCTGTCCTAAAGTTCGTTTTAAATAATAAATGGACGCTAAAATTTAAATTTAAACATTCTTAACTAATATTTAAAAGCGGTACCTATTTACCAGAAATGTTTTTAGATTAATGAATAAGCTAGTTAAAGAAATCTAAAAGAGATAGACGTTTTCATATTGAATGTATTGGAATTAGATAGTTTTAGCTCATCCCTCAACAATATCTTAATTATAATAAGTTGATATTTTTATAACTACTTCTTATTTGTGTACGTTGGACAGTGAAGCACACTAGAATAGGTTTAAAAATGCACTGAAAAACATTGCTCAACCCTAGTGTTCTAAATAAAATATTTAGTTTAATAAGCCAGCACACTATGCTTTGTCCTTTCATTTAATTTTATATATTACTCAATTCTCTCAGAACCCGTAGCGTAATGATTCTAATTGTGAACCTTGGAAGAGAAAGGGTGAATCTGAAAAATCAACTTTTTTTAAATTTTATTTTCTGAGTCAGAAAGATGTAGGTAGCACGACGCTTCACCTTGTTTCTCTGGTTCACCTTTAATTCTCTCACAGTTTCAAGTTAAAGTGAATTGCACCATCATCTATGAAAAATTCAATGTCCAATTTCAAGGGCGAATCCTGGTCTGAAACTCGCCTCCTAGCATTTTGTTACACATAAATCACTCGTATAAATAGAAATTAAAACATTGAATTTCGATTGCATACTTTTTCAATCAGGTTTATGAATCAGCATTCCATAGAGTAAACATTCACCCTTGCTATCCTGAAGCACTTTCAGAACTTTGACTACGATTTCCTAACATCCGGATTTCGTGATTTGTCCTTTCTCCTCCAGCGTCCTGATATGATATATTTGATTCTCACTTGAATTCATGATATCAGTAAATACAGGAGCTACTAAGTAAAACTGTGCCAACATGGCCGGTGACCCCTACGTATTGCCATAGTTTTTTTTTTTTTTTTTTTTTGTGTGTTTTCAGCCAGTAGGCAATCATTAAACAATTTTAACACTGCCATAATTTTTAATATAACTGATAACTAAAGTGTTAATTAGGCTGTTCAAATAAACTACATTCCAATATTTATTTTTTTTCAGCATGAATGTAATATGCTGAGAAATGATCTCGAACAGTATGACTCATTCCCTCAGTTAAGGTTAAATGAAAATAGTTCGACTGATGAAAAGGAGACAGATTCTTTTATTCTGTTGAGTTCTGGCTGGAAATCTGAATCGAAGAAGAAAGGAATGAACTTGACCCATACTGATCTCGTAAATAAATTGAAAGAAGAGCTTCATCGAGCATTGATGGGTAAGCAATTATTTATATTCAATGCTCTTTGGTGGGGAGGAGAGATTAAACTTTCTTTAATGTATTTTTTTTTTTTTTTTTTTTTTTTTTTTTTTTTTTTTTTTTTTTTTTTTTTTTTGGTGCATCTATTTCCAGGATCATTAGCACCATTGTGAATTGTTTCATTTTTAACATATGATGGAACAATTCTCACGAGGCTTAATATATAAGCCGAGTTTATATATAACTTACTTCTAACTCTAATACTAAAGGTACTATGTATAATGTGTGTTAGTTCCCTTTTAACATATATCAGAACTAACGTTAATCATAGATCTAAGCCTAAAGAGTATATTTACATCATAGATCTAAGCCTAAAGAGTATATTTACATATTTACATTTCAAAACACATTCACGATTATACACATGAAACAGAACACACATACACACACACGCATAATAAATACAATTACTCTCTACATTTATACCAACGCTAAACACACACATACAATAAATGCTTCCATTCTAACAAAATAAATAAGTCAAAAATAATATTTTTTTTAACAGTTCTAAAACATTTAGTCACTACTTAACCTAAATCTGATTATAGAGCTTTAATTCTTTCAAATATGCTATTATTTTTTTCACAGATGTTTCTCTTTTCGACAACAGGTCTTTTAGGGCAATAGGGAGTTGGTGTCGCTCCCTAGCCTCTCTGAGTGCTGGGCAGTCCACAAGAATATGCCGAACATCGAGAATGCCGTCACATTTCTCACACTGTGGTCTGCGTCTTCCTACCAGATGATGCCCATGCGTGAGGCGGGTATGGCCGATCCGTAATCGGGTTATTACCACGTCTTCACGCCTGTGCACACCAGCAGTCAGACTCCCAGTTATGACACTATCCTCGATGTTCTTCAAGAATAAGTCTCTGTTACTGTATTCTTCCTGCCACTTTTTCTTAACGAGGTTTCTCAGGGATACTTTTTCATCGTCCAGATGAACTGGATAGGCAGGATCCTCAGCAGATGCAGATGAAGCCTGCCTCGCCAGCTCATCGGCCTTTTCATTCCCTTCAATATTAACATGTCCAGGGACCCACAGGAATGTTACCGCATTTCCGCGGAGGGTGAGATCATTTAATAGAATTAATATTTCAAGCAATAGTGGATCTCTCGTAAATTTATTATTCATTGCGGCAAGAGAGCTATGAGAATCGGTACACAATAAGAGATTCTGTTTCTCATAATGTTCACATTTTTCTAATGCTATTTTAATCGCTATTAACTCCGCATGGAAGATATTAGTATTTTTATGTAGAGGGACTGCAAATTGTGTTTGGTTATTGATGAATACCCCACACCCAGTACCTGTTGCCGTTTTGGAGCCATCTGTGAAAATTAAAATATATTCTCTATAAAATTGTAGTCTTTCAAGGAAAACCTTTTTATATATGCGCGAAGCTGTGTCTTGTTTCCCGAAACTAGCCAGCGTGAGGTCTATTTGAGGGTCTGGGAGCATCCATGGACTCACGATCGGTGTTCGCACATCCATTAGACACACCCAGGCCCCGCCATAATTACACAAGGTTTCTTGTGCCCTCACTGCCAATGGCCTGGTTACAGATCGCCTAAAACTGAATTCATCTGATACAATATTATCTTTCATTGCTGGTTCCATAAAATGACCAGTTTTTGCTCGTACCGATAAAGTGTAAGAGAGCGTCATCAGATTTCTTCTATGCTCGGGAGGCAAATGGCCTGCTTCCACATAGATAGAATCTAATGGGCTCGTACGAAAAGCTCCGATCGCAGATCGCAACCCTGCATTATACAGCCTATCAAGCTGTTTGAGCCACGATCTGCGAGCAGAGCCATATACAGCACATCCATAATCGACTCTGGACCTAATTAGAGCATCGAATATCTTTAACAAAATGGATTTCTCCGCACCCCACTGCAATCTTGACAAGGCCTTTAAAACATTTAAAGACGACTCACACTTTTGTATAATATGATTTATGTGGGGTTTCCATCTTAGTTTGTTATCCATTATAAGACCCAGAAATTTATGTTCCTCTCTGAAGTTTACCTCGCAATCACCCAGCGTTAGGCGTGGATGATTGCGAGGTCGCCGAAGCCTACAGAAGTGCAGAGCCACAGTTTTCTCTAGAGAAAACGTGAACCCTCGCCGGGTCGCAGCATCGTAAACCCCGTCAACTGCCTCCTGTAATCTGTCGGCTCCGACAACTTCCGCTGGATGGGTCTCAAAGAGAGCGAGATCATCTGCGTAGAGAGATCGGCCAATCTCTGCATCTATGTTGTCAGCTATGCCATTTATTGCAACAAGAAACAGGGTGACGCTGAGGATCGATCCTTGTGGGACTCCGGTTTCCTGCACCTTGATGGGGGACAGGGCATCGCCAATTCGTACCCTAAAGGTTCTTCCTGAAAGGAAGCTCCTCAGGAAAAGAGGCAATCTGCCCCTGAACCCCCATCCATGCAGACGTCGAAGAATGTCATGCCTCCATGCTCTGTCATACGCCTGCTTCATGTCGAAAAAAATGGCTGTCATATGCTGGCGCGAAAAAAATGCTCTTTGAATATAATGCTCTAAGAGTGACAACTGGTCTTGAGTCGAAAAACCTTGTCTGAATCCAGCTTGGTACTTCGATAAGAGGTTATATTTTTCCAATCCGTGAATTAGCCGATAGTTCACCATAGACTCCAGAAGCTTTCCCATACAACAGAGGAGTGAGATGGGTCTATAGCTTCCTGGATTCATAGGGTCCTTACCGGGTTTCAGGATTGGAACAATAATCGATTCTTTCCAAGCAGCTGGAAACTCTCCATTGGTCCAGAGTCGATTATACAGTTCTAGCATCTTAAGTTTCCCTTCTTCTGTGAGATTTTGTAACATTTCATAGGGCATTCCATCGCATCCAGAAGATGTTTTCTGGGATGCAGCCTGGAGAGCCCTGTTTAATTCATCCATTTTAAAAGCAGTATTATAGTCTTGGGAGACGTCGTTTACCGGTCCGAAGTCTAGAGGAATAGCCTCCTCAGTGTCTTTAATACGACGGAAGTCTTCCGTATAAAGTTCTAGGCCAAATGCGGAGAAGAAATAATCAGCAAACACATCAGCGACAGCTTGAGCGTCGCTAATGTAACTGCCCTCACTGAACAGAATAGGGGTTTGGTTTCCTGTTTTCCTCCCCCCCATCGCTCTGATTTTCCTCCAGACTTCGGACGGTGACGCATCTTTTGTCATAGTGCTGACATAAGATGCCCATGACTCCCTTTTTTTCTTTATTTTTAATCGGCGCTCAACTGCTCTAGCCTTCTTAAATGCTATCAAGTTAACCTCGGAAGGATGTCTTTTGAAGCGATTAAACGCTTTCTTTTTCGTTCTGTTAGCCTCCCAACATTCCTCATCCCACCAGGGTACTGGGATTTTCCTTGGGCAAGATGAGGTAAGAGGGACTGCCTTCCGTGCTGCATTATTAATAGATCTTGATAGCTCTTGCAGCGCCTTTTCTGTTGTATCTGCTGAGTCGGGAACAACAAACGATTCCCTATACTTATCCCAATTAGCCTTTTTTATATTCCATTTCTTCGGTTTTCTATGTTCGTTGTATCTGCCAGCCAAGGTAACTAGAATAGGAAAATGATCTGATCGGTGCAGATCACTAAGAATATTCCATGACAAGTGCCTTATTACAGAGCTGCTTGTGATGGTAAGATCTATGGCATCCAATGATCCTGAGGATTCACAAAAATGGGTCGGAGATCCATCATTAACGACCAGGAGGTCCATCTCCTCAAGCATCTCATATAGCAGACGACCTTGAGGAGTAGAGCGCCTTGATCCCCACGCTATGTGGTGCGTGTTAAAATCTCCGAACACCATTACAGGTGGAGGTAATTGCTCTATAGTATTTTTAACGTCTCTAATATCGTACGCTCTGCCATCCGGGAGATACAACGAACATATACTAGCATCAATCGGGAATCTCAGTCGGACCGCGACTGCTTGTAGCCGTGTGTCTAATCTTATAGGCTGAGCACCAAGGCTTTGCAAGGTGTACAATGCCACACCTCCGTGGCTTCGTCCAACCGGCAAAACCGTGGGCTCTTTATGGACACAGTCGTACCCTGCCAAAGGCCTGGCAAAATCCGCAGGAAACTTAGTTTCCTGAAGGGCCACGACCGATGAACTGTACGTTTTTAATAAAAAGCGTAGTTCGTCGCTGTGCTCAGAAAATCCTCTAATATTCCATTGAAGAAATTTGTTTAATTGGGTCATGTTAAAAACATATGTAGATCGCTATTGCCCCGTCTCAGCAGACTGTTTTTTGGACCTATGTTTTCGTCCTTTGGGTCTTCCTTTCTTTCTGCCAGGCGTGAATTGATTCATGCCCTCATCCCCCGTATCTTCGACGCCATCAGCATCGGAGATCGAGGGAGTCCGCACGGGTCCACTCACGCCTTTTTCGATCATTTTTGGGGGAATTTTATTTCCCATTTCATTGTTTCCATCCACCGAAGTGAATGAAGCAGAAGGGAGGGTGAGGGAGGGTTGAGGGGGTGGTAAATCAGGGATGGAAGGGGAAGGGGGTAGGGTGGAGAGGGCCACGGGGGAAGGAGAAGGTATGGGGGGGTTTAAGGGAGGTTGAGGGTCTTTACTTTTCTTTGAAGCACTAACTTTAGAATTTTTTTTCAATTCACTGTCACTTTTAACAGCACTGGAGTAGGTGCCTCTCCAGGCATAAGAGGTGCTGTTTACTAACGCTCTTGCTTGAGGAAACGTGAGTTCTTTTATTTCCGTCCTCATTTTCATTATCTCCTTCTCTATTTTATATTCCATGCATTCCCTTGATCGAGAATCATGGGGCCCATTGCAGTTTGGACATTTGGCGGGTGACGGACAAGGACTTCCACTGTGTGATGGATAACCACAAGTACAAATCTCTTGTGCCGATTTACATCTTACCGCCGAGTGTCCAAACTTCTGACATCTGAAGCACCTCAAGGGCGGAGGAATGTACGGACGCACTTTCAACTTATAAAAGGCCGCTTGGATACTAGAAGGGAGCTCAGGTTGATCGAACGTGAGCATCACGCTTCCAGTAAACTCCAGCCTGTCTTCGCCAGTCGGAGATCTTCTCTTGCGAAAAAATCTACGAACGGCGATTACACCTTGGTCTTTCAGACCCTCACGTATTTCCTCGTCCGAGGAGTGTTCCAGGTCAAAACAAGTTATCATTCCTCTGGATGAATTCAGTGTCTTATGCAATTCTGCTTTAACACTGAAATCACCCAGGGTCTTTCCGTTCATGATTCTGACGGATTGCTCCCCGCTGGCTGCTTCAACCAGCAATGAGCCACCCGACATTTTACTGATCCCCATTACTGTACCGTAAGCCTGGAAAATTAATTTATTGATAAGAAAAGGAGACACTTTTGAAAATGAGTCTCCATCCATCCTGCTTATGACAATGAATTTAGCAAATTTTTGTGCTTTTCTGATAGGCAAATCCTCAATAAATCGTCTTTTCTCTCGTTTCACCCTCTTTTTCTCGGGAGACTTTGTTGGAGTTCGGTATGGCTCCAAAGTATACCGAGAAGGAGAGGAGAGTGCGTTTTCATTATCTTTATTCTGGGTTTGAATATTATTTTCAGCACCCGAATTTGATAAGACACATGTCCCCGAAGCACCCTGCGGTGTTTCCAGGTCCACGTTTCCACTGGAGTTGGGTAAGTCCATGTCCATGCCAAGGTCTCTCAGAGGGGCCTGCTTACCCTCTGAGTTATCCAATAAGGGGAGTCCGGCTTTTTCCGTTCTAGTACTTGTAGGAAATTGGGTTTAGGTGACTCAGACCCCTAATCCTCGTCACCGAGTCTGCTGGTGGGGCTGCCACCTAGGCCGGCAGACCGACGCAGTTCCTCCCGAAGGAGAGGATCCGCTCAGCAGGGGAGGTGTCCCTGCCTCATCACGAATCCCCGCCTCTGCTTTTCGCCGTTCATGTACTGCACAAGAACGTTGCCCAGGGGGTACCACGGGGAGGAAAAGCAGTAGGCGTTGACGGGAATCAGGTATACTAGGAGATGCTAAGCAGTGGAATAGGGCACTATAGCTTAGCAGAGCTCCCATAAGAAGTCGGACGGCTCCCATATCCACACGTCCGCTCCAGCAACCCTTTAGCCCGCCCATTTACCCCCCTCTTTAATGTATTGTTTCAAATTTATTTATATATAATTTGACTGGGATTTGAACCCAGCCCTCCCGTTTTATGCCCCAGTTCCTTATCAATTTTATGTTTTGTATCGTGCCTGATATAAGTGACGTTTTATTATTTATTATTTTATATAGCTGAATTTTCTAAAAAGTGAAGATTTGTTGAAAATTGTCACAGTGAAGGCTTATGTAGTTCTTTATATTACACAATAGCTTAATCAAAATATTTGTATATACATTTTTCCAAGTTTGACAACATCTTGAGTGATTTTACAAGTACAATTCACAAAAATACCCAAGAAATATTGATATTTCATCTACCGTTAGTTATACAGATTTATTAAAAAAAAATAATCTATTATATAAAAATGAATTGCTAAATGTGTTGGTAAGCGCAAATCTCGAGAACAACATCGGTTCTTATGGAGAGAAAAATTTTAAAAAATTGCCCGAAAAAGTCTAAAAACAACACTTTTCGGGTCTTTTTCACTTCCTTAACGCAAATTCATTTTTAAATAAAAACATATGTTCTCAATTATAATATTTTTAACAGTTAACGTATTAGGTTTTTTGTGTATAAGCAAAAAAAAAAATTAAAAAAATAAGAACAAGTAATCACTAGGTGACAATAGAATCACATGTTAATAATGCAATTTAAATTAATTTATATTTGCGTTAACGAAGTAAAAAATACCCCACTTTTCTATATTCCCATACAAAAGATTCGTAATAATACTTAAAGGTCAATTAGAACTTTAATACCATACCATAAAGTTTAAGTGTTAGTGGAGGTGTTCTGGGAAGGCAAAACAATTGAGTGACATTAGTTTCGTATAAATATTAATGTCAATATTTGTCAAATTTTATACGATAGTAACATTACTCAAAAACAAATTGTCTATGGTAAAATGTAAATGATGTGTGGTAAAATATTATTTGAAATTTAAACATCTCTTTGCTGTGTATCTATAATATTACTGAATCTAAAAGCCACAAATTTCTATAAAATTACTAAAGTGTTGTGTGTTTGTGACTTACTAAATATGCCTCCTATAAGGCGGCGGACAAATTTAGGCAGAAGAACCCAGACAAATGCAAAGAATCAGATTAATTATCAATCTAATTGTACTGCCCAGGAACGTGAAGATCGCAATGAATGTGAAAGAATTCGGTTAAGACAAACCCGTGAAGCGCGACATTCGACTAATAATGGTGCAAGTTTGAATCGAGCAGCTGTCAATTGATTACAGTGCCTGCAGCTGTGTTGCTATTGGACCTATGAACTCAGTTTGACTATAAACAAATCCCAGGGGCAGTCATTAAGTGTTTGTGGTATTAATGTAGAAAACCCATTTTTCTCGCATGGTCAATAGTATGTTGCCTGTTCCCGTGTTGGAAAACCATCAGCACTGTTTGTTTACGCGACCGGCAATGAAACAAAAAATATCGTGTACCATTAAGTACTACAATAAAAATGGTACTTAATTAAGAATAAGTAAATATAAAATGAAATATAATAAGTAGGAATCATAATAAGAAATCTGATATTGTAATTTTCATTGTGATTTTTAGTGACTATTAAAATAATTTTAAGTGTTTTATAATTTTTATTTTTTGACATAATGTAATTGTTGACTTATTAAGTTTCATTTTTCTTTTCTTTTTTATCTTACTAGGTGACCCGGTGTCCCAAATAGCAGAATAAGTATTAAAAAAAATAATAATTCAAGAATCGACTGTTAGGTTGTACAAAGTTCGCCGGGTCAGCTAGTAATAAATAAAAAATATAACTTAACGCTCTGATTTTCAATAATTTCTCAGGCTTAGATATTTCCATAATAGTGTTATTTGAATTTTGCATGACAAATTCTTGGCCCTACAAGGTGTCTAGTTAATTTAGATAGGAACTTTCTTTGATGAGGCAAAATTAGTATACTGTCGTTTATTAAATGTTTTTAAATTTTAGGGCAACGCACAAAGAGGAAAGAAATAATGAAACTTCAGGAACAAGTTCAAACTAAGGAGTTGCAAATTAGTAAAATGAAAGAGCAGGAGCGTCTTTATTTGTCACAAACTGAAAGCCTAAAGGTTAGTTGATCATCATGTTATATTTTCATTAGATAGTGTTCCCTCGTTCTATTTTCTTTTTGTTGCAAAAAACAAAACAATGAGGAGCTGAATAATATTGGAAGAGTAGAATAGAAGAAGTAATTGGAATTGGTAAAAAGAAAAAGGAAAACACAGAATTAAACCGGTTCTATTGAGTGTTTCCTCCCTCCCTATAAGTAGGAAATACGCTTATGATATGCATCTAATGGCGCAAATCCAGAAATGCTGACAAGAAATGTCGTAAATCAAATGGCTACACTAAGCTCTGACCATTCTATCTCCATGTAGGATCTTATGGTTACGAATGAAATTATTAAATATTTATATTGATTCAAAAATATGCATTTTTTTATTGATATAAATTTCTATTTACTCAGTTTAATATATATTAAATAAATGCTTAATTTATATTGGTTAAAACTTTTCTTTATTTATCTTCCATTTTAATTTCCTTGTAATTTATTTTTTTTTCTTAATCATTTCTATTTCCACAGTTTAATCAACATGAAATTTGAACTTCATTTATATTGGTTAAAGCTTGTTTCCTATATTTATCTTCCACTTAATTCTCATGTAATTTATATTTTTTGTTTATTGATTCCTATTTACATTGTTTGTTTTATATTAAGCTTTTACTTAATTGATATTGATTTAAGCTTGTTTCCTATATTTATCTTCCACTTAATTCTCATGTAATTTATATTTTTTTGTTTATTGATACCTATTTACATTGTTTGTTTTATATTAAGCTTTTACTTAATTGATTTTGATTTAAGCTTGTTCCCTATATTTTTCTTCCCTTTTAATTTACTTATTGTAATTTATCCTTTGTTCACTTCCATTTACTTGGTTTTATTTGTATTGTATATTTGTGTAATCAAGTACTGATTAGGAAATATTTTCTAAAAAAAGAATATAATTGTGTAAGAAAGGCTAAAATGTTGTTGATTGCCTTGTCAATAATGGTGACTTACTCAACATGGTACTGGTTCATTTCTACTGGATTGACACTGAGTGATCTTTTCCTCTTATTTATTTGTATTTTTTATAGGTTGTTTTTATTTTCATTTCAGGCTGATATGAACAAAATTCTCCAGCAGGCAGAAAAGGCTAGGAACAAATCTAAAGAGAACGAACAATCTCAACTTATATTGCAACTCCAGGCTGATATAGTAGAAATTGAGAGAGAAAGCTCTGCCAAAACTCAGAGGATATCAGATTTAGAAAAGGAAATACACAGTCTAAAGGAACAGTTCACTTCTCTCGAGGAGAAGTACAAGAAACAAAGAGATGAGTATTTGGAATTCCATGACAAAGGTGTTTTAAAATTGCAGAATGATACTGAACGACTTCTGAAGGACAAAGAGCTGGAATGGGGGTGAGTTAATATATTTTCATTCTTATTTTACTATTATTGTACACTACAGGTGCTCTGACTGCTAAGGTCATTTGCACCGGACTCTTTCTGTCATTCTTATTAATAATTATTTATTGTAATATTCATACCTATGATTGCTTAGTTTGATTTTGAAATTAAGAAAAATTTTATGTATATATATATATATATATGTATATATATATATATATATATATATATATATATATATATATACATATACATACATACATATACACACACACATACATACATAGTATGTATTACATACATACATAGAGAGTTCCCACCGACAGGGTAATTTAATATTGGGGAATTTAATTTTGAAAAAAAGTCAGGAAAATTCAAATTTTCATTTTTATTTATTTTATTTTTTTAAGGTGTGGACAGAACAATTTGGTTGTAACGCAACATGTGGGGGTTGGGAGGGTTTCATGAAGAATCTTAAAAAACAGAAGTATGAAGTCCTTAGAAGCTAGAAGTCCCTAAAAGTATATAGTGTAATCGTTCTTGTTGTTGTACAGGGTGTCCCAAAAATAATGGTCATCCGTTGGCCAGATGATTCTCCAATGCGAGATCGGAAAAAATAACCCCCATATTAACCCCCGCAGAATTGACCTTGAAATGTTATTCAAGGTCAAATTTTTTTATTGCATATTTTGAATCTAAGAGTCATTTGGAAGAAAAATGTCGACGGCACCATAGGTCAGAAATGACTCCTTATGGTCAAAATGACCAGTAACAGTGTATACTGGGCCATGCAATTCCAATCGACAAATGGTGGCCGATTTTGATAATAATTATTTTTACATGTTCTACTAACACTGCCTTACACAGAATACATCCTTTGATTTCTTTAAAAAAAGCATCTTCCAGTATAAACAAAATATAAGTATATTGAAAAACAGCCCTCTCAGCGGAATTCCTGAGGTTATTCTTGAAGCTTATCAAGAGCTCTTTGCTATAAGTTTTCAATTAGTCGCTGAAATTACTCATTAGGGGTTTCACAGGTCATGTATGATTTTCACGAACCAGCCAATTTTTCCAATCTTCTCGATTTGTTTTCAATATGAAAGAGGTTTCTCCTTTCCCTGGACTTGTTTTTTTTTTTAGTGAGGACATACTAAGAGGTAGTAGACGAGGAGTAATAATCACCATGATTGAAGACATCCTTCACCATAAACAAAAATGGTGCATTAGTGAAATCATCGAAAATACCTAACTTAGACCTCTAAATATACCAAATGGGGTAGAAGAAAAAATATGGGCAAATTTCACATGATCACAAGCGAAAATGCTTGAATTAAAACGTTCATGCAAGATAATATTCATGAAAACTTCGTCCAGTTGTTAATCAATCCTTAGGATCAAACTCTTCAAGACAGTCTTGTTTTTTTTTTCTGTAATCATAAAAGTTATTAAGATAATGCTATTAACTATTAATTTATTTAATTTTTTAAGGGGGAGAGAGAAGGGGCTGAGCCCCTCAGGAATGCAACTTATATTTTTGTTAATAATAGTCGATAAGAAGCTTAGTTATGGATTAGTAGGTTGAGGTAGGAATGAGATAAGGAAGCATTTCCATTCTAAAAGTGAGGATTACCAGGTATATGATTGATTTAGTTTGTCGCCCGCCATGGACAGAAGAAGAAGGCAGCATGTTATTGACAGGAGAAGAGAGTGGCAGATGCTAAGAGCGATCGACCTAGCCTTCGGGAACTACGCTGAGGCTAGGCGGTTATTTCGAAACTGGCTTTTGCGTAGAGCAGGAGGGCGTCGACTGCCGGCTGGAGCTGTTCCAGAGCGAAGGGCCTTCCAGCGGCTTGACCAGTGCTTCCAAGATGTTGGTCCGGATAACCGCGTAATCCGGGGCCATGGTCGTCCTCGAGTCCCTCTCAGAATAGAGGATAGAATAATTGCCCTCGCCCGATCCAGGCCTACAATGGGGCTAAGAAAAATGGCCCATGCTACGGGAGTTGCGAGGATGATGGTCAGCCGGATCCTGCGGGAAGAAGGTCTCCGGCCCTTCAGATTACAGCAAGTTCAGCAGTTGAGGCCCAGGGATCAGGAGCAGAGAGCATTGTTTTGAAGGTGGGTGCTGGACAAGTTGGAACGTCATCTACACTTCCTGCAGCGGGTTTCTGGACTGACTAAAGTTCTTTTTCCAGCGTCAGCGTCCACAACAGGCAAAATGTGAGGACTTGGGCGCGGCGAAATCCCCATGCTGTGGTGCAGAGAGTTATCCAAGGACGCTTTGTGGTCAATGTGTGGGGTGGTATCATCAGAGACACCATTCTTGGCCCCTTCTTCTTCCGACGGTTGACAGGAGTAGCTTACTTAACGTTCCTCCAAACCAGCCTGCTGAGGGAGTTACGGCGAGTCATCCGAACTCACCGTCGGAGGAGAATATACTTCATGCACGACGGAGCCCCACCTCAACTCACCAGAGATGTCAGAGCGTTCCTCGAAGATATGTTTGGCACTAGGTGGATTGGTCGTCGCCCAGCTCCTCATGTCTGGCCTCCTCGATCCCCGGACCTCAACCCCATGGATTTCTTCTTTTGGGGCGCTGTGAAGACCTTGGTCTATGGAACGGCTGAGCCTTTCAGGAATCCTATTCAGCTCAGGTCGAGAATAGCCTGGGCTTTTGAAAGAATGAGGAGAAATTCTCACCAGGTCGTTACCCGAGTGAGACGGAATTTGAGGGCAAGGTTGGGAGCTTGCCTCATGAACAAAGGCAGACATGTTGAGGCTGGAGAGCAGGGCCAATTGCTACGAGTCCTAGGAGAAGATGGCTCTGTTTTCTGGTCGAGGGAGTGACAATTCAGACCCCTCCTTCATACTGAAAACAAATCGAGAAAAATGGAAAGATTTGATGGTTCATGAAAATCTTACATGACCTGTGAAATCGCTAATGAGTAATTTCAGCGATTGATTGAAAACTTCAGAAAACCTTGAAGGTAATCCTGTCAATTGTATAATACGAGTTTTGGTCCTCCAATGAATGCCGCTGAGAGGCTTGTTTTTCAACATACTTATATTTTTTTATACTGGAATATCGTTTTTTCAAAGTATTTTTTGCGTAAGGCAGTGTTAGTAGAACATAAATATATATGTTAGTAGAACATATATATATATATATATATATATATATATATATATATATATTTATATATATTTATATATATATTTATATATATATTAAAATCGGCCACCATTTGTCGATTGGAATAGAATGGCTCACATAAACGCTGTTATTGGTCATTTTGACCAAAAAGAGTCATTTCTGACCTATGGTGCTGTTGACTTTTTTCTTCCTCATGAAGCGTAGATTCTAAATATGCAATAAAAAAATTTGACCTTGAATAACATTTCAAGGTCAATTCTGCGGGGGTTAATATGGGGGTTATTTTTTCCGATCTCGCATTGGAGAATCATCTGGCCAACAGATGACCATTATTTTTGGGACACCCTGTACACATTTTCAATTGTTTGTTTTCTTTAAATATTTATTTATTTATAAATTCTTTAAATTAAAGAAAAATGTTTTAATTGTTTCCTTTCATAAAAAAAAAAAGAGAGAAAAAAAAACACGTCAAAATCAATAACAAAATATCTTCTGAAGCAAGCATGGCTTCTAGGGGATGGAGGAGGCCAAACGAAGAGGGAAACATGTTTTCTTTTTCTTCGTCTTCTTCTATTGTTCCTAACCACAAAACAAACATATTATTATTATTATTTGTCTAGTAAAATCTTTCCTGCAAGTTTTCCACAACCGATGGTAATCTTAAAGAAACAAAAAATACTGGGTTTGCTGTACTGTACAACCTAACACCGAATCCCTCGATTACTATCAATTATCACTATCTGGGAGGTCAGGGAATTCCATTTCCACAACTCGGTGGGAACCCAGAATAAATATTAATACATATGTATGTATATATATATATATATATATATATATATATATATATATGTGTGTGTGTGTATATATATATATATATATATATATATATATATATATATTGTTATAATAATATAAAATTTAAAAAAATGTATCTTTAATAAGTTATTTACGTTACGTTATGCCTCTAGATTAGGAGCCAATATAATAAAAATGTTATAATATTTAATTTTAAAAACTCTTTATCTCAGGGGTCGGGTTCGAGTCCAGTAAAGTAAAACAAAGATAATTTTAAATAATAAAAAACCAAAACAAAAGAAAAAACTCATAGATAAGTTATATTCAGGCATAGGATAAACAAGCATTACCTGATATAAAGCCAGCTCAGTATTAACTGCATAGGACAGGATCTTCGATACAACTGTATCTTCATTAACAGATTGAGCCTAGGCTTCATGAAAACTGATGACCATCTGAGACTAGCTGTACACTGAACTAGAGCTGCATTAGGAATGGTGTTGTTTCTTTTAAACTGCACTATATGTGGCTGTATCTTCTTTTTAACTGAACTGCACTTATGAGATTGTATCTTCTTGTAAACTGAACTGCTTTTAACAGACTGACATGCATGTGACTGTTTCTTCCATTACAACTCATACAACTCAACAGACTGCCATATGAGACTGTAGCCACCTTTTCACAGACTGCTTGTAACAGACATGAGACTGACGCTTCCTTTCAACAGACTGAACTCAACTTTCATGGCGGGAGCGTCCTACCGGTATCCAATGCTACCTGTATAGACTGCTAGACAAATATAACAAATAATATTTGTTTATCTCAATGAATTTAACATATCAATGAGCTTTTTGATTTTCCAAATTTTCTGCGTTAATTTTAAAACTTTTAAATATGTAATGTAAAATATCATTACATAATAAATTATATAAATCACGTGTCTGTCTGTTTTTCTGTTTATTTATTTGTTTGTTTGTTCCTTATACAAATCTACACCGTTTGACCGATATTGACCAAACTTGGCACACAGGTAGGTCTTGATACGAGAAATCTCCTAGGCTAGGTCAAAATAGTCAAATTTCAAAATTTGGTCAAAAGGTCAAAAGTTTTGTTCAAGAAAAATTGGCTACACTGAACCATTCAGATTGTGACGGCTATTTTGAATCGACTACTACTGGCCTCTGTCGGCTGTTAGATGAAGTGCTGTTGTGCTGGCCTCTGCCGGGTATCATTATGAACTAAAACAAATTCACATCGTTTGACCGATTTTCGTAACTGGGTATAGACAACAAGGTATCAATCAGATGTTGATGCTGATACGGGGAGAGTCATAGACAGAAATTAGGTGCAGCATGGCACACTGGGTACCAGCTAGTTCTTTATAGAATGTTTGATGGTTGAGGACTAAAGGTTCTATCAACTTATGCCAGCTTATGGGTCTTCAAATCTTATTTTATTTTTTGTTGAGCCTTTTTGGCTTATGCCATTGTCAATCTGCTTTGTCCCAACATTTTATTTTTATTTATGACATCTTTGTATTTTTTGAATTCCAAATTAAAACTTGCTGGTCTTAGTAGTTGCGTAAAAATTTTCTTTTGGCTGTGTACCATAGTTGCTCCTTGTAAGTGTGTGTATTTATAAATATCATAAATTGCATTGTTATTATTTAAGGAGGGAGATGGAAAAACTTCTTACTGAGTGTGACGAGATTAAACATTTATACTTAGAAATAAAAAGTAAAAAAGATGAACTTTCTACAAAATTAGTTCAATTACAACAAATGAACGACGATCTAAAGAAAGAAAAGTTGGAGCTTGAACTGGAATTATCTAGAAAACAGGAGGATATAAAGCAGTTGGAAGATCATATCCTCCTTATTGGGAAAGGTACTTCACTTTTTTAATTCAATTTATTGCATTTTCTTCTTAAATTAATTAAATATAGCTAGAAGACCAAATCGTAAGCAAGAAAATTAATATTTGTAGTATTTTTAAAGCTGAATTCCATGGCATCCTCATGGGTCTGGATAACATGCCCTAAACTTACAACAGAGGCATTATACTATTTACTGACACCTTAAACACACTTACTGACAGATAATCGTCCAATCCACTACTGTCAGAAATTCTTAAGAAGTCACTGACACATTACATTGTTCTGGATACCTGGCCCCAAAGATCTCGGGAAAAGTTTGATTGCCGATTATTATGCCAAAAATGCCGGTAAATATATAAAATGTGACTTAAAACAAATAACTTGACTAATAAATATTTTACAAAACTACATTGCAACTACACAAGAAAGTTAATAGATAATTAACTTAATGAAGTAATGGTTGAGGAGTACAAAGGAGAAAAATTACTTCTCGCTTGACGGATTGGACTAACAAACAAATTCCTCAGAAGGTGGAAACGGCGAAAGGGTCGTTTGTGCCCATCATTTTATAGCCCTATAACAGGCCTCAGCCTATTCCCCCCCCCCCTGGGGTTTCGCAAGACCATGGGACTGGTGAGATGATCCTCAGGGAGGGGGATACCAACTACACATAGCATCCGCCCTGGAGCAGAAATTCCTAATGACAAGATGACGTAGACCTATTAGTCATAATGCAGAATATTCAATTCTAACCTCCTAAAAGATATGAAGAAACTCAAAGACAATATATCTAGTTCATAAACACTATGCTGTTTTACCTCAAAAACACAGGACTATATAATGTTATTTAATTACACGGGTCTGTTTGCGAAGAGCACATCCAGTTACTTGTGAAGTATCAGTAGTGATTACAGCAGTGATTCAACGCATGCACATAACTCATTAGCTTTTCTGTTGTTTGCTGCTGGTAGTAAAATAACCTTCTAGACTGAAATTAATCCAACTCGTATAAATTAATAGAATTCTATTAATTTTAGCGAGTTGGATTGACTAGAGTTTTGATATCTTCTTGAGCGAGGGGAAACTCATAGCACGTATGCCCATAATGTGAAATAAATATAAAATATAAATATGTTATAGAACCACCGGACAAAAAAATCGGTGAGAAGGTCCCTAAACTTCACAATTACCATTGATTTTTATAATATTAACCTTTTTATTAATCAATATTGCTTGCTGAAATATATTCTGCTTATTTTCATTTATGCTTTACAAGCCTTAAAGAATTACTTACTAATACAAGTTATCTAAGAATTAGTTAGAAACCATATTATATAAATATAACAGTCAAAGAAAGTTACTTTTAGTAGTGATTGCTGAGATTTTAAATACTTTTCATTACTATATTTATATAATATGGTTTCTAACCTTAGTTAACCTTTAAAGAAGTAATAGATAACCTGCAAAGAACCTGTATTCTAATCAGTAAGTACCAAAATCACTGTTTAAAATCACGACAGATACTTCAAAGTAACTGGATGTGCTCTTCGCAAACAGACCTAATGACCCTAAGCACTGTTGACTTAAAAAACACTATATTTTCTTCGATTACTATTAAGTACCATTTATCGATGATTTATTTACCTTACATCTTAAACAGTACACTTTTTTGTATACTTACGTAAACCATGCTGACTTCCTGTAATGACGATGTTTAGTGCTCTTTGTGTAATTGCTAATGAAGTGTTCACCATCAATCAATAAAAATAAAAAATAAAACTAGTAAAATTGTGGATTTTCTAAACTATATTGCGATTCTGATATTTTTCAGATAAAAATCCCTCCGACGATAGTCTGTCGAAGGAAGTGAAGAAGGAACTAAACAACATCATAGATAAGGTATCTATCGAAAATCCTTATACAAAATAATCAAATGATATCTGTATGACTGGGTGGTTTGTTTGCTAGACTGCCATGCAGAAGATGAGGGTTTGAATCCCACTTAGGCTTGTTTGGATTTTTTCTTGCAATGAGCTCTCTAGAAACGACAATCTGCAGATAGTCTGCTGCTAATGTTGATTTGTCATTTAAAAAATGCAAAAATTAATTGAGGAATTAATAATTTGATTCCGAAGTAAATTCCTACTCCTAATAGAATTTGATGGTTAAATGTTCAGCGGTGTCAAAAGCGAATTTTATATGTCTGTTCAAATGTATCATTGTTTTAATTACTATGTATTTTGCAGCAAAATGTAGAGATAATGGTATTGAAATCAAAATTGCAAGAAGCTGCAAAAACTGATGAAGCATTAATCGAATTGAAGAACGAGAGCGCCCAATCTAAAATGCGTTACATTGAGCTAGAAAGAACTTTAAAAGAAGAATTTCAGTCGAGTTTGATCAAGCTTAAAGATGAAAATTGTATTTTGAAGGATCTGCTAAAGAAGAAGGTTTTGATTGAAATTTCACTTTCATTGTCAAATTGTTTTTTTTTCTTTTTATATTTAGAATTTATATTGTTTTATATTTGATTTTTGTAGGAAGCTGAACTCTCATTGCGGAAATTATGTGTTCAAAATCAGAAGAAAGATGTTTCTGTAGGAACTGAGGAAGTGTTTTTTATTGAAACTATCAATGAACAAAATCTTGCCGAAATTAATAAATTGGAGAAAGAAATCGATAGACTGAGGACACAGCTCGAAACTAAGAGTCAAGAAATTTTAAGGCTTCGTGCATCTCAAGAACGTAAGTATTTTTTAAAATAAAAGTAAAAATATTCGGGCTTGAAGAATCTATGTAATCCTATAATTTTTCTAAAATATTTCATAATGTATATTGTGACCTTTAATGTCTCAATACACTTATAAAAGGTGGCAGGTCGATATCATAAACCAGAATTCTGTCTGCTCCAAAAAACGTTTATTGTCGCTCTAAAAGTTTCATGCCCTTCTGGGGCCTCGTCAGGAGCTTATATGTATAACTACTACTAGTCATATCCCATGAAACTAACCTTCCACTGATCCTGGCTGAGTCAAGACTAAAATATCCAACATAGTGGCAGATGTATCAGCTGACTATTTATCAAAACTACGAAGATTTAACCTGCTTTAGTATCAGTTGACATATGTTTTGTGGTAAGATCTGTGATTCAATGTCTACTTTTAAGTTTGTCAGTCTTTGTTATTAGTTATTCACAGGTATGTGTGTAAGGTAGATTCTTAGCCTCGCAAACATTTCTTCTCGGTGTTAGTTACTGTCTCAGGATGATAAATCAGTAATAGGAGGTTTAGCAGACTATTTTCAGTCACAGCATACCAAGTTAGTATGTCTAGTAAGATCAATGTATAATAGATCAATTAGTATGTATGTTTGCTCTTCTCTTACAAGTCTGACAGCAGTAATATTCATTATGTCCAAGATATTGTTATATTTTTCCTTCTAGATTTCAAGTTGTGATTTTTTTTTTTTTTTTTTTTTTTTTTGTACGGTGCTTCGACGTCTAGGCCATTAGCGCCGATATCCAGGGTGCAGCGAGTAATTTTCCCAACGAGCCGTGGAATGAGAAAATTCCTGCCGCCGGTGGGAATCGAACCCACCATCTCCTGCGTATGAATCTAAGGCACTATCCACTAGACCACGGCATACCCCTTGTTGTGTGTATTATGTTTAATTTTACTATATATGTAGTGAAATGTGTAGAGGTCCTACATGTCACTGTAAATGATAACTTAGTTGTGTTTTGTTGATGGAATACTCATTAAATAAAAATCATAAATAAACAAATATATGTCATGTTGGTGTGAACACTCCATAGGGAGGAAACCTGCTTATTGTATTAAAATCGATGAGACTATCTGGAATTGCATATGAGAAATGTACACGCCTCAGATTCTATAGGTTCAAATTTGTGTGAAGGTATATGTATTTTTTATATATATATATATATATATATATATATATATATATATATATATATATAAAAAATAGTACATATCGAAAAAGATAGTACAGGCACAGGGGGCATAGACACAACACGAGTTCAAGATAAAGACTGACTGTATTTAATCCGGCTGAGCCTTATATAGGCTCAGCCTGTTTATTTACAATTTATCTTAACTTCTATCCCTAACAACTCCTCCCCAGTTTCTTTCAGGAGTTTAGTTTTCGTTTCACGCGTGATACGTCTCTGGTTGTAATGGAGGCGCGTGATGTTGGCAACAACTTCTTGATCACCTGCTTCCGTTTGGACGTCTCTTCCAACAATACCTCGAACGGCGTAAAGCTCGTACTGGAGTGTACTGAATGGTTGTATGCTGTGACTGCAATCGGCATGGCGGCCTCTGCTGTGAGGTTTCGTTCCGCATACAGAAGTCGGAGATGTTCTCCTAGGGTATTGTGGACTCTTTCGACATTTCCGTGGCTTTGTGGATGTCCGGGGGTAGTAATGTGCAATTTTGTGCCCCAACGTTGGCACAAATGGCGGACTTCGGTGTTGTTAAATTCTCTGCCTCCGTCTGATGCGATATAATCCGGCGTGCCATAACATTGGCTCCACATGGTGAGCGCTTGAACCGTTTCTTGTGCAGACTTCGTAGAGATGGGTACTGCCATTAATACTTTACTGAAAACGTCGAGTAGAGTGATCCATGAGTGTTTTTTCCAGGTGAAAACATCGGCCTGTAGAACTCGAAGTGGGCCTTCTGGTGTAAGTGTTTCAGCTTGCGACGTCCGTGGGGGGTTCCTATCGTACTTGACTCTGTTGCACACGTCACAGGCTGTGACGACGGTTTTCACTGTGCGAGCCATGTTTTTCCAGTAGTACTTCCTCTGTAGCGCTGCGAGTGTTTCGGCTGATCCTCTGTGGTTCGCTTTTCCTTGATGTTGCGCTGTGGTGACGTCCACTTGTACCTGTGGGTCCACGACGACTTCACCCAGGCGGGTACAACGGACAAATGTTCTGTCTAACCCAAAACGTTCCTGTTCCCACAACCTGTGGATTCGATCCCAGATTACAGCATTTCCGACGAAGAGGTACGTTGTTTTGCGAGGCACGGACGCATCTTCCAGGATGCGGCAGATAATATCGTCGCGTACTGCTAGTGGCGCTCGGATAGTACACTTGAGTTCTGAACGTGTTTTTTTCCCGTATGTGATCTGCGGGGTTCCCGAGGACGATGTTTTCCAGATGATATGTCTTCGCTTGCTAACAACAATGTCGTCGGTTTCGGCAAAGACTCGCTGACTCTCGTCTGCTGTCGCTGTGGCATCACTTGAGTGGTGACTGTCGCGATCTTCGTCGGGTGTCCAGTCTTGGAAAAATTGGCGGAGTGATTGTTGATCGTCGTTGGTCGCTGTTGTGGTAACATTGACTCTGTGTATCCTCGAAAGCCAGTCTGCTACAAGGTTCTCTCTCCCTGGTGTATAATGAACTTGGAAGTCATATTGGGCAAGTTTTTCTTTCCATCGTGTCATTCGAGATGACGTTTCTCGCAATGTAGTGACCCATCGAAGAGGTTTATGGTCAGTTCTTACCACGAATTTCCTTCCAAACAGATAAGGCCTGAAATGTTCCGTTGCCCACACTATACCAAGCAGTTCGCGTTCGATGGCACTGTATCTCTCTTCCGGTGGTGTTAAACGTTTGCTGGCATAGGCTACTGGACGCTCTCCTTTAGGCCATTGTTGGGCGAGAACAGCTCCCAAGGCATAGTCACTCGCGTCAGTGGTTAAGGTGAACGGTTTGGAGAAATCCGGAAAAGCGAGGATTGGTTCTTCCTGGAGCATTTTGATGCACCGTTCTACATTCATTGTCATATCTCTCGTGAGGGTTATCTTCCGTCCTTTCTTGAGAAGGTCGTTAATGGGAGCGATCTTCTTTGCCATGTCTGGCACGAATTTCCGATAATAGTTCAAGGCTCCCATGAGTCCTCTGATTCCCTTCGCGTCCGTTGGAATTTTAATTCTGTCCAATGCCTCCACTCGAGCCGGGTCTGGTTTTATTTCTTCAGTCGACACAACGTATCCGAGAAACTTCACACTATCCAAGCCGAGCCGTGTCTTTTCGCTTGAAAGTTTGAGACCAAATGCTCTGAGTCGTTCGAAAACTTGTCTCAAGTGTTGAATATGTTCCTTTGTAGACTTGCTGAAGACCAAGAGGTCATCCATGTATCCCTGACAAAATTCGGCTCCGAGGCCATTGAGAAATTCGTCCATTAGACGCTGGAAGGTAGAGGGGGCATTCTTGAGACCAAACGGCATTCGCGTGAAGTGATACCTTCCTCTTTCGAACGAGAACGCTGTTTTTTCTGCGTCGCAGGGCCGCATCTTAATTTGGTGGTAGCCAGCTTTAAGATCCAATGAGCTAAACACTGTCGCTCCGCTTAACCGGTCTACGATGTCTTCGATTCGTGGTAGGGAATATTTCTCGTCTTTGGTGATTTCGTTGAGTTTTCTGTAGTCGACGACTACACGGTATTTCCCGGGCGATCCTGCTTTCTTAACGGCCCATAGGGGGCTATTGTATGGGGACGTGCTGGGTACAATGATCCCTTGGTGTAGGAGGTTCGCTATTTCTTCTTTAATCGTTTCTTTAAGGGCTTGCGGGTACCTCCGCTCCTTGACGTATACCACTTTGTCTGTCACTAATTCGATTCCATGTTCGGTTCGTCCCGTAAGCTCCGCGGGGTTCTCCTTCCCGGTGGTACACATCGTCGAACTCTCTGCGCAGGGTTTCTATCCACTTGTCTTCCGGTTTAATGACCCCTACTCGTAAGGTGGGATCACTTCTCTTTTCCACACAAGTATAGATGTTTTTCCCCAGCTTTACTCTCCAGCCCGCTTTGGTCACCTTTACTTTTCCTTTGAAGAGTTTCATGGCGTCGCATCCGAGAATTCCCTCATATGCTTCTGGCAACTCGGGGACGATGTGCACAGTAACGTCTTTGCCTTTGACTCCCCATATTTCAGACGGTGTGTCGATTTCTCCAGCCACTTTACACTTTCCCCCTAATGTAATTAAGTCACATGCACAGACTCTACGCGGTAGTTCACTCCAACCATGGGTATCCTGGCGAATTGCTCTCTCGCTCACAAGTGTACAGGTGCTTCCTGTGTCCACTAACCACCGCGTTCCCGCCACGTGTATAATCGGCAACTGACTGCTCTTTGTTTTCCTTTTCGATTTTCGGTTGCCGCTCCGGCCACACAATCCTCATCTTACTCTGGGTGTGACGTGGTAATTCCTTAGAACAGCTGCGTACGATTGATGGGTTCTGGGCGACTCCGGTACCTTGTCTCCATCTGAGTCGCTAGTGTCGTCTGAGTCTAAAGACGACCAATCAGTGGGAACTCGATTTCTCCCCCTCCGATGCGTCATCCTGACATGGCCTCCGTAGCTTCGTCCTTGGTCGTCTCTTCGATTTACCCGCTGATAATTTATCTCCATGGGCTCTCCGCGGTCCTTTTCCGGTCGTTTCATATATGGGCACTGGCGTGCTACGTGGCCTGGGGAATCACACTCGAAGTAAACGGTACGAGGGCAACGTGCTGCGATGTGACCTGTTTTCCCACATTCGTAGCATTTTTTTTCGGTCGGAGGGCTTTTCTTGCGTTGGATCTCGGTTCTTCCTCTTCTCCTTTCTTCGCTGATAGGTTGGGGTTTTCTCCCAGGTTGGGCGCGCCATTCTCTCCTATCATGTTGAGGGGGATAGCGCAGTCGTTCCCGTGTTGGAACCCGTCTCCAGGGCTCTTCTTCTTCCTGATAGGCAGCATGCGTTTCAGTTTCCTTCTGGCCTTCTTCGATTAGTAGTTGTGCCATATCCTGAAAGTCCATCGTTGGATCAAAACTCCGTCCTGTCTGTTTACCGATGTGCACTTTCAGTATTCTTCTCATCACGAGGTTCATTGCGATGGTTTCATTTGCGGTTGGTGTCTCGCTCAGCTTGTCTGAAATCTTGTTGAACCAAGCGAGAAGCTTTGCTGCGAAGTTCCCGTTGGATTGTTCGGTCCTTTAGTTTCCTGAAGCTGATAAAATCTTCTTCAGGGGCCCATCGCCCGCCCCCGTACGCCTTTTTTAGCCGGGTTTTAAGCGTATCCCAGTCGGTGTTTGTATCGCTCTGGATGTTGTTGAGCACCTGTCGTTTTATTCGTCCTGCGAGCGCCGCTCTCAGTGTCTTGGCGTCATCTGGGTCGAGCCAGCCGTGTTCCTCCTTGCTGTTGATAATATCCGCTAGGCGGTCTCCATCTTTGATGAAATGTGTTAATTCACCAATGTCGCCGACAAATTTGTCAACTTGACTTATGGCCGTGTGTAAATCTTGAGCGTTGGCAGCTTTAATCTTCAGCCACTCGATCGTCAGTGTTACATCTGCTGGGGCTTCGGCCATCCTTTTCGCATTCAACCGATCTTGCAATGTGGACACTGGTTTCGTATTCTTCATGCACTAAAACTGTTCACTAATAACTCGCGAACTCGGGTTTCGGCACCAGTTAAGGTTATACGAACGGCGAGGATGTTTTTAAAAAGATAGTACAGGCACATGGGGCATAGACACAACACGAGTTCAAGATAAAGACTGACTGTATTTAATCCGGCTGAGCCTTATATAGGCTCAGCCTGTTTATTTACAATTTATCTTAACTTCTATCCCTAACATATATATATATATATATATATATATATATATATATATATATATATATATAAGTTAAGCTCCCACGAGTATCGAGGGAGTTTTTAAAAAACACAATTGGACACAGGAGAATAAGCTTCACGCACGGATACTTGATAAAGACTGACTTTATTAGAGATAAGGCAGCTTATATATAGCTGCCTTAATCCTACCTGGGCTTGGGTGGCCTATCACCCTAACAGCCCCCCTCCAGTTCCTGGAGTATCCAGGAACTCAGAAATAACAATAATAAAAGAAGACTACATAAAGATAAAACATAAAATAATGAAATTATAAGGTAATCTGTACATAATTAAAGAGAAACATAAGATTTCGACCTGGTTCATACAACATAACATAGTAAGTTAAAACTTAAGACATCACACCTGGAGAATTTATAAATCTAAGTAATAATTTAATCACAACACTGATGACCTAAGATTAAAAATAAGACAGAGTATAATACTGTCATTCTTATCTGACATCTTCTTCGTTATTGTCGACAGCGTCGTTCTCCTGTGACCTTTTTAGCTGCTCGATGTGACATGTCCGACGGCGTCTGGGGTCAGCGACGTCTTCAATTGTAACGACGTTGTGTTCTCTGATGACTATTATACGGTAGGGTCCATCGTAGAGTTCTGGTATCTTTTTCCTGTTAGACGGGATTCTCCTATACACGATATCTCCTATGCGTGGTGGAACTGCAGGGTCACGGAGTCGTTCTTTAGTTTTTGCTACTCGCCTCCTCTTTTCCTCCTCAATGCGGCGCCTGACGTCCGTACGGCGTCGCCGTTGTGTTCTATGATGGTCGCGGATTGCATTAACTTCTGGGGAGTGTTCAGCGTTGGTGTGTAAGCCTGGTTTACGCACGCATCGTATACCGAATAACACTTCCAGTGGCGAAAGGCCTGTAGTGGCATGAACGGAGTGGTTATACGCCACAACCGCGCGTGACATGGTTTCATTTTCTGGGCAATGGGGGTCAGCATCCAGGAGTCTTAGGTGTTCCGAGAGGGTCCCATGAAGACGTTCTATTACTCCTCTGCCCTGAGGGCGTCCAGGTGTTGTTGTGTGGTGTTCCGAGTTCCATGACTTTAAGAGATCCTGAATAGTCTTATTGGTGAACTCTCGTCCTCCGTCAGTGATGAGGGTTTCGGGAACTCCATATACCTGAGCCCAAGAAAGCAACGCCGTTTTCACTGCTTCAGCCGATTTTTGTCTTGTTTCCACCGCCATCGCCACCTTGCTGAATACGTCGATTAGGGTCACCCACGACTGGCTGTTCCATGTGAATGTGTCCGCTTGTACGACCGCGAGCGGGTTTTCTGGGGTTGGTGTGTGTTCTTGTTCGGTGTGTGGTGGCCTCCGGAGGTATTTAACTTTTTGGCACACTTGGCAAGCTCCGAGGACTCGTTTAACTGAGTGTCGCATGCCTGGCCAGACATAGAGCTTGCGTAGTGCTGCAAGAGTTTCTGTTTCACCTCTGTGATTAGTTTTCCCTTGGTGATAAGCCAGGGTGAGTTCCTCACGCCTCTCCAGATCTTCTATTCGTTCACCAAGGCGGGTACAGCGCACGAAGCTGCGGTCGAGGCCAATTCTCTCGTTCTTCCACAGAGTAGCGATCCGGTTCCAGAGGACTGCGTTTCCTACGTACAAGAATGTTATATGCCCGGGGGTGGAAGCATCGTTGAGGACGCGGATAATAGTGTCGTCGTCTACAGAGGGTTGGGTTTTCACAGTCACTTCTAGGATGCCTCGTTTTTGCCTGCCATAAAGTATTTGTGGTGATCCGGATGAGGCTGTTTTCCAGACTATGTGGCGGCGGTGCCTTACAACGATGTCGTCCCGCTCTTCTATATCCGTTGGTCTGTCACCAACTGACACGCCTGTCGCGTCTGGTGCGCTGGTGTCTGCGTCCGTCGCATCGCCTTCGGCTGGGGTCCAGTTATGAAAGAAATCGGCCAGTGTTGACGCCTGTCCATCTTCTCTTGGAGATATAGCGTTCACTGGGAGATTCCTTGACAGCCAATCCGCCACAACGTTTTCTTTCCCTGGGGTGTGGACGACCCGAAAGGAGTATTGCGCGAGGTATTGCTTCCATCTGGCGACTCTGGCGGATGTTTCTTTTAGTGAAGACAACCACTGAAGAGGTTTGTGATCTGACCGGACCACAAAAGTTGTTCCGAAGACATATGGTCTGAAGTGAGAGATCGCCCATACCACTGCTAGCAGCTCGCGTTCCAGTGCACTGTATCTGGTTTCAGCTGGTGTGAGTTTTCTGCTGGCAAATGCGACTGGTCTATCTCCACCGTCTCGTTGCTGGGATAGAACGGCCCCTAGTGCGAGCTCACTTGCATCAGTTGTGATCACGAACGGTAAGCTGAAGTCGGGGAATGCAAGGAGTGGGGCTGCCTGGAGAAGTTCAATACATTCCTGGATATCCGATGTTATGGACTTTGTGACTTGAAACGGACATCCTTTCTTCAATAGCGCGTTTAGTCCTGACACTTTGTGAGCCATGGAGGGTACAAATCGCCTATAATAGTTCAGTACTCCTAGCGTTCTGCGAACACCTTTGATATCGCTTGGGACTGCCATGGTTGAAATTGCTTGAATTTTTTCAGGATCGGGTCGGACGCCATCTGCAGATATAAGGTGGCCTAAAAACTTAAGGGACGTGTGCCCTAGTTTAAGTTTCGTGGGTGACAGTTTAAGGCCAAATTCCCGAAGCCTCTGGAACACAGCTATTAGATGCTTCTCATGATCATCGGGGGACGCACTGAAAACTAGAAGGTCGTCCATATAGACCTGGACGAAGGTCTCACTCAAGCCTCTCAGAAATTCATCCATAAGTCTCTGGAACGACGTGGGCGCGTTTTTCAGCCCGAAGGGGAGCCTCGTGAAATGGAAGTGATCTCTATCGAAAGAGAACGCCGTTTTTTCTGCATCACGCGGGTGGAGGCGTATCTGATGATATCCACTCTTGAGGTCTAGCGTACTAAAGATGGTGGCTCCTTGTAGGCGGTCCAAGATGTCGTCAATGCGGGGAAGTGGATATTTTTCGTCTGCCGTGATTTCATTTAACTTCCTAAAGTCAACTACCACTCTAAACTTGTCTCTTTCCCCGGCTTTAGGGACGGCCCAAAGAGGGCTGTTAAATGGCGACTTGCTACGTACTATGACACCCTGCGCTAGCATTGAGTCCAACTCTTCACGGATAATCGCCTTCATTTGGTGTGGGTACCTCCTTTCTTTTACAGCTATGACTTTCTCAACCTTCAGTGGGATTTCATGCACTAGTTTTCCAGTTGTGCTGATTGGATCCCCTTCGTTCCAGAACACATCCTCAAAGTTGCTCCGAAGCCTCTTCCATCTGCAGTGCTGTTGTTCTACTGCCCCTAGTTGTAACTCAGTTGTTCCGCTGTTATTTCTTGTCACATACTGTCGCTGTCCGAGGTTGACTACCCACCTTTTCCCGTCATGCTTCACACAGCCTCCAACTCTCGACATAAGGTCAGATCCTATTATCCCATCATAAGTATCTGACAGGTTTTTAACGACATGGACAACTAGATTCACGCTGGACCTCCCCCATCTTCTGAGGTTCCACACGACTTCTCCTTCGACTGGGCACTGTCCACCAAGCGTGTTTAAGCTGCACTCGCATTTCCTAAATGTATGATCCGCAAACGGCTTTATTCCTCTCGCGACGATGGTACATGAACTCCCGGTATCCACTAACCACTTATACCCACCGTCGCGAATGATCGGCAACCTACCTCCTCTCTGTGTTGTTAGTAGATTGTTAACACATAGAAGGTTGCCGCTCTCCGGCCACCTTCCTCATTGACGGTAGCTAGGCTCCAGTCTCTCAGCTCGCCGTTCTCTCGCTCTCCTAACCCACGGTGGTACGCTGGAGTTAGTGCCTTCACTATCCGAGTCGCTAGAGGTTGTGCGAGTCCTCAGTGTATCTGCGAAAGAGCGATGAACTCCTTGGGCGTTCACTTCCATCGGCTCACCCTTATCGATCTGCTTTTTTCTGATATGTGGACAGTTGCGAGCGAGGTGTCCCCCAGATCCACACTCAAAGCATTTTGTGCGCTCACATTTCGCTGCAAGATGTTTGGTACTTCCGCACTCGAAGCACCTCTTGCTCTCTTGTCTGCGGGGCCTTCTGTCTTCAGGTCTTCTGTCTTCAGGCCTGGTTGGGCCATCCCGCCACTCTGATCGTCTATGTCCTGCTCCCGCGTCCCTATTTGATGGGCCTGGTCGTCTCTGCCTCCTAGAGGGTTTGACTATTCTCCATTCGGCCTCGGCATGCTCCATACCTTCTTCCTCCTGCCTCCCATCATCATCCATGAGAGAGTGAGCTATTTCGATGAACTGTTTTCCTTCATCAATGGCCTTTCTTGTTTCCTTTTTCAGCTGCACTTTTAGGATGCTTTCAAGAAAACCTAGTTTCGCTCGTCCCTCCTCGACCGTTAGCCTTTCACTGAATTTGTCCGCTATTTTCATGTACCACTCGAGTAGTGTGGCAGCGAAGCTTCCCGCCGACTGATTAGGGTGTTTGGTCGCTCTTAGCATGCGCAAAATATCTTCTTCTGGGGCCCATCTACCCCCTCCGTACGCCTTCTTAAGACGGCTCTTCACTATCGCCCATTCTGTATCTTCGTCGCACTGAATGACATTCAGGACGCGGCGACTTATGCGGTTGACTAGCGCAGCTCGCAGTGTAGGGACTTCGGTGGTATCCAGCCAGCCCGCTTCCTCTTTTGAAACGAGGGCAGTGTTGATTCTGTCGCCCGCCTTTAGAAAGTGCGTCAGATCTCCTGCTTCTCCGGTGAACCGTTCGATTTCGGAGATAGCCGTTCGCATATCGTGAGCGTTAGAAGTACGGATCTTGATCCACGTTAACGTTGCTGGGTCCGGTGGTGGTGGTGGTGGTGCAACTGGTTGGAACACGACTTGGGGTGCAACAGTGCCATCTGGGAGTACCATCTGAGTAGTGCCATCTGGGAGCACTACCGGTGTAGCTCCGTGCGGTAGAATCACCGGAGGGGTTCCTTCTGCTAGTACCATTGGTGTAGTTCCTTCCGCCATTCTGATTTCGAACAGTCGATCGCGTAATTTTTCGTGTTGATTCCGCCGTTCCATGCACTGTTACGAACACTACGCTGTTGAAGCGCGCGCGTAAGTAAGGTTTCGGCACCAGTTAAGCTCCCACGAGTATCGAGGGAGTTTTTAAAAAACACAATTGGACACAGGAGAATAAGCTTCACGCACGGATACTTGATAAAGACTGACTTTATTAGAGATAAGGCAGCTTATATATAGCTGCCTTAATCCTACCTGGGCTTGGGTGGCCTATCACCCTAACATATATATATATATATAATGTATGTCTGTTCGCCCTTTAGCAGTCCCAATAATTGTCCAATTTTGGTACAAAAGTGCTGTGGCTGATTCAAATAGCCAAGTTTGATAACAAGCAGAATCCGCCTACCAGAACATTGTTGTTTAGGGAAAATTTGTGTGACAATAAATCATTACTTAGGATTTTGTGTTTATAGGCTTCCACGAGTACATTTTATAGGTTTTTTGACAAGTTAAACTGAATGAAAGTACACTAGTTTTGTTGAAAAGTGTAAAAAAATAGAATTTCAGATTTGTGTACTCCAAAAAGGACATTTCAAAAATATAGGTTTCATTCCCTTAATTGGGTCGATTTTTTATTGATTGTCGTTTATTTGTAATAGATTTTTACATAATAAATATATTATATTTTTTCTAACGTTTCTGCTTGATATTCCAGCCTTCATCGGGACGATGAGAAGAGAGAGAACTGATTTTTACAGAAGTTAAGATTTTTCTCACCTTCTCATCACCCTTTGCAATCTCAGCAATCTCCTCTCAATAAATTAGGTTAGGAATTGGCCAATTCAAATGGGAGGTCAATAAAATTTCACTTCACTCTTTAAATTAGACCAAAAAGATGTGATACATCTAGGGAAAATAATAAATAAATATATTTAAAGGGTGAGTAAAGTTTCATTGGTCTTCCACCCAATTTTGCCAATTCCTAAATTTGTGTAAAGGGTCAGCTAGTTATAAATTAGATTAGAATCTGCTATGCGTAAATATTACATCAAAATAAAACTTTTTTTTCAGAACTTATGTATGAAGAGCTTCAAAGACTTGAAAAAAAATTGTCTGACCAGCATCAAAAAGAAATTGAGCTAGCTGAAAAGAAAGTTAAAGAGTTGTCACTGAAGTATTTCTCAGAAGAAATAGAGAAATTACAAACCCAGTATTCAGAGGATTTGAAAGCAGTAAGGGATGAGGAGAACAGAAAAATCGAGGAAATTAAAATGACATTGATCAAAAAAGAAGATGAGGTAAGGCTTATACTCATCATGCATTAATTTATTTTTGTAAATGTTTACGTAAGGGGTTAATGGCTGTTTAGAAATTTTGGGTTGGTGAAACATTTTTTCTTTAGAAAAATGAATTCACTATTCTGGGATTTAAACTCTTGGGAGCTTTGTAAATTATGCTACTAGACTTCATTTGACAGCATGGAAAGTTAATTCAACAAAAGGAGCTAAACTTTCAGATAGACGGGATATCATCTGGAGGGACAGCAGTGTCCCCATCAAGTCGAGCACAGGTGTATCATCCTTTTCTCGAAATGACTCACTAATAACCCCCCCCCCTCCCCCGTATCTTTGCTGTGTATGAAACTAGAATTTTGAATTTTTAGAGATCGAGAACAACAAATGTAAGTGGCTATATTACTAAGATACCTAATAATTAAATCTTACAAATTATAGTTAATCAAAGTTCTTTTATTTTGTTATTGACACACTCACCGATGATCCACCAACTCCAGTCCTGATTGCCGTCCTTCAAACGATTATAGTGTGTAGTTTTTTTTTTTTTTTTTTTTTTTTTTTTTACGGCGCATCTACATCTTGGCCATTATCGCCGGGCTATCTATAGGTTGCCACCCTTTTATAATGCCAACAGCACGTGGTCGGTCACCCATTCAGGTACTGACCACGCCCGACGTTGCTTAACTTCGGTGATCTACGGGAACCGGTGTATTCAACGTGGCTATGGCCGTTGGCTGTGTGTAGTTATCAGAAATTTGTTTTGGCGATTTCTTCCTGATGTTACTTGAATCAAAATACAAATTAAAAGTGTGTTCCACATTTTTCAATTTTAGCCAATAGACTCAGAATGCTAGTTTTGTTAGAGCATATGCCTTTCTTATTAATATGCCACTATTGGTCAAAATCGTTGTATTGTGACAAAAGTTGGTATATATTGTGCTCAACTAAACAGAAAGTTGTGCTGTAAAAAATAGAAAAATCTGTTATTAGGATTGGAAGTTTACTCAGAAAACAAATTATTAATTTTCCTGTACAAGTCATTATTTGCACTTTATTGAAATGAAACTCGATAGATAATGAGACTCCTGCCCAAGGAGGAACATGAGTTGTAAAAGAAAATAAAAAAAATAAATTAAAAAGGAACATAGGTCCATTGGAAATTGAGGTTTGGAACAAAATTAAGTAAAAAGTAATAAGTCAGCCAGCTGTTTATTACAAATATTTATTCATTTAAATTTTAATGTCCATTTATATGTATTTCAGATAGCTGTGCCCATGACTTCGTCTGTGTGTAATAGTGACTTTGGGGAACATTTTTTGAATATAACTTTTGGTTTTGGTTTTTTTTTATTATAGACACCCTCGTTTGTGTATTAAAAAAAAAAATCGACTTTACATTAATGCTTCTCTATACACGATATTAGACATATAGCCATTGGGGATCAAAGCATAGGATTGCTAACTGGTGACAGAGCCATATAAAGTTGACGTGCGAAAAACAGCTACAGTAGAACCTCCATTATCCGGGGTAATGACTGGGAGAGTGGTCCACGGATAATCAAAAACCCCGGATAATCGAAACACAATATTTAATTGACTAAATGTGCTGGATTATAAGGTTATAAAGAAAAACTGTGTACAAGATGTCATGCAAACCTTCTTATTTGCATTGAGAAATGTGTATATAAACATTTTATTAATTAATAATTTTTATAAGTGCAAAAATAAACTCAAGATCAAATTAAATTTTTTTGTCGTGAAAGGCAGTAATATTTTTTGATACATAATTATTTTCTTATATCTGTTCTGATTGCCTGTAACAAGATAATTCTGCTGAAATTGGCATTCGTAGGTACTCGAGTGAAGAGTTAAAGCCCAACAGAGGAAATATTTCCTTGGTAGGCTAACAGCCCAGTAGGGGATTCATAGAAAGAATTTAAAACGTTTCAGTTCCAAGAATATGAAATAAATTGAGATGCTTCCAGAAATATGGAATCGTCACATTCTTCGTTTACAATGTATGTAATTAATTTAATTTCATATTTATGTACATAATCCTCATTACATACATACAAATATTTAATACATAATTATGAAATCAAATGCTCTAGTTGATAAAAATAATGCAATAAATATGTTCGTATGTACATAATATTTAAAGAAGGAATAAAAATAAAAATTCCCCTATCGAGACCCCAGTTAATTGGAATCCCGGGTAATAGAGTCCTGGATAATGGAGGTCTTACTGTACTTAGATCCACACCCACAACTTTTAGCATCTGACCTTGGGCTTTATTAATTGTCATCGCGAATCATAGGCTCACTGGAAACTCTAACAGATATTTTAATATAGAAGATAGAGGATATAGAAGAAAGAATAGATAGTTTATCAAATGTACGACATGATTCTTTACATTGGCATAATTTTTTTATTTATGAATTGATTGAAATGAAACAATCACTAAATGTTAATTGAAGCTTACCACAATATATTAGTGAAAACCGCATCTAAATTGGACAAGCTGTTTGAGATTAGCATGCACAAACAAGCAGCCAAACAGACAAAATTCTAACAATCATTGTTTTGGGTGCTATTGTGTTGATAAAGGCCCCCAATAATATTTCTTCCCGTATATCTTCCATGTGCAGGCAGTGATCCGTTACATTTCTATATGTTCAGATTTTAGGGACAGATTATCTACAGGTTACCATCCTTTTCTTTTACACCCAGTCAGGATAGGGCCTGTGCCTTTTAGGCTATTAACCCTTTAGAGACCGTGAGCTACTATAGTAGCTCGGTGAAAGGTGGGCTCCCCGGACCATGAGCTAATATAGTAGCTTGGCTTCTCCAGCATTTCAAGACCGCGAGCTGCTTTAGGAGCTCTGTTCCTAGAGCCATCTGTTAGTGGTTCTTACGACAAGCTGAAGTATTGCTGCCCTTTTCGCAACATTTTTTAATGTAAAAAAAAAATAGTTCCACCTGTGCCGGTCCAAAGTTCGGATCAAAATGGATGATTGGAACCTATGGATAATTATAAAAAAAGAACGCAATTGCAGAGTCAAAAAGTAGTTCAGCGGGCACAGTTGGCATCACTAGTACTCGGTCCAGTGAGCCCCCTTTAACTCCGCCGTATTCGGTCTCTAAAGGGTTAAAAATGTAAAAGAGCAAAATTATTTTTGCTTGTTTTGTATTTATAAAGATTAATTTAGCACATTCTTGAGCTAACCATCTTTCTAAGAAATGTGTCTTGTTATGTAGCTCCTGTGTGATAGATATTTTTTATGAAATTTTGGCATATCTATGATAGCTTCAATATGCTTCAGGACATTAATTTTTCTCCTCTTTAATGGTTTAATGGTGACCATTCTTTCAAAAACCCTGAAGATGTCACCACCATCCAGCTACTACTGAGTTAAACTCACTTATACTTATGATGTTTCAGATAAGGAATCTAATGGAAAAGAAGGACCAACTGGAGCTGGCGTTGAAAAATTGTGAAGCTGAGAGAACACGAGTGGCATCTATAATGGCGCAATGGGCCAAAGAGGTATTTACCAAATCATTATTAACAACTCCAAATACAGTTATACCTCAGTAATAGTCAACAACTAAAATTCATGCTTAAGTAATTTTATTTGTCTGACCACTGCAAATATTGAAGTCATGATTTCACTATAAAAATGTATAAAGCAGTATGGTTATGTTAGTCTGTAACATAACGTTACGTAATATTCGGTATATTATTGCTTTGTTTTTCCTCTTGGGTATTTCTCTCAAATGTTTCTTGAACTCGCTTTTCAACAATAACATTTTTTTATCATTTTAGGTTGCAGAGGTAAAAGATGAAAAGGACAAACTTGTTTTGGAAATGGAGCATCTACAAAAAAGTAATGAGATCATTTCAAAGTCTCTCGAAGAATTAAAATTGAAACTGAAAGATACAAGGAAAGCAGCTCTTGTTTATAAAAGGCGATTGCGGGAAGTGAAAGCTAATCTCTCCGAGAAATATAACAACCTAATTATTGATATTCAGAAAAAGGTTGATGAAGTCATTTCTGCTAAAGAAGCTGATGTAAAGGAGAAACTGGAGCAAATAGAAAATGATTATAAAACTAGAGAAAAACTATTAAGATTACAGGCCCAAACTAAAGATGTTACTTGAATTACTTCTCAAAATTTAATTCTCGACTAGCTGTACTTATATTTGTACATTCCTTTACTTACTTAATTTGTAAATATGTGTAATAATTAAACATGTGTAGTATTTATCATCCTGCTGTATATTTTGTTTTTATTTTTTTAATATAATGTTTATATAAATATAAGTAATCTATTGGTCATTATATTTGCATTGTCATTCAGTTACCTTTTTACCCTTTTGTATACTCCCTTTACCTGTAAGAGTTCTATGCTGTTATAGCACTTGGTACTGGCCTACTTCTTGAAGATATTCTACTACTTTTTAGCATAAATATGCTTTAGCGGTGACTAAACTGGAAAAAAGCGTCCGCTGGTGTTCACGCATGCGCAGTTGCATTCGCGCATGCACAGTTGCGTTCATGCAAGCGCAGTTGCATTTGCGCATGCGCAGTTGTAATTGTGCATGCGCAGTGGCCATATATTAAAAAGAAGGCTGTATGTGTCCAAAAAAGTGTACGCTTACATTCGCGAATGTTATAGAGTACATTACATAGATTTGTCGGGTGAACCTAAAGCATATTTATATTCCTGAATTTGAGCAGAAGGATCTAAACAAAATATATATTTTTTTTTTTTTAAATAGCTTTTGTATTATAAGAGATAAATAAAAATGGTGACCTAGTGTACACATATAGCTAGGAACTCGTACGTCATTGACCAAGTAGCTGTGAAGGTAGAAATTCCCTTAATGTTAATTATTTATTAGATATTATCAAAAAAATTTCATTTTTTACTGATGTTTCTTTTTCCTGTAAGATTCAATCCATGCTGCCTGTAATTTGATCTCATTCCTCCCTTGGTTTTGTACAATAAAATAACTACGTACCAATTATGTACTGTTAAGAAATGTTCATGTTAGCGTCTGATTGCAGAATGCTCAGGTGGGGTGGAGGTCTTTAGTAAGGTAGGAGTACTTTATGTTGGTTTGACCAATTTGTATTTTTACCCACTCCACTTCTACCCTTCTGTTCTATCAGACGTTTTCCAAACATGCATATCTTTTTAGTGTGGTTCCTCCCTCCCTCCATAGGGAGGAAACTTGCTTACGGAGAAAACATGTTTAGGGCTTAAAATTGCGTAATTTCTTAAAAACTTAACACTACTACAAATACCAGCAAATAAAAATGTTAAAAATTTATTATGTTGTTCAACCAACCATTAATATACTTACAGGCATTTTCCTAGGACAAAGATCCAAGGGAAAAGAAAAACTTTTTTTTCTTCTTTTTCCTGCCCTCAAGAAAATGTATTAATCAAAACTTCTGGCTTGTACCAGAGAAAAACTCTGAGGGCTGCAAAGAATTTGATAACAATTCAGTGTTGCCACAAGTACTGAGGTTCCTTTACATGTATTAGACAAAGAAAACTTATATCTATATCATCATTGATCTTCTTTTAATATCTTCCATTAGTGCCTATGCACAGATTAAATCAAATTTGTAAATATACTAAGGGAACATTATTCCTAATTCTATTCAGTGTTTGGAGGGGGGGGGGGGAATTACGTTTTCAATAAGGTGCAAAACAGACCAGATAATTTACGTCATTATTTGTTTAAAAAAAAAAAAAAAACACATCTTATATAGAAAGAACACCAACACCCTCAATGAAAAGCTAACATCTTGGAAAATTAATTTTGCATTTTTTTTTTTTTTTATTTCAGAAAATTGATTTTATGTAATAAAAAGTTAAATAAATTTAAACATAACACACATATTTTTTGAAATGATACGTAACTTTAAATGTATTTACTGTTATGCCTAGGCCGTATATAAATTCATGTATGACCAGTTATATCTGTTATTTGATAAATGCATTAAATATTAGCAGTTGTAAGAAATTAAAAGTTTTCTCAATTATTAAAATATAGTCATTGTAATTTGTGTCACCTATTAAGAAAATAAGGTGAAAATTCTATTTTACTTACATTGATCTAACTAAATTTCTCAAAGTTATGATGTTTTGGCTTAAGCAATTCAACACTCCAGTAAATTTATGAAAAAGTACCATTTGAATAACCAACATAATTTTTATAATACGCCAGAGAAGAATAAGTAAGACAGGAATACCAACAATTATTTCAAAATTATTTATTTATTTATTAATTATTATTTATTTTTGTGTAAGTACTTTAATAATACATTATTTTAATGGTTGTAATCTTAATTATTATCATAAATTACTATTTTGTTGTTATATTTCTTAATCCTATTATCATTCCCTGTATTTGTTATGAATTTTAATAATTTCATTTTCAAATTATGATTAGTTATTAGTGTAATATACATTTTTTTTATGCAACCATTCCTCATTGCCAATAGACTCTAGGTTTTCATGGGGCAATAATATGAAAGCGTGCTCGCTTTCGTGGTTCTTGCCTGGGGATGAAGGGTGAGATAGCTTGACCGTCCAAACGACCACGAATCACGATTCAGTACTTGCTTGAAAATCATGGAGGAGTTTTTACAAGAACGTTGTGGATTTGTAGGTACGGGGTTTTGTAGTATTTTTGCCAATATGTTAAGGGAATATCGAGTAAATATTACAAAACGGAAGAAAAAGCGCCGTTTGGAGAGTGGATCCAAAAAAGGAATTTTGAGGGCAACACATTTATTATATTTGGAGCTGCGATATGATTACTCTGAAGATTTTCACAACCTATGTCGAATGACGAAAGAGCAGTTTCATTTTCTGCTGAGATTAGTGTCCCCTCACATCACAAAATCCGACACCAACATGAGACAAGATCTCCATGCTAAAATCAAACTGGAGGTTTCACATTGCTTCTTGGCAACTGGAGACTCTTTCAAACATTTTTATTTTTTATAAAGTATGAAATAAACACGCTATCTATACAAACAATGTCTTGTTTTGTGTATTCACAAATTCATTAAAAACTGAATAAATATAATTAAAAATCAAAATTACTTAAAATACATGGCGAACGCCAGTGGACACGTTCTTCTGACAATTTTTTGTCCAAGGTCCACCCTATAAAACTATGTAATGTACTCTATAACATACAGTCATCTTTTTCGTACAAGGCCACTGCGCATGCGAAACGCCAACGGACACTTTTTTTGTGACACATACAGTCTTCTTTTTCGTAAATGGCCACTGCGCATGCGCGAACGCCAGCAGACACTTTTTTGTAAAGTTTTTCTCCAGTTTAGTTACCGCTAATGCATATTTATGCTTTTTATGTTTGACGATGCTGGACCAAGGGAGGATTTCATGGACTCAAACCAAAAGACGTTTGAAACATAAACGTCGTCCGCGCCAATTCCTAACATTTCACTATCAGATACTTTTTTAAGTTCCTGGCAATACGAACTTTGTAAATTTGGCGTTGATTTGATTTGGCCCAAATACTGGAATTCCCATCGCTTCGCAAATCCTTTTCACGGCAGCCAATCGGTCTTTATATTCTTTGCAAGATGGATCGTATAAAATCCTCTCATTTGCATATAATTCTAAAAATTCCAAAATTATGTCGTCTTGGAGTTTAATTATGCGAGACGATGACTCCGGCATTTCTAAATTTTAATTAAAAAAAAAAAAAACACTTGTTGCATTGAGATCCCAGATGTGACTGGCAAGATTCATGAATAAGCTTGACACCCGATGACGTCATAGGAAAACTCACGCACCTCGTTCTGACGAGGCAATTCCAGGGTAGACATGCGCGCCGAGGCAAAATTTGCCGGCGGCGGCGCGCTGGACTAAAATGGCCGGCGGCGGCGGCGTGGGCTATTCTTTTAACCCCCAATGGAGATGTAAAAATTTTAATCACAGTATATGTATATATTTATATATATATATATATATATATATATATATATATATATATATATATATATATATATATATATATATAAATATTTGTCCGCTATTTCACAGGCTTAAAAATGTTCAGATTTTGAAGAATGTTGTTACAATAACCGTCTAATTTGAAACGTCAAGTTCGTTCACCAGTAGAATCCGTCCTCCGGGGGGTTTTGGTACGAAATCCGCGCGAAAAAAATCGTAGCGCTTACGTTTTCGGGTTTATATGCTTACAGATACACGCGTAATATATTCCGCGATAACGAATGACATAACAAATGAAACCGTTTTTAAGGCGATATCAGCAACAGTTTTTAAGATAAGTGGAACAAATGTTTATGTAGCTCATTTTCGGTTTGGGTACATTAAATCGTGGGATTCCATTCCCTCATTGGAAATATGGGAAATATGTTATGTCTACATAAATGGTTATAAAGTAATTTTCGACTGAGTGATGTCAATCGGAGAAATATAGACTTAAAACTTCTAAAGCGTTTGCTTTGTTCTTTTGAACGGGGTTTTGTTTTTGTTTAACTCGGTTGTTTTAAATTGCAATTATCAGAAAAAGTAGGGTCTCCTCGTTGTCTAGTGGCTAGCGCCTTAGATTTATAAGCGGTAGATTGTGGGTTCGATTCCTACCGGCGGCTTGAATATTCTCATCCCACGGCTCGTTGGTAAAATTCCTTTCTGCACCCAGGATGTCGGTAATGGTGTAGAAGTACGTATTCCTTTACTAATAGCTTCTTGATCTGACACAGGAACAGGATACACTCCCCCTAGTGGGAGATAGCGCTCCTCGGGGCGGCTTTGGGAACCAACGTCTGGCGGGCTAATTCTAATGAAACAGGGTTTAAAGTAAAACCTCCTTTCCAATAGACCGATTAACTTCATTTGTACAACACTTCTTTCTCATGAGATACCCACGACGTATACCGCGTTTCGTTACAATACAGCAGAAATTACGACCGGTATGAGTATATTAGAACTTTAGGTCCGGAGTAACCCCCCCCCCCCCTAATGAACCGATTTGGTTGATTTTTACAGCGTATTTCTCTCTTTAGATCAACATAACGAATACCGAGTTTCGATGAAATATAACAAAAACTACGGCTGGCATCGTCAAATTAGTGTTTTGGGTGCGGTGTAAACCCCCTCCCCCTCCCGGTAGACCGCTTTTGGAGGTTAACGAACTCGTTCAATCGTTTGCTAATTGAACGCTGTATACCATGTTTCGTAAAGAAATAACAAAAACAAAAACTCTGGCCGCTATCTTGTCCAGATAGACACAAACACACACACACACACACATACATACATATATATATATATATATATATATATATATATATATATATACATATATACATACATATCTACTAGGTGGTACATTTTTCAATAATTCCGTCATGAGTGCATCCTCAATAGCTACTTTCCTTCGGAGGAAAATGCTAAAAGATAAAAAAATATCGATAGCTACTATCGTTAGTCATGAACTATCGATATATCGACGGTAACTATCGACTATCACCCATCCCTACCCTCAATCGGCGCGCCGACTGAATAGGCTCGGCGGCGGCGGCGCCGCTAAAACCCGGCGTGGCGTAGCGGCGCCGGCGCGGCGCGCATGTCTATTCCAGGGTCACGCTTTCATATTATTGCCCTGTGAAAATGGGACTTTATGAATAGGGGCCGAAATAACAAATAAAATTCTAAACCTATTTAATATTTGTCACCATGTTGGAACACTTTGAGCGATGTACAAAAGGGTATCTGATCAGTGAGGCAGACGCTGCAGATACTGCGCAAGACATGGTGAACCCAAGCGTTGCTCACAGGCCAAGGAGAAATACTGTTTCTGCATTTATGAAGTTAGAGCAGGTAAAGAAGTATTCAGTATGCTCAATCGGCACCATATCATCCGAAAGAAAACGGAATTTTCGAAAGGTTACACCGCTCACTGACGATGTGTCCATTTTATTTGTGGGAGGGGGGACACTATCAGATACCTTGGGTATGATATTCTATTAGTGAATTCACCATTCATGGACGGATTATTCTTCCTTTAAAGGTATAGCAGCGAATTCACATATCTGTCAGTGGGTTGATAATTCACCGAATATTACAACGCGGGTAAAAATTGATCAAATTGATAAGTTAAAATAGGATTAAGAACGACACATGAGAAAACTCGAAGACAAGTAGAAATAGCGCGGTTCCGTTCATATCTCTAGTGCTATTAGTAAAGGAATAATAACAGCTATTGGTGGGGTTTGATCTTTTGTGAAAAATATATAATAAAATCTCGAAGAGAAAATAGATTTAAGGCGCCACAACAGTAAACTGAAAGTATCATGGCGACTTCCCCCACCTTCTCAACGTTCGCTCTTGGAAACACTATAACAATGTTTCCCATTTTCTTATCTTGTTTTAGTCAAATAATTACCTTGTTTTACTGTTAAATGGAATTCAAATAAGCAACGACTAGTTAAAACATTACGCAAACAGATACAAAACCCCGCTCAAAAGAAAAAAACTAACAATTGCGAATTTTCAAAACCTTATTTCTCCAATTAACGTTGCCCCATCAAAAATTACTTCGGAATCTTTTTTTGTAGAGAATTTAGTAAGCTTTTGAATGGATACCTTATACTTACTACGATTTCCTAACCGTTTTCGAGATATTTTAGAAAATATACCAACATCCCAAAACTTTTATTTCTAATACTTCATTGGGTAATTCCAAACGGAACCAAAATGTACCTATCATAGATTAGATGAATATAAAACGTCTGGAACAAGTTTCAACAGAATTAATCGTTTCTGAATATCCAAACTGAAAATTAGTTTGGAGAAGAAGGTGTTTCAATGTTTCTCGAAAACGGTTACATACATCACATTAAAAATGGTTTCATTCGTTTTTCTTCATTAAGAAAACGAGGACCTGCAGGCATATGAACTCGAAAACCTTCGCGTTACGATTTTTTTTTTTTTGTGAATTTCGCTCCGAAAACATCTTCCGGTGTTGTCTAGCTTGAGTCAGGCGTAATAATTACGCGCGTGCGTGTGTGTGTGTTTTTATTTGTTTGTTTCCTCCTTAACCTTGCAAAGAGGGAATTTATTCATGTCATATGTATGTAATTTTTATTACAAGTAAAATGCGGTATTTTACTGGGGTAGCGTTACATATTTGTTCATTGTTCAAATTTATTCTTGGTTACTCTTCCTTTTATTCTATTTTTTCTATCCTGTATTCTTTTCTTTAATTTTTCTCCTTTGTTGATGTATTTTGAAAAATTGTTAGTTTGATTATTTCTCAAAACTATAATTGGAATTAATACAGTAAACTTCCTCCAGTCCGGCATGCTTGATAATCCGGCACGACAGGGGTGTCAAGGCCAAACATGATAAGTGCCCCTCTTCAGTTCTTATGCATCAATTCCGCGAAATCCCCACCCCAACAACCCCGTGGTGCTCGATGGGGTCTTCGGGAGAAAAGCTCCCGAAAACCTTCTGTGATCAAAAACGCACTTGTTGCCAGATCAGCTTATAGCTGTCGCTCGACTGAGACCATCTTATTCAACGGGACAATTAAAATAATCAATTGTGTGTACATACATTTTTGTATTCCAACAGTGTCTTAATTTTATTTCACATTAAATATGTTCTAGTATTATAGTGTACATATCGTTTAATGTTCATCTTTATCCACTTTTTTCAGCATACATCCGATAATCCGGAATAATTGATAATCCGGTATGCTTCAAATCCCGAACGTGCCGAATTAAAGGAAGGTTACTGCACTTTCTAAAGAAATCAAATGCAGGGGATATACTATTCTTGCTTGGGACTTGCAGAAACATATTATATATACGAAATTAGTATATGGTGGTAGCGTATCTACTGTTATAAAGAGCCTGTACTGAGGATGAGGTAATAGATATCTGGTAGGGGTGGTGGGGGTGGAGCATTTTATAGTGGAATCGATGAAGCTAGCTTCTCCACATTGTGGCCCGCACCCGACCTCGTAGCAGCTATACCTACTTAGCATCTCAATTAGCTTTATTTTTTATATGTAGTATAACTATTAGTAGCTTTTTAGCGTGTTTTCGCCCTCCCAAGAGAGGAAACGAGATTATGACGTCGACTCCATGTCCCAATCCGCATGTACCGATGAGAAATGCACACGTTTCAAGGCCCATAGGTGGCGAAAGAGGTTAACATTTTTTTTTGTGTGTATATATATATATATATATATATATATATATATATATATATATATTCTATACTTATTATTTATTTAGTTTTTTTTTTAACGGCGCATCAACAAATCTGGGCCAATAGCGCCAACATCCACGGTGCAGCCAGGAATTTTCTCAACGAGCCCTGAGATGAGAAAATTCCTGCCACCGGTGGGGATCGAACCCACCATCTCTCGCTTATGAATCTAAGGCGCTAGCCACTAGACCACGGGAGACACCTATATTCCGTGCTTGTTCTTATTTCTTTCGATGGCGGCGGGGGGGGGGAGGGGTCCATAAAGTAGTAGACCGTTCTTTGCCCGACATGTTTCGTGCTTTGTTCGCACCTCATCAGGGGGGCTTTCCTTGTAAGGAAGTCATTTCGTCATGTTCTCTCTTGCTAGTCAGGCATAATTACGAGAGTATTATGCCTGACTCGCAAGAGAGGACATGACGAGAGGACTTCATTATAAGGAAAGCCCCTGATGAGGTGCGGAGAAAACACGAAACATGTCGGGCAAAGATTTTAAATAATGTAGTTGAACAGAACGAACGGTGTAATACTTTATGGAGCTCCTGCCATCGAAAGGAATAAGAACAAGTAAAAAATATATATTAGAATATATGTATGTATATATATATATATATATATATATATTAACCTCCCTGAGAAATTACGGGCCCCTTAATCCCCCTTCTCTATTTACATTACCAGCAACTATTAATGGAACTATTTAAATCCGACTTTTCTCTGAAAATAAAATTGTCATTAAACGGAGTGGAAAATTTACGAATTGTCTAAGCTGAATCGGCATGCGAGTAAAAAAATTACGCTACCCAACCACGGGCCCCTGACCAATTGCCTTCCTTGCCCCCCCCCCTCGGGGGGTATTTGGATACGCTTGGAGTTAAAGAAATATTCAAAAATTGAAAAATAATATTAAGACACGTGTAGATTTGGGATTTCGTAGATTTCTTTAAATATCTCGAAAACGGTTGTGAAATCCAGGTAAGAAGAAGGTATCAATTGGAAAGCTTACTAAATTTTCTAAAAAAAAAAAACAGTTCTGAAGTAATTTTCGATGGAACGATCTCGGAAAAATAAGTGCTTAAAACTTCGAAAGTGATGCTTTTGTTGCCTTTAACGGGTTTTTGTGTTTGTTTTCCACTTGTTTTTTATCTTAATTGCTCTCACTCACTCACTGTTGGGCGCTACAGTCCTTGTAGGACCTGGGCCTCTGCCACCATCCTGCTCCACTCCACGCGGTTTGCTGCTAGGTTCCTCCAATTTCGGATCCCTAGCGTCCGCAAGTCCTCCTCCAGGTCATCAAGCCACCTCCGTCTTGGTCGGCCTCTCTTTCTTTTTCCCCCAGGTGCACCATTCAGCATCAATTTAGGTAGCCTACAGGGTTCCATCCTTTCAACGTGGCCTAACCACCGTAGCCTACCTTTCTTTATGACATAGAGGATGTCAGGCTCGCCATACATTCTTAATTGCTCTAAGTAGTAAAATTATTTGCCAATAAAACAAGAAATATTTTTGTTGTTGTTTGTAATAGAAGTTTCCTATCGGAAGCTGGAGAGAACGAGAGAGTAATTTCCGCTATTGTAATTTCCTATGCCTAATGGCGCTTAATGTCTTCATTTCTTAAATATGGCATTGGATGTGTGTACATCATGGGCGTATATAGAAAATAATTTCGGAGGGGGCTGGGAAAATTTCGGGGGGGGGGCTGAGACCATTTCCGGTGTATGGAATGCTAACAATTTAGATCTTTGAAGAGTTTTAGCCAACTTAAACGCTATTACGCCCAAAATAGAATATGTTTTATGAACTAAATGATCTTATTTAATTTATTTTTGAGGGTTTTATGAAATTTTTACCGACCAAATCAAAATTTCGGGGGTGGGCTGCAGCCCCCTCAGCCCCCCCCAATATATACGCCCATGAATTCAGTACTACTTAACACTGGCTTGAGAATGATGTATTTATGTTGAAAGCGCTCGTCCATAGTACTCTCACCGATGCCCGTGGCGACGGACTCCTCCGACAGGTATGTTTTAATTAAGTTTGACCTCAGAATTTTCTTTTGGAGAAAAGAAGAATATTATAAGAAAAATAATGAAGTTTAAAAAAATCAATGTATACTTGAAAATAAATCCTATGAATTTATAAAATTGCAAATAGACACACAATGCAACAATATCCTCAGTCTCTCTTTTTCATTGCTCTCGTGAGTGTGTATTAAGTCAAAATGTAAGCAGCCATTATTTGATCTGTTCACGGTAGCTTCTTAGCCAAGGCGGCAGCCTCCGGGAACACCGGTCTTCTTCATTCCCAGATCCAGCGAACAGGCTAAGAACCACAAGTACCCATCTCTATCTGTCCATATATTGTGGCCAGCCGAGGAAACTGGGGCTCAACCCTACCTAGGTAGGAGGTGAGACCCCCGGGATCTGTACTGCCGACTCTTTGACCTCCGGGGCAACCCTGCGGGGTCTGTCCCACGTGCTGGCTGGAAGTGCTCGTGGGCTTGGGGTCCTTCTTATGTCTGGCCCCTCGCTCACCAGCACGGCCAACGGCATGCGGCTATGTCACAGGCACGGGACCTGCCCTCCTTGGGAGATCAAGTATGTCCCCTCTTGATACTCCTCTGGAAGGAAACCCTAGGGGCTGTTTTAACTACTTCCGGGCCAGTAACCATTCTGGGTTATGGCAGTCTGGTAGGGCTTAGGGGCTCATGGCAGTCGGTTGTGAGTCTCAAAATGGTACTACGGTTGGTGTTGGTGGCAGGAACCACGTTGTGGTCGCCTGTCGAAGCGTAGTGGTCATAAGGTTGGATGCACTGCAGTAGATTCACCAGAATTTGGAGGTATTCTGTAATAGAGCGAGACTCAAGCACTCTACTCCAGGGCGAGAGCTTTGCGTAGTTCGTCCTCTTTCCGAGGACCGTCTCGCGAACTCCCTTGAACTGCCAGACCCCACGGGGGATCACGGGGAAGCCCTCATCTAGTGAGCGTTAGATGGATTGTGTGTTAAGGGGGGGGGGGGTTCAGTGAGGATTTAACACGTTATATACGTTCCCCATTCCGCTTCCACAATCTGGCGCGCGCACACCTGTCCATATATTGTCAGGCTCTGCAGAACGTATCAGATCGGTGCTTGCGGGTAGCAGTCTCCATAGTGACGGCATCGACATCTTGTCGAATAGTGGTCAATTGAATATTTTATATTCACTGCCACTCACGCCAATTTCGTAAATACTACATTACTTTTATTTTACGCTCAGAGACATTTTATTTTATTTTCTACATGTTTATTTCTAGTTTTCGCTCAATTTTAATTTTTTAACACACAAAAATCTTTGTTGGGACCTTCTGATTTAAATCACCTATAAACAAGCACATTCCCAACAGTATTTTTGTGTAAAATTCAGTCGAAGAAAATCTTAGTGATTACGTTTTTCGTTAATAGGCTCCCATGTACATGAAAAGTTAAAAAAAAAACTAGACTTTTCTTCGGATTGTCGTTTATTTTCTCAGATATCTCGAAACCGGTTGGGAAATTGTAAATGTAAAGCTTCCATTCAAAAGTTTATGTCTTATAACACGCTTCTTGCCAACATAGAATACATCTGAATGGGTGACGGCATTATAAAAGGTTGGCAACCTGTAGATAACCCGGCGCTAATAGCCCCCTCCCCCAAAAGGTTCCCCAAAGGTTGGCTCAGTCTTTTCTTTTCTTTTAACGGCGTATCAACAATTTGGCTATTAACGCTGGGCTATCTACAGGTTGCCAACCTTGTATAACGCTAATAATACGTGGTTGGTCACCCATTCAGATAGGGCCCACGCCTGACGTTACTTAACTTCGGCGATCAACGGGAACCGGGAACGTGGCTAAGAAAGTAGGTTTATACGGAGACTCGGACCGCTGAATATTGGCCAGGAATCGAGTACTAACGCTCTCAGCCAAGCAGGCTGGCTTATTATTATTGTTTGTTGTTTTTAAATTGATTTTACCAGTAAAAAAGGTACTTAAAATGAGAAACAATATTTGGTTGCGTGTCATAGATGTCCGAGCGGAAGTCGACGTAGTCGGGGGAGCAATTTCCGCTACTGTAAGTTAGTGGCGCCTAAAATGTAACTTATCTTCAGGATTTCATTTGAGAAGGTGTTTTCATTATTAAAAAAATTTTAACTAAATTTATTCCAGGCTTTCCAAATGAGATTTGGCATAAGAACGTTATGGAAACGCGCTCAGATGACGCAGTTCCTAATCGGACATTTTGCTCTTTTGAATGGGTTTTTGTCAGGGGCTTATATAGGAAATAATTTCGGGAGGGGCTGGGTCCACCAGGAGGTAGGGGAGAATGGAATACTTCTCAAGATGGTCCGAGAATATTTTAAATATTTTAGTGTAAAATGTTGAATTTTGATATCCTCTGAAACCTAGCAAACCAGGATAAATGTTGAAGACCAGTTTCGTTTTTATAGGCTTTTTTTCCCCACAAAATGTTCTTACCAAAACGGCAAAATGAATTTATAACAATCTATTTTTAACTGAATAATTTGTCACTTTTGTTTCATATACATGATTTGTAAAATCTTTATGCAACAATTTGTAATACCTAAATAGTTTTATACACTAATTTATATAAACTCACACACTAAGCAGTTCTTTTCTCACTTGCAGCCATCCCAAAAATCGAATTGCCGATCAAAGCTAACAACCTAGAACTTAAATTGTTAGACATCTTAACAATTACACCCAAAACAAATTATTTTTTCTGAACTAAACGATCTTATTTAATTTATTTTTACCGATTAAATCTAAATTTCGAGGGGGGGGGGGTTAGATTATTATTTTGACGTTTAATTCTACATTAAAACACCATGTGACCACGACTAACATAAAGTGTGTCCTCTAAATAAAAAATAAACCATTTTTTTTTACATGAGCGACGGAGATGGAAGTATGATAGCGAAAAGGTGGGGGATGCTTATTTATTTATTTTTACGGCGCACCGACAACTGAGCCATTAACGCCGACACCCATGGTGCGGCAAGATACCTTCTCAACGGGCTCTGAGATGAGAAAAATTCCTGCTGCCACGGGAGACCCGTGTATGCTGAATTTAATATATGAACAATGGGATAACACTGTTACAGACTCCCGCGATGGCTTTAATGCCAAGACATTTTAGGGATACGAGGAAGAACAGTTGTTGGAAGCAGCTGCTGAAGTGAATGTAAGAAAGGCTGCTAAGAAATCTTGAATTTCCTGGGCTAGCTTGCGGCGATGTCTCAAACGTAAGAATGAAAAATTCGAAAAGATGAGAGGAAGACGAAGAAAAAATATTAGTAAGTTGGAAAGCATCTGCTCTACCTGCTAGTATCTTCGAGCTAACATACGTATCTGAGTTACGAGTTGCCTTGAAGGTTATGGAGAGCAGAAAGGGTCCAGAGAGAGTAAAAACATTGGAGAACATTAGAGTAGATCTGATAACAAATGCGTCTATCGGATATAGAGGCAGATTATATCGGAAGAAACCGAGAGATCACACAGGTCAGGGAATCTGAGGAGAGCGACAGTAGCTTGGCTTGTATTGAGGCCCCATAAGAAGTCGAAAGCATAGTTATGGCTATGACCGTCAGAGCCTGGGGTTACCATTCCAAAGCCATTTTTTTGTTTTAATTATAAAGAAAACAGAATTTTGAGTAAAAATAAAATAAAGGTGATATTACCTAAACCAATTATTTCTGGGTCTAATATAGGAAATCAAATGTATCAGTTTCCGCATTTTATTCTGGAAATTACTTGGTAAATCATTCATTATGAGACTCTCTGAGAAATAATTCATTTTATGAATTAATTTTTAAATATCCTTTATTTCATTAATTTATGTATTTTTTTTTAAATCAAATTTAAACCTTCTTTTAACTGAATCCAAATTTTTTTTTTATGTTATATCCCACTATTTTGTATTTTATATTTTCCAGCGAAAAAGTTGCGACATGAATGTCCACTATTAAATTAAAGAAGGGTCCACTAAGATTTTTTTGAAACCGTTTTAATGGCGATGATTTCAAAGATGGTACGGGCTCATAGCCAAGCGAATCCCTTACAGTTAAATAAATAAATATCATACCACAGAGGGCTCGTTGGTGCATGCTATGGACCCACCGTAGCAGGGCCGCCACATGGGGGGGGGGGAGGACAGCCGGGTACAGTTGTCCCGGGCCCGGGCGCCCGGGCCGATCCTCTCTATTTTGAAAAAAATGTATAGGTTATGAGCTTGTAAAAAGAATGGGATTTAGAAATATAGACGGGCGTAGTCTATGTTTATTGGAATGGGATCTATATTTTTTTAATGTACATGAACGACAAAACAAGTGCAGTCCCAGAATAGTATATTTCATTAGGAGTCGTAATAAAATTACAAGTACCGAAAGTGACCTTTGCTGCACCGATTGTCGGCTTTTATTCTAATTTTGCTCAAAACTCAAGATGAAAATAATTTTAAAATGCCCAAAGTCCTATCGCAAAGTACTAGAATTTTCATTCTGGCTCTGAGAAGTGGGGGCCCGTGATCTGGTCCCGGGCCCGGCTCTGAGAAGTGGGGGCCCTGCACTTCCTCGTGTCTGGAGACAGCATTTGTACAATAAAAACTCCAGAAATTTCCTTAACTGTGTCCACTACCAGAACAATTACCTTAATATTAACTTTTTAGTAAAACAGGATATACTTACAAGCATTTATACTACTTAAAATTTCTTGGCTGGGGAGTATGTTTGTAAATGGTACCTACTGGTTTCTTCTACGAAGAGCGGTAGTTTTTTTTTTTACGCCGCATCGACATCTCGGCCATTAGCGCCAAGCAGCGGTAGTTTTTAAAACCCTTGTTGTTAATGTATTTACGAATCGTGTTAGAGAAAAGGTTGTAATATAAAAAACTATTGAAAAAATGGATTAAAATCGGAGGAGGTAGGTTGAGATTTCTGCGAATAGCTGGCTTAAAACGTTACCTACCTTTGGAGAGCCACTGTACCGGTAACACTATATATTCATATATATTATATATATATATATATATATATATATATACACATATATATATATATACACACACACGCGCGCATTTAGTTTCCAACCTTCAAAACCCGGAGAATTGGGCGACACACTGATTTAATATTACTATTTAAAAGATCGTCATCCAATTTTTAAAGTAGAAAAATAGTTTTCAAATAATTACATCGAATTAAATAATTTAATATTATAATACATCAATATATTAAAAATATCTATAATACAAAATTAATTATTACGATTTATGTATTTTTAAATATATATTTCATTTCATGAAACTTACGAATATAAATTGTTGTAATTAATACTACTACTAATAATTGATGATGTTTGGGTCATAAATTGTATTTATAATTGCATAAATCATTAAATAGAGGTATTTTGAATAATTATGCATAGGCGCAGTTTGAATGCAGAGGCGTGGGGGACGCGCTGTTCATTGGAGCAGTGTGCATCACATGGCCTTCAATCTATCGAAAAATCTTTGAATGTCCTTGAAAATATTTATCGAATTTTTTTTTCAAGTGTATATTTCAAGGATGGTTCCACTTATTAATAAATAATTAATTTTTGTTGGCATAATGAATATTTTGAATTAGTTCCCCCAAAAGTCGAAATTGAATTTGAGTAATAAATCATGCCCGCTCTTGATCTAATGTCGCACAATTGAGGTCATACTTCTGTTAATGTCGCAATTGGAAATTATAATAAAAAAAAAAATTAAGTAAAAATTGAATATATTTTAACAGGTTTCTCTTCCTATACAGCAGCTAGCGAGCAGAAACTTTTCTTACAGCATAATATGGATTAATTCTGTTAAATTTTGTGAGAAGTCGATAAATAGCTGTGAGAGCGGCCACCGGAGGCGCTGGCGTCGGTTCCCGCGCCTCGAAGCTAGCGTTGTCTCACAGCTCAGCTCCGCCATTGCAGTGTCTCCTGCTCGCGGTAGTCTTGTTCGGTCTATTGTCGCCGATAGCTTCACTCTATATCTTCTGTGCTTATATATTTACCCTCAATTCTCTCGAGTATCGTCATGGAGAAAAGGATAGAGCTTGAGAAGAGAGGGAGGACACCTGATCAGGTAGGATTATTAATTATAATAATTAATATACAATTTTTTTTTTAAAAGTGATATTTCAAAAAGTGGACAACTAATAGGGAAGCCACAAGTATTTGTCCTAGACTCTATTTGATTTAAACATTTGTGTTACTAATTTTCTTCAATTTTTAACGTTTTATAATTCTGGTAATTATTATTTTTACCCCTGTAGTTTGTTTATTATAAATTTCGTTAACCTTTACATGTTTTGACTATAAACCAATTCTTTTCTATGTTATAGATATTAAGTTTTATTTTACATGAATTTATTTCGATGAAGTATATTCATTGGAAAATAAAATGTGGTTATTCTTTTTTAAATTCTCATTGAAAAGGCGGAAATAAATATTGTAGTTTGTGTTTACCATATGCATGTTTTCTTCAGGGCGATTTAATCTTTTTGTTATAAATAGTTTATTTAATTAATAGCAAGTCAGTTTTATGTGCGTTGTCCCAATAAATGAAATCAAAATCCGCCAAATTCCACAAGATTTGAATTGTGTTTATGACGTTTCGTAATTGTTTTCTACTATTTGAAAGAACTGTTTCTTTTTTTAACCTCTCTAAGTGGTGTGTTTATTGCGTTTCATTATGCATCGAGTATAAATCGTCCCAATAAAGGCCCTCCTGGAGCAGAGAAGCGTTTGTTTTGACTTTTTTGATAGTTTCTTTTGAGGAGCCAGTGTCTGAGGTTGTTTTCATTTCGAGGGAGTTGCGTGGCAGTGAGCGAGCGAGGGCCAAGACCCGAAGCCTGTACCGGCCCGGGGGCCCTTCGTACCTTTTCTTTGGCCCTCCGCTACGCGAAGCAAAATAATATTTGTTTCTTCTCATTTCCCTCCCGGCGGCGCTTTTAAAATTTTGCCGATTAATTGCCTTTTCACGGCATTTAGTGCTCAACACCGGCAGCCATGTTTGGTCGATTGCTATGCGCACATGTCGCCAGCTTTTCTTAATTATTAGTCGACTTATGTCGGAGACTATTCCAATTGGAGAGAAAGTTGTAAATAGCGGCCCGTGGATTTATAAACACCAGAAATCCATGAGACTGTGATATTTTAATAAAAAAAAAGCGTGTAATTATGCCTATTACCCAAAACAAACATGTCAGAGCATCAGAAAGCTATCTAATCCATCTCCCCTTCCAACTTCATTTTTGACAATATTTTTTTTTGTCTTAATAAATTTATTTACTCATCAACATATCCTCTAAGTTTAATTTATTAAAATAATATTTTTTATTTTTGTATTTTTAATGACATCACAATCTTGTATGTTTGTACTAGACTATAAACTATATTTTACCATTATAACTATCATAACATTAACTATGCATAAGCATAAAGCTTTATGTTTTTAACAATTATGGTTATTAAGAAAATTGCCACTAAATTGTTAAAAATAACACTGGTGATTTTTCTTATAAGTAGAATTCATTTGTTATCAAAATTAATAGCTTTCAAACTTTTCCTCTGAATAATATTGATACACTTAATGTGTAAACATTTCACTTATGTTTACAAACAAGTCCATTGGTTTTGAAAGAAAGTAATTAAATGGAGTAAAATTTATTTCACTCTTTCAATAATTATTTGTAAATAACCAACAATTTATCTATGAACAAGTTTAATATTTATTTATTGAAGCCTTTAACAGGAGGAAAATTTTCTATTTTAATTAGTAAAAATGTTATATAAAAATAAAAGAAAACAAATAATTTCAAATAAAATATGCCTAAACATACAAAATATATTTAATTTAGAAATTAACTATGACAAAAAAATTAAACAAACAACAAACTATAAAATGTCACAAATATCATAATAATAAATAATAGGATAAATAATTCTTTATTTTATGATAAAAAAAAACATTAATAAATAGCGTAACAAATAATTTCCTCTCCAATATTTGTTATATTTTACAAATAATAAGTATACATTTTATTTTAATTTGTCTTATACAGATTTGCGAACTGAATTTAGACAACTGTCGAAGCACTACTATTGAAGGTCTTACAGATGAGTTTACAAATCTTAAGTCTCTCAGCCTTATAAACGTTGGACTAACCAGCTTAAAAGGATTCCCCAAATTACCGAATCTCCAGAAAGTAAGTACATTTTCTGTTAATTAAAATTATAGTAAGATTCACAGCAATTGTTATGTTTACATCGGTGTGGCAGCTTTTATCTGTCAAACCGACCAATGCTGTGTAGAGTAATTGTTTTTTCAGACACCAATCTATTTATAATAAATGTTTTGGTCAGATAAAAAACTACACTTTATTAATAGCAATACTAGTAATATTGCTAGAATAATTAGGAAATTGTTATTAGCATATTATAAAAAAAAAAGTCAATAATTTTTATTGGTTAGAATTATCTGCCATTTATCTGAATACACCCCACTCCAAAAATTTGTTTTCCTGACACCCCCTTGAGCCAAAAGCCTCTTCCTTAAGGGAGAATATAAGTTCTTATCTCAGCATTAATTAATTAATTGCACACATTGGGAAAATAAAATAATCCCCACATAATTGTATACAATCATTACATTAAGAACTTTCATAGTATTTTGGTTACTGTTTATTATAAGCCATTATCTAGTAGGAATAAACACTGATGTGTAGTTGGGGTTTGAAGCTACAGGTGGTTCAGCTTTTATCAGCCATTTATTTCCATTACCAGAAACTATCTCTAACTCTTATTTTATAATGATTTATTAAAAATGTCATCCCTTTGTTTTTGAACCTAGCGATTCTTCAGGCTTAAGAGAAAAACTTATGATGTTCATTTTATGTCTTAATTCATATACATACTAAGAATTAATAATTTCATCCCTTTGTTCTTGAACCTAGCGATTCTTCAGGTTTAACCCCTTCAGGTCTGAATTTTTATTTCTTGATAAAAAAAAATTATTTTCCTTCTATAGTTGTATATTGCTCTTGTGAAGATTCCTGATTTTTTTCAGAATTTTATGGTTTACCTGACATGAGTTATGTAATGTCCAGTGTACTGGACATTGGTTCTCAAGTAATGCGATTTGTGGATGAAAACCAAAATTCAAAATTTTGAAATATTAAAGAAATATATAATTAATGCAGTAATTTATTAACAATTTAAAAGAAATTAATCCAGAAAAAATAAATTTGAAAAATGATTAGTAAATATTATTGTAAAAGCTCATAATAATATATATAATAAGCTATTGTAAAAGTGGATTAGAATTTTAGACATGAAATTGTTGTCAGCGCACAGTAATAATGAAAATTAATGAAATTGAAATATTTACAGTCTAGTCTCAAAAAGAGTTATTTGATTATTTAAAAAAAACAAAACATAAAACTAATAAGAATATATTTTTGGAAAATCATGTCAAAGGACAGATGATATTTTTGAATGGTTTGGGCGCCTTCTAGCCCATACCATTCAGAAAAAGTTATTTATTATTATGGTACTCAAAAAAACAATTCTGACAACATAAAAACAAAATATAACAGTAAATATTTGAAAAATAGATAAAAAATATTGTTACATCAAATGTGAGGGTTGACTTCCCATGTACAGTATACTGGACATGGATTTTCAAAAATTCGTAGACACCTTATTACAAACTTTATTGATAAAATTGAACTTCCAACCTTTAAAATATCATGTACATTCAATTCGGCGGAGTTTTATTCACTAAAAAGAAACCATTTGGACTAAATATGTAAAGAAAAGTCAATAACTTTTAGAATCCATGACTGCCCGTGGTGGAGCAGAAAAGATTTTACACATAACCTTTCAAAATCGAATGGAATCATTTTATATGAGATGTCAAGTGGAAGAAAAATACATAGAGCTTCAAACCAAAGTGGTAGTAAACATCTATCGATCACAGGCAGTGTAATGCAAAGTAAAGAAGTTATGTCCAGCCGGCTGGACGAGGGAACTGAAGGGGTTAAGAGAAAAACTTATGATGTTCATTTTATGTCTTAATTCATATATCTACTAAGAATTAATAATTTAATCCCTTTGTTCTTGTACCTAGCGATTCTTCAGGCTTAAGAGAAAAACTTATGATGTTCATTTTATGTCTTAATTCATATACCTAATAAGAGTTAATAATTTCATTCCTTTGTTCTTATGCCTAGCAATTCTTCAGGCTTAAGAGAAAAACTTATGTAGTGCAACTAATTTTTCTCTTAGTTCATTTGTTATGCCCTAGAGACTGAAGAGAAAAACATATACTGTTCAGTTTATCTCTTTATTCGTATACTAAGAGTTAATGATTCCATCTCTTCGTTCTTATACCTAGCAATTTGTCTGACTTAAAAGAAAACTTATGCCGTTTCATTTTCATTTTCCTCTTAGGACATTTCTTATACCCAAGAGATTATTCAGACTTAAGAGAAAAACATATGCTGTTCAATTTATCTCTTAATTCATATATCTTCAGATTCTTTGAAGATCCAACTAATTTTTCTCTTAGTTCATTACTTATACCTAGAGATTCTTCAGACTTAAAAGAAAAACTTCTTTAATATTACTCATTTCATCCCTTAATTCATGTACCTAATTTCTTCAGACTTCATATAATGTGCTCTCCCCATGGTGACTAGCACACTGGATTCTCATGCGGGAGTTGACGGTTCAAGTCCCACCCGTGGCAACTTATAGACAGCCTGGCACTAATAGCCAAGAAGTTAGTGAGCCATAAAAAGAACAAAAAAACTTCATATAATCATTAGACTTAACTTCTTAGCCTAGTTTGACATTTTTATCAAATCTTAAAATACATAGATAATATTAGTCGGGGAGCTGGTAACACACTTTTCATGAAGTGTTTTAGGGTGGGTTTACACTTGCTAGTTATTGCAGGATATTTCTATCAGAGAGAAATTGCGACTATTGAAACCCCATGTAAAATGTATGTCTGCAATAAATTCTACCATGAGCAATTTATTGCAGACATACATTTTACATGGGGTTTCAATAGTCGCAATTTCTCTCTGATAGAAATATCCTGCAATAACTAGCAAGTGTAAACCCACCCTTATGCACCTTGAAATGTTGCTATTATGTACCTCTTGGGTAGATAAGAAGGTAAACATGTGTTAGTTAGACAAACTGAGGAACACCAGGTACTGCGCAAAGGGGAAAGGGCGAAAAAAAAAAAAAAAAAAAAAAATTGCCCAAAAATAGTGTGTTTTATTCATAAGCCTGCTATGGCTAGTAAATGTCTGAATACTGGCTTAAACAAAAACAAGCCAGGCATTAAACAATGAGTTATAATTTTTAGAAAATATATTTAAGTTCTTTAATAGCTAAATAGTTAATGGTAATAATTTCAAAATACTGCATTCTTTAAAACTAAATAGTTCATTGAAAAGGGATCGTTGACTATTAAGATTGCAAAGATAGAGATTGTTAGAGTTCTTTCATGAGAATTAATAAAATTGCATTTTTAATATAAAAAATGAGTTATATTTGCCAACATTTCAGCTTGAGTTTGATTAAAACCTTCATCGGGGCTAAGAGGAGTGGATAAACTGATCCATGTGGAAGTTGCTGCATTGATATACATTCAGAAATGTTGCAACTTTCATGCGGATCAGTCTATCATCTCATAAGCACTGATGAAGGCTTCAAACTCAAGCTGAAACAAACTCTATTTGTTAGCCATTAGAAAAAAACACAGAATATTTAAAAAGCTCCATTGTAATGTTTTGATCTTTACATGGAGTGGCGGGGGGGGGGTGAAGATTTGTGCTATCTCTACAAGTAGCCCCGCCCACTCTCTTTAATCAGTACTACCAATCTCTTGTTGCATACTTTGAGGTTTGCCAATTACTGACCAATAACATAAATATCCATACGTAAGTTGAAGATGAGGGCGGGGAAGGATTTACTCCAGGTAACTTTCAATGTTCGTGCTGTCTGTACTAGCCAATTTTTTAGAAGTTTCGTATTCATAGTTGTCTGAATGTTGAAAATTATTTTGCTTTGTTCTGTTAGCTTATATTAAAAAAAAAAAATGTTATATTGAATTTCATGACAATATGCCGCATTGAAACAGGGATATCAAGTTTCTGAAAACAAAATGTTCTTAAAACTTGTAAATAACAAGTATAATAAATAATTTTTTGGGCGCCCTGATTCCTAGAATCCATAAATAATCAAGTCAATAACAATTCTTTATAGTGGGAGCGATATAATTTGTTGTGGCTGTGGATGGTTAGGGGATGATGGAGGCGCCTCTAGCCAATGACGTTGCTGGGTTGCCACTCCTCTCTCTCCTAGTCCCTAAGCTGGGAGGGTTGTAGAGCTGGCAACCTCGAGCCCCCTCTATGCTTTCCCCAAGTGACAAGTTATAACCCTCTCACTATAAGCATTCTTGGCTTGATAAACCTTGCATTTTTACATTAATAACACATTTTTTCTTCTTATATTGAGAAGGAGAAAGATCAAATAATTGGCTTTGAATAATTAAATATGATCTATTAATCCAAACTGCTAGTTTTCTACATTTAGTGCCTCAGGAGTATTCTTCAAAACTAAATACAGTTCATTGAAAAGAGATATTAGAGGTTCGATCATGAGGTTTAAGAAAACTATATATTTTTTGTATACAAATGAGTTGCCACCGTATCGACTTTAGTTTCAAACCACTGACAGGACTGCGAGGAGAGGAAGAACTGTTGCTGTGTCACTCAATCAGTGATTTAGTGACTTCAATAAGGATCATTTCTTCCTCTTATAGCCTTGATGAAGGCTTCAAACACAAATTGTTGGTAAATACAACTAATTTTTATTAAAAAAAAATTGTAGTTTTATTAACTCTTGACAACGCTTGGTACCCAGTAGATACGAAGGGGGAACGTCTTAGGGAAATCCGCTATGATAGGATAGAGTGCGGCAGCTCCCCCACTTCTAGCTGTTTTTTCATTGCCCTCAACTTAATTTTAAATTGTTGCTGGTTGGATGAGGTTAAGCCTGTTTGAGCCCTATTTTTGCTTTGTGGATACATTACGCATCCCTAGGTAATTATTTCTATTTAATTGCTTGTAAAAATTGATTTGCCTATTTCAAATGTCTATTCTATGCCCTGTTTGGTTCTTTATATGTTATTAATGCATGACGGTCTGAAACATCCATTTGAGTATTAAAATTATAATATTATCTTTCAAATATCGCACGGCCCCGTGTTCTCTAGGGCTCATGCGACCCATTTGTTGTTATGTAAACAGTAGCTCAACAATATTGTACAATAATGCCTCCATTATTGGCTAAAAACTTAACAGCACCACAACAGTGCGAGAAGTGAATGAAAATGAAGGCAATTATATCCCGCCTGGAACATAGTCAGTGGAATTCAAATTTTGCACTATAACGTATTTCGATGCACTAAACACAAATCCGTTAAAAAAAAAATTGCTCTCCACTAGGAAAGAAGTTATTATGCACTAAAGTTCACTGTTATGGGGGTTATTGAAGTTGGCGTAAACAGCGTATTAATAAACATGCATATTAAGAAGAATGTCTAGGACGACTTATGGGCAGACTATGCGTTTCCGCTCGCTCAAGAAGATATCAAAACTCTAGTCAATCCAACTCGCTGTTATGGGTAGAATTCCGATGTTATGGAGGATATAAATCGTTTATCAACATTTCAAATGAGAGTTCTATGTTTCCCAATGTTAGATGTCTGCGCATGCGCATGTTTACAAATACGCTGTTTACGCCAACTTTAACCTCAATAACACTGAACATTAGTGCTTAATACTTCTTTCCTAGTTGAGAACAACTTTTTTTTTAAACGGATTCGTGTTTAGTGCATCAAAATATGTTATAATGCAAAATTTGAAAAAAAAAAAAAAAAAAAAAAAAAACGGTGCGGAGGACGCTCTCCTTCAGTTTTACCGAAAGTTTTAAAAATTTAGCTCAATTAAACATTTATAATTATTCCACTGCGATAAATTTCATAATTATCCGTTCCCGTGTGTGGAAAGGAGTGCATGCTCCCGAGAGTTAATTCACAAGACCTTGTAAATTGACTTATTTAGGCTGCACATAGTTCTATTTATTTAATATTTATTGTTATCTTCTATAAGAGGATAAAACACGTCATAAATATTTTAATTTAGAATGAAAAATAAAAATATTTTAGCATACTTGTATAGTTTTTGTTTAGTAAAAATAGCTAATAAATAATCAGTGTTGATCAGTGCATTCATCAAAATATGGTTGTTTAAACCTTAATGATGGAAATATCTAATTTTCTGATGTAAATTTATTTTATAAATAGGATTGTAGAAAGTAATATTACAAGTACTTATAAATAGATTAACGACTCATTTGTACAGTCACAGTGTGTGAATAATGGTTTTATTTGTGTATACTTTGTCTATATATATTGGCTCTCGTGTTCTTTGACTAGACATTCATTCAATGTTTAAAGAGTGCGTTGTTTTGATAAACTCTCCTGATTAGGCACTACAATTGTACTCCTGCTAAACTACGCTTGTTCCAAATGCATTATTTCTTAGTCCTTACCTCTGTCTACTCAAATATAACAATTGGATATTTTTATTATTTATATATTTCTTTATTTTTTAGCTTGAGCTGAGTGATAACAGAATATCAACTGGCTTGAATCTACTTCACACCAGTCCAAAACTGACAAATTTAAATCTCAGTGGAAATAAGATAAAAGATCTTGAAACCCTTGAACCTTTGGTGAGTAGTAATTTCATTTCTTTTTATTACTAAACATAATTCGCTTATAATAAATGTAGAATTGTTTAATTATTTATCTTTATCTATTGTTTCAAAAATATTCAACTGTCCTCATATCTACTACTGTATATATATATTCCTTTCACCTCTAAATGGAGGTGAGGAATACTAGAATACAGGTCTCTAGGGGTTCTGAGGGCAGTGAAGATGAGGTGTTTGTCCTAAAAAAATTGCTAAGGATATCGAAATTATTTACTGAAAGAATTGACTTATTTATTTTTTGCAACGTTTAAAATTGAATATGGACTTCAATCAGCCCAGACGCACACTCTTTCATTTATTTTTTTAAAATTTTTGTATTTCATTTCTCTTAGTACATATTCTAGACTATACATTAAAGTGAAAAAAAATTATTCACTGTAGATAAGAAATTTTTAGGGCGTTTCTTCCCTATTTCCAAAGGGGAAAACCTAGATTATGATATCAAGGTGATGACGCAATCCGGAAGTGCCGTCTTGAACATTTTATGTTTCACAACTCATAAATTAAGGAAATAGTTGTGGTTTAAAATTAAACACACATACATACCAGAGATAGATAGATACTTGGATATTTGTTTTGTTCTCTCTCTAGCTGCCCCAAAATTGGTCCAATTTTGATAAAATTTGGTTCAAAACTATCTTGTCTGATTTAAAAGGTCTAGTTTGTTAACCAGCTGAGCCTGACAGCGAGAACATTTTTTTTTTCAGTGCAATTCACAATTAAAAAAAAATTGTGCTTTTAGCTTCACGTTTTTATGCTCTAGGATATGCTTTTAATTAGTTTTCTAACGTAGGGAGACAAATTAAACCATTTTTAAGGCAATATCAGTAGAAGTTTCTGAGAAAAGAGAATACGACTATTTTTTCCTAACTAATTTTGTGTTTGGTTACTTAAAAATGACGGATTCATTCATCGAATCTACCAAGATATTTTAATTTTGGTTAAATTTGGAGTAAAGGCAATTTTTTTCCTCTTTCTACGCCTTTTTCCGAGCGTCCATTATTGTGGCATAGAAATTCCTCTTGGTAGATAAGCCCTTTTCCCATATATTTTAGAATAGCTGTTATTGCTAGTTTTGTGAAGTTACTTATGAAGTAAACGCTTAACAGTTGCATTGTAAAATTTATTTGATAGGTGCATATATATTAATGTTCCCCCATTTATTTCTTAATTATCCCCGTAAACATCATATAACATCTTATCAATTTATGTGCTTATTTACTTTCCAGTTAACTCAACAAATTTGTCATTTATAAAAAAATTTTATAAACATTATAATCTTCTGGTGTCACCATATTCTTCACCGAAGTTTCGCTTGGCATGTTGTCAGGGTGTTAAGTCTGAGGATGAGCTCTTCGTCAGACTTAACTCTGAGGAGCTAGCAGCATGAATAGTGAAATATCCATGAAGAAGATGGTAGTACAGCCAAAACTCTTAAGACCATAACATTTGTAATGACTTGGACCGTGGAAGTCTACGAGTTTAGTTAAGAAAAAAAAATTGTTTTTTAGTTTCTATATTTTATAATATCGTTTACTCTTTTTCTTATTTCTAGAGAGAGTTTGAGCACCTAAAAAGTTTGGATCTGTTTAATAATGCAGTTACCGGCATCGACAATTACAGAGAGAAGCTCTTCAAGCTTCTTCCGAGTCTTGAATATTTAGACGGGTATGTAGAATTCTAGAAGTTGTCAATAATAATTTTTGTATTTTGAGTTTTTTTAATGCTATATTAAATATGCAGATTCGATGCTAAAGAACAAGAAGCTGATGATAGCGAGCAGGAAAATGACTCCGTGAATGGAAATGAAGATGAAGAAAGTGGTGAGTTTTATATTTATCAAATATCTGATTACGCATATTAAAACCAACATTTCGATTTTTGTTTTGGTTTTCTGTAAGAAAACATACTCAAGTATATTTCAGCTTATGTCAGTAATTTGTTCTTGGGGTACTCAAATAACCTACCCAGTTATGTATTTTATTTATAAACACATAACAATGTAAAGCCTACATATATGTAGATATGAATCTATTTTAAATTACTGAATTACCCAAAAGTTAAGAATACATTGAACTGTCTTCTTATTCTCACTATCGTCTTTAGGATCAAATGCTTTGTGATAAACGAGCATACTTTTTGGAAATTGTTGTCCATTCGAGATTAAGCCATTTTTCAATAAAAGCAAATGCTTTTTTTAAAGAGAACAGTAATGTGAAAACCTTGTTTCTTAGAAACTGATAATACCTTTAAAGACAGTAAGAATACAGGGTCTTTTTATCATCCCACGGCTCGCTGGTAAAATTCCTCGCTGCACCCTGGATGTCGGCGCTAATGACCTAGTTGTAGATGCGCCGTAAAAAAAAAAAAAAAAAAAAAAAAATACAGGGTCTGTCCAGAAAGTAATAGGACTGATTTTTTCCGCCTCGACTGTACTTCGGAGTCTACGTTCGTCGACTGGCTTCGGTAGTATGGGTCCCTATCTAACGAACGAGGGGTTGGTCAGTTGTCTCCGAGCATCCGGAGAGTCAAGACAGGCTTTTTCGTGCGACGAGTTTTTGTTTTTGCAAGCCGAAAATGCAGTATTCCTTAGAGCAGAGTTTGGCGATTAAATTCTGTGTGAAACTTGGCAAATCTGCGACAGAGACGTTTGATATGATCAAGCAGGCTTACCCAGATAATATTTTTGCAAGAAGTGGCGTGTTTCGGAGGCACAAGGCCTTTTCGGGAAGAGATCGCTGATAAAGACCGTGCTGGAAGACCTTTGACTTCGACAAACACCGACAAATGTGGACAAACCGTCAACTCCAAGTTCTACGTGGAAGTGCTCAAGAGATTCAAACGAAGGTACAATCGGGTCCGAAAAGACATCGCAGCCGAATGGAAGTTGCACCATGACAACGCCCCGGCTCACACCTCCTTTCTTCTGACCAGCTACCAAGCCTGGCAGGCATCCCAACGCTTCCCCAGCCGCTCTACAGCCCAGATGTGGCCCCTCGGACTTCTTCTTGTTTCCTCGCCTGAAAAGTCCGATGAAAGGAAAGCATTTTGAGACGACAGAGGGGATCCAAGCAGCTTGTACCGCGGCTCTAAAGGCTATGCCAGAGAATGCCTACTGTGACGCCTTCAATGCTTGGAAATCGTGCTGGCAGCGCTGTATCTTGCAGGAGGAGCCTATTTTGAAAGTTTTTAAAAAATTGTAACGATTGGGTCAATAAATTTTTTTTAATCGACTTATTACTTTTCGGACAGGTAATTCAAATTATTGTCGCTGAGTTCCTTTTGTTTCAATATTGAACAACTTTTATAATGTTTTTCTCTAAAGATAAGACTTTACCTCGCAGATATATCCATACCCTCAGACTACATTATAAAGAAATGTCAAAATTAGCCTCTAAAGGGCGTCTACTGCACGAAAATGTCACGAAGTTGAAAATAGGGCATGAAAATCACAAAATTTCAGTTTTACCAGAGCCTAGTGTAATCCCGGGATTTTCGTGCCTTCGTAATTGTCACTACTTTCATATGGCAACACAATTCTTTCTGCCTCCCCCACGCACTTCCTTTTTTGTAGCATTTACACATCAGTTATCCATTATTTACATATATTTTTATTTTTCTTTATTCATATTCAGAGTTTTTCATGCAGACTTAATTATTGAGATTGTGTACACTTCAATTTACTAAATTATGTACATGTATATTTTTGGAAATTTTGAATTCTGCTACCATTGCCTGTTTTCAACGTTGGAATAACCCTCCATCGTGGGAGTTTATTTAAAGTATATGTGCCATCCTTACCTGATACTGTACGCATTTTGATTACGTACATATATGTATGGGTCATTTTGATTTTACGAGTAATATAATATTGAATAATAATAATATAATACAATTAAAAAAAAAACTAACGTTAAAAACAAAAACAAGTAAAGAAAAATAAATAATAAAATATATAAATAAGTAATAAATGTTACACATGTATACAATCAGAGGATTTCATTCATTTTTTAAGGTCCACATATTTAATAATTCTGCTACCATTGTTTAATAATTATTAGGCTGCTAATTCTATAGAAATTGTAAAAATTTTAGTATCATTGTTCCTTAACTTTTAAAATTAATGTAACTATCCTCTATCCAACAAGTCATTTACAATTCATACTGTTTAAATTTATTTACAATTAATTGTTTTAAATTTATGTAAAATTGTAAGTTTATACAGGCCAGTAGATATCATGACATTCCGGTAATCCGTGTAAGGTTACAAATAATTTTAAGCTAAAAGTTATGGATTTTTCTTATTAAGTGAATTTTTTTTTTCGTTTTAATGGACATGAAATTTGTATTTCAAGTCATGAAATAGGCTTTCACAAAAGTAGTAGACACTCTCCTCTAAATCCTAGATATATCCAACATTTCTGACAATTTCTCCTCATGTGTCTAGGAAATTATTTTTTGTATTTGTGATCCTATTTCTGAATACTAAATGTATATTTGATCGAGGAGATGCTGAAGGCGGAGAAGAAGATGAAGATGAAGAAGTTGAAGACGAGGAAGTTGGTCTTGAAGCTGTCTACAAGGAGAACCTTGATGTAAGTATATAGTATTTTAATTTTAGCACTTAAGAGTGGATGAGAGGTTCCACTCATTAATGAATTTTTGAGAAAAATGTTTTCTGATATTTATGTATACATATATAACATAAAAAACCTACCGCTGGAGTAAGTTGTGTGCTCAACAATATTTCTTCCCAGCAAAGAAACCTCAAAAATAATAATATATATATAGCAATAATGTCAAACAGAAAACAATTGTCTATTTAATTCATCGTTAAGAGCACTTATAAACAAAATTCTGCCCTCCTGCCTAAAATAAAAAAAAGTTTTATCCCTTTTATAATATATTATCCTATTGTAACTAAGGTTTAATGTGAAATGGAAACATGCAAAGGACACAGTTCCTGCTACTCTGACTTTTATTCATTGTTCTTATTAGCTGCTGAGTAATAGAATTTATATTAATAATTTGTTGGAAATCCGTGATTTTTTAACCATATAACCGCTAACTGTTGTGTGGGCCGAGCAACTCACAGATATAAAGGGCGGGCCAGATCTATTTACGCCATAACTTTGAGATAAATTTGCGGTGCTCCTGGTCATGGCGGCCCTCATAGCTCCTTCTATACTATTTTTCCTGTCTTACAGTTGTTTTAAAAATAAATTTTTCCTCTCTTTGTATGCCCCTTCAACCATTGACCGGTTTAGGAGGGAAGGAATACGAAAAACTATGAGTCAAGCCGATCGAGGCGAGTGTAGAACTCAGACCTCAATGTGTCTAGAGCGCTGGAGGCACTGCTTTTCATGCCTGCATATTTGCGCGTATAATATATAATAGCTCACTAGGTATAGCTTTGTAAGGCACCAAAAAGTAATTGCATTTTTTTTTAGAGCAAATCTAGGTATTTATTATGGTTCATGGCCTTAACTGAGTTAACACTGGGTTTCATCAAAGCTGCAAAAAAAAAAAAAAAAAAAAATACAATTACCCAAAAGTGATACAAAACTTTAGTCTACATAATATTGCCGACTGCAGCTCAGGGTCATGGAGGAACCTATCACAATACTTAAGTGAACTGCATGCCACCACGATGATGGCATTACATATTTGTAAAATTTCCAGCACCGACTCATTCTTAGATAAATCGAAAAGCATCTATTCCCAAGATATCTCGGGTGTGGTTTAGGGGGTTAAGGCACTTTTATAGAACTTTCCTAAATAGGCTTTTGATTTAATATTTGCACAGTTTCTGTTTCTCGTTGCTTTTCATGGAAATGAATGATTATTGTTACTACTAACTTTTATTTTTGTTACAGGAGGAAAGTGAAGGAGATGATTATGAGGGTGAATGTTCGGAAGAGGAAGAAGATGAAGACATAGAGGAAGAAGAAAGTTTTCAGGCTGACGCTGACACTACTGAGGATGGTAAGCTCGTTTTGGATTATTTTATGTTCACCAAACATCTCGCTTTTAATTTCTTTCCCGGAAGCATTTAAACTTGTCTCACATCAAAACAGCCTTTATAAATGTAGTATATAGGTCCAGATAGAAGTTTGGGTTCTGTTCTAATGCAAAATAAGTTTCTTATGCGATTTTTGATAATGATCTTATTCGGATAAATCAATGGTTTAATGGAGTAATTTCCGCTTAAGATAGTTTCGGTTTCCTGTAGTGGGTAACCAAAACTATGATTTTGTTTCACTTTTAAATTTAATTTTATGTTTTTACACATGCTTAAATTCTTCCTTCAGTCTCATGGCCTTCACTTTGGCCTATGAAGTCTAATTGTACTTTATACCCTAGAAATCTCTACTGAAGTTCATGCCCCTTAGCCTCCTGTTATTATGCTCTTTAGGAATCCCTCCTGAAGGTCATCTCCCTTAGCCACATGACCTTCACTTTGGCCTGTGAAGTCTAATTGTACTTTGGACCCTATAAATCATTACAGCAGATCGTCTCCCTTAGCCTTGTGGCCTTCTCTTTGGCCTATGAAGTCTAATTGTACTTTGGACCCTAGAAATCTCTACTGAAGTTCATGCCCCTTAGCTTCCTGTTATTATGCTCTGGGCATTAGGAATTCCTCCTGAAGGTCATCTCCCTTAGCCATATAACCTTCACTTTGGCCTGTGAAGTCTAATTGTACTTTGGACCCTATAAATCATTACAGCAGATCATCTCCCTTAGCCTTGTGGCCTTCTCTTTGGCCTATGAAGTCTAATTGTACTTTGGACCCTAGAAATCTCTACTGAAGTTCATGCCCCTTAGCTTCCTGTTATTATGCTCTGGGCATTAGGAATCCCTCCTGAAGGTCATCTCCCTTAGCCTTCTGCCTGTGAAGTCTAATTGTGTGTTGTGACTCCCAACAGAAGGTCAAATTTGGAATACAAATACAAATCGTCAAATATCAACATAATACTATGTTTCCTGTCAAAAATCCTTGATGCTCCTTATATATAAACACTATCTACTGCCCAGGCATACAAATCCCATCCTTACAAGAATATCCAATCTGTAATCTACATCTCATTTTAATTCATTTATTTGTATAAAATGAAAAAAAAAAAGAAGAAAATTAAAATTGGCTCATTACTTGTGAAGAAGTGTTAAAATAGAGGATCATACTTGAACTGGTTTTCATTTATTAAATTACTATAGTATATTTTTATATGATTTTATATTATCTTATCTGAAACAAAACTCTATTTTGGTTATTATAATTTAGATAAGTAGAAACTACACGATCTAGCCTGTTCTTGCATTCCCCTCTCGTTTTCTTATCTCTTAGTAGATATCAGCCATTAGATTTCTTCCTTATCTACATGATTTTCTTTTTTCCACATTGAAGTGTCATAAAGACAGAATTAACACTTTATAAAACTGACTTAAAGTTTTAAAAATGTTGAGAAATCAGTGCATTTTCAACATAAGAATTTAAAAAGATTCTCTCATCATTGAAGTTAGTTTATAGTCGGAGAGCTGGTAACACACTTTTTATGAAGTGTTTTATGCACCTTGAAATGTTGCTATAATGTACCTCCTGTGTAGATAAGAAGGTAAATATGTGTTGGCTAGACTTACCGTGGAACACCAGGTACTTCAAGGCGCATAAGGGAAAGGTGCAAACAAATATTGCCCAAAAATAGTATTTTATTTAGAAGCCAATTATCATTAATGTAAAAAAAAAAAATCAAATTAAGGAAATTTTTCAATGAATAATAAATAAGGTAGGCACTTTTAAGGGGGTTAAATTGTAAATAAAAAAAAAATAATAAAAAAGAAGAAGTACCTAGTTTTTTTTTTTTTTTTTTTTAATATTAAATGAAGTGCTTTATTTACGCTGCGATTTAAACTGCGCCTTCGATAAACATATTTAAAAATAATTACAAAGGGGCAGACACTTTTTTGGGGTTTAATTATCAGGAAACATGAATATAAGTATAGCCTATGATTGACTGCAACACACTAAGAGTGAAGTAAGAGTGAGTGAGAGCACCGATCATCTTGGCAGTTGTGATTGTTTTCTGCGCTCTCATTGGCTCTTGGTCACGTGATCGTGAACAGCTGTCCTGGTTTAAATGGCAGCGTGAATAAAACACTCATTAAATATTAGAATAAAAACAGTTTAGGTTTTTTTTTTTTTTTTTATGTTTTATCCCCCTTAAAAGTGTCTGCCTTATTTATTATTCATTTTAAAATTGCCTTAATTTTACATTAAAGATAGTTGTCTTCTGAATAAAACTCTATTTTTGGGCAATATTTTTTTTTATATGGTGTTCCACATATATACCTTCTTATCTACCCAAGAGGTACATTATAGCAAATTTTCAAGGTGCATAAAACACTTCATGAAACGTGCGGTTACCAGCTCTTGGATTATTAACATAAAGTTAATTCTTAATTTACTATTTACCAATACTTGAGTATGTCCTTGTATATACCTTCTTATCTACCCAAGAGGTACATACATTATAGAAAATTTTCAAGGTGCATAAAACACTTCATGAAACGTGCGGTTACCAGCTCTTGGATTATTAACATAAAATTAATTCTTAATTTACTATTTACCAATACTTGAGTACGTCCTTGAATGTGAGCAATACTAAAAAAATATCGTTATCTTTCCTACCATTTCTTGCGCAAAGGACCTCAATACAACCTTCCTTGGATTCTTAGCAAATTTTGGGCTTTTATTTGGCTAGCTCTTTTGAAGTGCAATTTTTATTTGATTTTTACCATTAATCATCTAATTATTTTCTAAATGTCCTGTTACACGGTTTTCCAGATGCTACTCCTCGAGGGAAGAAGAGAAAACATGAAGCCGAAGAAGAAGTAAACTAATATAATTAATATATGAACACACTTTATAAAGATTAAAAAGCAGGGGTTGCCATCTTGGAGTTCTGCGTCTCAGCTCACAACTGCGGGGAATGTAGGAGAACCTCGAATATCCACTATTATTCTCTCCTACTTACATCTTAAATCTTAAAATGTTACCAAAATTTAAAAAGGGGTGGGTTAAAATTTAATCTTAATTTTAGGGACTTAACAAAAATTTAAATTTGTGTATTTTTTTCTATCGGACTTAACCTTTAGAACAAACATTTCCTAAGCATGATATTTTTCACCCTTGATTATTTGTAAATAATTTATAATAATTAGATTTAATTTGTAAGTAATTTCTCTCTCATTTTCTGCTAGTTGTGTCGAAGCATTTGGTCGGTTTTAATAGCTACAACTTTATTTACTTTCAGTATCTTGCAGGGTGACGGACCATTTTATTATTTCCGATTATAAATGCACTTGCTATAATAATGTAATTGATATTATTTCTCTCACCGCTTTTTTTTTTTTTTTTTATTGCAACAATTAATTTTAATTATGGATTTTAAATATATTGAATCATACAAGTTAATATATCATTTAATATTTAAAATTGTACTTGTAAAATTTAAAGAAAAATAAAATTTATACTGTAATTGTACCAAAGTGCCTAAGACTTAGAATTTGGCTATTATAAACCTCTTAAGGAATTGTAAGTTTGTGTGAGTTGTGTGTTCGTAATAAAGTTGTACTTTGTAAATACCGACCATTATATGGAACCTCTGAGGAGTATATTTATTCTAAACAGATTTTAATACAAAGGTTTTTATTTTTTGCATTACAGACTTGAATGGTCATGTATAGAGATATATTTTAGGTTTTGTACAGCCTTCTTATTCTTTGTAATCGCTTTGGCACATCTTTATTATAGGTATTATTAAACATATAGATAAAACGTTTAGGTACCTGTTTCTACACTTATTTAGAATTTAAACTTTTAACAACATTGGTCATGCTTGATAGGGTACATATTATACATACATATATATATTTAATATTAAAATGAATTATTTCTTTTTTTTTTTCTTTTATAAATATATTTATATATGTTCAGCATGGCCCTAATGCAGTTTCGTTATATTTATGTTGTTGAAAACTTAATTATAGAACTTAGCATAGTCAAAATAATTCCACAATATCATGTCCTAAATAAGTTGTTAGATATTCAGAAAATTTCAGTTTAGTGGCCATGTGGTGTATTGTATATAATTTACATACATTTCAAATGTGCCGTAATAATCTGTTACCGTGAGGTAATTAGAATGTATTTGTACAGCTTTATTGTATAAGTTTTTGTTTTCAGAATAAATAAGAAAATGTGTAGATTAGAAGGAGTTTGTTATAGTTAATAACTGAACCTTTATCTACTTGTAGTTAAACCCCAATGCAGGGTTTTCAAACTAATTCATGGACCACTGGAAAAAAGGTAAAAAAAAAAAAAAGGAACTTTTTATTATAATTGTACAAATTTTCTTAATATTTGAAGTGCTGCTCACTAATAGTTGCCGAGAATGAGGCAAAATATATTTTAAATCGAATATATGATGACTTTTTTTTTTATAAAAGTTTTGTGGTTGAATTTAGTCTTGTTATTGTCCATTTATTTACGCACTTCCTCCGGAAGATGCTAAGAAAATCTCTTTAACTTGATTCATTGTAACTTCCTAAAGTAATGTATTGTTAACTAAAAATAATTATCAAACTTTACAAAAATTGTTTTATCTTTTCTAAGGCCTATTCCTTTTATTGTTGTTCTCCTTATGTAGAAACCTTCATAAGTTCCATTTCGACAAAACCCTTGCTCTTTTTATTCATTTTATTTTAATATATCTTTAAATAACTTTTTATTTATCCCCTCCTCAACATTGCCCTTTAAACATTTTTTGAACTACATGCAAAGATATTTTTTTTTTTTTAATACTGGTTATTTTTAGCATTTATTTTTCTTATTAACCTTTAGGCGTCGCAATACTCGTAGGGCTAGATGATGCAGTGGTGCAGGATAGCCTAGCGCCTGGAGTGCCCTGTGCGCTGAATACTTTTGTCACACGATGTTTCGTCTGAAGACAATTCTCTTGTACTTTGCATTGTCACCTGATACTCCGCCATCAAAATAAAACTGCTTCACTTGTCAAAAGTTCTAACAATTCTTGTTCAGAATAAATTTTCTTAGATATTTACATATTCACAATGTGTCACATATAAAGTACAAAATATAGTGGAGAAATAAGCTGGGTGAATTCCAGGTAAAGAGAAACAACGGTTTTCGGCAGTAAAATAAGGGAGGGAGCAGGTATACATACAGGTAGGCTGAGTAGTTGGAAGCTAAAGTAGTAGCTAGTGCATCAAAATATATAAGAAACAAGTTAAATAATGTTCTTTCACTTTCACAACTGCAATTTGTTTTATTTTTTCCACAATTTACTCCCAATTTCCATTTGGTATAGGGGCAAATGAGATTTGGATTCATTTTATCGAAAAACTTACTGGATCTATGTTTATAACAAAAAATATATTGCCATGAGTGTAATTTTTACCATTTTTTTTTAGTTTTTTGTTATAATATAGAGGCTTATATGGGAAATAATTTCTGGAGGGGCGTTGTGGGGGGAGGTTTGGAATACCTCCCAAGATGGAGGGGGATTTCATATTTGATATAATTATTAAATACAGAATTTAATATAAATAGAGGCCAGAATGAATGTACTAGTGTGTAATGATATTTTACATTACATATTTAAAAGTTTTAAATTTAACACAGAAAATTCTGAAGATAATCAAAAAGCTCATTGATATGTTAAATTCATTGGGATAAGCAAATATTATTTGTCTAGCAGTCGATACAGGTAGCATTGGATTACCAGTAGTTGAAAGTTAGTTCAGTCAGTTGAAAAGAAGATCCAGTCTCATACGGTAGTGCAGTTCAAAAGAAGCTACAGTGAGTCCTAAGGCAGCTCTAGTTCAGTGCATAGCTAGTCTCATATGGTCGTCAGTTTTCATGAAGCCTAGGCTCAGTCCGTTAATGGAGATACAGTTGTAAAGAAGATCCTGTCATATGCAGTTAATACAAAGCTGGCTTTATATCAGGTAATGCTTGTTTATCCATATGCCTGGATGTAGCTTATCCATGAGTTTTTTTTTTTTTTTTTTGTTTTTTTTTATATTTAAAATTATCTCTGTTCTACTTTACTGGACTCGAACCCGACCCCTGAGATAAAACAGGTGATATTTAAATATTATAAATTTTTTATTTAAATTATAACATATTGGCGACCCAACATGGCACATTCTTTAATTTAAAAATATTTTAAATCATTCTTTTTATTTAAATTATAACATTTTGGCTCCCAACGAAGGGGCGTAACTATTTATTATAACATTTTTATTAAAATTATAACAAGTGATTCTAAATTTTTAATAGGAAGTTATCAAAAAAATTAAATTGATCAAAATTAGGTCCACTATATTCCTAAACATTTTTATATTAACAAAGATATAGAAATTATTTAGCTGTTTTAAGTACTTCCTGGATGAACTAAATTTATGTGCATCTCCAAGTGCACCTCCATCTAAGCTGTTATTGGCAGGCTATCTATTATTGGTGGAGAATTCGCTGAACATTTTTCCCGAGCCCATTACTGAATCAAATCATCTTGATGGAAGCAATCTGAATTGCCAAAACCAAAAAAACTCCGAATTTAATGGCGTATTCATTAAGAGTCCATTCTAACAGGTTAAACTAGCAAAATCAGCCATGTGTTACCATTTTGCTATTAGTGCTTTCTAACAGATGACGGCAGCAAGATTGCGTGCACATGTGAACTGGTGCCAGCAAACAAAACTGTTTTAGTTGCTCTTTCAGTTTACTTATAATTTGTACATTACATTAACCTTACAGTTAGTTATGTAACAGTTTTGTTTGATGTCACATATGCTCGCAATCTTTCTACTACCGCCCATTAGAAATACAGCGCTAGTAGGAAAGATGGCAGCTGGCCTGATTTTGATCATTTTGCTGCCAACAGAAGAAACTTTGTGAGTTGCTCATTCATTTGATTTATCGGTTAAAACCCTGATAGTATCAATTGTAATACAATTGAAGGGGTTGGGGCAGGGCTGCCACATGGGGGGGGGGACTGCCGGGTACTGTTGGTCCGGGCTGTGCCTCACTAATTGTAAAAAAATGTATAGGTTATGGGCTTGTAAAAAGAATGGGGTTTAGAATTATAGACAGGGGTAACCTATATTTATTTGAATTGGATCTATATTTTTTTAATGTACATAAACGACAAAACAAGTGCAGTCCCAGAATAGTATATTTCATTAGGAGTCGTAATAAGAGTACTAGTACCGAAAGTGACCTTTGCTGCACCGATTGTCGGCTTTTATTCTCATTTTGCTCAAAAATCAAGATGAAAATAATTTTAAAATGTCCAAAGTCCTATAGCAAAGTACTAGGATTTTCAGTCTGGCTCTGAGAAGTGGCGGCCCCGGGTCGGGGCAAAATAGTGCCAAGCAACATTTTTAACAACGTAACTGTAGCTGCTTTATGTTGGATATTATGGGGGACTATCAGTTGAAATGGTTAGGGGCAAGAAGATTAAGTAGCATACAGAGCTTGCAGTCATATTTTAGTAGCATTAGCATCATAGACTGATAGTCCCACATAATATCCAACATATAGCAGCTACAGTTACGTTTTGTTAAAAATGTTGCTTGACACTATTTTTCCCTGACCCCTTGAATTTTAATAATTACTTCAATATTTTAAAGATCATTTAAAACATTCATTGTACACACTCCGTGCCAAGGGTCGTGGGTTCAATTCCCACTAGGGATGGTGGCTTTTCTTGTGAAAAAAGAAAATGCATCAGCCCTATCCTCGCTAGAAATGGGAGGTAACCTATAGGATAACCCATCCTAAAATTCTGTGTTAATTATAATGGACGTTAAAATTTAAATAAATAAAACATTCATAACTTTTTTAATGCTAATCTGAATCCATTAAAGCTGACTGGATAGGCAATGTTTGCACAATATACTCTCTGATTTCTATTTGTGCTTCTTGTTATGCAGTGTCCTTATTTCTAGTTGAGTTGTCATATAATGGCCATCTTGGTAAGGTTTTCTACTGTGGTGCTCTCTTTTATCTATTTTAAAAATAGAGTGGAATGTATTTTACTTTAGTATTAAGTTATTCGCCAACAGTTCATAGATGTAAATAAGAAAATTTAATAAACAAAATGAAAATAAACAAAACAGTTTTTATTATTTTATTTTTTAAATCTATAAATAAAAATATTGCATTCACCTAAAAACACATTATATCTGTCCACATTAATATATATTTTTAAGCATTTGAGATTTAAACAAAAGTGGATTATTTCTAGGCCAGTGAAGACCAAATAGTCGTTACTCTTATTTGAAAAATCACCATAAATGTGTTTGTTTTTTTTTTACAGCCTACAAACTATGTTATACAGAAACTTTGACCTGGTGATCTATGTAATACCATTAAAGAAAATTAAATTGAATGGACTTCAATTTTTTTAGGTTTTTACATACTTACTTTAATGTACGTACATCAAGCTAATTTTGAGCAACTTTGGACTGAATAGTATAGGTTAAATAATATCAGAATAATACGAATAAGTTTCTATTTAATTTTTAAAACGATAGTTTCTGCTCGTAATTTTTGGATTCTAGACCAGAATCATTTAATACACTCATATATTACTCGTGTTACATTAACATCATCAATCATACCTTAGTTTAATTAATCTTGTTTTAATTTTGGCACTGATGTCCTTACATTATTTCACAAGAATTATTAATACTTCAACAATTTAAATCCATGATGCCACAATCAGTAAGTAAAAAATAGTAAATAATGCCTTAACAAGAAAAAGGCATTTTGTGGATAAAACAGTGAATAGGTGTTGCAATATACCAACAACGAGAGTATAAAATCTAGCAGAATGATAAGGATTCCATAGGTGTTCAAATATTTCAAAATAATATATATATATATTATTAATTCAATACAACTTCATTTATTAGTTAACAAATTGAATCAATAATGATTTTATTTATTTTTTAAAATCCTAGATTTGACGATCATGTAAAGCTTCATGAAATTTAGAATCCTAGATTTGATGATCATGTAAAGCTTCATGAAATTTAGAATCCTAGATTTGATGATCATGTAAAGCTGAATGACAGGTATCATCATGTTTGAGGTAAAGTATCATTAATTTAGTTTTGCATGAGTTTTTGAGAAAAAAAATGTATGAATAAGCAATGTCACTAACTCCAATAACTCTTTAAATTTTGGAACTGACATTCTTAAAATGTTTGCATAAGATAATAGATTTTCCAATTCTAGTTCCTTAAAAAGTCTTGCTGATGCCCCCAGATTGTTTCTTCTTAATATCCAGGACCTAACCCCCCATCGCCTTTTCTTCCATTTCAACGTATCGTCAAATCTGCCATGTCAAACTATCGAATAGAAAAAGAAAAAAAAAATCTCAAATATCGCCAAATCTTGTTTTTAGATTCCTTGTTCTTGGATTTTGGACAATTGGCTTGCCGCAAATTGTCGGAACTATAATCCCCTTATAGAACAGCCTTTAATGCCTTAAATAATGCTTCAAAGAAGACCATTTAATGTATTACTGTGTCAATGGATAGAATATGTTCGTTCCTTTTCTGCTCCGATTTTCATATTCGATAGTTTGACATGGTAGGGACGATATGCTCTCACACCTCTCTAACTCCAACATTTAACATGCATCTCAAAACGCCACAAGTCACACAATGGATGGCATGACAGCAACTTTACAAGTGGCTATTTACTTATAATGAGAACCCTATGGATCCTCTGGTTGATGGTGATATTTACTTGTGGCTGCTGAACAGCCTCGTGTGGTTGCTGCTTAAGAGGGCTCAATATGATGATGAGACAAAAAAAAAAAAAAAAAAAAAAGTACAAAAAAAAAAAATAATAAAAAAAAAAAAATACCAAACTTCTAGTGGACAAAATGTAATGGAACTAATTTAAAATAATGCAGAATTTAAAATATTTTTTTTGGACAAACGTTTTATCTGCTACTCTTCAATAAATTCAAATATAAGGGAATATTCTATTTAACCATATTACTGTACTGAAAAACTCATTTTATCATTAGCTCACATGATCAATCATTTATTTTGTCATAAATCTATGTATAGAGTTCGTGTCAATTATTTTTGTATAAAATCTGTTAATAATTCCCTATGGAACCTTATGCATATGAATGTTCTTCAAAATATCTGTTCTAAACATTTTTAAATTCTACTTTTTCATGTTCAGTGATAACTACATTAATTATATTTTAACTGGCATATGTCTTTGATTTAATTTTTTTTACACACCAATTTGCAGTTTTGTTCAAATAATTATCATAGGGTAGCGGTCTGAGTGATATCAAAGCACTATTTGAAGAGTGGCATAGTTTTTAGTATGAAATGTTTCCTGTACAGATGAATGCCACTAGTAAATCCTGGTTCGATTAAAGAGGCCGGCTGATCCTTGACGAAAGGCAAACATACATCTTTCTCAAAAGAGAAAATAAATAGTGATTGGCTGTAATTCAGACAATTCCATCGAAGGCTATTCTACTTTTTACAGAGTTCAAACTATGCCAACAAAACAAATACATCACAGTGTTGACATATATACATATTTATAATAAGGACTAGTCGCACAAATTTATGATACATACATACACTGTTTAATATTTTCATATTATTGTTCTATACATTATTAAAATATATTAACAAAACAAAATAACAACGATAACAAAGTCCCTGCTAAGTGACTTTTCACTTTCACTGTCACCATAGGCGAATGATAAAGACTTCCAAAATCCTCGAGAGAATAATACATTTGATTTCCAGTCCAATCTTATCTGTTGCCCGAAATCCTGATGGCAGTGGCCATGGAAGACTCTCTCTCTTGCTTCTGCAACTGCAAATTGATTTATTAATACATTTGTAGTTTTATGAATAATTAATATAAGGTTTAAAATAAAAGTTTAGGTACAAACTTAAAATATATTTTACATGCAATGAACAATTTATGAAGTCACTGTATATTTTTATGAGATATAAACATGAATGAATTGGAAAGCTGGTATTTGAAGCAAGTTATTGTGATAAACATTCGGATGCCTTAAACCTTTAGATGTTTAGCATAATATAATATTTTATGAAAAATGTAAACACCTAATCCAATAAAATCTCAAAGAAGAACATGATTTTTAGGCGCCATAATTCACAGGAAACGAACAGTATCCTAGGCGGAAATTCTCCGCCTTCTGAATGTCGGAAAACACTATTACAAATACGTTTCTCATTTATCTACCTTATTTTACTACAATATTAATTGTACTGTTAAATGCAATTAAATAATCACAAAAGAATTACATACTCAGAGAAAAAAAAATCAGTCCTGTAATAGGCCACAAGGGCCCAGAGATGCAGATACTCTAAAGGTATATGATTCTTGACCATAAGGCACACCTGAGAGATAGTGTGGTCAGTACTATGCTCCGGCAGCCTGATTTTCCCTTTCCAGGTACCCATTAATAAATTAATTAAAGGCTGGGTGGTCGGTCTGGGACCTCGAGTCCAAACCACTATCGAAGACATCAGAAGATAAATCGTTGGTATGCTTGAGTTTTGAACTCAGGTCCTTCAGCATATTAGTCGAGTGATCAACCACTGAGCTAACTTCACCCCCGAAATACTCAGACAAGCGGAGACAAAAACCGATCAAAAGAATGAAAATGACACTTTGGAATTTTAAGCAACGATTTCTCTGAATGACATTGTTCTTTCAAAAATTGCAAAAGAACATGGTTCTGTAGGGAATTAATTGGCCTCTAGCCAATGACGACCTTGCTGGGTCGCCACTCCTCCCTCTCCTAGAGTAGAGTTAAGGTCTGCACTAGGCAGATCGCAGGCTGGGGGGGGGGTTGTAGAACTAGCATCTTTGAGCCCCCTCTACACTTTCCCCAAGTGGCAAGTTACATCTCTCACACTGTAATCTGATTACGTAGAACTTATTCCATGCTAATCATTTTTTCAAATGGTGCCGTGATCATGACTGAAAGTTGTTGAGAGTTTTGTCAAGTACAGAAGGCCTGATTTCAAACTCTTCCATAAAAGATCAGAACCTGATAACAGAAGAATGCTTGTTGAAGTTGCTGTCTTGCAACGTGCTCAGTTTATGGAGTTCTTGGGGATAGACATTTTTTCTGCTTTCAAGATGGAAGTTAAGTTTGATAAATATATAGTTTTGTAGTAAATGGTCTACCACAAAAGTAAAAAAGGATAATAAATGAGTAACACATAATAAAGAAAGATCTCGATTGTGAGTTGATCTATGATTAATCTGAACGTTTGAAGGGAGTTCACAAACCTCCAGATTTGTGAATGATCCAACCAATTTTTTTTTTATTTATCATTTTTTTATATATTTTATATGTGTTTATTCAAAATGTACAACGATGTAAAAATACATTTTTAGTAAATTGTTCAATGTAAGTGTGTTTTGAAACTCATGAGGAGCGAAGCTGCACAGTTGCAGTAGCCACAAGGCAGTGCGGTTACAATCTGGATGAAGTACTCTTGGAGCTGGTCTCTAGGCCAGTTACGCTTCAGACAGCAAACAGGGTTATTTGGGATTAGGTGTGATAATAGTGAGTTTATTAAATAATTAAAAAATTAAAAAAACATTTTTGATAAGGGTTGGATAAATGGAATATGGAGGTCGTTATGTAGAGTAAAATTGGAGACAAAGAATGGAGTGTCGGTTATTTTATGGAGAATTTTAGACTGAAATGATTGAATTTTGTTGTGGGCTTTGTGGATTCCCAAGAGTTTTATGCCATAAGTCCATATTGGTCTGATTATTGTCATGTTAATTTACAATTGAGAAATACAAGCTCTCTAGAAATTAATGACTTCATTTATGAATTATCTGGTAAAAATATAACCAGAGTTTTTAAATAAGTGAACACAATTACTATTTTTAATAGAATATTTTATAGGCAACATTTAATGTACATGACAATATTAACAAAAAAATAATGAAAACATTGCATTAATGAAGTACACCTTATTTTTATATTTTCGATTCATAATTTATATTTACACTAATTTTTATAATAAATAAAAGTAGCTCACCTCCTAACTTGTTCCACCGAAATCCTATACCATCAGGAGAGTTTCATTGAAATCTTGGCGATTAAGAGAGTTCATCAGCTCCTCATTCTGGCTATGCACTGAAACATATTCTTCAGACATAAAAAATCGTTAAAACAGCAAACTAAAATTAAAGAATAACTTACTGTTAGATTAAGTATTTTTCATTTACTATTTTTGGTAAATATGTTTAAATTATTCTTCTATTTAGAGACTCGAATGATGCATAAGAATAAAGTCAAGTCCAATTTTTAAGTTATAAATTAATATTTTGACCATTATTGACGTGAGTGATTTTTAAGTGAGTTATATTGAATAAAGCCTCAAGTTCGAAAAAAAACAAAAAAAAAAAAAAAAAAAAAAAACAACAACAACTATATAATGACCAATTGGCTGTATTAATTTTACTAAAGATGGAAGAGAGGTTATGGTTAACTTGGAGGTTCTTGCAAAAAAACAAACCATTATGCCGTAAAAGGCTATATTTAACCATACTTAACCATCCCCAGCATCCCAAAACCTAGGCTATGAGGTCTGAAAAAAATATAAGGCGAATCAATTTTTATAGCAGAAACTGCTGACACTATATCTATTTGATGTAATTTGCCCCTTAGGCTGATCCAATGGGACAGGGGGATTAAGTTTCAACAGGTTTTGACTTATTAAAATGAAGTTGTACTTATCGTATCATGCATGATGGATCTCTAACAAGGTATTAAACATTATGCTTTATTTTGAGTTATTTAATAACGCCAAAGAAACTCATGAAATGTTAAAATTTATGTATGGCGATAATGTGATCAGAGGACATCTTTCTACCCCAAAAACAGATGAACATGTGCAGAAAGTGGAAAAAATTGTTAGAATTACTATTCGAGTACTCACAAGGAAAAGCATTTTGAATGATAATTTGGAAAAGAGATAGGTGGGTACAGAATCTGTTCCCAGATTTTTAAGAGATGAAGAAGGATCATGTTTGATCCTCAAACATCTGTCTTCACATAGATCTGGACTTCATGAACAAAATTATTACTGGAGATGACAGTTGGTCTATGTCTATGACTGAGGAAAATTCACATTCGTCTTTCTCCATCTCTTTTGTTCTATTAAGCATAGAGTGAATTATTATATATGTACCCATCTCTTGAACAGTAATCTGCCCTGGGACATTCTTTCTGTTTTGGACGGATAAATCCCTTACTTATAATCTTCTCCATATGCCCTTCACATGTAAGCCTTCATATATGGCCTTGCCTCTATCAACCAGTCTTAGCCCCCCAGATTCAAAATTCACAATCTTTTCCGATTAAGCTAGAAAAATAAACTGTTTACACAAATTAAGAGTAATAAGTTCTAATTAATCTATGTTCTTAGTTTATCAAATACTTCCTTAATGATTTCCAGTTACCTGGTTATAAAAATTTGATTCTACACCCCCAGGCACGGCGGTAAGCCCATACTAAATTAGGCCCCCCAGAAATGTTTGTGTAGAGCCCCCTATGCTATCAACCTCTTTGCCTTTCGGCTATCCTCCATACGAGTAATGTGGCTGAACCACTTTAGTTGGAATTCCTGGAGAGTATCGTTTACCGACCTCACCCCTAGATTATCTTGGATACTTTCATTCCTCATGTAATACCACCTAGTACTACCCTAAGACATCTCATCACTCTCCCCATTATCTGCTTTTCTAACACTGTCCAGCTTCCTGTGCCGTGCTGGAGTGTTGGGAGAAAAAGAATTTTAAATATAACCAGAGTTTTTAAATAAGTGAACACAATTACTATTTTTAATAGAATATTTTATAGGCAACATTTAATGTACATGACAATATTAACTACAAAATAATGAAAACATCACATTAATGAAGTACACCTTATTTTTATATTTTCGATTCATAATTTATATTTACACTAATTTTTATAATAAATAAAAGTAGCTCACCTCCTAACTTGTTCCCCCAAAATCCTATACAATCAGGAGAGTTTCATTGAAATCTTGGCGATTAAGAGAGTTCATCAGCTCCTCATTCTGGCTCATACTAAATTAGGTATTGGGAGAAACAGAATTTTAAATATCTGTAATTTAGCTGATTTGCCTTTCCTACTTCCCTTTTTTCGGTGACGATAATTCAGAGACATCAATTCAATACCAGGAAATCTTCTCGTCCTTAAAAGGCACATTAGTCAATATGGAACTGGAGTTTTTACCAAGAGGAACAACTCTACACTCTGAATTTTATAAAACTATACAGTCATATTTGCGAAAATTATGTAATATATAAGCAAGAAAAATGGGCCAACGCTACACCTCTATGTGCCCATAGAGATCTGTCTTACTCAACATATTTAGCACCAAGAGTAGCTCTCTGGCTCTTCCCTAAAATTAAAACCACTTAAAGGAAATTGTTTTTATACCATTCTTGACCTAGAGAGGACCATGATCCTTCAAAAAGAACATTCCTAGCTATGGCAACATCTCCGACCTGGATCTATTATGCTGCATAGAAACCCATCGTACATCTGAACCTATCTCACTAAAGCACCTCAAACGAATCTTGAAAGATTCCTTTCACGACTGCTTCCAGTCATGGATTTAGCATTGGGATTAAGTGCATTGCTAGCCAAAAGCAGCACTTTCAAGCAAGGAGATTAATTTCCAGCTAATCTTATTGTTGTTTTTTTTTTTTTTAAATAAAAATGATTCACCTTATTTTTTTTTTTATCATACCTCACATTTCTTAAGATTCATTTTGGGAGTGTATAGGAGTTACGTTGGGGGCAAGGTTAGCTTAGCGGTAGAGCTTTTGACTAATGAACTGGAGAACCTGAGTTCAAATCCCGAGTGTGCACTAAAGATTTTTATCATCTAGTGTCGTTGTTCGAGGGCTGGATTTGGGGTCCCAGATCGTCCCTAGGCTCATACAGCCTTTAATTAAATAATGGGTACCTGCAAAGGGAAAAATCAGGAGACCGGAGCATAGTACTGACCATACTATCTCCCTAGTGTGCCTTATGGTCAAGTATGAAATACCTCAACAGTATCTGCCTCTCTGGGTCTTTGTGGGCTGTTACAGGACTGATTTTTTTTTACCTTATATGAATTATTTACAATGTTTCTAATTACTAATTTCTTCTAAACAATTATTTATTTTAGCATAAATATGCTTTAGCGATGACTAAAATTAAAAAAAAAAGAAACGTTACAAAAAGTGTCTGCTGGCGTTCGTGCATGCATGGTGGCCATGTACGGAAAAGAAGACTGTATGTTATACAGTACATTACATAGGTTTGTCGGGTGGACCCAAAGCATATTTATGTTCCTGAATTTGAGCAGAAGGCTCTAAATGAAATTTTTTTTTTTTTATTTATGGCGTTGTTCAAACTGTTGAACAATTTTCTATTATCCAGGACTACAACATGTGATGAGTCTATAATCATTTTTTCTGAGAGCTTCAAATTGGTTGGAATTATTGGAGTGAGCCTATTTTTCAGGACAATAAGACCTTTAGCTTGTGCAAATCATACAGCTTTTTCTTAGAGATCTAATATTTTTGAAGTTTCTCGATCTGTGAATTTATAAATATCCTCTATTACTGTGGAAATCATATATTATATTTTGACGGTTTTATATCGGCTTCTTTAATCAACTTGTCAAACGTAAGAATATCTGTTTTATGGGGTCGGATAGAATAGCCCATTACCAGCTTCTTCCCAGTACATTTTAATAATTTCACTAACGATATTTGTAATGTACAGAGACAATACAGTAGCTTTTTATGGCTGGATTATGTGATTTCTACCGAGAATTTTCTATTTCCAGCCAGAAAGAGGGTCCTATACCCGGAATAGAGAAATTCTTGAGCCCCAATAGATCTTTCAGTGGCTGGAACCAGGATTTCTACAGACAGACTAGAGCTTTTTACAGCTGAAATAGAGTATTTCGACAGCCAGGGTGCTCTTTCTTTTTCTATAGATGATCTAGAATCCTCAAGGGTGCATAAAATAAATAAAGAGATTGAAAAAGAAAAGTTACTGCTATGTATACGGACCCTAAGCCTCCAAGAAAGAAAAAAAAAAAAAAAAAAAAAAAAAAAAAAAAAGGAAAAAAAAGTTAGTCCTGTAACAGACCATAAGGGCCCAGATGGGCAGATACAGTAGAGGTATCTGATTTTTGACTAAACGGCACTCTAGGGAGGTAGTGTGGCCAGTTCATTGCTCTGGCTACCTAATTATTCTGTTTGAAGTTACCCATTAATAAATTAATTAAATGCTGGGTGCCCCTAGGGTCAGCCTGGGACTAGAAGATTAAATCAGCCTAGGGGAAGTCACTAGAAGATTAAATCTTTAGTGCTCTTGGAATTTGAACTCAGGTCCTCCAGAATATTAGTCCAGGGCTCTACCACTCAGCTAACCTCTCCCCCACCCCAAGCCTCTAAAGAATTTAAACCAATTTATATATATTTTTAACGCAATAGCGGCCACAATTTTTGTTTTTTAGGCACAAAATTTGGTGTATGCCATTCTCATAACAAAAAATTGGATGAGTATATTAACCCATTCGAGACCGATTGCACACCGTATGTGCAATTGATTTCCAAGGCTATAAGACGGCCGGCACACCGTTTGTGCAATTATCAGTTATTCTGAGTAAACTAGTCGTTGAAATATGATTTTTCTTGAACTAATGGAATCTGTAAAGTACAGGAAAACAAAATTTAGTATTGGTTTTACTGTCTACAAAAAAAATCTAGAAATGATCTGTATTTTGATTTTACCTTATATTCCTCTCCTCGCAATAAAAATTTTGCGAAGACCGAGCTGCACACCCGGTGTGCAATGATCTTATTTATATGAATTCACTTACGAATTGGATGATTTCCATAGTAACTTTTTTTTTTTTTTTTTTTTTTTTTTTTTTTTTTTTTTTTTTTTTTTAAAAATGAATAATATAAATAAGAAAAAAAAATGTTGCTCGTGGTGACTGATAAAAAAATTGTTGTCTCGAATGGGTTAACCAGAAAAATCGGTCCATCTGGAGAGTGTGTTTCTCTAGACACAAATTATTAATGTTTTCTTGATGATCAACATTTTTCTTATATTGCAATGAAAGTGGTATATATTGTTTCTTACAAGTAAAATATATAAAAGAAAAATGCTCAATAATTTGTCTAATGGTAAAGACTAAACTAATGAAATACTCAATGAATCTGATTGTTACTGACCCATCTGGTCAATGATGGGTGCCATTCTAAGCGTGATCCCAACAAGGAGCATACAAGTCAAGAGAAGGAAACCTGCGGTGATGATGATAGTCCAGCGTGCTCTTTTCGGCAGATCTTCAGGGTCTATTGGTTTCTAGAACAAAAACAAGTATTTATTATAAAAAATATTATAGGAGTATTTATATATAATATAAATTGGAGTATAAATCCTAATAACATATTAGTCAATATTAATATTATGTTTTGTACTCCCATCATTATACATAACAGGCAACTTATAACATAAATTAAAGCAATAACATTTTTTATATACATTCCATCATTTTGTAAATAACACACAATGAGAGGAGAAAAATATTAAAAGTACAGTAGAAGAAGGCACAGGTGAACCTTGCTGAGTTATAGGAGGATGAGGTTGTGACCTCAAAAACGTTTCGTCCAATAAAATAATTATATACAGTGGATGCATTTGACCATTTCTTCATCTTAACTTAAAAATATTAGAATCATTGTACATAATAAGAAATGATTATACAATATATTTTAAAAATGAAACACAAAATAAATAATGATTATTTGGAAATTTTAAATAGAATAAAAACAACTATTATATTTATTATTGTTAAAAAAATTATTTATTTATCACTTATAACAATTGCTGCCTCAGCCGTTGTATTGCAGTCATATAAAATTAATTAAATAGACAATAAAACCAAATAACAACAATAACCAAATAAAATATATAAATAAACAATTCACTACTATATACTTATGATACATGATTTTAAATAATTTTTGGTAACATCAGACCAGATCATGTCTTTATTGGAATGGTATCGTTCCACATTCTTTAACGCCTCGATGCACTGACTTTAAAAGCCAGGTCTTGAGTCATGCGATGTGCTGGAGAAAATTGATGACACGGAAAGGGAGAGAAATAAACAGCTTGGAACATCCAGCCCTCCTTGTATTCACTTATACATGCAGGTGAGGTCCTGACACCAATTTGCATCTCCTAGGGCTCTAGTGGTACTGTGTTTTCAGAGCACTGTCTACTTTTGAAAAAACTTTTTTATATTTTTGGATGTACTGGGCTGTATGTGGCCACAAGATCCCAGTGGGATCTCACAAGCCTGCTCTACGGAGCAGAAGGTGCCCATATATCCACTATGACATGGAAATTTCTCCACAAAAAGCCTAAAGTTCTTAGCGACTTCTTCCAAACATTGATCACATGATTTTTGAACAAGAGCGCAGACTCCATGTGAATGCCCAAATCATTCACCACACCACCGTTACCCTTTTTCTAACGGTGGAGACACTGCATTTGCTGATATTGATCTCTATGAAATTCCCTCAACACTAGTTGGTGAAAAACTCCGAAATGAATTAACTCATCTGTAGAGCCCAAAAATAAGCTTTAGTTACGAAAGCAACTGATAGATTGAGACGAGTACTAGCCGGAAATAATGGAAGTTAGCAAATAGAGAGAGAAGCTGCCCATCGGTATATGCCGACATTAGCCCTGGAGGCACACATCAGTGTGTATATATATATGCTGTCATTAACAGTTAACACTTTCAGGACTGATGGCTTAGAAAAAAGTTTCCAACGGGCCCAACTCTTCCTTTAGTTTTTTTTTTTTTTTTTTTTTTTTTTTTTTTTTTTTTTTTTTTTTTTTTTTACGGCGCATCTACATCTAGGTCATTAGCGCCGACATCCAGGGTGCAGCGAGGAATTTTACCAGCGAGCCGTGGGATGATAAAATTCCTGCCGGAGGTTGGGAATCGAACCCACCATCTCCCGCTTATGAATCCAAGGCGCTAGCCATTAGACCACGGGAGACCCCTCTCTTCCTTTAGTATAGTTATTTCGGCAAGCATAAAAACAAAAATAAATGAAGAAACTTTTGCAATGACTTTTAGTGGATTAATTACAATTTAGCCAAGTGTCAAATATGCCATGACAGCGGGACCGCTGAAGGAATTTTTCTGGCGGATTCAGTACCAAATGATACCAGACCTGCCAACCTAACCGGAAATAACGTAATAAGGTCCCAAACCAATTGCGAAGGGTTTAGGACAAAGCCCAGAATAGTGGTGATAGAAAGAAAGCCAAGCTATCTGCTGACGCATATGCCACAACGTCGGGCCTGCAGAATACATCTATCTGACGCATATGCCACGACGCAGGGCCCAAACGTGTTAAAGGGTTAATCTAGTTAATACATTGGCGATTAAATGAATATAAACAAAAATAAAATTGTATTTTGATAATCTTTAATACCTTTTCTGAATTTTCAATATGTAATTATAATTCTTGTAAAATTATTATTTTAAAATACTTTATAAAAAGAATTATCGTTTAAATAGTATACCTAAAATATGATTACCTGTACTTTGGGGAAATCCCGATGTCTAGGTGCTAAAGGTCCAATGTTTCTTCTTCTTCGTTTCCTCTTTCTTCTTGGTGTTTCTTCATCTATTCCTTCCATGTCCAGTGTCACATACCTCTCATCCCCCATTCTTCTGAACATACACAACCTTTTCAATAGATATATAATTAATAATAATAATAATCTCCAATTGAGTGAGTGAATAATATGAAGTTTGAATATTTGCTTGTTAGAAGATTGTGCGTTCTGAAAGAAACTATTTCGATAACACCTGGTAACATTTAGTGCCACCTTCACCATTTTAGCACATTCGACTGCAATGTAGCTGATGTTTATTAATGTAAATTTGGCCTGAATGAATTACAGGAAAACAGAAAAGTTGTGGCAAAATTATCAAAAATATGTAATTTAAAAAAAAAAAAAAACATTGTTGTTAACAAACTTTGTTTTATAATGAGCATGTTCTAATTCATTGAACATTATTATTAGAATAATAAATTATCAAGAGTTTTAATTTCTGATCAATCTTTTTTATTTATAGTTCAAGCTCTCATGGTTGTGTAAACCCTGTTGTTTTAATTTTGTTTAAGGACAGAAATTAGTATGTAACCTATAATGGAGGATGGTACCAAAACTCTTGAAGTAATGTCACAGGAATTCTTGTTTTAATGTGCTTTTTTGTTGTAACGGAGCAACCCAATTTAGTTGGGCAACCAAACTTTTTGTACAATAAAGTTTTTCCTCCCTAATACATGACCTGTAATGAAGAATGTATTTCTGTTTGTAGAAATTAATGTGCATCGTATAATGAAGGTTTTGATAAAATAAATAATACCAATGGAAGACTGTTTTTTTTTTTGTATTTTTTTAATAAAATTAATATGTAATCTCTACTGAATGATGTTAACAGGAATCACTCGAGAAGTAATGCTGATGAAAGTATTGTTTTAATGATTTTTTTTTTGTAGAAATGTGCAACGTGATATGAAGGTTGTGATTAAAGAATTAATGGCGATGGAAGTCTTGTTTTTTTTTTTTTTTTTTTTTTTTTTTTTTTGTAAACATTAATTTGTAATCTGTAGGGAAGAATGTTATCAAGAATGACTCAAGAAGTAATGTCAATGGAAGTATCGTTTTATTCTTATTTTTTTTTTGTAAAAATTAATGTTTATTCTCTAGTGAAGGATGTTATTGATGTTCTCTTCTCAAGAAAATAAGTCAATGGAACTATTATTTTAATTTTTTTTTTTTTTTTAAATTGATATGTATTATTTTGTCTTTTTTTTAATGATTGTTTTTGTATAAAGTAATGTGATGAAGGTTGTGTACAAAGAAGTAAAGCCAATGGAATTTTTGTTTTGTATGAATTAACTTCCTAATGACCAAATTTATATTAAGCCAAAAATTCTTGATTTCTTTTATGCCTGATATTATTATCTTCAGCTATAATTCATTAGATGTAGCTTTATAAGGAAAAAAAATACCAATTTAAAAAAAAAAAATATTTATTATGGTACATGACCTGATTTAACTCTGGCTTCAATGAAGCAGCCAAAAAGAGAAAAAAAAAAAACACCATTGAACCAAAAGTAATACAAAACTGTACTCTAGGTAATAATAGTTAAAGTAAAAATCAATTTAATACATTTATGGACGATGTCATTAAATATCCATAAACTTCTCAGCCTATCGAGTTAACTCATTCATTGAAAAAATCGAAAGAGTATCTATAACCGAGATATCTCGGAGATATATGAAATCTGCAGTGGAAGATGACTCGAGATGTAATATCTACAGAAATCTTGTTTTAATTTAGTTGTATTAATTAAGAAGACCTGAAGGAGGTTTGTTTCTGCTAAGTATTCTGCCTGCTGCATAGGTTCTCTGCTCTAAATCACTGCTATGAGATGTGAGAATCTAGGTGCTATGTGCATTCTCATGACTATTATCAGGAGTAATTCTCGTGCTCGTATTCTACCCAACAGTTTTAGGAGTGCTAAAGGATTATATTTTATTAACATGATATTGGAAAATGATATAACACTAACACCGAACTCAATACTCAACCGTATAATTATCAGTGCTTGGTTGACAGCAAGAATGCCTTGTAGAAAGAAAATATGACAGCACACCTGACTAGTATTGAAGACTTACCGTAAAATTGGTCACATTAGTACAGTGTAGTGGAATTGGTACAAACCTATACTCCTAGGGCATTTTCATTTCACTGGTACCAAAGGGACGAACTTTGCCCAAAGTGTGCGAATAGACAAATATATAGCTATATATTTGTGTGTTTGCTCTCAGACAAATGAATAAATGTGACCTCATTTTACGCTTGTGTTCTTCTATTTGTCAAGAAAATTTTGGTACTCATTAATCTGAAGTTTCTTTTAATCAGAAATATATTAAAACTGCTTTCACTAAATAAATTCATTTCCTCGAACTAGAAAATAAATATTTTGAACTTTATTTTAATATTAAGGGAAATAAATCTAAGAGTAGATGGTTTTAATAAAATTTTTGCATACTTGAGTTGTTTCTACATCTTATCGAGTTAGGGGTTTTACAAATCATTTTGCTATAATTGTCAGGATTAGAAAACACAGGATGTGCTGTTATAAAACACTTTAAAATATTGAACTTAAATTCTGTTGTTTATGACTAGTTATCTCATCAACTTTTCTATTGAATCTAGTGGGATTTTTAGCGTCCAACACACTCTTATTATATGAGAAAACTTCATATATAGAAAATAATTTCGGCTGGGGCTGGGAAAATTTCGGGGGGGGGGGGTTGAGAACATTCGGGGTTATGGAATACTAACAATCTAGAACTTGGAATAGTTAGCCAACTAAAACGCTATTACATCCAATAAAAACTATTTTTTTCTGAACTAAATGATCTTATTTAATTTCTTTTTTATGATACATTTTTACCAATTTTTTGGGGGGGGGGATCCAATGGATCAATGGATTCTTGAATTAACTGGCATGAGTTACTCCACAAAATTGTTTAAAACAATAACTTATATTTGTGACATGTCGAACCTGTTCTGGTGCATCATCAGGCATCTTATATTAAGTCGTATTAATGTCTGTTATAATTTTTAAATTTCGTATTAAGGCCCACAAATTTTGAATTTTGAGAGAGAACGTTAAAACCGGGTAAGAATCTTCATAATTTGTTGAGTGGACAAGTCATATTCACACTTCAACAAATAGTGTTACAAAAATCTGTTACATCGGTGTGTAATGGCCAAATGGCACATCCCGGAATGAGATCGTTATTCTGACCGCATAGCGTAGTTTTGACCGAAATAATACAATTACTTCCTCTGTGTTCCACGTTTATTAATTTTAGCCGATAGGTAGGGATTTTTTTGAAGAAACCCAATCTGCCTCAAACACTATTTGAACTCACATCTCCCACATAGAAGTCTGGCAAACTATGCATCTTGCCTTGGGGAGACCCAAGATCAATTCATATTTTCAAAAGAATATGTAAGTATTCAAAGAAATCCTTTTATAGAAAATATTTTTCAAGATTGCACGTTCAATATTTATAACTGTCTCTGAATTTTGTTATATTAAGTTTGTTCTCTTAAATCTTGCCAAATACTTAACCAGCTCTGTACATAATTAATGGCGAGCCTTTCTTAATTTTAATATTTCATTAAAATAGATGTGATCAATACTTCACTGCCAACACAAGGTTTAAATTCCTCAAAATCATATCAAAGGATGGTTTTATTAACTATATATTAAAATTTAGGATAATTTTAGGATTTTCTCCTTAGGGTTAAACAACAAGAATAATAATAAATAAAATGTAAGCTGAATGTTTCAACAATTTAAATAAAATCCATGCGAATACTACAAGAACGTTATCGACAAACTGAAATGTAAATATAATCTACAAATTACTTACTTATAATATTAAGCAAAACCATGCAGATAATGGACTCCATTATTATTTCGTAAAAGTGAAGTTTCACGCCCTCAAAACCGATTTCTTTCAAATTTTGTACAATAACGTATTTTGATGCACTAAACACGAATACGTTAAAAAAACCTTCGCATTTAACTAGGAAAGAAGTTATTAAGCACTAAAGTTAATAGAATAATCAATAGAATTCTATTAATTTTAGCGAGTTGGATTGACTGGGGTTTTGTTATCTTCTTGAGCGAGCGTAGCGAGCGGAAACGCATAGTACGTATGCCCTTAAGCGACAGGTGACGACGGGTGAGGATGCCCTTAAAATTAACAATATTTTTGAATAAATGGTTTCTGAACATTTCAAATGAGAGTTCTCTGTTTCCCAATGTTACATATCTGCGCATGCGTGTGTTTGCAAATACGCTGTTGACGCCTAGTTTTATTACCTTCCTAACAGTGAACTTTAATGCTTAATATTATATTCTATTAGAATTCTATTAATTTTAGCGAGTTGGATTGACTGGGGTTTTGTTATCTTCTTAAGCGAAGTTATTGCGGAAACGCATAGCATGTATGCCTTAAAGTCGTCACAAATTTGTTTGTTAACATTAGCTCTCATAACCCGAATTACAGTGAACTTTAGTGCTTAATAACTTCTTTCCTAGTTAAATGCGAAGGTTTTTTTTTTAACGTATTCGCGTTTAGTGCATCAAAATACGTTATTGTACAAAATTTGAAAGAAATCGGTTTTAAGGGCGTGAAACTTCATTTTTACCTATTATTTTCTGGAGGAGTGGAATTAGGTTATACTAGTTTAGGTTAGAGATGGGTTTCTTGGAAGTAATTTATATGCAGGACCTAACTGTAGTTAGTAGGTAGGTACAGGTAACTCACAAACACAGATTGCAGGTAACAAAGGAGAAAGTGCATCTAGCAGTTCACTGTGAAGTAGACAGAACACAGTTGAATGCTGTGTTAAAACAGTTAGCATAAAACTGGCAAGATCCTACTTTATGCCAACACATAATCGAACAAGCCTAACTAATTCCCACAAAAGGGAACCACATGAACATAGCTGTTTAAATATTTATTATTTTTATAAGGTTAATTAGAGGTAATTAAGCAACTTGATATGTATAAAAGAGGAGGAGAGGAGGAAAAACTTTATTGTACAAAAAGTTTGGTTGCCCAACTAAATTGGGTTGCTCCGTACACAACATGTTGATCAACCTAGTAGGTATTTTAAATTCAAAAAAATAAATAAATAACTAAAAATAAAAACATTATATGAATTAAGTAAATAAATGAGAATATAGTGATGATAGTATTAATAATAATCAACAAAACGAAAAACGAGAAAAAAAAGCGATATTATATAAAATACTACTGATAAATGTACCAAAAAATTAATTTCTAGGAAGAATAGATTCTGCTATTCTTCCTAGAATGTCCTCGCTGATTCCTATTTCCTGGAAGAATAAAGCAGTTTCCTTGGGAATGGTGCCTCGGGAGCCGAACCATAGACCTTTCACGGAGAATTCTCGGCTTCCATATGTCTCTCGGAACTTTTCTCTATAAAATGAGATGCACTTCTCACAGATGGCCTGCTTCTCTTTGTTTACAATTTCATTTTGATTTTCATTGTTGCCTTCATAGCGAATTGTTGGGTCTAAGATTAGAGCCGTTTTGTTTTTTCGTTGGAAGGCAACGATGTCAGCATATCTTGTGGAGCCTTCATCGTCGATGCTATATACCTCCTCGAAGCAGTCATACCCATTATCATCCAAAAGCTCCATGAGTGTATGCTTTACGTTGTGATGGCGACGTGTAACCAAAAGCATATTGTGGTCGCAACTTCCCAGCACATGTGCTGGCGTTTCTTTCTCTTTGCCGCATCTGCGACAAAGGAGACCAACATCCCTTGGTTCACTGCTAATGCCAGGAACTCCACGAAGCGGCGCATAGTTAATGTTAAGTTTTAAGGCATTTATCCATTCGGAGCCCGATAACACTTCCTTATTATAAATGAACTTATTGGCCTTGGGACAGTCTTTGAAGTGTCGGACTCCAATGCCCTGCCACTTCGAGTTAGCCCATTCATCGAAGGAATTTTCTCTTAACGTCTGCCTCAGCTTTTTTATGTTCTGTATGTGGCTGATATCTTCCTTTGGAATTTTGAGCCTTTGGGCACATCCAAACGATTCCTCACCATAATTAAAAAATGTTTGAAATAATTCGTCGGAAACACCGTCGAGCTTTTGAGCAATAGACCAATGCTGCAACGGTGCTTCCCAGTGGCATCGAAGCAAGCCAAGTCCCCTGTATCGACGTGGTGCATACAGCATTGCATTGCAAGCATTGGCAGGCAGACCTATTATTGCCTTCACACTCCTTCGAATTATAACATCCACACCTTCCAATAAGCATTGAGGAATTTTAATGAGAGGCACTGTTTGGAATGGATAGGCGAGGCAAGGGAAAATATATTGATTAATGATGTTCAGTTTTTGATCTGGCTTTAACAAATTTGAGGATGTCAGTAGCTCTAAGTTGTTGGTCAATGTGCGTACTGAATCCTCCTTAAAAGCGATTTCTGAAGTGAAGGAACATCCTAAGTACTTTATTTGTTCACTATCACTGATGGACATAATATTTTCCCCGTTTTCAAGAAATAGTTCGTCCTTACAGAGAACCCCCTTCTCGACAATTATTGCTGTGCTTTTAGTAGGGTTTATGCTCAATCCTATTTCTTTGAAAGTCCGAACGATGACGTCAACTACTCTTTCAGCCGCTTTTCTACTATATGCCGTTACTGCTTGGTCATCAGCAAATCCTATCAGGATGACCCTGTCAATATTTTCCTTCACCTCATAACCATAGCGGTTAGCGAATGTCGGGTCACAAATTTCTCTGTATAGATGATCGATGGCCGCTATGAAGAGAGTTGGCGACAACGGGCCTCCTTGGGGAACTCCTCGTTTGACGTCAATGAAGCTCGTTTTGTTTATGCCAACTTGTACTTGTATTTTATTGTTTGAAAGTAAGGAGGTGATGAGATTTTTCAGGTCAGACGATACTCCTTTTCCTTCCAAAGTTTTTACTATATGGGCATGGCCTATGTTGTCAAATGCTCCGGTAACGTCCAAAAATGCAACGACACAGTCATCTTTTCTTCGTTTACAAGTTTTTAAAACACCGTCGATAATGCGTGCATTGACGTGAGCACCTGGCAACCCTCTTATGAATCCCCGTTGACACCTGTGGAATAAAATTTGTTGCCTGAGCTCTTGATCCAACACTTTTTCTATTATTCGACGTACCACAGAGTAGACTGTAATCGGCCTCCATGAGGATACGTCCTTAGCTAATCCTTTGCCTTTGTATATTAGCACAGTACGTCCTTGCCGTAATGATTCAGGGACATATGACGTTTTCAGTAAAATCTCCATCATGTACTTAATGATATGAGATACATCGATCGCCTTCAATGTCCTGATTAAAACGCCATCGGGGCCAGGAGAAGTATCCAGAGACATTGATTTTATTGCTTTATGTATAGTCTTTATATCAATAGTTTCTAAATTAGGATTAGGTAATATGTTATCATATGATGGCCTAACCTGTGAATTACAATTACCTAAAACCTTTAGATAGTGTTCTTGCAGCTCCTTTACTTGTATAGGACATTGCTTCAGAGCATCTGCATTCATGATATGCTGCATAACCTTCTTGCGCCTATTGTAGTAATTGTACTGCGCGACATCGTAGTTATATTGCTCCCTTCTCTTAGCTCGAGCAGCTTTATTTGATCTCTGTGGGTTCGAAACCTCGCTGGCTCCCTTGTCTTTTGCCTGGCTTCCTTAACAAAAATGATTTAATAAATGTATATATATGAGGGACCTTAAGAGAGCAATCGGAGGACACCTATTGACTCTTAATTTACAAGCAGTGTGCAAGTTCAGCAGTCCGGTCAAGTTTATTGTTTTCCCGCATTTAGGCAAAGGAGTCTTATAGAAAAAATATTTTGAAAGCAGGAATTCCTTTTTTTGTTTTGTTTTGTATTAAGGGCAATATCAACCACAATGGGTCATGGTCACCCTGTGAAAGTAAGACCCAAGAGGGTACTTAACGTATTAAAGTCAGGAATTCCTTCTTAACCATAGATGAAACAGGTAGACTTCATAAAGATGTTGAAGGTTTCGAAAGAAGTATTATTTTTAAGGAGAGCCAAATTTATATATCTGGTAGAAAATAGTACCAAATCTACCAAGAGTTTTACCTGAATAAAGAGAAACCATTTATTTTTAGCATAGGTGCGCCACATTTTTTCTCTAACTCAATTAAAATTGAGATGAAAGTAAAAGCTAGCTGTAGCCAGAACGTTGCGGAACGCGAGAGAACACTGGACTTGAACGAGGACTTCTTCTACTCGACGGCATGGAAACAGAGGTGGGCTGAGAAGTTATATTCCTTGATCGAATGGTGGTGGTTCCCTACAGGATTCTCCGAAATGCAAAGCCTCAACTCACAGTATCTTCAATACAAGGGTCTTGGTCCAGCTTGTTCGTGCTCACATTAGTACACTTCAGACAGATAAGCAGATGTGCTTATGCAGAGACGATAACCCATGGGCTTCAAAGGTGCTACTTGTCTCACGGTGGACGGGTTCTGCGCCGTGCGCCATGCAGTCGTGCATGTTCGGGCTGACAAGTTTTCTCTGCTTGGCTGTGAGGCATGGGCGTATATAAGGGGGGGGGCTGAGGAGGCTGCAGCCCACCTCGAAATTTTGATTTGATCGGTAAAAATTTCATAAAACCCTTAAAAATAAATTAAATAAGATCATTTAGTTCATAAAACTTATTCTATTTTGGGTGTAATAGCGTTTAAGTTGGCTAAAACTCTTCCAAGAACTAAATTCTTAGTATTCCATACACCGGAAATGGTCTCAGCCCCCTCCCCCGAAATATTCCCAGCCCCCTCCGAAATTATTTTCTATATACGCCCATGCTGTTAGGTCCACGTGGAGACTACCTCCAATGCCCGTGGTAGAATGTGGAGGCCTGATCTACTATTAATGAAGAAGAACAGAGTGCATATCCCCGACGTCCAGATCGTTAAGTCCCCTCCTGGGCTTGATGCTCTCCATTTCCCATCCAACTTAGGAGTTTGGTAGAAATTCATGCAATGGGATAAATTGGCTTAATAAACGTGATTAGTATGACATCACTAATTGACAAGGAAAAGGTTACCTGCGGCCTCAAATGTATAGTTGCACAAACATAAACATAGGTAAAGTTTAGAGTCTGTTTGCGAAGACCACATCCAGTTACTTGTGAAGTATCTGTAGTGATTATAACAGCGATTCAGCGCACGCGTATAACTCATTAGCATTTCTATTGACTATTCCTATGGGCAATTCTATTGGCTGTTGCTGATAGTAAAGTCACCTTCAACACTGAAGTCAATCCAACTCGCGAAAAGTAATAGAATTCTATTAATTTTAGCGAGTTAGATTGACTAGAGTTTTGATATCTTCTTGAGCGAGCTTAGTGAGCGGAAACGCATAGCACGTATGCACATACTGCGAAATAAATATAAAATATAAATATTTTAAAGAACCACCGGACAAAAAAATCGGTGAGGAGGCCCCTAAACTTCACAATTACCATTGATTTTTATATTATTAACATTTTTATTAATAAATTTTGCTTGCTGAAATATATTCTGCTTATTTTCATTTATGCTTTACAAGCCTAAAAGTATTACATAGGCTAGTTATCTAAGTTATTATACAAGTTATCTAACGGTTAGTTACAAACCATATTTTATAAATATAGTATTCAAAAAAGTTACTTTTAGTAGTTGATTTTAAGTAGCTTTCATTACTATATTTATATAATAAGGTTTCTAACCTTAGATAACATGTAAAGAAGGAATATATAACCTGCAAAGAACCTGTAAGCTAATCAGTAATTACCAAAATCACGACAGATACTTCAAAGTAACTGGATGTGGCCTTCGCAAACAGACCCAAAGTTTATATTCCATTGATATAAGCAAACTAGAGCCGAAATTGATTAACTGGAAGGATTTTTGCCGTTCTCAGAGGATTGTTACACCTGTAGACACGTAGAAACGGGATTATATTTAAGTTTATCAAAATTGTTGTAACCAATAGAACATTTAAAATAATGTGGGCTCGAACATCTCAGGATCATTTAAACAAGATCTAGGGGTTGCTCAGGGAGCAGTACTGAGTAGTACCTTATTTAATTTAGAGATGGATAGTTTCAGGTGTAGTACGTCTCGAGATGTAAAATACTGTCAGTATGTCGATGAGATGTTGTTTTTACTTTTTACAACACATACTCCCCATTGGTTGAGCCTTATATCTACCAAGTTTCGTAGCAAGGAAGTAAAAAAACTGCCGGTATGTGCAAATTAATAATTATGGTTCAAGAGTAAACTGCCGCTCATGCTCAACCGATTTAGTTGTTTCGTACTACACATCTTTCTCCTCCAGATAAACCGATCTTACTGGTTAACAAACTCGTACAATCTTTTGCTATGGGAGCACTATATATCAAGTTTCGCGGAGAATAATAAAAATATGTGCCATTTATCGTGTTTACGGACGGCTGTATAGATGAATCCTGAAATAAATGTGTCTCTATTGTAGAATCTTTTCCAGCAGTATTATGTTATTTTTGTTTAAAGACGCGTTAAGATTTGAAAAAAAAAAGAGTTGAATCTCGAAAAGTTATCTAAAAGAAATATTAATTGATAAGAACGGCTGAGCATAAGCTTGGAGGTATGCCGTCGTGAATACTGATAGGACGAGTTGCGTGTCCCGCCATTGATATTCTGTTGGTCACTGGGCCAAGGGTGAGGATCGGAGTATATATAGCAGGGGTAGAGATTGGAGTAGCATCAGTATCTAGGAGTATCTACTAAGATGAAGCTGTTCCTCTTGTCTCTAGCATTAGCAGGCTGTGTAGCTGCAGACAGCCAACTCTATAGGTCTCAAGGTGCACTGTTAGTACTTCCTCAGCAGCTGACTGTTCCAGCACAGCAGGTAGGAGTAGAGACATTGGACAAGATCAGCGAGAAGGCCATGGAACGTCTTCGTCAGGAACAAGGGAGTCAGACTGGCAACTACCACGTCTACTTGGCAGATGGCCGTCTTCAGAAGGTCCAGTACACCGCAGCACCTGTCAGGACTTCTCAGAATACCCAGACTGCTTCCAGCTCCAGCTCCTTCCAGCAACAGCAGTACAAACAGCCAGCACAACCCTACAGCAGGTTTTCCAGCAGTGCTCAATCCGAGAGAAGCAGCAATGCTGAAGGAAGCGAACCTAATCCAGTTATCGCTCATTTCGGAAGGCTGCAGCAAGAACGACTCCAGCAACAACTGCAGCAGCTTCAGCAACAACAAGAACAACTCAGAGAACAAACAGAGAACGTAGAACAACAACTCCAACAACAAAAGGAGTTCGCTTCCAACTACGTTGCTACAGTCCAGTTCAGCGATGTTCCTCCCATTCCTGCTCCCATATACTCCCAGAGCCCTTCACCACTCACTCGCATCCTGAGGCAGGCTGTATAATTCAAGCTTTTATATAATAGTTTTGATAAATAAATAAATATAAATTTATATTCTATATCTTCATTTAATCCCTGTCATCCGCTCCTACAAGTTCTTTGAACTTGTTTATGTCTTTCTTCCTTATTTGTTTGGTAACCTGACATCCATTTTCCATATACATTTTTTTCTCCCAGAACCCGTCACGACTCACTCGCATCCTGAGGGAGGCTAATTCAACCTGTCATATAATATAGATTTATAATAGCTTTGATAAATAAACATGAATCTTTAACTTCTGTATTTTTTTCCATTTACTATCATTTTCTTCGAATAAGGTGATGATGCATGCAATACATAGACTCTTGATTCCTCGACTCCAGACTTAAGAATTCAAAGAATGATTTCAAAAATAAATCCTAAATGAAAAATAAATTGTTTGTTTATACCATATCTATATTGTTGTTTTTAGCGTGGTTCCTCCCTCCTCCCTTCCTGTCTAGTGTAATTTTAAAAGACATAGAATATAAACAATTATTACTTTGCTTAGATTAATCGTGAAACACCTATTCCAATGAAATCTCAAAGAAAAGTAAGTTTGTCGCCAAAACACAGGAAACAGTATCGTAAGACGAAATTACTCCTTTCACTATTACAAATATGTTTCTAATTTTCTTAACTTAAATACTCGTTTTAGTATTAAATGAAATTAAAAATACTCATATTACTCTTAAATGAAATATAAAATACGAAGATCCCAAAAATTATAATAATTATAATAAAATATTAATAATAATAGGTCTTAATAAAAAAATCTTCTAATACTAGTTCCAAATGTAACCAAAATCGTAAATATGTGGGAACTTAGTAAAATAGCTGTCAGTTCTCCTAGGATACTTCTTGATTAATGGAGAGCAATGTACCCTACTAGCTCCTGACAGGTAAAGATCTGGGACTCCCTTGTCCATCCAGCAAGGCTCTATTTTCTATTATCTATAAGTCAATTCAAAATGTTAACATTCTTCTCATGTTTTAAGGGAGAAAAATGCAATTAAAATGACTAGTTAATTAAAAACTAAGGCAGACCGAGAGAAAAAAATCAACTAATTAAAAACTAAGATAAACAGAGACAAAAATATTCACACGGCATTCCGCTCGGAAAGATCTATTTCTGATAACGAAATATTGTTTCTAATTTTACGTATTCTGTTTTATTGCCAACTAAATTTTTGTCCTTTAATCAATTAAAAACATTACAAGCAATAAAAAAACTTTTTAAATAAGAGACCGTTTAAATAAGAGAAACCAACTACTTCAACGTTTTAAGGGCTTATTTCACAAAATGTTACTGTCCCATCGAAAATTCTCTTAGAACATTTATTTTTTACGGCGCATCAACATCTGGGCCATTATCGCTGACATCCAAGGAGCAGCAAGGAATTTTCTCAACGATCCGTGAGATGAGAAAATTCCTGCCTCCGGCGGGAATCGAACCCACCATCTCCCGCATGAGAAACTAATGCGTTAGCCACTAGAACCCAAGGAGACCCTAGAACATTTCTTGTAGAGAATTTAGTAAGCTTTCGAATGGTCACCTTCCACTTACCAACGATTTTCCAATCGTTTTCGAGATATTAAGGAAAATTAAAGAAGTTGCCAAAACATTTCATGTCTATTTAGGAAATATTTTATTCTACTCCTTCCTTAACTCCAAACGAAAGATTATTCTACCAAATTTCATATTTTTTAATGTGTTAAAAATAAATCTGACACCCATTTTTAAATCGAAAATTGTTTTACATACTGGACTCTATAGAAGTCAATATTTTGCCAAAATATTCCATATGCCTACCTTTAAAATGTTATCCATTATAAAAAAAAATGTAGGTACATGAAAAAACGGATGTCAAGTTACCTTAGTGGGAATCGAACCCATGAGCCTAGGCGCGGAGTGTTAAGTGCTCAAGCCTTTACACTCACGGCCACCGGAACTCCTAAAGAATAAGTGTGTCAATAAATAAATGAACAGTTTAAATCATAACCAATCAACCTTTGTTTAATGAAGATATCATCATTAAGCATAAACATTTCAGTTCATAGTCACGAATACTTTATACATTAATCATGATTGTTCCGATTCCTATTCGAAAACAATAAATGATTGATGTCAGGTTACCAAACAAATAAGGAAGAAAGGCATAAACAAGTTCAAAGAACTTGTAGGAGCGGATGACAGGGATTAAATGAAGATATAGAATATAAATTTATATTTATTTATTTATCAAAACTATTATATATGTATATTATATAAAAGCTTGAATTATACAGCCTGCCTCAGGATGCGAGTGAGTGGTGAAGGGCTCTGGGAGTATATGGGAGCAGGAATGGGAGGAACATCGCTGAACTGGACTGTAGCAACGTAGTTGGAAGCGAATTCCTTTTGTTGTTGGAGTTGGTGTTCTACGTTCTCTGTTTGTTCTCTGAGTTGTTCTTGTTGTTGCTGAAGCTGCTGCAATTGTTGCTGGAGTCGTTCTTGCTGCAGCCTTCCGAAATGAGCGATAACTGGATTAGGTTCGCTTCCTTCAGCATTGCTGCTTCTCTCGGATTGAGCACTGCTGGAAAACCTGCTGTAGGGTTGTGCTGGCTGTTTGTACTGCTGTACCTGGAAGGAGCTGGAGCTGGAAGCAGTCTGGGTATTCTGAGAAGTCCTGACAGGTGCTGCGGTGTACTGGACCTTCTGAAGACGGCCATCTGCCAAGTAGACGTGGTATTTGCCAGTCTGACTCCCTTGTTCCTGACGAAGACGTTCCATCGCCTTCTCGCTGATCTTGTCCAATGTCTCTGCACCTACCTGCTGTGCTGGAACAGTCAGCTGCTGAGGAAGTATTAACAGTGCACCTTGAGACCTATAGAGCTGGCTGTCTGCAGCTACACAGCCTGCTAATGCTAGAGACAAGAGGAACAACTTCATCTTAGTAGATACTCCTAGATACTGATGCTACTCCAATCTCTACCCCTGCTATATATACTCCGATCCTCACCCTTGGCCCAGTGACCAACAGAATATCAATGGCGGGACACGCAACTCGTCCAGTAGTATCAGTATTCTGTACACCGTTCCAGCTAGCCAGTTAATTTGTATTTCATTTTCTATAATTCCTTTAATTTTACTATACCAATGAGATCAAATATAAATTCTGGCCATAATAATGCTTACTATAAAAGGAAGTAGTTCATATATTCATAGTTGTCTGTCAATAAATAAAGTCAATGTTATCATAAGAAGTAGTGAGGATGTGCGGTAAATATCTCTCTAGTCCAGGACGTAACAGCAGAATTTGGCTTAACCCTTGAAAACTGCCTGTTTTTCACCACTCAAGCATATAATGGTGCTTAAAACTTCTGTTTTTATATATAATTTGTAGATAATACACTTTTTTTTGTTATTGAAAGGAGAACGTAAATGCGAAGATTCCTCTTCGTATATTTCCGAAATTAATGCACTTTCGTGAGGTATAGTTCTCTTTCTTCTCATCGCCCTGATGAAGGCTAGAATTTTAAACCGAAAGGTTGCCAAACAAATAAAACACACTTTTTTCTAAAAAATGTAGTTTTTCTAAGATACCCGACTAAATCCACTCTGCCGGCTTGATGGCCGTGAGAGCTAAGGCGTATGCACTCCGTTCCAAAGGTCTTGGGTTCGATTCCCACTAGGGGTGGTGGCTCACCAAATCGACAGTAACCATTCGAAAGCTTAATAAATGCTCTACAAAAACGTTTCGGAAATAATTTTTGTTTTTTTTAAAGTTCTTTTAACAGTAAAATGAATTTCCCAGCAGAAGACCGAATGAGTAATGTAAGTTTTCTGTGTATAATGGTGCTTAAAATCTCACTTTGTTTAAGGTGCCATTCTATTTCGTTCTTAACAAAAGAATAAATACTACCATGTACACAATGCAATAAGACATTAACTGTGAAACATATACTAACAGACTGCTGGAAACGTGAAAACGTCAACATACCACGTGATATGTACGAAATCTTGACAGATGTTAGCCCACACATATCAGTTATTATAGACTTTTTAAAACAGATAAACATGGACAAATATAGCAAAAACAAAATATTTTGATATGTTCAAATTAAATTTTATCTGTACAAAATACAACGAAAAGATGGCATTTTTAGTTTATTAAAAAGAATAAAGTTCTTATCTGTTCTTAATTTTATAGTTAACCTTTATGTTTGGTCTTCATTATTTTATTTCTTCTATTCTATTTTTTTTCTCTTGTATAGTATAAATGTTAATAATTTCAGTTTTTTCATTGATTATTTAAATGTTCAATTTTTTGATGTTCTAGATATTTATTTTTGTTTGCATTCTACATGCTTATAGAGAAAATCGCAAAGTTGCGGGTTCTGAAACCAAATTAATAAAACAATAGAGGAGAAATGAATCTAGTGATAAGAAAGTTATGAGAAAATTCTGTCTAAAATTTTGGATATGTTGGTTTCGTTCCCGGTAACGTTTTCCTTTCATTCTGGGTTTAATTGATTGTTGATCATTTGTAAATCATTCATCAATAAATGAGTTTGTCCAAACTACGGAGTAGACTAAATTTGTATTCTTATTACTATTATTATTATGGAAAAATATTTTTGTATTATTCGATGTCTTTTTGGGACGAACGGAAGTCGATAAGAAGAAGTTATTGAGTTACTTCCGCTTTGAATAGACTTCTGTCAAGTTTCTGGACATTTCTGGGCATTTAATCGTCTTTAAATTCGCATTTCTTGGAGATTTCATTGGAGCATGTGTTTAATTTGTTTAGGAGTAATGGTTGTTTATAATTTTGAATCAGCAAAAATTATTTGGAAATCTCACCCGTAATCAGGATCATATAGAAGCGAGCAAAAGTGACGCGAGTCGGAGTTTTATTATTACTATCTCCATTACTAAATACGTTTGCTTTGATTCGTGGTCGTCCGGGAGAATACTGATAGGACGAGTTGTGTGTCCCGCCATTGATATTCTATTGGTCACTGGGCCAAGGGTGAGGATCGGAGTATATATAGCAGGGGTAGAAATTGGAGTAGCATCAGTATCTAGGAGTATCTACTAAGATGAAGTTGTTCCTCTTGTCTCTAGCATTAGCAGGCTGTGTAGCTGCAGACAGCCAGCTCTATAGGTCTCAAGGTGCACTGTTAATACTTCCTCAGCAGCTGACTGTTCCAGCACAGCAGGTAGGAGCAGAGACATTGGACAAGATCAGCGAGAAGGCGATGGAACGTCTTCGTCAGGAACAAGGGAGTCAGACTGGCAAATACCACGTCTACTTGGCAGTTGGCCGTCTTCAGAAGGTCCAGTACACCGCAGCACCTGTCAGGACTTCTCAGAACACCCAGACTGCTTCCAGCTCCAGTTCCTTCCAGCAACAGCAGTACAGACAGCCAGCACAATCCTACAGCAGGTTTTCCAGCAGTGCTCCATCCGAGAGTAGCAGCAATGCTGAAAGAAGCGAACCTAATCCAGTTATCGCTCATTTCGGAAGGCTGCAGCAAGAACGACTCCAGCAACAGTTGCAGCAGCTTCAGCAACAACAAGAACAACTCAGACAACAAACAGAGAACGTAGAACAACAACTCCAACAACAAAAGGAATTCGCTTCCAACTACGTTGCTACAGTCCAGTTCAGCGATGTTCCTCCCATTCCTGCTCCCATATACTCCCAGAACCCTTCACCACTCACTCGCATCCTCAGGCAGGCTATATAATTCAAGCTTTTATATAATATACATATATAATAGTTTGGATAAATAAATATGAAACTTTAATTTCCTGTATTTTTCTTCTGTTTACTATCATATGTTCCGAAATGGTGTCCACATACAGATTGAGTGATAGACAACAGATTTAACATCTCTAAGGTTTAAGGGAGTGGTTGCAAATATGAATTAAAAAGTGTAGAATAAATTTTGATTAGCGTCCACTCTTTATATAGTTCTTTCTATTTCTTCGATTTCCCACAAATTGATATGATGAGAACGTAATTGCTGATAATTAAAAAATTAGACAAGTCATTTTAGAGGAGGTGTGCTCGAAATCAACCATCTCCTCGAAAATGATTTGTTTTTACCATATTCTGCACTTTAGGAATAGAAAATTTTATTATAGTCGTACAGGTGTTAAACTTCTCGAATGAACGTTTCTCGTGAATGCTCTGATGTTAATGAGATCATTTAATCTCTAAAGAGACTTAACAATAAAATCTCGAAGAAAAACGTTCGTGAAAAGTATAATTCAAAATATGATAATTTAAAAATAAAAAGAGTGCCAGGTTATAAAGGTTCTCTGGTTTAAAACTATTATCTTTTATATAAATAAATGTTAACATTTATTGGGAATTTTGAAAAAATGGTGTCCTACGCTTAGTTTTATGTTAAATAGGCTTATAAACTCTTACTTTGCACTGTAACTCACTTTTAATCGAATGCGAATTATAAATTATTTTTAAGGAATTAAGAGTGTTCATAATTAGCATAATTTCTAAGTCATTAATTTCAGGTTCAATGTAATCATAAATCTTAATCCATACATTTCATGGTTTCTAAAGGAGCTGACATCAATGCGCAAGACAGCCTGGGCGAGACTCCATTGCATATGGCAGTGAGGAATCACATGGTTGTGAAATTTTTGTTAGATCTTGGTGCTAATATGAAAGCAAGAGACGAAGCGGGGTTTACACCAATGCACGTATCAGCTCTGAAAGGTTACAATGAAGTTCTAGGACTGTTTCTACTTCGAGGGATGGATCCAAATTTAATAACGAATAACGCATCTACAGCTTTGCACCTCGCTGCGCATAGAGGACATTCAGCAAGCGTCGCTATCGTAGTATTGGGTCAAGTTTTAGAACCTTAATGCCGTTTCAAGAACCTAATAATACCCTCTCACTGTAGGATCCTGGAACCTTAATGCCGTTTCAAGAACCTAATAATACCCTCTCACTGTAGGATCCTGGAACCTTAATGCCGTTTCAAGAACCTAATAATACCCTCTCACTGTAGGATCCTGGAACCTTAATGCCGTTTCAAGAACCTAATAATACCCTCTCACTGTAGGATCCTGGAACCTTAATGCCGTTTCAAGAACCTAATAATACCCTCTCACTGTAGGATCCTGGAACCTTAATGCCGTTTCAAGAACCTAATAATACCCTCTCACTGTAGGATCCTGGAACCTTAATGCCGTTTCAAGAACCTAATAATACCCTCTCACTGTAGGATCTTAGAACCTTAATGCCGTTTCAAGAACCTAATAATACCCTCTCACTGTAGGATCCTAGAACCTTAATGCCGTTTCAAGAACCTAATAATACCCTCTCACTGTAGGATCCTAGAACCTTAATGCCGTTTCAAGAACCTAATAATACCCTCTCACTGTAGGATCCTGGAACCTTAATGCCGTTTCAAGAACCTAATAATACCCTCTCACTGTAGGATCCTAGAACCTTAATGCCGTTTCAAGAACCTAATAATACCCTCTCACTGTAGGATCCTAGAACCTTAATGCCGTTTCAAGAACCTAATAATACCCTCTCACTGTAGGATCCTAGAACCTTAATGCCGTTTCAAGAACCTAATAATACCCTCTCACTGTAGGATCCTAGAACCTTAATGCCGTTTCAAGAACCTAATAATACCCTCTCACTGTAGGATCCTAGAACCTTAATGCCGTTTCAAGAACCTAATAATACCCTCTCACTGTAGGATCCTGGAACCTTAATGCCGTTTCAAGAACCTAATAATACCCTCTCACTGTAGGATCCTAGAACCTTAATGCCGTTTCAAGAACCTAATAATACCCTCTCACTGTAGGATCCTAGAACCTTAATGCCGTTTCAAGAACCTAATAATACCCTCTCACTGTAGGATCCTAGAACCTTAATGCCGTTTCAAGAACCTAATAATACCCTCTCACTGTAGGATCCTAGAACCTTAATGCCGTTTCAAGAACCTAATAATACCCTCTCACTGTAGGATCCTGGAACCTTAATGCCGTTTCAAGAACCTAATAATACCCTCTCACTGTAGGATCCTGGAACCTTAATGCCGTTTCAAGAACCTAATAATACCCTCTCACTGTAGGATCCTAGAACCTTAATGCCGTTTCAAGAACCTAATAATACCCTCTCACTGTAGGATCCTAGAACCTTAATGCCGTTTCAAGAACCTAATAATACCCTCTCACTGTAGGATCCTGGAACCTTAATGCCGTTTCAAGAACCTAATAATACCCTCTCACTGTAGGATCCTAGAACCTTAATGCCGTTTCAAGAACCTAATAATACCCTCTCACTGTAGGATCCTAGAACCTTAATGCCGTTTCAAGAACCTAATAATACCCTCTCACTGTAGGATCCTAGAACCTTAATGCCGTTTCAAGAACCTAATAATACCCTCTCACTGTAGGATCCTGGAACCTTAATGCCGTTTCAAGAACCTAATAATACCCTCTCACTGTAGGATCCTAGAACCTTAATGCCGTTTCAAGAACCTAATAATACCCTCTCACTGTAGGATCCTGGAACCTTAATGCCGTTTCAAGAACCTAATAATGCCCTCTCACTGTAGGATCCTAGAACCTTAATGCCGTTTCAAGAACCTAATAATACCCTCTCACTGTAGGATCCTGGAACCTTAATGCCGTTTCAAGAACCTAATAATGCCCTCTCACTGTAGGATCCTAGAACCTTAATGCCGTTTCAAGAACCTAATAATACCCTCTCACTGTAGGATCCTGGAACCTTAATGCCGTTTCAAGAACCTAATAATACCCTCTCACTGTAGGATCCTAGAACCTTAATGCCGTTTCAAGAACCTAATAATGCCCTCTCACTGTAGGATCCTAGAACCTTAATGCCGTTTCAAGAACCTAATAATACCCTCTCACTGTAGGATCCTGGAACCTTAATGCCGTTTCAAGAACCTAATAATACCCTCTCACTGTAGGATCCTAGAACCTTAATGCCGTTTCAAGAACCTAATAATGCCCTCTCACTGTAGGATCCTAGAACCTTTACAATGTAGAATTATGAAACTTTTCAACTTTACTCACATCTACTACTATAATACCTGTGTAAAATTTCATTTGTAGTCTAACTGGTTCAAAGTTATGAGGGTAAAATTCCACTCAAATACTTCTTGTAAGATACACACAGTGTGCGTAGTTCTGAACTTGGTCTGGCGCACTACCAAGTGCTTAGATAGTTCTGTATATATTTTTTCTACTGTTGCGTGTCATGGGCGTATATAAGGGGAGGGGGCTGAGGGGCTGCAGCCCCCCCCCCCTGAAATTTTGATTTGATCGGTAAAAATTTCATAAAACCCTTAAAATTAAATCAAATAAGATCATTTAGTTAATAAAACATATTCTATTTTGGGTGTCATAGCGTTTAAGTTGTCTAAAACTCTTCCAAGATCTAAATAGTTAGTATTCCATACACCGGAAATGGTCTCAGCCCCCCCCCCGAAATTTTCCCAGCCCCCTCCGAAATTATTTTCTATATACGCGCATGTTGCGTGTTCGCTGTGCATTTTTAGCACTTTCCTCCGAAGGAAAGTAGCTATTGAGGTTGGACTCATGACGGAATTTTTGAAAAATTTCTTCAAATCTTTATCGATCCTACCTAGTAGACACCGAAAATGACCCCCGTTAAAATTTATATATATCTATATATATATATATATATATATATATATATATATATATATATGTGTCTGTTAACACGATAGCGGCCAGAGTTTTTTTTTTTTCGTCACGAAACTTGGTATATAGCATTCAATTAGCAAACGAGTTCGTTAACCACCAAAGTCGGTCCACCGGAAGGGGGGGGGGTTTACCCCGAACCCAAAACACTTATTTGACTATGTCAGCCGTAATATTTGTTATATTTCAACGAAACTTGGCATTCATAGTGGTAATATAGAGAGAAAAGTGAGATATAAAAATGAACTAAATCGGTTCATTAGGAGGGGGGGGGGGGGTTTACTCCGGACCCACAATACCAATTCGCCACTACCAGCCGTGATTTTAGGTATATTTCGACGAAACTCGGTATTCGTAGTGCTAATCCACAGGTAAATATGTGTTGTAAAAATAAACGAAATCGGTTCATTAGGAGGGGGGGTTTACTCCGAACCCACAAAACCAATTCGCCACTACCAGCCGTGACTTTTGGTATATTTCGACGAAACTCGGTATTCGTAGTGGTAATCTACAGGTAAATATGTGTTGTAAAAATAAACTAAATCGGTTCATTAGAAGGGGGGGTTTACTCCGGACCCAAATTCCTAATATACTCATACCGGTCGTAATTTCTGCTGTATTGTAACGAAACGCGGTATACGTCGTGGTTAACTCATGAGAAAGAAGTGTTGTAAAAATGAGCTGAATCGGTCAATCGGAAAGCGGGGGTTTAATTTGTAATATATTTGAATAGAAAAGCCGGCAGACGTAGGTTCACAAAGCCGCCGCAAGGAGCGCTTTCTACCACTAGAGTGACTGTATCCTGTTCCTGCGTTAGATCAAAATACGATAATATGAGGATTTTTGTATTTATTACGTAGTGTAGTAGGTACCATGTGTAAACATAACTCTGGATGCAAATTAATAATTGATCAGTTACTCATTACAAAATGAGAACTATTCACGTTTTTATTTTATTTATGTAGGATATTTTAAGCAAATTGTTCTGGAAAGCAGTCTACACTACCCAAATTCTGAGGAAAGTGCTTAGTTATGCAGCTCCTGCGTGACGGAATTTTTCAAGTACATATAGACAGGGAGGGTGCCTCGATCCAGATTAAAGAAATTTGGGCAACTTTCTGGCATTCCTTCAGGTTGTCATTGGTAATGTTATGCGTACTGGAACATGGTTTTTGGAGCGACTTGGCGCGAAAAAGATCGTAACGCTTACGTTTTCGAGTTCATATACTTGCAGCTACTCATTTTATAGTTTCCTTATCGTAGGAAAGCGAATGAAACTATATGGCGATATCTTTAACCTTTTTTAGAAATCTGGAAATTATGTTTTTGTTACTCATTTTCGGTTTGCGTTATTAGAATCGTGGGATTTAATTGAAATATTTTCTACATATTTGAAATTCATCTAAACTAAAATGTTTATGTATTGGTTATGTTTGGAGTTAAGGAAGTATTTGGGGGAAAAAATATAAATAAGCATGAATAGTTTTGGGATCTTCGTATAGTTTCGTAAATATCTCGAAAACGGCTGGGAAATCGTGGCAAGGTGAAGTTAGCCTTTTGAAATCTTAGTAAAATCTCTAGATAAAGTAATTTTCGAAGGGGCGATATCATTCGGAGAAATAAGTGCTTAAAACTTCGAATGTATTTGTTTTGTTCTTTTGAACGGGGTTTTATCTTTGTGGAACTCTCTTTTTATTTTTTTTTATTATTTAAAATTAATTTATCTGTTAAAAAGTGGAAAATTAGAAACTTATTGGTAATAGTGTTGAGAATGATTCATTTCCGTATAGGATACTGTCAGTTTCCTCTTTTGGCGCCTTAACGTTACTTCTCTTTGAGCTTTTATAATATAAGTTTGAATTAAAGCTCAAAGCCTACCAATAACTGCTTCTATTCCTTTACTAATGGCACTAGGGATATGAACGGAACTGTGCTAAGATGACCCAGTTCCTGCGAGTTGGAATTTTTAGTCATACGAGCGCTAATTAATTTCAAGAGCTCTTGAAATCATCATTTTTATTTATTTTATTTGTTGGTTTCCGCTTTATGGCGATGTACACCTTACATTTTATCTTGAAATCATCAGAGCCGTGATATTATGACTTATTTAAAGGATAGACGCGTTTCGCCAACGGCCTTCGTTGGTGCCCTGATTTTGAGGAAAATTGTAATGCCATCGCTAATTATTGAAAATAAATAGCTATGTGAAAATTGAATAGAAAAAAAAAAAACGTTTCGAATTTAGGTTTCCTAAAGAAAGATATTTCTTTATAATTTAGGTATATAAGTGCCAATAATAATAATAATAGAATTTAAGTGCCAATAATTATTGGGGCTTAAATGTTCCTAACACTTCTGACCACGGATACGAGTTTTCGACTACATGAACGTTCGCGGGATCCCCTTCATTTGGTCGAAAATCAAAACCATTTTTAGTAGTAATTTTTCATCTCTTCAATTCGGGTGATGCCTCCTCCATAGAGTCCACAAGTCTCTATGTGGACACAATTTTCGAAAAAAATGATTGTAAATGGGGGGAAAAATACAGAAGTTAAAGATTCATGTTTATTTATCAAAACTATTATATATGTAGGTATATTATATAAAGCTTGAATTATACAGCCTGCCTCAGGATGCGAGTGAGTGGTGAAGGGCTCTGGGAGTATATGGGAGCAGGAATGGGAGGAACATCGCTGAACTGGACTGTAGCAACGTAGTTGGAAGCGAATTCCTTTTGTTGTTGGAGTTGTTGTTCTACGTTCTCTGTTTGTTGTCTGAGTTGTTCTTGTTGTTGCTGAAGCTGCTGCAACTGTTGCTGGAGTCGTTCTTGCTGCAGCCTTCCGAAATGAGCGATAACTGGATTAGGTTCGCTTCCTTCAGCATTGCTGCTTCTCTCGGATTGAGCACTGCTGGAGAACCTGCTGTAGGATTGAGCTGGCTGTCTGTACTGCTGTTGCTGGAAGGATCTGGAGCTGGAAGCAGTCTGGGTGTTCTGAGAAGTCCTGACAGGTGCTGCAGTGTACTGGACCTTCTGAAGACGGCCATCAGCCAAGTAGACGTGGTAGTTGCCAGTCTGACTCCCTTGTTCCTGACGAAGACGTTCCATCGCCTTCTCGCTGATCTTGTCCAATGTCTCTGCTCCTACCTGCTGTGCTGGAACAGTCAGCTGCTGAGGAAGTACTAACAGTGCACCTTGAGACCTATAGAGTTGGCTGTCTGCAGCTACACAGCCTGCTAATGCTAGAGACAAGAGGAACAGCTTCATCTTAGTAGATACTCCTAGATACTGATGCTACTCCAATCTCTACCCCTGCTATATATACTCCGATCCTCACCCTTGGCCCAGTGACCAAACGGACTATCAATGGCGGGACACGCAACTCGTCCTATCAGTATTCAAGAGGAACGCGACAACCGCCTAACTCGCATTCCGCTATAGCCCAGCTGGCTGCTAGTTCGTGATGTCAGTGTTATGTCCCACCTGACCTTCCTATAGCACAATCAGTATTCATTCAAAGCTTCTATCTATTGCATTTTTTTAATTTCTCTAAGTTATATTTAACTTATAAGCCCTTATAGAAATTTATTGTTGCATAGGAGCAACTAAACTAAACTTATTTAATTAAAATAATTCGTCGTTTTTTTACGTAGAGCTACAATTGATGGATGTGCGCTTCCGATTATTAGGTGGGTCAGGGTTTCTAGTTCTCGGTCATCAAGTACCTATGATGTAGTGTTAAATTTCAACTCTATTAAAACCACTGTAATTATTTTAGGTAAATAAAGTGGTAGGTAATGACAAAGATAATAACAAAATGATGGACTGAGAGATAATAATGACAGATAAACTGACAACAACAACAACCCCAGACAAACCTTCCTTAGTCGCTAGTAAATTGTCCTTATGGAAGAAGGGAGAAAAGATCTAGTGTAAACTACAAGTCTTAATGACCGATTTTCTTACAATCCCAGTATATGTTTCTCTCTTCCAACTGCGTCATCTTAGCGCGGTTCCGTTCATATCTGTATTGCTATTAGCAAATGATTAGTAGCAGTTATTGGTGGGGTTTGATCTTTCATGAAATATAAAATAAAATCTCGAAGAGAAAATAGATTTAAGGCGCCACAAAAGAAAACTTACAGTATCATGGCGACTTCCCCCACCTTCTCAACGTTCGCTCTTGAAAACACTATAACAACGTTTCCCATTTTCTTACCTTGTTTTAGTCAAATACTCGGTTTACTGTTAAATGCAATTAAGTAACAGCCAGTAAAAGCGTTAGGTAAACAGATACGAAAACCCGTCCAAAAGAGCTAAACTAACAATTTCGAATTATCAAGTCCGATTGACATCTTCCACTTACCACGATTTCCCAACCGTTATCGAGATAATTTAGAAAATCCCAAAACTTTTCATGCCTGTTAATAAAATATTTTATCTCTTGAACTTCCTTAACTCCAAACGGAACCAAAATTTACCTATCATAGATTAGATGAATATCAAAAGTCTGAAACAAGTTTCAACTGAATTAATCGTTTCTGAATACCCAAACTGAAAATTAGTTTGGAAAAGTAGGTGTTCCAAGGTTTCACAAAAACAGTTACAGGTATCACGTTGAAAATGGTTTCATTCGTTTTTATACTTTAAAAACGAGTACCTGCAAGCATATGAACTAGAAAACGTAAGTGTTACGATTTTTTCGCGCGAATTTCGCTCCAAAAAGCATCTTCCGGTGGACGGATACTGCTGGTTAATGAACGCGACCTTTAAAATTAGACGAAAGATTTTTGTACCAAATTTCATCAAAATCGAACCATTTTTGAGCCACCTAGAGAGCGAACAGACAAATATATAAATAAAATTACAAAATTAGCTATGGAGGGAGGGAGGAAATTTGTATACATATTTGATTTTTTTGTGTTAAATATTTGTCTTTCAGCGGTTTTAGTTTCCTTATTTATTATGGTGTGTAGATAAAACAAATAAATGAAATTTGACCTTATGCCACATCAAGGGCACTTCAAATAACTTGTACATTTTAGGCCATAGTGACAACACCGCCAGATGAAAATACCAAAACACCTTAAGAACGTCTAGATCAGGGTTTCCCAACCTTTATTTCGCCCAGCTTCCCCAAACCAAAAATAATATTTTCATGCACCCTTAATTTTCACAACAAAAATAAGAAACAAGCATTTTTTTTATCAACTTTCTTCTTTATTTGAATTTCAAATATACAATATACGCATTTATTATGGACCTTTAACAGAAAATTACACTTGAAAATCACTAAGAAAGTACTAATGAGATACTTGAGCTTGCATAATCTGTTCCAGTTGTTCGATTCTGGGGTCTAGAGCGATGATTTCATCGCTATCGACGGCAAGACGATTTCGCTGATTAGTTTTTATTAAAACTATAGCTGAAGAACCTGTCTCACATAAATAAGTAGATGAAAGTGGAATAAGTATTTTTAAAGCTAGAGAAGCAACTTTGTTTTACGAGTGATAGATGGATGGAAGCGGGAAGCTAGTGTAGGTCACAAGTCGTGATGTGACTTGTAGAAACTTGTACTGCAAGGATTGAATGGAAATTCGAAACAGTTAATGAATACAAGTGTTAAATACATTTTGTTGGGAAATGTATACGAAATGATTACGCCTCTTCTGAAATTTCTCTACGCTCCCCAAGTGGCGCGTGCCACCCTGGTTGGGAAGTCCTGGACTAGATTCTAGCTTTAGTTACGATGTATAATTGTGAGTAATCCCTCTCCAAATACTCAAACAGAATTAACTCTGAATCTCTGAGCTAGCAAACTAACCAATATAAGAGTGATTCGACGGAAATGGAATCTGCCAAACAGAGCATAGATACAGCTAATGGTTGGGAGACTAATGAAATCCATCTCTAGACTAGCCCTGTAGGAGGGAGTGGCCGATAACTCGATCTCTCTCTTCGATATCTCGATTAGTAGCAATCGATATATTGCCATTCAACCAACCATCCACTCCAGATCCACCCCTCGCTCTGTCGGCGTCGTCTAATTAAAGATAGAAATGGACTTTTACATTCACTAGCCGAATACCCGTGCTTCGTCAAGGCAGATAAGTAGTTATTTTATTGCATTAAATAATGTATCATCATAATTAACGCTACTACACAAATTTGTGCAGTTTATTATAGCACGGTTCCCGTCATACCATAAGTTATTCAGTAATTGATAAGTAATCAAAGTATAATGTTTCTTGACACTGGGGCGCTCCGGACCAGTGTCAAGAAACAGATAACCTAGAAATAACCCGTTATCTATAGGTTAGCAGTAACAGCAGTTTAACCAGTACAGGCTAAAATTCGTTGTCAATAATAAATGTACGTTAAAATTAAAAAAAAAATATGTTTCCAAGATGTCATTTGGAAACACCCATCATATTTCCGAGCATTACATACCAAGAAGTGCTCTGTCTACGGATGCTGATGGGTGAGGAGGCTGTGCAAGGGTTCAGGATATTATTACCCCGGATGGACCATCACCAGGTATAGCGTAAACTCTATGAGGGACAAAATGACAGTTTATTTCTAGTAATTCAAGGTCTGCCATCATAGTTGAAATTATAAAAAGTAGTCTTTCCTCTTTTGAAAGAGCTCAGGAACGTTTAAAATTTATATGATTACTTTCTAAAAACCGGTTAAATTTATGATTTTTAATAAATGGCTAAAGAAAATAATGCAAAAGCCGAACGATTTTGGAAATCAGAAGTCAATTATTTGAGAAATTAGCCACACATTCCTACTTCCATAAAATACCTTAATGTTCATTTTACTTTCCTATTCTGCAAGATAATTCTAGGAATTGTTGATTACACAAGTGCAATTATAACTTGTCGATGTGAATAAAATGTTGATGAGATAATAAAGCTTTTAGTAGAACAATAGAGGAGGAGCAGAAGAATACTTCACAACCTGCCGGGGAAATACACTTCCAGAGAATCTACTGCTTCTGTAGTTATCTCAATGTTCAGAACTAATTCTAGGCAATGCTTTATTAAGGTTACCATTAATTACACGAGGAAAGTTGGATTTGTCTCCTTTTCAACGTAATTCAATTTTTTTAAAAACCATTTTCTCCGAACAGCTAACTGGATTGTTTCATTTTCTCCTTACAGCTGAATGGGTTTCTATGTGTTTACACAATAATTTTTTATAGATTTTTTAGCGCGGTTCCTCCCTCATTCCATAGATAGGAAACCCACGGTTGACCTCATGACGCAATCCGGAAGTGCAGACTTCATGGTTATTATATACATGTATGTATATATATATATATATATATATATATATATATATATATATATATATTTTAGCGCGGTTACTCCCTATCTCCATAGGCAGAACCCGCTTATGAGGTTGACCTCATGACACAATCCGGAAGTGCCGACTAGAAACTTTCACGTTTCAAACCCTATATATCACGAAAATATAGGTGGCTAAAATTTGTATATATATATATATATATATATATATATATATATATATATATATTTATATATATATTTATATATATGCTTGTCTGTTCGCTCTCTAGCAAGCTCAAAAATGGTCCGATTTTGACGAAATTTGGTACAAAAGTCTGTCGTCTAATTTGATAGTGTTTGGGGCGAAATTCGCGCAAAAAAAATCGTCTTTCCAATACCATCCAGACAATCCCCCCAGGCGGCTTAAGAGACAGTGGCCCACTTACTTGCCTGATCTTTTCATGATCAATCAAATATTTATTAAGACACCTCTGGAAGTGCCAACAATGGTTGGCTTCTTCCAAATTTTGTATTTTTTTAAAAATTTTATTTTACTTTTGCCAGTTTTGTCAACTTGTACATAATATCTGGATCAACATACTTGATCATTGTACTGTTAATCTGTACAGATTTCAAATAAATAAATACTAATAAAAAAAAAACTTTAGCGGTAACTTTTTCGTTCATATTTTTGTAAATAGTTAGTTGCTTCCTGTTATCTACAAGGACATCTGGAATCTGTCGAGCACTGGTGCAACAAGTGGAAAATAAAGGTGTATCCTGAGAAATGCTGCCAAATCACATTCACCCTCAATAAAAGAACCTGCCCTCCAGTCATCATATTCAGCCACGAACTCCCCATATCCAACGAGGTGCGCTACCTGGGATTATTACTGGACAGTAGACTCACTTGGAACCCACACACCCGCCTGAAAAGACAGGAACTGAACAGGAGATACGGACTCTTACGACGACTACTGGGACCTTCATCAAAACTGACAATACACAACAAACTCATTATTTACAAAACCATAATCCGACCTATTTGGACTTACGGACTTGAACTCTGGGGAACAACTAAAACTTCTAACATACAGAGAATACAGGCATTCCAATCCAAAGTCCTCCGCAAAATAGTTAATGCTCCTTTCTATGTTTCCAATAAAACCCTTCATAGTGACCTCAACATCCCTTTCGTTCAAGAACTGGCAAAATCCCGCTTCCTAACGTTTCATTCCAAACTGTCCTTCCATCCCAATCCTAGAGCACAAACACTTTCCTCCCAAACTCACCCCAAAAGTCCGCCTAGAAGGCTCAAGAGACATTGGCCTCGTGATCAATTAACTGAATAGGACAAAACATTATTCTAAGTAGGAAGTGCCAGTATTGATTAGCTCCTTCCAAAAGTGTTATTATCTTTATTATTATTGTGTTATTATCTTTATTATTATTTCCTATTCATTGTTTTTGTTTGTTTTGTTCTTTATGTACTTTTTCTTTCTTTTTTCTTATTTTATTTTTTATTTATTTGCTTATTTGTTTTTTATTTATTTTGTATTTCAACTCAATTTCTGTATATAATCATTATTTTTATCTGAGAGCAAACTTAACTAATGTACTCTCCAAATGTACAGATGTTAAATAAACGTATTGCTAAAAAAAAAATAAAAAAATAGTTAGTTGTGCCTTGTTGCCGTCCAATATCTTAGTCGTATAAATGAAATTCACAAGATCATAATAATTTATCTTTAGAGGAATCTTGATTTTTGGAAAGAGTATAAGATTTCGCGATGCGAACAGAATGGATTAGAAAATGTAAATAAAGGAAAGAGGAATAATTATTTAATATTTAATAGAGACATTCGTAAATTCTTTTTACAACGGAACATTAAGTTAAGTCATAAGTGAAAGATTTATTTTAGCAAATTTATACTTCAATAATGGAGAGAAAAAATCATAATTTGTAAATATTCCTTTGAAGAAATTGTTTAGGAATTGCGATACTTTTCCAGTTTGAAAAACAGAAAGATTGAAAGCTTTCTACCTGGTTGAATGATGTCTCAAAAAATAAGATCCAATTTAGGGTATCATCTACATTATAGGAAAAAATGAAATAATGTGTACAGGTAGATGTGACAGGTCCTAAATACTATACTGTGCTTGGATATCAACCCCTGGTTAGTTTATAGTTAGAGGTGAAGGGCCTAGATACTGTGCTTGGATATCAACCCCTGGTTAGTTTATAGTTAGAGGTGAAGGGCCTAGATACTGTGCTTGGATATCAACCCCTGGTTAGTTTATAGTTAGAGGTGAAGGGCCTAGATACTGTGCTTGGATATCAACCCCTGGTTAGTTTATAGTTAGAGGTGAAGGGCCTAGATACTGTGCTTGGATATCAACCCCTGGTTAGTTTATAGTTAGAGGTGAAGGGCCTAGATACTGTGCTTGGATATCAACCCCTGGTTAGTTTATAGTTAGAGGTGAAGGGCCTAGATACTGTGCTTGGATATCAACCCCTGGTTAGTTTATAGTTAGAGGTGAAGGGCCTAGATACTGTGCTTGGATATCAACCCCTGGTTAGTTTATAGTTAGAGGTGAAGGGCCTAGATACTGTGCTTGGATATCAACCCCTGGTTAGTTTATAGTTAGAGGTGAAGGGCCTAGATACTGTGCTTGGATTTCAACCCCTGGTTAGTTTATAGTTAGAGGTGAAGGGCCTAGATACTGTGCTTGGATTTCAACCCCTGGTTAGTTTATAGTTAGAGGTGAAGGGCCTAGATACTGTGCTTGGAATTGGTGAGTGTATAGCAGCAGAACCATGTTTGTTGTTGTATATTGTATGTATTATGAAGACTTACAGCCTTTTAGTTTCAGATACTAACATGCCACTCCCGTCGTCCCATTGGCGAACTTTACGAAGAGCCTTCGACCGGCTCTTGTGCCTGAAACAGAAAAACATGAATTCATTTTGATGGAATTAGATAACAGAAAAAAAAGTGTTTAAAAGTTAAACTGATATAAACAAGCCATCTGTTTTGATTTTTTATAATTCCACTAGTCTATTATTCTTGGCCTTGCATATGCAAAAACCGCAATACACTCCTTTGCATAGGCAAAGCCAGTAATACTCTTCCTCTGTCGCTTGCAGGCCTCGGCAGAGCCGGCAATACTCTCTCTCGGCTTGTACGCCTCGGCAAAGACCACGATACTCTTTCTCTTTCGCTTCGGCAAAGTCCGCACTTCTTTCCCATAGAGAAAGCCCGCACTACACCCTCTTGCATAGCAGAAGCCCGCAATGCGCCCTCTTGAACAGGAAAAGCCGGCAATACGCCCTTTTGCATAGGAAAAGCCCGCAATACTTCTTTTGCATAGGAAAAGCCCGGAATGCACCCTCTTGCATTGGAAAAGCCTGCAATGCTCTTCCCCCCTCGCTCATAGGCCTCAATAAAGACTGAACTATGCTCTCCTTTACTTGTAGGACTCGGCAAAGTCCGCATTACACTTTCTCCTACGCTTGTAGGACTCGGCAAGCCCGCAGTACTTATTTTACGTAGTCAAAGCCCACAGCACTTATTTTACATAGTCAAAGCCCGCATTACTTATTTTACATAGTCAAAGCCCGCAATACACCGTCTTGCATAGGAAAAAGCTGGCAATACTCTTCCTTCCTCGCATATAGGCCTCGATAAAACCTGCAATATCTTCTTCCTCCTTCGCTTATAGGCATCGGCAAAGCCACCGATACTTTTCCTCCTTCGCTTATAGGCCTCGGCAAAGCCCGCAATACTTTCTCTCCTTCTCTTATAGGCCTCGGCAAAGCCCGCAATACTTTCTCTCCTTCGCTTATAGGCCTCGGCAATGCCCGCAATACTTTCTCTCCTTCTCTTATAGGCCTCGGCAAAGCCCGCAATACTTTCTCTCCTTCGCTTATAGGCCTCGGCAAAGCCCGCAATACTTTCTCTCCTTCTCTTATAGGCCTCGGCAAAGCCGCAACACTTTCTCGCCTTCGCTTATAGGCCTCGGCAAAGCCGCAACACTTTCTCTCCTTCGCTTGTAGGCCTCGGCCGCAATACTCCATTTGCATCAGCGAAGCCCGCAATACTCTCTTTATTCTGCTTGACAGCCTTGAATCCCGTTCTTTACTATGTAGGACTTGTGAATCTTTGCACCTTACATTGAAGATCTATGCAATACTTCCCTTCTATCGCTTGAAATCTTCGGCCAGACCCGCCACTCAAAGGCCTAGGCAACGCTTCCTGATTTTTACAGGTTATAGCTGACCCCACGATGTTGTACAAGCCATCATTGAGTGTATATACCAAAATGTATCATCATAGAGTGTGTCAGAAAATTTCCAAGTGATTGAAGTAAAGTAAAAAAGTGTTTTTGACGAAAACCCCACCTATATACTTGGATAAAGAAAGAGTTCGTTCTTTGACATGACCGAGAGTGTATCGATCTGGAGAGACAGTGCGTTGGTGTATTCAGTGTGTATGAGTGTGTATATGCCTTGAGAGTGAGAGTTGTAAAGATGAAAGCACCACCACCTGTATACACAACTCTCAACGTAAACACCAAACACCGTCAAGCACTCTGTCAACACACACGAGGATCACAAAAAGGGATGTATTATTTATTTTCATTTATTCTTAATAAATGTGTATTACTGTATTCACTATAAAAAGCTCATAAAAGTCCTCAAGTAGAATACTGTCTCGCTTATATTACTTAGGATTATACAGGGTGATTAAGGTCTAAGTAGCCAAATTCTAGGACGTGGTTTTAGACATAATTTACAAAAAAAAAAAAAAATCGTTTAAAGTATGGTCCCATTCCGAGGGTAAAAGCTGTTATATCCAATTTTCTAGGCATATGTATTATTGAATAAGAAAGGACTGCACAAAAACTGTTCAAAATAATTAAATTACGCCATCACAAAAAAGACAAAATATACCTCCAGAAAACAGTTATTTAATTCGCTAAACCCATTGATAGAAGACATTTTTTTGACGCCGAATAACGCACTTCTGTTTTTCTCGATGAATCAGAGATCTCTCGAATGTTTTCGTCAGCTTCCTAACGGACTACAGATTCACTACTTATAGGAAAATGCCTTCACTTAGTAAGCTTTAAATCTCTGCAAGGGAAGTGGAAGTTTATTGAAGAATTGGTTGAAAGATTGACTCGCTTTTGTCAAAAAATATAAAATAAAGATTTGTTACTTTCAAATACCTTGTGTAAAGAAATTATGGATTGCTCATTTTTTATTGGCCAGATGCATTGTCAAGATTGCAAACAATAAAAATTAACTGAAAGAAATTGTTGGAAAAAGTTTTCATTTGAGAGATTTTTCACACAATGTATTAGAAAGTAATATAGCTCCATTTTAAATTGTCCGTTAGGTGGCTGAGGAAAAAAATCGGGATAAATCCCTGATTCATCGAGAAAAACAGAAGTGCGTTATTGGACGTCCAGAAAATATGTTGCATCAATGGGTTTAGTGCATTAAAATACTATTTTCTTAAAGGAAATGTTGTCTATTTTATGATGGCATAGTTGCAATTTAATTATCTTGAACAGTTTGTGAGCAATCCTTTCTCAATCAATAAAACATAGGACTACGTTAAAAAAAACCCAGAAAATTGGACATAACTGCCTTTCCCTTCGGAATCGGACCTTTCTTCAAAGGTAGTTTTTTTGTTGTTGAAAATTATGCCTGTAATCACCTCCTAGAGTTTGGCTACTTAGACCTCAATCACCCTGAATATATATTACAACGAATTACGAATGAATGAATGAAGCGGATTTCCGTCACTACATTGAGGGAGGAAACACGCCAACAGGGACCAAACAATGTCCGTGTCTTTAATCAATATTAAATTAAATAAAGCTGGAAAATAAAGGATTATTTGAATCTAGTGGCAGAAGCAAACAAGCGAATGATGAAGAATTAAAGGCACATTCATGTCCAGTGGACGGAGGAACGGAATGAAAATTATGATTAATGATGTATTGTGCTGAAAGCAATATGAGCCAGCTTTTGATGGAAACATCACTAAAGTAGATCCTACGGGGCTTAGTATAGGCCATCATGCTTCTCTACCAGTTTTAGGCTCACATCCTCCTTTTGGCCTATATACTCCCTCGAAGTTTTCACGTTTCAAAACTCGTAATAACGATGGTTATATATATATATATATATATATATATATATATATATATATATATATATATATATATATATATATATTGATATGGTAACCCTTATTGGTCACATTGGTCTGTAATCTCTTGAAACGAAGAATGAATCACATTGTAATGAAATATTTTGGAACGAATCGCATAGGAATGAATCTTCAAATAATGAGTCTTCTAGGCATGGATCACATTGGAATTTATTGCTTTGGGACGAGTCATATAGGATTGAATCGTTTAAGAATGAATAACATTGGAATTTAATGTCTTGGAACGAATCGCATAGGAATGAATCTTCAAATAATGAGTCTTCTAGGCATGGATCACATTGGAATTTATTGCTTTGGGACGAATCATATAGGGTTGAATCGTTTAAGAATGAATCACATTGGAATTTAATGTCTTGGAACGAATAGTATAGGAATGAATCATCAATTAAAGAAACATGTAGGTATGAATATTCAAATAATGAGTCTTCTAAAAATCAATGGCTTAAGAATGATTCACATTAATATGAGAAGTCTTGGAACGAATCTTATAGGAATGAATCCTCAAGTAAAGATTCGTGTAGCCATGATGAGAAAAACTAAAAATTAAAACTACATTCACTTTTTAGAATAAACTAAATCTAAACTAAAAACTGTAACCTAAAAACAAACTGAAACTAAAATTAAATTAACAAATGGATATTAGTTTACATATAACTAAAACTAAATCATTTGGAATTGATTAAGAACTCAATTAAAGCTTTATTTTAGTTTAGTTTAGTTTAACAAAAATAATGTGAATTAATGTATATATATTAGAACTTGTTTTCATTTTGTTTTAAATGGGCTGAAGTTTTTAGTTGTAAGTTGTAACCTCATGTTTTCCCCATTATAGCTTATAAATAAACACTCTTTATTTAAACAAAAATACATACATACCTATTTGTTTACCCTTTTTCTGAATCAATGAATGAAATAAACTAATTATTGAACTAAAAACTAAAACTAAACTGAAATCATAATTTAAGGTTTGCTTAAATTAAAGTAATTACCATACTAAAAACGTATAATAAAATTAAAAACAACTATTTATTAAGAAAATAATCCAACGAATGATTAATAATATTACAAATCTAAAACTAAAACTAATTATATAACATGAGTTTATTTTTAGTTAGAATGAATTAACGTTGGTTTAGTAAACTAACGTTAGTTTTGCCCAACACTGTCGTGTAGGGATGAATCTTCCAGGAATACATCCTTCAGGAATGCCGGTTCAGTGAATGAGCCGTTTACGAATGAATCTTCAAGCAAAGAACCGTGTAGGGATGAATCTTCCAGGAATACATCCTTCAGGAATGCCGGTTCAGTGAATGAGCCGTTTACGAATGAATCTTCAAGCAAAGAACCGTGTAGGGATGAATCTTCCAGGAATACATCCTTCAGGAATGCCTGTTCAGTGAATGAGCCGTTTACGAATGAATCTTCAAGCAAAGAACCGTGTAGGGAAGAATCTTCCAGGAATACATCCTTCAGGAATGCCTGTTCAGTGAATAAGCCGTTTACGAATGAATCTTCAAGCAAAGAACTGTGTAGGGATGAATCTCCCAGGAATACATCCTTCAGGAATGCCGGTTCAGTGAATGAGCCGTTTACGAAAGAATCTTCAAGTAAAGAACCGTGTAGGGATGAATCTTCCAGGAATACATCCTTCAGGAATGCCTGTTCAGTGAATAAGCCGTTTACGAATGAATCTTCAAGCAAAGAACTGTGTAGGGATGAATCTTCCAGGAATACATCCTTCAGGAATGCCGGTTCAGTGAATGACCCGTTTACGAATGAATCTTCAAGCAAAGAACCCTGTAGGGATGATATTTCAGGAATACATCCTTCAGGAATGCCGGTTCAGTGAATGAGCCGTTTACGAATGAATCTTCAAGCAAAGAACCGTGTAGGGATGAATATTCCAGGAATACATCCTTCAGGTATGCCGGTTCAGTGAATGAGCCGTTTACGAATGAATCTTCAAGCAAAGAACAGTGTAGGGATGAATCTTCCAGGAATACATCCTTCAGGAATGCCGGTTCAGTGAATAAGCCGTTTACGAATGAATCTTCAAGCAAAGAACTGTGTAGGGATGAATCTTCCAGGAATACATCCTTCAGGAATGCCGGTTCAGTGAATGAGCCGTTTACGAATGAATCTTCAAGCAAAGAACCGTGAAGGGATGAATCTTCCAGGAATACATCCTTCAGGAATGCCTGTTCAGTGAATGAGCCGTTTACGAATGAATCTTCAAGCAAAGAACCGTGAAGGGATGAATCTTCCAGGAATACATCCTTCAGGAATGCCTGTTCAGTGAATGAGCCGTTTACGAATGAATCTTCAAGCAAAGAACCGTGTAGGGATGAATCTTCCAGGAATACATCCTTCAGGAATGCCTGTTCAGTGAATAAGCCGTTTACGAATGAATCTTCAAGCAAAGAACTGTGTAGGGATGAATCTTCCAGGAATACATCCTTCAGGAATGCCGGTTCAGTGAATGAGCCGTTTACGAATGAATCTTCAAGTAAAGAACCGTGTAGGGATGAATCTTCCAGGAATACATCCTTCAGGAATGCCTGTTCAGTGAATAAGCCGTTTACGAATGAATCTTCAAGCAAAGAACTGTGTAGGGATGAATCTCCCAGGAATACATCCTTCAGGAATGCCGGTTCAGTGAATGAGCCATTTACGAAAGAATCTTCAAGTAAAGAACCGTGTAGGGATGAATCTTCCAGGAATACATCCTTCAGGAATGCCTGTTCAGTGAATAAGCCGTTTACGAATGAATCTTCAAGCAAAGAACTGTGTAGGGATGAATCTTCCAGGAATACATCCTTCAGGAATGCCGGTTCAGTGAATGAGCCGTTTACGAATGAATCTTCAAGCAAAGAACCCTGTAGGGATGATATTTCAGGAATACATCCTTCAGGAATGCCGGTTCAGTGAATGAGCCGTTTACGAATGAATCTTCAAGCAAAGAACCGTGTAGGGATGAATATTCCAGGAATACATCCTTCAGGTATGCCGGTTCAGTGAATGAGCCGTTTACGAATGAATCTTCAAGCAAAGAACAGTGTAGGGATGAATCTTCCAGGAATACATCCTTCAGGAATGCCGGTTCAGTGAATAAGCCGTTTACGAATGAATCTTCAAGCAAAGAACTGTGTAGGGATGAATCTTCCAGGAATACATCCTTCAGGAATGCCGGTTCAGTGAATGAGCCGTTTACGAATGAATCTTCAAGCAAAGAACCGTGAAGGGATGAATCTTCCAGGAATACATCCTTCAGGAATGCCTGTTCAGTGAATGAGCCGTTTACGAATGAATCTTCAAGCAAAGAACCGTGAAGGGATGAATCTTCCAGGAATACATCCTTCAGGAATGCCTGTTCAGTGAATGAGGCGTTTACGAATGAATCTTCAAGCAAAGAACCGTGTAGGGATGAATCTTCCAGGAATACATCCTTCAGGAATGCCGGTTCAGTGAATAAGCCGTTTACGAATGAATCTTCAAGCAAAGAACTGTGTAGGGATGAATCTTCCAGGAATACATCCTTCAGGAATGCCGGTTCAGTGAATGAGCCGTTTACGAATGAATCTTCAAGCAAAGAACCGTGAAGGGATGAATCTTCCAGGAATACATCCTTCAGGAATGCCTGTTCAGTGAATGAGCCGTTTACGAATGAATCTTCAAGCAAAGAACCGTGAAGGGATGAATCTTCCAGGAATACATCCTTCAGGAATGCCTGTTCAGTGAATGAGCCGTTTACGAATGAATCTTCAAGCAAAGAACCGTGTAGGGATGAATCTTCCAGGAATACATCCTTCAGGAATGCCTGTTCAGTGAATAAGCCGTTTACGAATGAATCTTCAAGCAAAGAACTGTGTAGGGATGAATCTTCCAGGAATACATCCTTCAGGAATGCCGGTTCAGTGAATGAGCCGTTTACGAATGAATCTTCAAGTAAAGAACCGTGTAGGGATGAATCTTCCAGGAATACATCCTTCAGGAATGCCTGTTCAGTGAATAAGCCGTTTACGAATGAATCTTCAAGCAAAGAACTGTGTAGGGATGAATCTTCCAGGAATACATCCTTCAGGAATGCCGGTTCAGTGAATGAGCCGTTTACGAATGAATCTTCAAGCAAAGAACCGTGAAGGGATGAATCTTCCAGGAATACATCCTTCAGGAATGCCTGTTCAGTGAATGAGCCGTTTACGAATGAATCTTCAAGCAAAGAACTGTGTAGGGGGAATCTTCAAGTTATGAACCGTATGATGATGAATTAATAATGAAACTTTAATCGTTGATTTCCATCATTATAGTTAGGAAAATAAATAAATATAATTTCTATTTCTATGAAATTAATTTACAATAACTGTTATGAATGTATACCTGCAGTGCTTGTGGTGATGATGATGATGTTTGGGAGGTTTGGGTGCTCTTTGGTACTTGTAGTATCCAGTGTCTGCTTTCATCGCTACTACCTTGCTGTCAACAAGGGCTGCTAGCAGCGACTCCAGTTGCACTCTCTTCCATTCTCCCTGAAACAGGGGGATTCAAACATTAGGCCTTCTTCAAGAGAGGAAATCAAATATTAAAAAATATAGCATTGTTTAATATTCTCAGAAATTATTATAAATTAAATAATAACAAAAGGGTAAAATTACATTGTGAGGGAGGCCCAAAGAAGTGTTTCAGATTTAAGGTAGGTAGTTATAGGAAATTTAATTCTGATGGTTCATATCAACATGAGTCCGGAAATGCTCCTTGCGTTGGAGCTTTAAATATTTTTCCTTGGAGCGTAAAGAACTACAAGATTGACTTAACATTAGCACAATTTAAAAAAAATCATCCACTATCCAACAAAATTTACAAAACCATATTTACCTCACTTTTGGCAGACAAACGTAAAAATATTCACATCTACACAGACGGGTCGAAGACACCATGTGGAACTGCAGCAGCAGCCATTAACCAAAACCAAACACATTCAATCAAATTACATGACAACACAAGTATCTACACAGCCGAATTACACGCCATACACTTAGCCCTTACAAAACTACATAACACTGAAAACACAAACATACTCCTATGTACAGACTCACTCAGTTCTTTAAGCTCCCTCGATAATATTTGTACTAACCACCCAATAATTAAACAGATATACGAACAATTACACAGACTCAGGAATCACACACTTACACTATTATGGCTACCCGGACACGAGGATATCGGACTAAGTACATCAGTAGACAAACATGCAAAAGACGCAACAAATAAACAGATCGTAGACATAACGTTACATGATTTGGTTCACACATTACGCACACGTATATTAAACGACTGGTTGCAACACTGGCTACAAACAAACAACAAATTATCACAAATTAAGAACACAGTAAAAGCATGGAGTAACGAACAACATACCTTGACAAGAAGAGACCAAGTAGTACTGACCAGACTTCGCATTGGACACTCGTTGCTCACACATAATTAACTCATGGAGAAAAAAGACAAACCGATATGCAGAGTTTGTAACACAACACTGACAGTTAAACACATACTCACTGAATGTAAAAGACGCGACAAACTGAACATTCCACACGACCTACAAGAACTTCTCACAGAGGGTAGTCCATGTATACACTCTATACTACAATATTTAAAAGACATAAACATGTACCACAGAATCCGAGGAAACGAAAGATATTTTAAGATATATATTTTTTTTTTTTTTTTTTTTTTTTTTTTTTTTTTTTTTTTTTTTTTTTTACCTATTATGTAATTATTACTCAATTTTGCTTGGTCATTAATGGAAAACCACAACATGTAGCATCCTCCATGACCTAATAAATAGTTAAATAATGGTAGTTAGTTTTAGTGATAAGTTATGTAAATACACTAACTATAGTTCAAATAGCAAGGCTCTAAATAATGTTTAGCACATAATTCTTAACACAAACCTACTAACTTTTATCTTATGCTCTCTTAAACTTTTTTTTTTTGTATTTAGAACTATAAGTTACTGATAATTGTGAATATATAAATTTGTAGTTTTTACTGTATCTTAAAAAAAAAAAGAGCAAGTCGCCGTCGTTGCGAAGCTCGTAAAATAAAAAAAAAATAAAAATATTTTTCATGCTTTAAATACCAATCACTTCTTAACTACTGGCGTTAAAGACAAAAGTTTCAACTAAAAGTTGTTTATCCATTCTTCATTTTCCAATGAATAAATAAGATGCAAGTGCCGATTAGAATATTAGTATAACTGAATCACCACAGAGAGCTTTCATCAACGCTGTGAAAACACTAATTATTAAAGATAGACCAAACGAATCTCCAAATCCCTTGATGACAGATACATAGATTCCTCGGGACCAATATATATATATATATATATATATATATATATATATATATATACACAACACCCACACAGACATAAAAATTGAATTACTTTCGTGATATATTCCATTATTTACGTTCTTAAACGTAAACGTTTGTTGTCGGTATTTTCGGATTGTCAAAGTTTCTGAGTAGCCAACCGGAAAATTCGTTATGAAAACTGGTTTTAACCAATTTTCTCGACCATTACAGATATTGCCTTCCAATTGTTTTCATTCGTTTGCCTATAGGAAAATCATATAAAAAAAAAGTGTACCTTCAAGCCAATTAACGAAAAAAGGTGCGTTTTTTGTTCGCACGAATTTCGCCAAGAAAAACCATGTTCCGGGAAATGATTGTTGCTGATGAACGAACTTGACATGTTAAATTAGACAAGTAGCGAATCAGGACCATTTTTGGACAGCTAGTGAGCGAAAAAAAACAACAACATTTAAATTCAAATTTGGACTAATCTTTGTCTCCAACTTGACTCTTCCATATCGACCTACATATTCCATTTATCCAAAACTTTTAAAAAAATCCTTTAAGAAATTTCATTCAAAATTGAACGACACCTCTAATTCTTTAATAAACTCCCTATTATCATATCAAATCCTAAATAACCCCGTTCGCCGTCTGAAGCGTAACTGGCCTAGAGACCAGCTCCATGAGTATTTCATCCTGATTGTAATCTCTCTGCCTTGTGGGTACTGCAACTGGCCAAGAGATCAGCTCCAGGAGTATTTCATCCTGATTGTAATCTCTCTGCCTTGTGGGTACTGCAACTGGCCTAGAGACCAGCTCCAGGAGTATTTCATCCTGATTGTAATCTCTCTGCCTTGTGGGTACTGCAACTGGCCTAGAGATCAGCTCCAGGAGTATTTCATCCTGATTGTAATCTCTCTGCCTTGTGGGTACTGCAACTGGCCTAGAGACCAGCTCCATGAGTATTTCATCCTGATTGTAATCTCTCTGCCTTGTGGGTACTGCAACTGGCCTAGAGACCAGCTCCATGAGTATTTCATCCTGATTGTAATCTCTCTGCCTTGTGGGTACTGCAACTGGCCTAGAGATCAGCTCCAGGAGTATTTCATCCTGATTGTAATCTCTCTGCCTTGTGGGTACTGCAACTGGCCTAGAGATCAGCTCCATGAGTATTTCATCCTGATTGTAATCTCTCTGCCTTGTGGGTACTGCAACTGGCCTAGAGATCAGCTCCAGGAGTATTTCATCCTGATTGTAATCTCTCTGCCTTGTGGGTACTGCAACTGGCCTAGAGATCAGCTCCAGGAGTATTTCATCCTGATTGTAATCTCTCTGCCTTCTGGGTACTGCAACTGGCCTAGAGACCAGCTCCAGGAGTATTTCATCCTGATTGTAATCTCTCTGCCTTGTGGGTACTGCAACTGGTCTAGAGATCAGCTCCAGGAGTATTTCATCCTGATTGTAATCTCTCTGCCTTGTGGGTACTGCAACTGGCCTAGAGACCAGCTCCAGGAGTATTTCATCCTGATTGTAATCTCTCTGCCTTGTGGGTACTGCAACTGGCCTAGAGATCAGCTCCAGGAGTATTTCATCCTGATTGTAATCTCTCTGCCTTGTGGGTACTGCAACTGGCCTAGAGATCAGCTCCAGGAGTATTTCATCCTGATTGTAATCTCTCTGCCTTGTGGGTACTGCAACTGGCCTAGAGATCAGCTCCATGAGTATTTCATCCTGATTGTAATCTCTCTGCCTTGTGGGTACTGCAACTGGCCTAGAGACCAGCTCCAGGAGTATTTCATCCTGATTGTAATCTCTCTGCCTTGTGGGTACTGCAACTGGCCTAGAGATCAGCTCCAGGAGTATTTCATCCTGATTGTAATCTCTCTGCCTTGTGGGTACTGCAACTGGCCTAGAGACCAGCTCCAGGAGTATTTCATCCTGATTGTAATCTCTCTGCCTTGTGGGTACTGCAACTGGCCTAGAGATCAGCTCCAGGAGTATTTCATCCTGATTGTAATCTCTCTGCCTTGTGGGTACTGCAACTGGCCTAGAGATCAGCTCCATGAGTATTTCATCCTGATTGTAATCTCTCTGCCTTGTGGGTACTGCAACTGGCCTAGAGATCAGCTCCAGGAGTATTTCATCCTGATTGTAATCTCTCTGCCTTGTGGGTACTGCAACTGGCCTAGAGATCAGCTCCAGGAGTATTTCATCCTGATTGTAATCTCTCTGCCTTGTGGGTACTGCAACTGGCCTAGAGATCAGCTCCAGGAGTATTTCATCCTGATTGTAATCTCTCTGCCTTGTGGGTACTGCAACTGGCCTAGAGACCAGCTCCATGAGTATTTCATCCTGATTGTAATCTCTCTGCCTTGTGGGTACTGCAACTGGCCTAGAGATCAGCTCCAGGAGTATTTCATCCTGATTGTAATCTCTCTGCCTTGTGGGTACTGCAACTGGCCTAGAGATCAGCTCCATGAGTATTTCATCCTGATTGTAATCTCTCTGCCTTGTGGGTACTGCAACTGGCCTAGAGACCAGCTCCATGAGTATTTCATCCTGATTGTAACCTCTCTGCCTTGTGGGTACTGCAACTGGCCTAGAGATCAGCTCCATGAGTATTTCATCCTGATTGTAATCTCTCTACCTTGTGGGTACTGCAACTGGCCTAGAGACCAGCTCCATGAGTATTTCATCCTGATTGTAATCTCTCTGCCTTGTGGGTACTGCAACTATACAGCTCCAGGAGTATTTCATCCTGATTGTAATCTCTCTGCCTTGTGGGTACTGCAACTGGCCTAGAGACCAGCTCCATGAGTATTTCATCCTGATTGTAACCTCTCTGCCTTGTGGGTACTGCAACTGGCCTAGAGATCAGCTCCATGAGTATTTCATCCTGATTGTAATCTCTCTGCCTTGTGGGTACTGCAAATGGCCTAGAGACCAGCTCCATGAGTATTTCATCCTGATTGTAATCTCTCTGCCTTGTGGGTACTGCAACTGGCCTAGAGATCAGCTCCATGAGTATTTCATCCTGATTGTAATCTCTCTGCCTTGTGGGTACTGCAACTGGTCTAGAGATCAGCTCCAGGAGTATTTCATCCTGATTGTAATCTCTCTGCCTTGTGGGTACTGCAGCTGGCCTAGAGATCAGCTCCATGAGTATTTCATCCTGACTGTAATCTCTCTGCCTTGTGGGTACTGCAACTGGCCTAGAGATCAGCTCCAGGAGTATTTCATCCTGATTGTAATCTCTCTGCCTTGTGGGTACTGCAACTGGCCTAGAGACCAGCTCCATGAGTATTTCATCCTGATTGTAACCTCTCTGCCTTGTGGGTACTGCAACTGGCCTAGAGATCAGCTCCATGAGTATTTCATCCTGATTGTAATCTCTCTGCCTTGTGGGTACTGCAACTGGCCTAGAGACCAGCTCCATGAGTATTTCATCCTGATTGTAATCTCTCTGCCTTGTGGGTACTGCAACTATACAGCTCCCTCCTCACGAGCTTCAAGACTCATTTACATTAAACGATTTACTAGAAATGTATTTTTAAATTGCTTTATAAATTCTGGATATAAATTTGTATTGAACTAGCGATATTTTCGAGAAACGAGGACTTTTCTTTTCTGTTTTCCGCATTGCGCCTTAATTCGACGCCATATGCGGGATCCCCCAAAATGGCCCTGCCTATGGGGAAGGGGAGAAACGCGCAAAAATACGCTGATTTTACAGACATCCTACCTGGATGATATTTTTCAACTTACTGGGTATAACTCCGCCTTAATTTGGTTACAACTCATATCCACATCATTATCTGGCACACGTTGGAGCATAATGCGGCCACGTGTGCCTGCTTTCGGGCCGATATTGGCAGATTATCCCCAAATCCCGGACATTAGTGCCACGAAACGAACCACTTTACTCGGGAGAGTGGACGGGATTTAGTGAGTGAGTTTGAGATAATCCGCCGCTAGAGAGCGTAGCCCTAGCTGGATAATGCTCAGAGCGAAGTGTTATGGAGCTATCTATCTATTTGCTTTGAGGACAGCTCTGGAAGAGAAGCCATTATCCTCAAAGCTCTGCCAAGTCCTGCTAATTAAGCCTCTCTTCGTTTTTCAAGTCCCTTTCAAAGCCCCCGAAGCCTTCCTATTTCCTATCTCACTACTGGCATAGCAACCCCGAGTGAACTATGAACAGTAGAAATTCAGCTCAGTTCTAGGAGTTATTTTCGTTTTCACGTCCTGATGAGGGAATAAAAAAACAGTTCCTTGATAGGCCACGAGGGCCCAGAGGGGCAGATACTGTAGAGGTATTTAGATTTTTTTTGTATATTCAGTAGGTCTATGAATAGGATGTAAACTATTTTTTCATAGCTCTAAGTGATACGGATGGTCCATCTTAAAAAAGTATTTTATTTTTTGGACAAAATTGTTTATTTTTTTATGATTTGGCATTAAAAAATACACACAATCTTAAATTTTCGCCCTTCTACCAGCATTGTCCCCCCATTTTTGAATAGCGATATTAGTACATTAATAATTTTAATAAAACCTTGGTTGTCGATAACTATTATTCCGCCCAGGCGTCTACCGGTGTCACTTCTCAGCCAGTAAAGAGCACGGAGTAAGGATGAGAACAAAGCCGGTCTCCTGTCTTACTCACACAATAAGCTTACTTCCTACAAAGTTTTCGGCCATTGGTATTCCCTCAGATGTGCGAATTGAATTCAAACACGTTATATTTTTAATTTGATTGCCACTCACAATGACAAACAATATGTCGCAAGGCCAAACGATGTCTGTTTGTGGCTGATAAGAGGAGTATATAGTGGTTGGGTCACTGATCTGGTCCATTTTTTTTCTGGTGATTCTACATCGAAAAATAGTTGACACGTGTCCGAGCGTTCCGTCCAATGTGCCTTAGGAGCTGACAAAATAAAATAGGTTGAAAGTGCTTTATTTTTGATATCGACATGCTTCTTTCGCCAATTCATTTGTCTTATATATTAGATTAGAGGAAAAATATGATAGTTAAACAATAATTTATATTTTGTCAACTAAATTCAAAAATATGCTCACGTTTTCATTTAAACTAGTATTATACATTTTTTTACACAAAAAATAATATCAGATTTAAAATCAGCACCCCAAGAAACCCTAATGTAGTAATGTGGCAATTTTTTATTAAATTCCTTTTTATAAGATTCCTTATTTTTCTTGACGCGTTCAAAAATCAGTGCAACGTGGAACGTGGTACCTGATCAGGGTACCTTTCACATGATGTTGGTATTATAAAAGGGTGGCAACCTTTAGATTGCCTGGCGTTAATAGTCCAGTTGTTGATACGCCGCACAGTGGTCAAAAACAGTCAAAAAGCGCTCAAAACTTAATTTTTTGAAGTACTTTCTCGGAACCCATTTGCCTTAAAAATATGTTAATTACTTCGTTAGAGTGCCATTTCTTGAGTTTTAGGCCCCCACCGTTGATTGCAGGACGGTGGTTAATCATTGAAGTACTAAAAACGAAGAAAATTTCCCAAATCCTCATGTACCAAAATCATTCCTTCAACTTTACTTTTTCAGACCGCTAAGGTTGACGCATGTTTTTCTTGTTTTAATGGGATGTTCGAAGGGCAAAAAAAATATTTTTGTATTTTTCGAATCGCCTTCATGGACACGTATCAAATTTCGTTTTGTCATATAGCTTTTGCGTCTCTCTAATTTCGGGCTTAAATATTCCGTGGGCATGTCTAGAAAGACCCCAGACTGAAATTAGCTGCATAAACCTGCCAACTTCGGTGCTTTTAGGTGAACGAACTCGGCAAGACAGACGCGCGTTATCTGTCTGTAAACATTGGAATCAAATCGAAGATGGACTTTTTTTGCAGCATCCAAGTCAGTGTTGACTGCAAAAAAGTGATCCGAGTGAAAAATCGTGTCCTAGTTGAAATATTGTCATTTCAGGTTTCTAAATCAACAATATCAAAAGTTATTGAGTTTTGGGCGGTTTTTGATCACTGTGCGTCGTTGAAACTAAAAATATTGTCTTTGAAACTCGTACCATTACTATTCATGCGGATTTTTAAAATAAAATATGTTAAAATTAAAATAAATTTTATTTTGTATTTATAATATTTCATTCATTATGAACCTTGAGAACTACCGGAAGTCATGTGGAAAAACGCCAAGATCAATCAGTTCCTGCTAATCGGTCTTTTGTTGTTTCTAAAGGTTTATAGACAAATCCAGTCTAGCGTTTAAAAATTGAATTGCACGCCAATTTACAGCAGCGACGGTAAATTCTGGTTTAAATAAATTCTAGCAAAAGAGGACAACTGTATTTTGTAGCAGGAATTTTAGATTTACATTAAATATTGAAATATGCAAAAGAGCCTGCTCTAAAGAGCTTAAAAGCTTTGAAGATGTAAGTACGGCGAGAAGTAAGGACCGATCTACCGAGAAAGCTGCTTATCTTCGCCAGGATTACTAAAGGATTACAACTTGCAAATATATTCCGCTTCGATGGAAAGATTTAATTCTATTCATTTTATTTAATATTTTATTTTGTACCAATTATCACCATCCGCTTGGAAAAGTATAAATTGGGAGCTGTGTACAGTCATCCTTTACCAAGGTTTGTACCAATTATCACCATCCGCTTGGAAAAGTATAAATTGGGAGCTGTGTACAGTCATCCTTTACCAAGGTTTGTACCAATTATCACCATCCGCTTGGAAAAGTATAAATTGGGAGCTGTGTACAGTCATCCTTTACCAAGGTTTGTACCAATTATCACCATCCGCTTGGAAAAGTATAAATTGGGAGCTGTGTACAGTCATCCTTTACCAAGGTTTGTACCAATTATCACCATCCGCTTGGAAAAGTATAAATTGGGAGCTGTGTACAGTCATCCTTTACCAAGGTTTGTACCAATTATCACCATCCGCTTGGAAAAGTATAAATTGGGAGCTGTGTACAGTCATCCTTTACCAAGGTTTGTACCAATTATCACCATCCGCTTGGAAAAGTATAAATTGGGAGCTGTGTACAGTCATCCTTTACCAAGGTTTGTACCAATTATCACCATCCGCTTGGAAAAGTATAAATTGGGAGCTGTGTACAGTCATCCTTTACCAAGGTTTGTACCAGTTATCACCATCCGCTTGGAAAAGTATAAATTGGGAGCTGTGTACAGTCATCCTTTACCAAGGTTTATTAGAGAACGCTGTAAAAATATAATCTAAAATATGTATTTATTGATTTTAAGAGCTCGCACACGAAGCGATGTGCTCTTTGTTAATGTTGGCGGTAGAAACCACTCTCAGCTTATCGTAAATGAAAAATTCAGAACATTAAAAGTTTTGGGGATAATCTGTTAAAAAAAAGGTTTTATATATATATATATATATATATATATATATATATATATATATATATATATATATAGTGTCCCAGTTTATGTGTCCACCCCCTTTTCCTCCTAGAGTTGTTGAAATTCCGAAATGAAACTTGGTAGGTCTTAGTTATTTTGCATGAAGGTTTAGTTGACTTTGTAAAATTCTCCAGTTTTTCTCCAGCGCATCTACTAACTCTTGATTTTCCAATGGCGGCAGGCATTTTTTATGACGAATTCTGATAGAAAATTTAATTTTAAGACTAATTTTTTCGGAGACATCTTTTGATCCGACGCAAACAACTGAAAAATATCGCCCTTTTGTAGACAAATTCCTATTTATCACTGAAACCAAGCCGTGTACGTAAAAACACCTCAATGTAAACGTTGTAGCCTATTAATTTTCCTTTCAGATGATACCAAGATCAAAGTTGTAGATTAAATATTTAACGGGGTATTATGAATGAAAACAAAGGCAATTTTTTTTTTTAGTTTTATGATATAATAATTTCATATGGAAAAATACATTTATTCTGTTATGTTTTATAATAACTTTTATATACTTTTTTCATAAAGTAAATAAGTACTTTCTTTTTTTGTTTATGTCAGCTACTTTTTTTTCTATTCATATCGATTTTCTGAATTGTTACTTTTTAAAACTTTTAAGGTATATTTTTCATTCATAATATCCCGTTAAATATTAAATCTACAACTTTGATCTTGGTATCACCTGAAAGGAAAATTAATAGGCTACAACGTTTACATTGAGATGTTTTTACGTAAAAGGCTTGGTTTCAGTGATAAATAGGAATTTGTCTACAAAAGGGCGATATTTCTCAGTTTTTTGCGTTTTACGCGCAAACGGTGCGTCGGATCAAAAGATGTCTCAGAATAAATTAGTCTTAAAATTAAATTTCTATCAGAATTCGTCATAAAAAAATACCTCCCGCCTTTAGAAAATCAAGAGTTAGATGCGCTGGAGAAAAACTGGAGAATTTTACAAAGTCAACTAAACCTTTAAAAGAAACCTCATGCAACATAACTAAGACATACCAAGTTTCATTTCGAAATTCCAACAACACTAGGAGGAAAAGGGGGTGGACACATATACTGGGACACCCTGTATATTCCAAGATTTCACGTCGTTATAAATCTTGGAATTAATTTTTTTCAAAAAATCCCAATTTTTAAATACACCATGCGTAAATTGATTTCTGCATGACCAATACCATGACTTATATAACAGAAAACGACCTAAACAAAAACCCTTAATTATACGCCTTTTCGAGAACAGACAGACCCGACATATTCGACAAACTCCTACACACACAAATGAAATCTTGACGTTCCCACCTTGGGAACTTAAGAATTTCAGTATAAATTTATCACTATCAAAAATGAAAAAGACTGATCCACTATCAAAGACTTTCTACAAGACATTATTCACATCAATAAAAAGACAAAACGCAGACAATTTAAACATATTCACCGACGGGTCCAAAACAAAATCTGGTATTGGATCTGCTGCAGTAATAGGTTCGCAAATATTTAAACAAAAGCTCCCGAACACTGCAAGCATTTACACGGCAGAATTGCAAGCAATCCTATTAGCTTTATCAAACGTTGATACAATAAATTGCTCAAAGATCCAATTATTTTCAGACTCACTCAGTTCATTGCTCTCTTTTAACAATATGTACAGCACACATGCCATTGTCAAACATATATACAATCAACTCTACAGACTACAAGAACACAACATATCCATCACAATGATCTGGCTACCCGGACATACAAATATCACAGAAAGTACGACAGTCGGCATTCAAGCAAAATTGGCTACAAGAAAACAGAATATTGACATAGAAAACGTAACTATACAAGACATAAAAAGTCCGTCACACAGGAGCTGCATAGCTAAGCACTTTCCTCAGAATTTTTGTAGTGTAGTCTACATTACTCAATAATTTGCTGTAAATAACCTATATAAATACAATAAAAGCGTGAATAGTTCTGCTCATTTACATTACTTATGAGGACTGTTCAATTATTAATTTTGTAAATAATTTGCTTCCAGAGTTTTGTTAATTCATGATACTGTACTCCTTAATAAATACACAAAAACTTCATTTTCCGTCTTTCGATCAGACGCAGGGACAGGATACAGTCCCCTTGTGGGAGATAGTGCTCCCTGCGGCGGCTTTGGGAACCTACGTTTAGCAGGCTAATTGTAATGGAACAGAGTTTAAAGTAAACCCTCCTTTCCAATGGACCGATTTACTTCATTTTTACAACACTGCTTTCTCATGAGATACCCACGACGTATACCGCGTTTCGTTACAATACAGCAGAAATTACGACAGGTATGAGTATATTAGTACTTTAGGTCCGAAGTAAACCCCCCCTCCAAATAACCCGATTTAGTTTATTTTTACAACCAATTTTTCTCTGTTGATTACCACCACGAATACCGAGTTTCGTTGAAATGTATCAAAAATTACGGCTGGCAGTGGCAAATTGGTATTGTGGGTCTGGAGTAAACCCCCCCTCCTATTGAACCGATTTAGTTTATTTTTTACAACATATTTCTCTCTTTAGATCAAAATAACAATTACCGAGTTTCGTTGAAATATAACAAAAACTACGGCTGGTATGGTCAAATTAGTGTTTTGGGTCCGGGGTAAACCCCCCCTCCCGGTGAACCGATTTTGGTGGTAAACGAACTCGTTCAATCGCTTGCTAATTGAACGCTATATACCACGTTTCGTGAAGAAAAAACAAAAACTCTGGCCGCTATCGTGTTAACAGACATATATATATATATATATATATATATATATATATATATATATATATATATATTTATATAAATTTTAACGGGGGTCATTTCCGGTGTCTACTAGGTAGGATTGATAAAGATTTGAAGACATTTTTCAAAAATTCCGTCATGAGTGCAGCGTCAATAGCTACTTTCCTTCGGAGGAAAGTGCTAAAAAAGAACTAATTGATACTATACAAGAAACATGGCAAGAATACTGGACAAATATACAAAACAACAAACTGAGAGAAATAAAAAATACTATCTACGAATGGAGCTCAAGTAGCCGAAGAAATAGACGAGAAGAGGTTATTCTATGTAGATTACGCATAGGACACACTTTACTAACTCACTCTTATTTAATGACAAAGAAAGAACAACCCATTTGCAGACAGTGTAACGTTCCAATGACAATAAAACACTTACTAACGGAATGCAGAATACGAGAACAACTAAAACTACCTTACAACTTACGGGAACTACTGACAGAGGGTAGCCCCTTCATTAACGATATATTAACATTTTTAAAACAACACACAAAAATTTGATTCCAGGATAAAATTTAGTCGGACAGAAGCCTTTAGACATACTATTTCGATGGTAAAATAAAAATCTGATTTCAATTTAAAAAAAAAAAAAGCTTAAAAACACGAAATGGCCATTAAAGGAAGGCCTAAAAAATGTAGTGTCCTCCATGAACCATTAATTAATGTTAGTAGTTTTAGTCACATCTATGTATATATAAGTCATATGTATGTATATATAAGTCATATGTATGTATATATAAGTCACATGTATGTATATATATGTCATATGTATGTATATATAAATCATATGTATGTATATATAAGTCATATGTTTGTATATATAAGTCGTATGTATGTATATATAAGTCATATGTATGTATATATAAGTCATTTGTATGTATATATAAGTCATATGTATGTATATATAAGTCTTATGTATGTAAATAAATATTATGTAAATATAATATCTATAGTGTAAATAGCAATACTGTAAATAATGTTTAGCTCCTATTTCTTATTCTTAACACTTTTGTAATATTCAGTTCTATAAGTTTCTACTTTTGTATATTGTATATTTTGTTTTGTAGTTTAAAAAGAGCAAGTCACCTTCGTTGCGAAGCTCTTAAAATAAATTAAATATATATATATATATATATATATATATATATATATATATATATATATAAAATTAACATAAATACATGGCTCTTGTGTGAAACTTTAGCAAATTTTTACGCAACTACGACTCTCAAAGGTTTAAGGACTGTGTCCATAACTACACTTCACGTTAAGTCATACATGTTTTAATAAATCTACTGTGCTAAATGAATTGTAAATATTTGAGTCTTTAAGGTGAGTGTGTGAGTATGTGTTATTTGTGGCCTGTTATCTGTCAAAAGTTCGTTAATGTCGTGCGGTAGATTTAGTCTGTCTCGTTCTTTGCAATCAGTCAGTATGTGTTTAATAGTCAAGTTTGTGTTGCATATGGTGGAAACTGGTCTGTCTTGTCTAGTCATTAAATAGCGATGTGTCAGCAAACAATGTCCGATACGCAATCTCGTAATGAGTACCTGTTCTATTTTGGTTGGACTGTTCATGGGCGTATATAGAAAATAATTTTGGAGGGGGCTGGGAAAATTTCGGGGGGGCTGAGACCATTTCCGGTTTATGGAATACAAACAATTTAGATCTTGGAAGAGTTTTAGCCAACTTAAACGCTATTACACCAAAAATAGAATATGTTTTATGAACTAAACGATCTTATTTAATTTATTTTTAAGGGTTTTATGAAATTTTTAGCGATCAAACCAAAATTTCTGGGGGGGGGGGGCTGCGGCCCCCTCAGCCGCCACCTTATATACGCCAATGGGACTGTTGCTTCTTAAACATCTGTATAACAATAATGTGTCATCTTATAGCACTTTCATTGCGTTCCTATTCCTAGTATAATTTGTAAAGATTAGAATAGCTAGGAATAATATTTTGTGACTAATTTAAACAACTACCAAAAAAATCGGTTTGATTTTATTTTGAACGTAAGCTCAACGATTTGTTTCGCGCGATTGTCCCCCAAAAAGGATGTTTCGTTGATCAGATTCTGCTGGTTTCGACTGTTGGGCCGATTAATATATATATATATATATATATATATATTTTTTTTAAATTTAAGCTTCACTTATACACAACATATTTTAGGACGGGTTACCTAAAGGCTACCGCCATTTTCTATCGAGGACAGGGCTGATAACCTTTTTCTTGGCCTAGAGGTAATCGAAACCAAGACCATAGGTGTAGAGTTGGGCGGGCCTCTTTTGAGATTCTTTTGGAATGTGCTAATAAAAAGCAAATGACTTCGTATTCTCTGGATGCTATTTCATTGTTTAATATATCTATGGATTCTTGGAATGGGATTACATTTTTGGATTATTCGATTGAGTCAATTTCTTTTTATAATAATGCGCCTATTTCTAGATTTATCTATTCTGCTTACTTCTATTGATGGATAGAATGTGCCTTCTTCTATGGATGGATAGAATGTGTCTACTACTGTGAGTTTATCTATTCTGCTTACTTTAATGGATGCATACAATGCGCCTATTTCTAAGTATGCATAGAAGTCGCCTACTTCTGTGGATTTATCTATTCTGCTTTCTTCTATGGATAGATAGAATGTGCCAACTTTTATGGATGCATAGAATGCGCCTACTTATGTGGATTTATCTATCCTGCTTACTTCTATGGATTAATAGAATGCGCCTACTTCTGTGGATTTATCTATTTTGCGTACTTCTATGGATAGATAAATAGAATGTACCTACTTCTACACATCCATAGAAAGTGTCTATTTCTATGGAATCTTCCTGGGGGGCTAAATCTATACATGCGTAGAATTTGTTTTCTTCTATTGATCTATAGAATGTGCCTTCTACTATGGGATCTTCTAATAGAATTACTTCCATGGATTTTTCGATTGTTTATAATTCTTTGGATAATAATGTGAATATTACTATTGATTTATCAATTCTGCTTACTTCTGAGGATGGATTTAATGTGCTTACCTCTCCGTTGAAGTCGCCTTCTGTGGCGACTGACTTGTCCATCATGGCCGGGCACATGGCCTGCTCGCCGGGTCAGCTGCATTCCTCATACGGCCTGAAACAAAACAAAAAGTTATTAGTTTTAAAGAAAACTGATAGTAGATATTATTAGACAATCATCATCTTCGAACGTTTTGCTTAATCTCATTTAAATAATTAATTATTATATTTCTAAAACCTTTATTTTGTGATTTACACGTAAAAATGTTCTCTGATCTTGCGTGTATTGGTGGCCTAATTATGTTTGCATTAACTTCATAGCTCTAGCGTTTTAATATCTAATAATATAAATTACTATATTAATATTTATTTGGTTTTAGAACCCTCATTTGCGCCATCGGCTCTATAAAATTGTAGGATTCAAGCAAAATAAAAGAAGTGTAACATCAATCAATTGAAACATTTAAATATACTTTTAAAACTGTGCTGTACACTGTAATTCATAACTTAAAAAAAATGTCGCACATAAAAGGTCAACTATAAAATTAAAAACAAAAAAGGGATGAATTTAATACATAATTTCATATAAACTCATGGTCTCAAAAAGGTCTAAAATAGTGAATTTGTATGGGTCATACAGGTCAGATTTGTGTGGGTCATACAGGTCAGATTTGTATGGGTCATACAGGTCAGATTTGTATGGGTCATACAGGTCAGATTTGTATGGGTCATACAGGTCAGATTTGTGTGGGTCATACAGGTCAGATTTGTATGGGTCATACAGGTCAGATTTGTATGGGTCATACAGGTCAGATTTGTATGGGTCATACAGGTCAGATTTGTATGGGTCATACAGGTCAGATTTGTATGGGTCATACAGGTCAGATTTGTATGGGTCATACAGGTCTGATTTGTATGGGTCATACAGGTCAGATTTGTATGGGTCATACAGGTCAGATTTGTATGGGCCATACAGGTCAGATTTGTATGGGTCATACAGGTCAGATGTTATGATCAGTTTTTCCCGTTTTCTTTCTCTTAGTACCTAATTGTTTTACGGATAGGAGTAAATCGTTTATGTCCAATTCGAAGTCTTGTAAGGACTACTTCATCTCTCCCACAGCTTCTATAATAATAATAATGCTTTGTTTGATTAACGAATTAGTTTTACCTTTAAGCTTTAAGATAATACACATGCTCTTAAGTAAATAAGTTAAGAAAGGCTTTCGGATAGCATGTCCTTAACTTGTTAAGATGGCATACATTGTTATGTTATTGGGGTGTTATAATAGTATTTTAGTAATTTCCAAAGGAATATATTGAGGTTACACCCATGAAAGAATCCAATCTTCATTGATCCTACCTACTAGATACTGAAAATAACATCCGTTAAAATTTATGCTTACATATATATATATATATATATATATGTGTGTGTGTGTGTGTGTGTGTGTGTGTGTGTGTGTGTGTGTGTGTGTGTTGTTATCTGGAATATACCTTAGATTTTTTTTCTCCACGAATCTTCATTAATATAATTTCCATAGCAAACAATTGAACAAAGCGCCACAATCTTATAACAATAATTTCTAAACATTCTATATGTTTTTTTTTTCTTTTTTTGTAGAAGACAGTTGGATATGTCGCCTTATCTGTATAACAGGCTGAGCTCCACTCTCTCAAATCCCAGAGTTAGTTGGGTCTGTTCTTGTTTGGCATTGAAATAGGCATTACAAAGAATAAGTGTGCCAATGAATAAATGAACAGTTTAAATCATTACCAATCAACCTTTGTTTACATATTATCAAGCAAATAAATTTGACAGATTATTAAAAAAAAAATTAAATAATATTTAAATTTTGATACTATTATGTTCATCAAACATTAATTAATATATTAATATTAATATATATTATCAGCAGTAAGCATAAACATTCCAGTTCATACTCATCAATAGTTTATACATTAATCACATGATTGTTCTGATGTCTATTCGAAAACAATAAATGATTGATTGTTATAAATTTGTTAACAGTACAATAAATTAAAACTATTCAGGGAAGCAGAGGATAAGGATGAAATCAAGATATAGAATATAAATTTATATTTATTTATCAAAACTATTATATAAGTACATTATATAAAAGCTTGAATTATATAGCCTGGCTCAGGATGCGAGTGAGTGGTGACGGGTTTTGGGAGTATATGGGAGCAGGAATGGGAGGAACATCGCTGAACTGGACTGTAGCAACGTAGTTGGAAGCGAATTCCTTTTGTTGTTGGAGTTGTTGTTCTACGTTCTCTGTTTGTTGTCTGAGTTGTTCTTGTTGTTGCTGAAGCTGCTGCAATTGTTGCTGGAGTCGTTCATGCTGCAGCATTCCGAAATGAGCGATAACTGGATTAGGTTCGCTTCCTTCAGCATTGCTTCTTCTCTCGGATTGAGCACTGCTGGAAAACCTGCTGTAGAATTGGTCTGGCTGTCTGTACTGCTGTTGCTGGAAGGAGCTGGAGCTGGAAGCAGTCTGGGTGTTCTGAGAAGTCCTGACAGGTGCTGCGGTGTACTGGACCTTCTGAAGACGGCCATCTGCCAAGTAGACGTGGTAGTTGCCAGTCTGACTCCCTTGTTCCTGACGAAGACGTTCCATCGCCTTCTCGCTGATCTTGTCCAATGTCTCTGCTCCTACCTGCTGTGCTGGAACAGTCAGCTGTTGAGGAAGTACTAACAGTGCACCTTGAGACCTATAGAGTTGGCTGTCTGCAGCTACACAGCCGGCTAATGCTAGAGACAAGAGGAACAGCTTCATCTTAGTAGATACTCCTAGATATTGATGCTACTCCAATCTCTACCCCAGCTATATATACTCCTCACCCTTGGCCCAGTGACCAACAGAATATCAATGGCGGGACGCGCAACTCGTCCTATCAGTATTCACAACGACACAGCTCCAAGCTTACACTCAGCCGTTCTTATCAATTGATATTTTTTTTAGAGATTCGTGTTGATCTAATATATGATAGTACTGCTGGAAACGATCCAGCCGCATAATAGCCATTAAGCACATCTATCACTGTACCTCTATGCAGCAGAGGACTTTATCAAAATCACTTCTTTAAAATAGCCGCTAGATCTAAATTAAACTGAAAAACATGGAATATCTTCATTTATAGATTAGTTTATATTATTTTGCATATTTTATAGATAGAACTGTAACCTCAAAACAATGATTTTGCCCTAAATCATTGGTTAAAATGCTTTGATCTCCTCTATAATTCCAGATGTGAAGCAAGAACTGCTACAAGTGGCAAAATAATGAAGTTAGGACTTAGTCTCCTGTAGCACTGAAAAGAGCTATTTTAGTAATACTTTTCAATCCCATTACAACATAAAATGTCAAAAATGGACTAGGTCTTGTTGTGCTCTGAGCCCTCAATTTTTTTTGTATTTTTTTTTATTTTTTTTTTTTTTGAAACGGCACATCGACGAATCTGGGCCATTAGCGTCCAATAACGGGACTTTCTGGACGTCCAATAATGCACTTCTGTTTTTATCAATGAATCGGAGTTTTTTCGCGATTTTTTTCCTCTGCCCCCTAACGGACTACAGATTCAATACTTACACAAAAACTTCTACATTTAATAAGCATTAAATCCATGCAAATAAAGTGGAGGTTTATTCGGGGTAAATTGAAAGATTGGCTCCCTTTTGTCAAAGAAATGTGGAATGTAGTTTTGTTACTTTCAAATATCTTCTGTGAAAAAATTAAAAATTATTCATTTTTTAATGTCCAAACTGTGGGTACCCATTGTCCAGTCCAGAAGCAAAAAAAGTAACTGAAAGAAATGATTGGAAAGTTTTTCATTTGGGAGATCTGTTACATTTTTTATTTAACAAATTTTCATTGATTTATCTTTTACATGATGTTGTTTAAATGAATAATTTTTTACGAAGACGGTTATAGTTGGGATTCGGCTAGGAGAAAAACGTCAGACTTTCAAAAAGAAATCTGTATTTGGACGTTTCGACTGCAAAATGGCAGCCTTCTTCAGCTAAAAAATATATACAACTTATAAGTAAAGAAAATATATATGTACAACTAGTAAGTAAAAGATAGGCAGAAATGAGCGGAGTATATATATCAATACAATAAATTTTAACCAATCTTATTTTTAAAACAATGAAAATACGGTAGTTGGAAAGTAAACAGCATGTAGAAAGTGTTAGTAAAACAGTACAAAAAAATAAACAGTAAAAACAACGAACATTTTTTATGTAGTGAAAAACAAAATCTATTTTATAAGTGAATACAATTTATAACAATTAATATATACCACTAGAGAATGCCTAGGGGGGAGGGAGGAAGACCTCAAGGACAACTTAGGTAACCATGGTTGGAAGTATGAGGGACAGCAACTGCACAGGGGGTCTTTATAGTTATGAAAGGGGGTGGGGATGAGGCGGTAAGTCGGTGGAGATGAAAGTCGGTGAAGATGAAAAGAGGTACAATTGCTGGGTTGTAAAAGCGGGTTGTAAAAGCGGGTTGTAAAGGGGGTTGTAAACGGTGTTAAGAGTTTTGGGACACACAAGTAGAAAAATTGTCTGGAGCCTGGGAACAAAGATAAAAAGGAGGTCAGGACAATTTATGGAAGACGGAGGAGTAAGCAGGGCAGATGTTTTGTTTGTCAGTTTTGTAATTAATGTTATTGGGGTTTAAGTTAATGTGGACGCATTCGGAAATCTGTCGTTTTGTGGTGTTTCGTTCAGTGGAAAGTATTTTAGTGTCGTCAAAGTTGAAAGTGTGTTTTTTAGTTATGGCGTGTTTTGCGAGGGCGGATTTGTGGATTTCTTTGTTTTTTATTGTCCGTTTGTGTTGTGTTATGCGGGAGTGAATATAATTTTTGGTTTCACCTATGTATACTGCTTTACAGGAGGGGGTTTGGCAGGGTATTTGGTAAACACAGTGGGTGGCGCAGTCATAGGGAAGGGGATCTCATTTCGAATATTAATTCTCCCTCTTCCAAATTGAGTAAATTTTTGCTCCCCGCGTTACAAGCCTTAAGCCATAATAACCCGTACGATATAAAAAATTCTTACGATCTTATTTCAAAATTATCTAATTTCACTGTACCCCCCGGACATATCCTGATCTCAGTTGATGCCACATCCCTTTTTACCAACGTCCCTCTTACTAAAACGTTAGAAATTATCCAAAATAATTGGTCCTCTATAGAACCGCACAGCCCCCTATCTTTTCAATATTTTGTTGACAGCCTAAAATTATGCGTCAACAGTGGTTTTTTCAAATACAACGGACAATTTTACCAACAAATCGAAGGGTTAGCTATGGGAAACTGCCTTGCTCCAGACTTATCCTCGATCTTTCTTACTGACTTACTCAACACTTTCGTCCCACTGTTCCCCCAGGACATATCTTTCATTTGCAAGTATGTAGATGACCTCCTACTAATTATTAACCCCGATAGACTAACTGACATACTGGACTGCTTCAACTCCTATCATCCCAAACTACAATTTACGGTGGAGACTGAACAAGACCAACAACTCCCCTACTTGGACGTTCTACTTATCAGACAGACTGACGGCACTATCATCACAAACTGGTATACTAAACCTACTTATTCTGGACGTTTACTCAATTTCCACTCTTCCCATCCTTACCACATGAAAATCAATATAGCTCGGAACCTTCTTCACCGCGCCCTCTGCTTATCCCATGAGTCCTTCCACAATGAAAACTTGAATAGAGCTACCGAAATATTAACACTGAACCAATTCTCCCACAACCTCATAAACCGGCTTATAAAACAAATAAAATCCCAATCCTTCAATGCCACCTCCCCCAATACCTCCCTCGACTCCTCCCTCCAGATTTTTCGTTCCCTGACATACACACCAGGACTGACTGAAAAACTCACAAAGACTTTAAAAAAAGCCCTCCCGTCACTAAACTTTGGGTTAAAAACCACTAACAAACTTACTACATTGTTCACCAAACTCAAAGATCCCCTTCCCTATGACTGCGCCACCCACTGTGTTTACCAAATACCCTGCCAAACCCCCTCCTGTAAAGCAGTATACATAGGTGAAACCAAAAATTATATTCACTCCCGCATAACACAACACAAACGGACAATAAAAAACAAAGAAATCCACAAATCCGCCCTCGCAAAACACGCCATAACTAAAAAACACACTTTCAACTTTGACGACACTAAAATACTTTCCACTGAACGAAACACCACAAAACGACAGATTTCCGAATGCGTCCACATTAACTTAAACCCCAATAACATTAATTACAAAACTGACAAACAAAACATCTGCCCTGCTTACTCCTCCGTCTTCCATAAATTGTCCTGACCTCCTTTTTATCTTTGTTCCCAGGCTCCAGACAATTTTTCTACTTGTGTGTCCCAAAACTCTTAACACCGTTTACAACCCCCTTTACAACCCGCTTTTACAACCCGCTTTTACAACCCAGCAATTGTACCTCTTTTCATCTTCACCGACTTTCATCTCCACCGACTTACCGCCTCATCCCCACCCCCTTTCATAACTATAAAGACCCCCTGTGCAGTTGCTGTCCCTCATACTTCCAACCATGGTTACCTAAGTTGTCCTTGAGGTCTTCCTCCCTCCCCCCTAGGCATTCTCTAGTGGTATATATTAATTGTTATAAATTGTATTCACTTATAAAATAGATTTTGTTTTTCACTACATAAAAAATGTTCGTTGTTTTTACTGTTTATTTTTTTGTACTGTTTTACTAACACTTTCTACATGCTGTTTACTTTCCAACTACCGTATTTTCATTGTTTTAAAAATAAGATTGGTTAAAATTTATTGTATTGATATATATACTCCGCTCATTTCTGCCTATCTTTTACTTACTAGTTGTACATATATATTTTCTTTACTTATAAGTTGTATATATTTTTTAGCTGAAGAAGGCTGCCATTTTGCAGTCGAAACGTCCAAATACAGATTTCTTTTTGAAAGTCTGACGTTTTTCTCCTAGCCGAATCCCAACTATAACCGTCTTCGTAAAAAATTATTCATTTAAACAACATCATGTAAAAGATAAATCAATGAAAATTTGTTAAATAAAAAATGTAACAGATCTCCCAAATGAAAAACTTTCCAATCATTTCTTTCAGTTACTTTTTTTGCTTCTGGACTGGACAATGGGTACCCACAGTTTGGACATTAAAAAATGAATAATTTTTAATTTTTTCACAGAAGATATTTGAAAGTAACAAAACTACATTCCACATTTCTTTGACAAAAGGGAGCCAATCTTTCAATTTACCCCGAATAAACCTCCACTTTATTTGCATGGATTTAATGCTTATTAAATGTAGAAGTTTTTGTGTAAGTATTGAATCTGTAGTCCGTTAGGGGGCAGAGGAAAAAAATCGCGAAAAAACTCCGATTCATTGATAAAAACAGAAGTGCATTATTGGACGTCCAGAAAGTCCCGTTATTGGACGCTAATGGCCCAGATTCGTCGATGTGCCGTTTCAAAAAAAAAAAAAAAAATAAAAAAAAATACAAAAAAAATTGAGGGCTCAGAGCACAACAAGACCTAGTCCATTTTTGACATTTTATGTTGTAATGGGATTGAAAAGTATTACTAAAATGGCTCTTTTCAGTGCTACAGGAGACTAAGTCCTAACTTCATTATTTTGCCACTTGTAGCAGTTCTTGCTTCACATCTGGAATTATAGAGGAGATCAAAGCAGAATGGCCATCCAGTCTTCGCGACAATAAACGAGAAGAAGTTCTCCTCGCTCGTTTACGGATTGGACGAACTTCTTCTCGTTTATTGTCGCGAAGACTGGATGGCCATTCTTTAACTGTATTTTTTATGGCCCGAGGTTTATTGTCAGTTAGTTGTGTCCATAAGTATTGCCAAGAACGTTTTATGGTAGATTTTGAATGTGTTAAGTCTCTGGCAGTTATTTGTTGTACATCATAAGTCGCAAGTCTGACAGCATTTTTTGCGTGATAATCGGCAATTGAACTTTTTCCGAATTCTTCATGTCCAGGTAGCCAGTACATTGTTGTGTTTCTGTTTAGGGTTTGTGTCTTATTCAAAATTTCTGTCAGTAGTTGATGGGTTGTATATCTGTCTGTAAGTGCTTTCAGAGAGCTTAAAGAGTCAGCTAATAGTACTATGTCTCTGTAGTCAGTTTCGGGTATGTTGTTCAGACCGATGAGGATGCCATGGAGTTCAGCTGTAAAGATACTAGACTTATCGTTAATTTTCTTGCTTATGATTAGAAGTTGCGGTATATTAGAAGTTGGGGTTTACTATGTAATATGTTCAAATCAAATTAAGTCGCCAAACTTAAAATACTGGTTGTTATGGACACCACCAGGAGCGTTGCTGTACGCTTTTGAACAGCTGTATCCCGTACTCTGCGTTGTTATGGTTGTTCTATCAGTAAATATGTTCATTTTTATCATTCAAAACAATAACTTGATGTTTTCGTGTATTTAATAAGTAGTTTAGTAACATATACACACAAAAACCATTCATTAACAACTAACTGAATACCCGTGCCTCGTCACATTGCGTTAATTAATGCATCATCAAAATTAACGCTACTTTTTTTCTATTTTTTTGGGTGCATCGACTACTGTGGATGGTATAATGTTTCTTGACACTAGGGTGCTACTGACCAGTGTCAAGAAACAGATAACCTAGAGATAACCTGTTACTATAGGTTACCAGTAACAGGAGTTCAATCAGAACAGGTTAAAATTCGTTGTCAATAATAAATATAAATTAAAATTTAAAAATTTATGTTTCCAAGATTACATTTTGAAACACCTATTATATTTGCGAGCATTACCAAGAAGTGTTCTGACTGGGGATGCTGATCGGTGAGGAGGCTGTGCAAGGGTTCGGGATATTATTACCTCGGATGGACCATCACCAGGTATAGCGTAAATTCTAAAAGGGACAAAATCAATATTTATTTCCAGTGATTCAAGGTCTGCCATCATAGTTGCACTTAACCGCAAATAAAAATAACATTATGAAATAGATACAGTACGGTAACAGCTGACCTATTACCGTCCTAGGAACGCATTCTGCCTAGGCGAGCAAGCTCTCTTTAAAACCAACTAAAAATTCAAACCCCTCTAAAACTACTTAAAAATGTGAATATCAAAAAATCCTTCCTTAGATAGTATTTACATACTAAAGGGAGTGTCCATGCAAAATTTCAAATTTTTCTGTCAGGTGGTTTGGGCTGGGGGATGATAGGTCAGTGAGTAAGTCAGTGAGTGGTATTTGACAAATATATAGTAGAATGTCTCAACTATTGATTACAAATATTAAAGGTCCAAAGTATGCTTTTAGCACTTTCCTCCGAAGGAAAGTAGCTATTGAGGTTGGACTCATGACGGAATTTTTGAAAAATTTCTTCAAATCTTTATCGATCCTACCTAGTAGACACCGAAAATGACCCCCGTTAAAATTTATATATATCTATCTATATATATATATATATATATATATATATATATATATATATATATATATATATATATATGTGTGTGTCTGTTAACACGATAGCGGCCAGAGTTTTTGTTTTTTCGTCACGAAACTTGGTATATAGCATTCAATTAGCAAACGATTGAACGAGTTCGTTAACCACCAAAGTCGGTCCACCGGAAGGGGGGGTTTACCCCGAACCCAAAACACTAATTTGACTATGTCAGCCGTAATATTTGTTATATTTCAACGAAACTTGGTATTCGTAGTGGTAATATAGAGAGAAAAGTGATATATAAAAATGAACTAAATCGGTTCATTAGAAGGGGGGGTTTACTCCGGACCCACAATACCAATTCGCCACTACCAGCCGTGATTTTTGGTATATTTCGATGAAACTCGGTATTCGTAGTGGTAATCCACAGGTAAATAACTGTTGTAAAAATAAACTAAATCGGTCATTAGGAGGGGGGGGGGGTTTACTCCGGACCCACAATACCAATTCGCCACTACCAGCCGTGATTTTTGGTATATTTCGACGAAACTCGGTATTCGTAGTGGTAATCTACAGGTAAATATGTGTTGTAAAAATAAACTAAATCGGTTCATTAGAAGGGGGGGGGGGTTTACTCTTGACCCAAATTCTTAATATACTCATACCGGTCGTAATTTCTGCTGTATTGTAACGAAACGCGGTATACGTCGTGGGTAACTCATGAGAAAGAAGTGTTGTAAAAATGAGCTGAATCGGTCAATCGGAAAGCGGGGGTTTAATTTGTAATATATTTCAATAGAAAAGCCCGTCAGACGTAGGTTCACAAAGCCGCCGCAAGGAGCGCTTTCTACCCCTAGAGTGACTGTATCCTGTTCCTGCGTTAGATCAAAATACGACAATATAAGGTTTTTTGTATTTATTACGTAGTGTAATAGGTACCATGTGTAAACATAACTCTGGAAGCAAATTATTAATTGATCAGTTACTCATTACAAATTTAAAAGAGAACTATTCATGTTTTTATTTTATTTATGTAGGATATTTTAAGCAAATTGTTCTGGAAAGCAATCTACACTACCCAAATTCTGAGGAAAGTGCTTAGTTATGCAGCTCCTGCGTGACGGCCTTTTTATTTTGTATTCAAACAAATTGTTCAGGAAAGCTAGGTAGATGTCGCTCCTTCTGAGGAATGCGCTTAGTTCTGCACTTCCTGCGTGACGGGCTTGTTAAAGTTTCGGAAGTGTAATTATTAAACAATTTTAATCTATATTCATGTTCTAAGTTGAAGTTTTGAAGCCCAAATTGATCTTTTCCAAGTTAATTCGGTTTTTAATTCTCTCCAGATCCTCGGGGTTTTCCCCGATGAACTCATTAAGCTGCTATAGTTTTGCCCATAAAAACTCCCAGAGGAAACTCGAAACAATCTTTAGTAACATTAAAGAGTACCCCATCAGAGTAGAACTAAACCCCATCAGCATTATCATAGATAACGAGCCGGTTATAAGAGACTTTAATGCAGTAATAATAGTCATAAACACTCTCAACCCTAAGACTGTAAACTATTAGAGGCTCGGAAAGTCATTAACCAGCCCTCACTAAACTCAGAAATTTACTCCTTACAGTTTCCCTCGTTCTGGCTAAGTTATAAAACTTTTCTCTTTTTTTTTCTAGTTAAATCATTCACTTTAATGGGATAAAAGTAAAGAAAATTATCACTTTTTACATCAAACTGACTGATTATAAGAAAAGTAAATTATGAACTTGGTAACTAAGTAATTGCGGATTTTAATAGTACTTGATTTTAATAAAAATCTTCACTGGATTTAATTATTGAAAAGATTTTCCCGATATAGTTGTTTGACGGTCAATGCCTCCTTTATAACTCTGTGTAAATATTGTAATCATAAGACGCGTAGCTTAGTATCCTCATTCTGTTATAAAAGGGAACATAAAAGCCTTGGAAAAAAGAACAAAAAATGCCTTTGGATATATCAGGGGTCGCCAAGCCAAATAGGATGGTGGGTAAACTAAACTGAGGTGGGCCGCATTTATCAAAACAAGTCAACAAATTATTAAAAATGTTTATCATCACAAAACATTCAACATATTTTATAACCTACTATAATCTGACACTTGCAACAGTCGAACCTCAGTTAAATCTTCGGTGCACAGATTTACTAAAAAAAAGTGTTGCTAATAATTACAATAGATTACATTTATGAAATTACTAAAAGTCCGACTACTGGACCGACTCTGTGAGTGGTGACAGCCGGGTAGAGAATTGTCCTCTGCTCCTTGAGTTAGGGTTAATATACCATGTTCTTATCTTAGGGCGATGTCATTGTTTACTAGTGACATCAGTGTGACGATTCAGTGGTTGGCTGGGATTTATCCGATGACCAGATTGCACTGTTTGGGGGAAGTATATCTCCTAAGCTACGAGGTTGTTATCTACTTTGGTGGATTAGTGTTTATTTTAATATTGCTTGGAAGTCAAAATCTTTATTCTTATTTATTTAAGAATAGCGGGGGCAAGGTTAGCTCAGTGGTAGAGCACTCGACTAATGAACTGGAGGACCAGGTTCAAAACCCGAGCGCGCACTAAAGATTTTTTCTTATAGTGCTGCCGTTCGAGGGTTGGATTTGGGGTCCCAGATCGTCCCTAGGTTCACCCAGCCTTTAATTAATTTAATTAATAATGGGTACCTTGGGTGCTAATGACTCTAGCAGTCGAAGCAGCCAAGGGGGAAATCAGGCGGCCGGAGCATAGTATTGACCACACTATCTCCCTAGTGTGCCGTATGGTCAAGAATCAGATACCTCTACAGTATCTGCCCCTCTGGGCCCTTGTGGCCTGTTACGGGACTGATTTTTTTTTAAGAATTGTATTATTCTTCCTATTTCCTTTATGGGGAATTGGGACATTTTTTTCCTTTTTTATGGTGTATCGAAATCTGACCATTAGCTCCGACATCCCAGGGGCAGCGAGGAATTTTTCCAAAGAGCCGTGAGATGAGAAAAATCCTGCTGCCGGTGGGAATCGAACCCACCGTCTCCCGTATGAGAGTCTAAGGCGTTAGCCACTAGACCACGAGGAGACCCCAATTGGGACTATTAAACAAGTTATAATATGTAATTCTATCCGTCCATTTTCCTTCACCTTGGATACGCACAAATGGTGGAACAGATCGTTGCTAAGATCGAAACACCAGCAGCTTAGTTAAGTTTGATAAGGAGCCATGATCTTGCCAAGCTCTAACTCTTGTCAACAATAGCATCAACTTCAGCTAAGCCTCTTGGTCTTGACAGCAACTTCCTGGATGTCAAGATTCGGCTAGTTCATTAATAATCTCATTAGGACATTGTCTGCTATGGTCCGTTTGCAGGAAATCTTAGACCCCCCCTATAAGATTCTCAAACAAATTGTACGGGAACTGGTAGTTGCCTTTTTAAGCAAGTCCCATTCTTATGTACAGAGATAATTTATTATTATTATTTTCTTTAAGTGTTTCGCTTCTACGGGAATTTCCCTCTTTCAATGTACATGAATAGTCTAATGAACCAGCATTGCAATCAAACTTTCTCTGAATACTTAATCCTCAGAATGACTGTAGTATTACTAAAAGCCACTGGTTATTCAGCAGAAGTCTTCTGCTGTTTTTTTGTTCTGTAATTAATCGAATATTGTCATTATACATGCTGGCTACTGTCGTTCAACAATTCGTTCATATCATGTGGAATATATATGTTACTGGCAAAGTATAAAATCAGGCATTGTATAGAATACCTATGCATTCTATACAATGCCTAGGTATATATGTTACTGGCAAAGTATAAAATCAGGCATTGCATAGAATACCTAGGCATTCTATACAATGCCTAGGTATATATGTTACTGGCAAAGTATAAAATCAGGCATTGCATAGAATACCTAGGCATTCTATACAATGCCTAGGTATATATGTTACTGGCAAAGAATAAAATCAGGCATTGCATAGAATACCTAGGCATTCTATACAATGCCTAGGTATATATGTTACTGGCAAAGTATAAAATCAGGCATTGCATAGAATACCTAGGCATTCTATACAATGCCTAGGTATATATGTTACTGGCAAAGTATAAAATCAGGCATTGTATAGAATACCTAGGCATTCTATACAATGCCTAGGTATATATGTTACTGGCAAAGTATAAAATCAGGCATTGTATAGAATACCTAGGCATTCTATACAATGCCTAGGTATATATGTTACTGGCAAAGTATAAAATCAGGCATTGTATAGAATACCTAGGCATTCTACACAATGCCTAGGTATATATGTTACTGGCAAAGTATAAAATCAGGCATTGTATAGAATACCTAGGCATTCTATACAATGCCTAGGTATTCTATACTAAATCTAGCCGGCAATGTATTAAATAAAGCCTATTTCATACTTTCCCTAGGCATTACATAGAATGCCTACTGCGCTTTAGGCAAAGTATTTTTGGTTTTGAAAGACAGGATTTTTGGTTTGTAGGAGTGACTGGCGGCGGACGGCGATAGTGTGGGTGACAAGGAGAGTGCACGACGTGCTCCTCTCCGATTCATACGACAATTTTTGTATGTGACTAGGAAATGGTTCGGTTAAAGCGAGGAAACGCACTTCTCAAGCGTTCGTCTAAAAAAAAAAAAAAAAGTTGAAAATTTTCCTGAGGTTCTTAAAACGTTTTGAATGAGCTAAGAAAAAGCGCCTCGGTAGCTCAGTTGCCAGCGTTGTGATCTCAATTCCTGCAGATCGCTGGATCGAATCTCTTCTTAAAAATATATTTTTTTTTTTTACTTCTTGTATAATTTTATTTTTGTTTTACGAATATTTTATTACATCAATAAATAAATATACATTTTTTCAATAACTGAAATTTAATTGTTAACATTTTGACAAACGTTTAATTTGGAAGCTACACATAACACAGAAAAGACAGGAACTAAACAGACGTTTTAGACTTTTATCACGCTTACTGGACAAACGCTCGAAACTTTCATTGACTAACAAACGACTTATATACAATACCATACTCCGACCAATATGGACTTATGGACTAGAATTCTCGGGTTCCACTAAACCTTCCAATTCCTACAGAATACAAACAATGCAATCCAAAATCCTTGGAAGAATATCCAATGCTCCTTACTATGTCTTGAACCTAACCCTCCATAATGACTTTAATATCCCCCTTTATCCAAACCCTGGCCAAATCAGTCTATCAGAAGTTCCATTCCAACCTCCCCGGCCGTCCAAATCCTTTGATAAACTCTCTATCCTCCTTCCATAATCGGCAAAATCCTCATAGAAGACTGAAGCGGCGGTGGCCTAGAGACAATTTGTTTTCACATTCCATATCATGTCATCGGCAATGCTCAAAATTTATTGTGGGTTTTGTAATTGTACATATTCCCACATCATGCCTTACACTGTTAATTTTTCAAAACCAACAAAATTACTGGAAATATGTATACATATTGTTGTGATTATCAATAAAGGTTTAAATATATATATATATATATATATATATATATATATATATATATATATATATATATATATATAATTTAATAAACAAACATTTTGTTATATATATTTTGTATATAATTATAATTATTATTATAAATTACTTCATTGACTGGATAAACAATATATGGAATGTGTAATAATATACACTAGTAATTGAAATTATCTATTAATAACACAATGCCATGGCTAAGTGAAAATAATAATTATTGTAGGCCAACGGCCGTAGCCACGTTGAATGCACCGGTTCCCATAGATCACCGAAGTTAAGCAACGTCGGGCGTGGTCAGTACCTGAATGGGTGACCGACCACGTGCTGTTGGCATTAGAAAAGGGTGGCAACCTGTAGATAGCCCGGCGCTAATGACCAAGATGTAGATGCGACGTTAAAAAATAAAAAAAATAAAAAAAAAAAAAAAAATATTCCGTTGAAATATTTCCTTGCGAGACTCCTTTGATGTTCCATGTTTACTCGTTCATTGATAAAGCCAATCGGAGATAATTCTCCTCAATTACTCCGCTGTAAACATCAAATTATTTTTGTCCCTTTTATTTTTAGACTACAATAACAAGCAAAGAACGTCTTTAGCTCTTGTTTGTTTTGTTGTTTTCTAATTGAGTTTGGAACTTCGTTGTCTTTCTCTATTTATAGATAAAGCTTTTCAAACTTCTTCCATTGTTCAAAATTCCCGACGCGACTTGGTAGTATAGTTGTTCCAAAATGGAGGAACTTTTTTTTCTTGGATATCAATGAATTTAAGCCATACTAGAATCCAAAGCAAATGCTAACATTGACCACAATATCTAAGTTGAAGGTGAGGGTTGGTAATGATCAATATATTCTTGAAGTATCTATCAGCAGTTGCTCACTAAAATTCTTTAATCATTAAGTTATAATTGCGAAGTTTCGAACCTGTTTAGGTCCATATTCAGACACCTACAATGTAATATAAAACCAAGAATAAGGAGGAAACTTATCCTATGTCACTAATAGCAATTGACCACAATATTAATTATTGGAACATTCCGATAGTTATTGAGGTTTTACTAATAAATGAATTTTCGAAGACCTCTTGAAATATTCGACGATTTAATCTACTATAAATTAAATATGACCGTCGTTAAAATGTGCATAAGTGTTTTGGACACAACTCTAGGTTTTTTTTAGCACTTTCCTCCGAAGGAAAGTAGCTATTGAGGTTGCACTCATGACGGAATTTTTGAAACATTTCTTCGAATCTTTATCGATCCTACCTAGTAGACACCGAAAATGACCCTAATTAAAATTTATATATATATATACATATATATATATATATATATATATATATGTCTGTTAATACGATAGCGGCCAGAGTTTTTGTTTATTCGTCACGAAACTTGGTATATAGCGTTCAATTAACAAACGATTGGACGAGTTCGTAAACCACCAAAACCCGACGAGTTCCCCGCGCCCAAAACACTTATTTGACCATGCCAGCCGTAGTTTTTGTTATATTTCAACGATACTTGGTATTCGTAGTGGTAATCTACAGAGAAAAATGGGTTGTAAAAATAAATTAAATCGGATCATTAGGAGGGGGGGGGGGTTTACTCCGGACCCACATTACCAATTGCCACTACCAGCCGTATTTTTTGTTATATTTTGACGAAACTCGGTATTCGTAGTGGTAATCTACAGAGAAAAATGGGTTGTAAAAATAAACTAAATCGGTTCATTAGGAGGTTCATTAAATTACTAATATACTCATACCGGTCGTAATTTCTGCTGTATTGTAACGAAACGCGGCATACGTCGTCAGAATCTCATTAGAAAGAAGTGTTGTAAAAATGAACTAACTATGTCTATCGGAAAAAGGGGTTTACTTCCTACTATGCTTCATTATAGCATTAGCCCACCAGACGTAGGTTCGCAATGCCTCCGCAAGGAGCGCTTTCTACCACTAGGGAAACTCTATCTTGTTCCTACGTCAGATCAAAAGCCGTTGTTAATTACTATGGATCTATAATTATTATGTATTACCATTTTATATGTGTATCTGGGCGAAACACTGTCAACGCGGGGTGCTCATAAATAAATTTAAAAAAAAAAAGATCAAAAGCCGAAAATATAAAGTTTTTTTGTATTTATTAAGTAGTGTAGTATCATGTATAAACATAACTATGGAAGCAAATTAATTACAAAATTAATAATTGAAGAGTTACTAATGACAAGAGAACTTTTCATGTTTTTATTTTATTTATATAGGATATTTTAAGCAAATTATTCAGGAATGCAGTCTAAACTACCCATATTCTGAGAAAAGTGCTTAGTTATGCAGCTCCTGGGTGACGGACGTTTTAATACACCTTATTGCCACAATAATGTTGTTCTACAAATATTTTAAAAATAGTAGTAGAGAGACCCATTTAAAGCAGAATTGATCGATCTAAGATGGGCATAGCCTTAGGCTCGACTAGAGGAAATATTGGGAGAAGTCTATCTTTTAGTGCGTTTCCTTCCTTCCGCCATAGGTTGGATACTCGCTTATGATGTCAACTCGATGAAGCAATCCGGAGGTTTCGACAAGGAGCGTTTACTTTTCAGAAATCATGGGGGGGGGGGAGGATCGTGGTAAACCTAAGCCATATACATGGTCGATTTCTTTCTTTTGAGCGGGTGGTTGTCTCTGTTTGCCTGAGTTTTTAGAAACAGTCCAGTCAACGAACAGTTATAGATGGAAATTTTTGGAACAAACTTCGTAACTTTGTTTGGGCTGGATAGGAGGTGAACATATCAAAAGTCCTCGCCCTTAGCATTTGTGCCGGAGGGGAGGGGGGCTTTAGAAGGTACCATTTTTCGGGGTTTCACTTATATCTTGGAAACCCTCCGTCCTAGCGACATGACTATTCTATAACAAATAAAAGCTGATTAAATTTCCTACAAGTTATATTCTATAAATTTTTCCGAGATATCCTTAGGTTTCGAAATATCCGCTCTTGAAAGTCTCTCATTTTAGGAAAAAACACACTTTTTTCTATTCTCGACCGGATATCTCTTCAACGATAAACCCAAAAAATAAATGCCGTATATAGGGTTGTAGAGCATTACATTCCCTTCAAGAATATATATAACTTTACTATTTTATGTATTTGTCTTCAAACGTGAAAACAGTTTTAGTGTTCATCGTGATACCTGGCAACAACTGTCGGCCAATGAACCTTTCAATTTCTCACCATTTCCAGTCAATGTATTGTCCAAAATGTACTGCATTATGTAAATCTAGGTAGTACAGGACGTATAAATAGCAGAAAATATATAATTTTGGGCCTCTGACAGTTATTCACACTCAATTATATAAGATCTTGTCCATTATATTGGCAATGGTTTTGCTAAGACCATATGAGTGCGTATATAACGTTTGAAAGAAAATACATAAAATAGTAAAGTAATATATATTATTAAAGCGAATGGAATGCTCTACAACCCTATAACCGACATTTATTTTTTGGGTTCATCGTTCAAGAGATATCCAAGAGCGGATATTTTGAAAACTAAAGATATCTCGAAAAACTTTATTGAATAGAACATGTAGGAAATTTAATCAGCTTTCATTTGTTATAGAATAGTCATGTCGCTAGGACGGAGGGTTTCTGAGATATAAGTGAAAACCCGAAAAATGGGACCTTCTAAGCCCCCCCCCTCCCCCCGGCACAAAGGCTAGGGGCGAGGACTTTTGATATGTTCACCTCCTATCCAGCCCAAACAAAGCTTCGAAGTCAAAAATTAGTTCCAAAAACTTTCACCTTTAGCTGTTTTTAAGCATTCGTTGCCTGGATTACAAGTGTTTGTTATTTTTGTAGTTGTAATTTCTTTCTTTCAAGAAATATAAGCAAAAGAGAAGATGTTTTATATTTATTGTTGTTTTTAATAACGGAAGCAAGCTATTTCCGCTTGGTTTCCTGTGCATTGTGGCGCGTAAATCTCGCTCTTGAGATGTTTTTGTAGGAGGTGTTAACATTTTTCAAGAAATATCAAAACAAAAGTATTTACTGTTTCAAGTTTTCCACATGAAACTATGGGTAAGAACGGGAAAGCGCTAAGGAAGAAGTTGGTATAACTACTTTGCCGAACTATTTTTAGTTTCAGCACTTTCCTCCGAAGGAAAGTAGCTATTGAGGTTGGACTCATGACGGAATTTTTGAAAAATTTCTTCAAATCTTTATCGATCCTATCTAGTAGACACCGAAAATGACCCCCGTTAAAATTTATATATATCTATATATATATATATGCATATATATATATATGTGTCTGTTAACACGATAGCGGCCAGAGTTTTTGTTTTTTCGTCACGAAACTTGGTATATAGCATTCAATTAGCAAACGATTGAACGAGTTCGTTAACCACCAAAGTCGGTCCCCCGGAAGGGGGGGTTTACCCCGAACCCAAAACACTTATTTGACTATGTCAGCCATAATATTTGTTATATTTCAACGAAACTGTGTATTCGTAGTGGTAATATGGAGAGAAAAGTGAGATATAAAAATGAACTAAATCGGTTCATTAGAAGGGGGGGTTTACTCTGGACCCACAATACCAATTCGCCACTACCAGCCGTGATTTTTGGTATATTTCGACGAAACTCGGTATTCGTAGTGCTAATCCACAGGTAAATGTGTGTTGTAAAAATAAACTAAATCGGTTCATTAGAAGGGGGGGTTTACTCCGGACCCAAATTCCTAATATACTCATACCGGTCGTAATTTCTGCTGTATTGTAACGAAACGCGGTATACGTCGTGGGTAACTCATGAGAAAGAAGTGTTGTAAAAATGAGCTGAATCGGTCAATCGGAAAGCGGTGGTTTAATTTGTAATATATTTGAATAGAAAAGCCGGCAGACGTAGGTTCACAAAGCCGCCGCAAGGAGCGCTTTCTACCACTAGAGTGACTGTATCCTGTTCCTGCGTTAGATCAAAATACGATAATATGAGGATTTTTGTATTTATTACGTAGTGTAGTAGGTACCATGTGTAAACATAACTCTGGAAGCAGATTAATAATTGATCAGTTACTCATTACAAAATGAGAACTATTCACGTTTTTATTTTATTTATGTAGGATATTTAAAGCAAATTGTTCTGGAAAGCAGTCTACACTACCCAAATTCTGAGGAAAGTGCTTAGTTATGCAGCTCCTGCGTGACGGACTTTTGGTATTCAGAAACGATTGATTTAGTCGAAACTTGTTCCAGACGTTTGATATCCATTTCAACTAGGATATTTAAATTTTGGTTGCGATTGGAGTGAAGGAAGTATTAGAAAAAAAAATTATTATCATACACAAAATATTTTTATGGATCTTGTATAATTTTTAAAATATTTCGAAAACGGTTTAGAAGTGACCATTCAAAAGCTAACAAAAATTTTTTACAAAAAAGGTCCTGATGTATTTTTCGCTGGGGCAATCAGAGAAATAAGTGCTCAAAACTTCCGAATAGTTTGTTATAGTCCGATATTTGTTATTTTGAACGGGTTTTTGTCAAGCAAGGCAATAAAATGAGAAATGTATTAGTTATAGTGTTTCCAAGTGCGAACGTTGAGAAAGAGGATGGAGTAATTTCCGCTTAGGATACTGTCAGTTCCCTGTTATGGCGCCTAAAATAACTAAACTAACCTTTGAGATTTCATTTTATATTTTTCACGAACGATCAAAACCTACCAATAACCGCTTTTATTTCTTTACTAATGCCATAAGTACTGAACCGCTCTAAGATGACGCAGTTCCGTTCGAGTCGGACTTTTTTCATTTTCTTTTATTTAACCTCCCATCGTTTCTGCTTTTCTGCAAGACATTATGTAATTTTATCAGCCTGTTTGATGTGTAATTAGAAAGAACGAGAATAGAAGAATTTTTTTGGGCTTTCAATTAGTGTTCGTCTTAGAGTGAGGTATTTGAGCATTTTTGAAGAAAAGAAATTAAGAAAGATAATGTACTAATCGATAAATAGCCAGAATCTATACCCCCCCCCTCAATTTATTCTTCAATGAATAATTCACAAGGGAAGGAAAATGAAAACATCCAATTCATTCTAGAACCTACAGTAAATTTCATGAAACCACATGAAGAATTGTCTCCGTATTCATTTTGTCGAGTAGCGTACAATTCGTTCCATGATTTCCATTTAAACCCAATTCTTTTCAGGAATCATTTTAGTAGGGAAAAAACTCGACTCTGTTTGTTACCGTCAGATCAAATCTCAGGTTTTATTTTGCCTTAAGAACAGGGTTGTGAAAATTAATTTTGATTTATGTGAAACTATCAAAAAAAAAAAAGGGTTTTAACTCCGTCCGCTGTTTTAGAGCGTCTATAAAAATTACCATTTTTCCCCCTCTTTTCTCTAAAACAGTTAATTATTTCAGTTAATTACAGCCAATTTTGGGCAAGACTAAAAACTACAATCAATTTTTAGAATAAACTAAATCTAAACTAAAAATTACAACCTAAAAAAATCGGAAACTAAAATTAAATTAAATAATGGATATTAGTTGAACTAAAACTAAAACCAAATCATTAGGAATTGATTAAAAACTGAATTAAAGCTTTATTTTAGACTAGCTGAATACCCGTGCTTCAGCGGTTTGGGCTGGGGGATGATAGATGAGTGAGTGAGTGAGTGGTATTTGACAAATATATAGTAGACTAGCTGTTACCCGTGCTTCCTCACGGCAGATAAGTAGTTATTTTATTGCGTTGAATAATGTTTCATTAAAATTACGTTACTATACAATTCTGTGCAGTTTATTACAGCACGGTTCCCGTCATACTATATTTTATTCAATGGGCGTTAAAATTTAAAAGTTTATGTTTCCAAGAAGTCATATGGTAACACCCAATATATTTACGAGTATTACCAAGGTTATAGGCGAGGAGGCTGTGCAAGGGTTCCGGATATTATTACCTTGCCTGGAAAACCTAAGGATATGCCATACATCACGCTTTGACCGGGACTGTCCCGGTATTTTGCAATTGTTTCGGTGTCCCGCCCGGTTTTATCAATGTTCCGGAAAAGGCTGTAAGATGTAAAAAGTAATGAATTCATGTTTATAAGAATCTTTTTTTAAATCGGTTACTTTTCTACAATTAACACTGTTACTACGGCTCAGTGTCAAAGAAATCAGAAGTAATCTAACTGTAAAACGCTGGAACTACCTGCACAGCGCTGCCAGCTGCCAGACACTACTATTTGGCTGAGAGATTGTTTTAAGAAAATCAAGTAGAAAAAAAAGTTCCGTTATTATTTTTAAGGTTAGGGTAGACTAACAGTTTAGGATTCCCCCTTCCCGTTAGTTGCTAGGCTTAAAACTCACCAACCTTTTGCTTATAATTTGTACTCTTTTTATCCCCCCCCCTGGTATGCCCATCCCATATTAATGTGTCCCGGTTTAACTCTCCAAAAATATGGCAAGCCTATCTGATGGGGACAGGCAGAAAAGAAACGCAATTAAAACTCTATGAGGGACAGTTAATTTCTAGTAATTCAAGGTCTGCCATCACAGTTGAAATTAACCTCAATTAGAAATAAAACTATGAGATAGATAATGGAAGGTAACAGCTGTTCTTTATCGTCCTAGCAACGCAGGCTGCCTAGGCTTGCCTTCTCTAACCAACTCAAACTTTAAACCCCCCTAAAAATGCTTAAAAATACGAATATCAAAAAATCCTTTCTTAGCGAGCGCCTACGTTATATAGGGAGTGTCCATGCAAAATTTAGTTTTACAAAAATAACGTGAGTTAATGTAAATGATATTGTATTACGATTATTAAAACTAATAGAACATGTTTTCATTTTGTTTTAAATAGGCTAAAATAGTAGTTTGTAAATTGTAAACTCATTTTTCCCCATTATAGTTCATAAATAAACACTCTTTATTTTAACAATAATATAGACATTCCTTTTTTTTGTTACCCTTGTTCTGAATGAAAGTATGCAATAAACTAATTAGTCAATTAAATACTAAAATTAAACTAAAATCATAAATTAAGGTCACTTTTGCTTAAATTAAACCAATTACCATGCTAAAAATGGATATCAAAACTAAAAACAACTATTTACTAAGAAAATACTTTAACACATGATTTATAATTTTACAAATCTAAAACTAAACTAAAACTAAAACTAATAATATAACGTGAGTTTATGTTAGTTAGAATGAATTAACGTTAGTTTTGCCCAACATTGGATATCGCCTGGAAAATAGTTGCTCATATCAAAATACATAGGTACACAAAGTGATTTATAAGTGTTTCGACCAGAGTAGGGCATTATTTAATCGATTTTTTATTCAATAATCCAGACCTTCTTCCGCATTCGACCAGTGGACAAAGTTCCAAATTTCTTGCTCACTGTTCAAATGTTACAATATTTCAATAAATAACCATTTAAGAAATGTAACCGTTTAATAATCTATAATTATAATTATATCAATAAATTAATAATTATTATTACTAAACGATCTCACTTTGTATCTATATCCATAGAAAAAATTGAAAGATGGGCATTTTTATATTGTATGGATAATGAATGGTCAAGATTTCGTATAGACACGTGTAGAAATGTAGAAATAAACTTTATATATATATATATATATATATATATATATATATATATATATATATATATATACATACATACATATATGTATTATTTCAGATACATCATATATATGAGTAGTGTTATTTTTTTTTTTTTACGGCGCATCGACCAATCTTGGCCATTAGCGCCGGCCTCCAGGGTGCAGCCAGGAATTTTCTCATCTCAGGGCTCGCTGAGAAAATCGAAGAAAGTGGGGATCGAACCCACCATCTCCCGCTTATGAATTCAGTGCGCTAGCCACTAGACCACGGGGAACCCCAGTAGTGTTATTATATCATAATATTAGGATCCACGGTAAATTTCCGATTTATTTAGATCCCTTGAAAGCAAATGAACCAGATGAAGAGACAATGGATGTATAGAATGAATCCTGAGTTTGACATTCATTCTAAAGCTGTATTGGTGGAGAGTCATTCATTTCTCTGTATCAGACATTCAGGAGGAGTAGAGTGGTGACTGGGCTGGTATATATCACCTTAGAGGTGTTAATTATATCACCTCTAGGATTATATACAGAATGGTCAGAAATACAGATTAATGTTTCTTGAAAATGGCGTCACAGATATGAATCAGAGTGTCCCGCATTGAGACATCATAACTTTAGGGGTTTATTCTGCATGTCATTTCTAGTTCAGTGTCGTAAAAATGAGCGTTATATCTAAAAATGTAGCAGAGCTTCTCAAAATTTTGTCCATTTTAAAAACTCCTGTTTTTACTGAACAACTATGTTTTAGAGATTTCTGATCAATGTATCCTCATTAAAGGCCACATTTTTACAATTACATTAAATTTCCAATAAGAAACATCCGTTATTGAAATATTACCATGTAAATTAAGAGCTATATAGATGAGAATGTTTGATATTAGTGTTTTATTAAATTTTTTCTTAATCAGCTTTTTAGCGCGGTTCCTCCCTCCCCCATAGGGAGGAACCCCGCTTATAAGGTTGATACAATGAAACAATCCGGAAGTGCCAACTAGACAATTTCGCGTTTCAGAACCCCTAGAGACCGAAAATAACGGTGGTTAAAATTTGTATATATATATATGTATATATTTATTTATATATATATATATATATATATATATATATATATATATATTTGTCTGTTCGCGGATTTCTGGCTTCCCTGATGGTCCGATTTTGATGAAATTTGGTACAAAAATCTGTCGTCCAATTTGAAAGGTCAAGTTCGTTAACCAACAAAATCCGCCCACTGGAAGATGGCGTTTGGGGCGAAATTCGCGCAAAAAAAATCGTAACGCTTACGTTTTTGAGTTCATAAGCTTGTAAGTACTCGTTTTATAGGCTTCTTTGGCTAGTAAAACGAATGAAACCATTTTCAAGGCGATAGCTTTAACCGTTTTTGAGAAAATTGGAAAAATACTTTTTGAATACCGTTTTTGGTTTGGGTACTTAGAATCATGGGATTCAGTTGAAACATTTTCTGCATGTTTTACTATCATTAAAACTAATATGTTGAAATTTTGGTTACGTTTGGAGTTAAGGAAGGGTTAGAATAAAATATTTTATTAACAGACATAAAAAGTTTTGGTAACTCTGTATATTTTCCTTAATATCTCGAAAAAGGTTGAGAATCTTGGCAAACGAAAGAATACCATTAGAAAGCTTACTAAATGCTCTACAAAAAAGGTTCTGATGAAAGTTTTGATTAGGCAATGTCAATCGGAGAAATAAGTGCTTAAAACATTAAAGTAATGGATTTTGCTTATTCGAACTGTTCTTTTTGTCTGTTTTTATTCCTTGTTATTTTTTAATTGCTTATATTTGGATAATGTATTTTACAATAAAACAGATTAGGCAAAATAAGAAAAACAATTCATTGTTAGAAACATAGCTTGCCAAGAGAAAAAGATTCGATGACGTCTTTTGAATATTTTCAATTGCCTTTATGCTGTTGGTTTTTTTATTTTATTTATTAATTGATTTTATCTGTAGAATTATTACTATAGTAAAAGAACACAGGAATATGTGAAAATTTTTGATATTTTCCAATTCATTGAAACGTATGAAATGAAGTATCGCTAGAAGAGGTTTCTAGGGTCTTGCGGACCCGACCCTAACCCTAGGTATAGCCATAAAACCCTTTGAACAAAGGCCGAGGAAAATATTATCCGTTTCTATTCTATGCTTTTCAAATGAGAATAGGGATATGAACAAGAACCGGGGTCTCCCGTGGTCTAATGGCTAGCGCCTTGGATTCATAAGCGGGAGATGGTGGGTTCGATTCCCAACCTCCGGCAGGAATTTTATCATCCCACGGCTCGCTGGTAAAATCCCTCGCTAAACCCTAGATGTCGGCGCTAATGACCTAGATGTAGATGAGCCGTAAAAAAAAAGAAAAAAAAAGAACTGGAACCGCGCTAAGATGACGCAGTTCCTGCGAGTCGGACTTTTTTTTTAGACTTATTTAATAATAAGTTGCCTCAAAAGTTGCCGGGTCTTTTGTACAATAAGCATACACTTTTCAAGAACTAGTAACAGTTACTCATTTTATTATTATTTGGAACATATGATTCACCTCTAACCTAATTCTGTATTTAAACGCATTCATTTATCAGATTTACATGAAAAACACTAACAATGAATTTGCTTAAGTTGAGCCAGTTAATATCTAATGTGAAAGTTTCAGTCCGGTTTCTTCAGAAGAAGGGATTAATCCATTCTGAGAAAAAGTGATCCAGACATCATAAAATGAAAATTTATTATAGAAGGAACAGAGGGCCAATTTGGAATTGTAATCGGACAGGATGTAAGAAGGGAATTAGCATTTATAAAGGTACGTGGTTTGAAAACAGCAAAATACCACTCAAAACAGCATTGTTGTTCATATACTCATGGTCAATGGGATATACCACAACCAAATTTTGCAAAAAAGAATTAAACATGTCTAGTCACACAACTACAGACTGGAAAAATTTCATGCGAGAGTTATGCGCATCAGATCTAATCTCAAACTCTATAAAGATTGGAGGTGAAGGCTTAAACGTTGAAATTGATGAAACATGCTTCTCCAGAAGGAAATATCAACGTGGAAGATTATATCCATCGCAGTGGATCTTCGGAGGTGTTGTCGTGAGACTAGGAAAGTTTGTCTGTATGCCGTGCCTGACCGTTCAGCTGTTACCCTAACTGAGTGTATAAAGGCATGTGTACTACCGGGATCCACAATATTTTCTGATTGTTGGAAGTCATACCATGGTCTGAGGAAGGTTCCAGGAATGCGATATAAGCACTATCCAGTAAATCATAGTGAAAATTTTGTAGATCCCATTACTAGAGCCCATACACAGAGAATTGAGTCTTTGTGGGCTAGTTTGAAGCGAAGGAACAAGATTGAATGCGGAACAAGTAGGGCATTATTGGATTCATATTTGTGTGGAGAAGAAGATATGAAAACGAAGACCTATTTCATAAAATATTGCATTCAATGTTTGAATATTGGCCACCTTCAGCATGATTTATTTTGTTCAGTTTATATAAAGTTATTTTCTTTTTTATAAACAAGCATTTATCTTGTTTTGTAAACATAACCTAGAGTTTAGTAAAGTAACAGTAGAGTAACTGTTACTAGTTCTTGAAAAGTGTATGCTTATTATACAAAAGACCCAAGTTGCCTTATTTAATAAGCTTTAAAATGGTACCACGAAGTTTTAGAAACAAATCCATTTGAATCTATTTTTTTCTGATGTCTAAGTGACAAACCATACATTTGCATTAGTGTGAAAGGGCCATTCTGAACACATTCTTTAATTTCACATGGTGATGTCCCATCCTTCCCACAATAAATGAGTACCAAATATTAACTCTGGTTTCAAATAGATGGTTTTCAAGCTGATAATGGAAGAGTGCTGACCCAATGGCTGAATAGTGAATAACCTAACCATAGAAATTATTACTTCGGAATGTATTAATAATACAAAAGCGCATTGTTCTTGTTTATTTTGTATATTTTAATTATTTTGAGCAAATTATTTAGAAAAGCAGCAAACAGTATCCACATTGCTGTGGAATGTGCCATGTTTCAATTCAATTTATTTTATTGCATACAGGGTTACCCCATTGGAAGGAGTTGACCTTACATAATGTTTTTAGTCCTATGTTAGTAATATATTCATAAACATACCCCAACATAAAACTTACACATATGTTCTATTTACATACAGATACTTTGTGAAATAATAAAGTTTAACTTAAAATAAATGAAAATAATTACATCTTCTATGCATTAAATTTAAGGAGTATTTCTATACATATACTAAATATACAATACAATTTCTTAACCAAGAAGTGATTATTAAAAATTATTTTTAAATAGAGAAAACAGTGCAAAAAATGGATTACTTAATATTAAATGTTGGATTTTTTTTGTGTGTTTTTATTATTATTATTATTATTGTGTCAATCAGAAATTAATGAAGCTCTCAATTTCAAGGAGTTTTTTTATATAGTTATAAATGTGTATATATTCAATTTTTGAGGCATTGTTTAAGATTTCGTGTAATCGGGAATTATCAGTAGGTTGGTTGATTAACTATCTGTCTCATACTCTGAAATGTAGCCTCCACGATACGGAGATGTTCTCTCTCCCCTCCATGGATGAATGTAGCCTCCATGATACCGTGGTGTTCTCTCTCCCCTCCATGGATGAATGTAGCCTCCACGATACGGAGGTGTTCTCTCTCCCCTCCATGGATGAATGTGCCATATTATTCATCAGACCAATAGAAAAGATAAAATTAAAATAGTTTTATTTATCGTTTTCATGAAATAGTAAGGTGCCATGTTTAAAATTGCTATGGGTGTTAAAGTATAAAAGTGATAACGTTGTATAAGTAATAGAATATATATTGAAGCTTTGGTATAATGTAAGCTGTCCTATATCGGTGTCTTGTAGCACCTTACAACTCCTCTATCTTGTATCTTACATTGAGAGTACTAGAATATAACCTTATCAGCTAAGGTACACTAGACAGCTGTTGTCTTATCATGGCCTAGTTCTAGCAAGATACTATCACACCTGTCACGAGTAGAATATACTATCATGGCATACTCCTGTATTTACTAAGGCCGGCCATACACGTTCCGGTTTACCGGAGAGGTATACCTGTACAGGTGACCTGCGCAGGTAAACCGGAGCGTGTGTGCCAGCCCCTTCCGGTATACCTGTGCAGGCGTAGCGACCTGTACAGGTATACCGGAGAGGAATCAAAATTAAATTATTTTTACCTGCGCGGACGAGTAGACTGGAGCGTGTGTGTGACTCATCCGGTATACCTGCGCAGGTAAACCGGAGCGTGTGTGCCAGCTCTTCCGGTATACCTTTGCAGGCTTAGCGACCTGTACAGGTATACCGGAAAAGAATCAAAATTCAATTCTTTTTGCCTGCGCAGGCGAGTAGACCGGAGCGTGTGTGGGAGTCATCCGGTATACCTGCGCAGGTGTGAGATAAGTTGTGGCAAATACTCTGATTAGAGAGCTTCCTGTTGTGCTTAACATACTGTATATTCTCTGCAGTCGCGTGCCAGTGGTTATTTATCATGTCTGTCCGAAAACGAAACCGAATGCTGGAGGAATTCATCAAAATTTATCGGTCAGAACCCTGTTTGTGGCTAGTAAAGAGCAAAGAATATCACAACCGTGAAGTGAGGGAGGCCGCTTATGACAGACTTCTAATGAAATTAACAGAAATTGAGCCCGATGCGAATAAGAGTTCGGTGGTAAAAAAAAATTAACAATCTCAGAAGCAATGTGAGAATTCCAGCCCCTATTGGGCCCTCACAGATTTGTGTCTCCAATTATATTGTTGTTTATTTCATTCATTCACTAGTTTAATCTTGTTTTGTACGGTCTGACTTGTATATTGTAATTTATTATCTGAGTGATTTTCTTTTCCATAATAACATTTTTTTTTATTTTAGTATAAAATTACCGATATAAAAAAAAAAAAAAAAAAAATTGGCATTGATAATTCCAAACATATAACAAGAGGATGCTGAGAGAGACGCAAGCTGGTAATCATCAAGCATATCTGGCCCTATGAGTCCGTTCATTCGCCAGCAATGAAAGGTTTAAGAAAGACATTTATCTGATATTTCATCTATCTGATATTTTGAACTTTCTTTTCTAATAGTTAATGGTAATTATAAAATAATTGTCATAACATGTAAGTGTTTTTACTGTAAATACCTGAAGATACCCTTTTTTCAGCACAGTGTAGATAGTCTCACATGTCTCAGGAATTATTTTGCCTAGAGCTTGAGGTGATATTATTGTAGAATACTTGATGCATTCATAAGAACAACCCTTTGCTAAGAACCTTAAAGTGGCTGTAAGTCTCTCATGTGGTGAGATAGAAGTTCTCATCACCGTATCGTAATTAATTTCCAGAGTTATGTATACACATGGTAACTGCTACAGTACTTAATAAATACCAAAAACTTCATATTTTCGTATTTTGATCTGACACAGGAACAGGATACAGTCCCTCTAGTGGTAGAAAGCGCTCCTTGCGGCGGCCTTGCGAACATACACTTTTACATCTCACTTTTCTCTCTATATTACCACTACGAATACCAAGTTTTGTTGAAATATAACAAATATTACGGCTGGCATGGTCAAATTAGTGTTTTGGGTTCGGGGTAACCCCCCCCCCTTCCGGTGGACCGATTTTGGTGGTTATCGAACTCGTTCAATCGTTTGCTAATTGAATGCTATATACCAAGTTTCGTGACGAATAAACAAAAACTCTGGCCGCTATCGTGTTAACAGACACACACATATATATATATATATATATGCATATATATATATATATATATATATATATATATATGCATATATATATATATATATGCATATATATATATATATATATATATATATATATATATATATAGATACATATAAATTTTAACGGGGGTCATTTTCGGTGTCTACTAGGTAGGATCGATAAAGATTCGAAGAAATTTTTCAAAAATACCGCCATGAGTGCAACCTCAATAGCTACTTTCCTTCGGAGGAAAGTGCTAAAAGAGAACTATTCATGTTTTTATTTTATTTATGTAGGATATTTTAAGCAAATTGTCCTGGAAAGCAGTCTACACAACCCAAATTCTTAGGAAAGTGCTTAGTTATGCAGCTTCTGCGTGACGGACTTTTTACGTTTGAATTAGGGGTGCTACAAGTGAGAGCAATGTTTTGTAAACTTCTTCACTCATCCGCAAATAGTTACGATAATCCGAAGGATCTGAACACAGTTCTTTCAGTAATACTGTATGAGTGTACTTCCTTCTCTTTTGAAGCAAGTTTTTACACCATGCCCTTGGTTTTCGTCTTTTTTTGCTGTTTATAGCCACTAAAAACCCACCAAGGCAATGAAATCACCCTGTCGGCCCGCCATTTCTAGACTGTAGTAATCCTTCACCTGTCCGGTTTACCGGAGCGTGTGTGGGCTCTCGCCTGTTCCGGTATACCGGAGAGGTACACCTGTGCAGGTTTACCGGAACGTGTGTGGGCTCTCGCCTGTTCCGGTATACCGGAAAGGTACACCTGTACAGGTATACCTCTCCGGTATACCGAAGAGGTTTACCTGCACAGGTGACCTGCGCAGGTAAACCGGAGCGTATGTGCCAGCCCTTCCGGTATACCTGTGCAGGCGTAGCGACCTGAACAGGTATACCGGAGAAGAATCAAAATTTAATTCTTTTTACCTGCGCAGGCGAGTAGACCGGAGCGTGTGTGGGAGTTATCCGGTATTCCTGCGCAGGTGTGGAGCTAGTTTTGGCAAATACTCTGGGGTCTTTTTGCGAATACCACATCCAGTTACTTTTGAAGTAGCAGTAGTGATTGTATCAGTGGTTTAGCGCATGCGCATAACTCCTTTGCCTTCCTATTGGAGGATTCCGATGACCAATTGCATTCGTTCTTGATGGGAGTAAAGTAACCTTCAACAGTGAATTATATATATATATATATATATATATATATATATATATATATATATATATATATATATATATATATATATATATATATATATATGAATTATTTTTATATGAAAAAGCTCTGCTTATGTTAGTGAGAAAAATGAGTCTTTTACAATTAGTTCGCGATGTTCCTGACAAAGTAAAAGGGATTGGTTTCTTACTCGGAAAAATTAATGGAATCCTATTAATTTTAGCGAGTTGGATAGACTAGAGTCGCTACAATTAATATAATTCTATTAATTGCGAGTTGGATTGACTAGGGTTTTGATATCTTCTTGAGCGAGCGGAAACGCATAGCATGTAATGCCTAATAAATGTAAAATATCCAAGAAAGAGAGAGAGAAAAGGAATAAAATATGTTTGTTTACAAATAACGTAGTTTGTTATCCTTCATAACCTGCAAAACAGTCAACTTTAATGCTGAATAACTTATTTCATAGTTGAGAGAATTGATTTTGATCATATTAACCTTTTTATTAATAAATATTGCTTGCCATTATCTAATATGAATTATAACCGTAGATAACGAGTCAAGAAGTAATAGATAACCAGCAAAGAACATATAAGCTAATCAGTAAGCTTATCAGCGAGTACGAGTAACTGTTATAAATCACTACTGCTACTTCAAAAGTAACTGGATGTAGTCTTCGCAAAAAGACCCATACTCTGATTAGAGAGCTTCGTGTTGTGCTTAACTTGCAGTCTATTCTCTGCACTCGCGTGCCAGTGGTTATATAGAACGTTTCTATATTGTTTACTGTGTTAGTCATTATGTTTGTCCGAAAACGGAAACCGAATTCTCGAGGAATTCATTGAAATATATCGATCAGAACCCTGTTTGTGGCTAGTTAAGAGCAAGGAATACCATAACCGTGCGTTTTCGTATTTTTTTTTGCAGTTTATAGCCACTAACAAACCCACTAAAGCAATGAAGTCATCTTGTCGGCTCGCCATTTCTAGACTGTAGAAATCCTTCACCCGTCCGGTTTACCGGAGCGTGTGTGGGTTCTCGCCTCTTCAGGTATACCGGACAGGTACACCTGTGCAGGTAAACCTCTCCGGTATACCGGAACGTGTATGACCGGCCTAAGTATTATACATATATCTCAGTACAAAAATTAGTTTAAGCAATATGTAGAAACTCTTGTTTATGTTTACAACTATAATTGTTTGTTTAATTTAACAATTGTACTTGTCATTTTAATTATTGACATATTTATTTGGAGCGAGCTTCCTTTCTTACGCAATATATATATATATATATATATATATATATATATATATATATATATATATATGTATATTTATTTAATGGTTTCCGGTTGTCAGGTTGCTTAACCCGTCGTTATTTTTTTTTTAATTTTATATTGCTCTAAACCATGTTTTATATAACTTTGGCTTGAGTTTAAAATCTCATTACAATTTTTAAAAATAAAAATTGCTTCACAAAAAATTATTTTTTATGAAATTTTTGAGAGCATTACACTTGTTAAGGCATCTAACATTTACTGCACATGAATATTGTTTGTGATTTGCATTTTTTTTTCTGGAATGAGAAGAAAACCTAAAAGGCCTTCAGGGGAGTCGCTTCGGACAATCCCCCAGTGCGTGGGACTCTCGTAGGTATAGCGTGAATTCTATGGAGGACAAGTTGAAATGAATCGCAATTAAAATGGTGATTTTGTCCCTCATAGCGTAAACTCTATGAGGGACAGTTAATTAACCACAACTAAAAATAATACTGTGAAATAGATACAGTACATTAATAGCCCAAGCAACGCATTCCGCGTAGGCATGCTGTCTTAAAAACTAAAAATTCAAACCCCTCTTTAAGTAAGTAAAATTTGAATATCAAAAAACCTTCCTTAGCGAGCGTTTACATCCCAATGGGAGTGTTCATGCATAATTTCAAATTTTTCTGTCGAGTGGCTTGGGCTGGGCGATGATAGTTGTTGTGATAGAAGTGGATCTCGTTCAGGGATCCGGATCATGAAATGAGAACGCAATTGAAGTTGTGGCAATATGGCGACAGAAAGACAATTAATTAATGTTATGAACGAGTTGGATTGATTAGAGTTTCTATATAACCTTGAGGCTCAAGGCTTGAGCGAGCGGAAAAGCATAGCAATTATGCCATTAACATAAGTGCTACTGCTTTTCTAGGTTATATAACACTAGCAATGATGTTAACTGAATTGCTGTGCGTCTCCGCTCGCTCAAGGTTATATCGAAACTCTAGTTAATCCAACTCGTTGGTAATATAGATCACTGGTTTTTGGGTGGAAAATGGGCCGATATGCAATTTAATATTGCTTCAAAAGAGTACTTTTTCAGTCGTTGGTAAATCCCAAATACTCAATTTCCTAGCCGAAAGAAGTGATACAATAAAGAATAAATATAACTTGTAAAAAACACAAATCTAACAGTAAGTGAACACAAAACGATGACTAGAACGGAAGAAAGAACAGCCAATGGAATTGCCCATAGGAATGAACCAATAGAAACGCTTCATTTGAGTTCTCATTTCATGATCCGGATCCCTGAACGAGACCCAATTCTCGAGATCGGTGCAACAAGTACGTAAGTACCGAACTATCCACAAGAAATGAACCTGCTCCTATCTGAATTGATCCAAACTCTCCCCACTATTCTAAAGGTTGGATGAAGCGGAAAACTGCGATTCTATAAATATGAATCGTCTACAGGGCAGTCACGGGACGAACTCGCCAGGAAGGGATGTAGTGCTTTTAATATTTATTTAAATTTAAATTTAACGTCCATTTATTATTAACTACGAATTTTAGGACGGGTTATCTATAGGTTACCACCCTTTTCTAGCCAGGATAGGGGTGATGCCTTTTCTTTTTTCGAAAGAAAAGCCACCGCCCCTAGTGGGAATCGAACCCACGACCTTTGGCACGGAGTGTTAAGAGCTCACGCCTTAACCCTCACGGCTACCGGGTCTCCGCTTTTAATATTTACACAAGAGGAATAGGGAGGGGCTTGGAGGGGAGGAGTGGGAGGTTTTCAGGGGAGGTAAAGTGGGGGAATGTTAGGGGTGGGGGTAAGGCTTTTAATATTTCAAAACTCCTCCTGTCCTCCTGGCTTACTCTACCGCCATTTCACAACAGGACGGGCCAAAATTCTACCCGATACTTCTCGCATGTATTCTGAACTATATTAGTGCGATTCCACCCTCCCTCCATAGAGAGGAATCGTGGGGCCAAACTACTTTTCGTGTTTCATAAAAGGCTACAGCCTCCAAATTTTAACCGATTTCGATGTATTTTTTTTTCTTTATCTTTTAGCGCGGTTACTCCCTATCTCCATAGGGAGAACCCGCTTATGAGGTTGACCTCACGGCGCAATCCGGAAGTGCCGACTAGAAACTTTCATGTTTCAGACCCTATAGATCACGAAAATATAGGTGGCCCAAATTTATATATATATATATATATATATATATATATATATATATATATATATATATATATATATATATATATATATATTTATATAAATATGCTTGTCTGTTCGCTCTCTAGCAAGCTCAAAAATGGTCCAATTTTAACGAAATTTGGTACAAAAATGTGTCGTCTAATTTGAAAGGTCAAGTTCGTTAACCAGCAGAATCCGCCCACTAGAAGATAGTGTTTGGGGCGAAACTCGCGCAAAAAAATCGTAACGTTTTTGAGTTTATATGCTTGCAGGTACTTGTTTTATAGGTTTCTTAACATAAGAAAACGAATGAAACCATTTTTAAGGCGATATCTGTAACCGTTTCTGAGAAAAGTGGAATCAATGTTTTTGTAAGTCATTATTTTTTTGTGAGGACTTAGAATCGCGGGATTCAATTGAAATATTTTCTATAACTTGGAAATTAATCCCAACTAAGATATTTAAAGTTTGGTTATATTTGGAGTTAAGGAAGTATGCGAAAAAAATTATTTTATTAATAGACATGAAAAGTTTTCGGATCTTCATACATTTTTCGTAAATATCTCGATAACGGTTGGAAAATCGTGGTAAGTTGAAGGTGACCATTCGAATGCTTACTAAATTCTCTACAAAAAAGGTTCTGAAGCAATATTCGATGTGGCATCGTCAATGCGAGATATAAGCGCTTAAAACTTAAAAATGTTTGTTTTGTTGTTTTAAAAGGGTTTTTCTCTTTGTTTATCTCACTTTTAAATTGGTTGTTTCTTGTTTTAAATTGCACTTATCAGTAAAATTAGTATTGGAGTAAAATAAGCTAAGAAATGGTAAAAAGGTATTTGTAATAAGTTTCGAGTGGCTGTGGTAATCAAGATGGCAGTGGCTAATCATGATGACGTAGTTTGTTTTGAATTCTCCTGTCTATATAACCTTCCTGTATAGCCTCCAATTGAAGTTATCGTTATTTCTTATTTTATAGAAAGATTTAACCCACGACAGAATGGAATTTTATTCGCCATGAAGCACATATTTACAGTTGATTATAACAGTAAAACGAATTTGCTAGTAAAACAAGATACTTAAAATGACAACGAATTTTTGGTTCTTTAGAATAGAACCTTTTCAGCAGTAGTCAAAGAGTAAGTACGTTTTTAGTACATAATTGTATTGACTTATAAAGATTAAGTATTATCCGCTTCTGTGTAAGTTGGCTACTGTCAGTTTCCTGTGATTTGTGATGCTAATCTATTCCATTTCTTTGAGATGTACGTAACCGCGCTAAGATGACGCAGTTCCTGCGAGTCGGAATTTTTAAAGCTAATAACATTCCAAACAACTTTGTCTGGACAGATTTTTGTTTTTTGTTTCCCCTATTTATTAAATTACCTGTAAAAAAAATTCCCAAACTTTTACAATTGAACATAAAATAATATTATATTTTTCATTTAACTTAATATCAGCACTGATATCGTTGAAATAAAACATTCAGAACCTGACTAGACTTGTAAAAAAACAGACAAACATCTTCAAAACGTAAATTTAACTTAATTCAACAATGAGATTAATTGAAATAATATGATTTTTGAAACATTTGAAAATAGATTTTGATTTTTTCCGAATCTAATCAAGGTTTGAATGTTTTATCTCAACGATATCAGTGCTGATATTAAATTAGATAACAAATATAATATTATTTTATGTTCAATTGTGAAAGTTTTTGAATTATTTACACGTACGTGGGGTGATCAAAAAGTTGCAGGACTGTTTAGATTGCGCGGCAATGGAGTGTCATAGAGCAGTGCGGTTGGCAGCATTGTTTATCGTGACTCTTCCTGAACTCAGCTGTTTATTCAGATTGTTGATAACCTTCTTCATTGTAAAGTTACTGCTGTGTTCGTAAAAAAAGTTTTTTGTGTTCGGCGATTTCTTGAAATGAATGAAAAGGAAGAGCAACGCGTTTGCGTAAAGTTTTGTGTGAAGTTGGGTAAAACGTTTACTGAAACTTTTCAAATGTTGCAAGTGGCTTTCGGTGATGAATGTCTGAGTCGGTCAAGGTGTCATGAGTGGTAAAAAAGGTTCAAGGAAGGCCGGACATCGTGTGAAGATGATTCTCGTTCAGGGCGCCCATCAACTTCGACTGATGACGATCATGTTGCAAGATTGAACAGTCTCGTGCGTTCTAATCGTCGACTAACCATTCGTGAGATGGCTGAAGAATTGAACATTTCATTTGGTTCGTGTCAACAAATTTTAACAGAAAATTTGCAGATGAGAAGGGTGGCTGCAAAGTTTGTTCCGAGACTGTTGACTGAGGAGCAGAAACAACACAGAGTTCAAGTTTGTCAGGAACTTCTTGAAATGGCAAATGACAATGAAAACTTGTTAAAACAAGTCATTACTGGAGATGAAACGTGGGTTTATGGCTACGACGTCGAAACGAAGGTCCAGTCATCACAATGGAAGACAAAATCCTCCCCAACCCCCAAAAAAGCACGTCAGGTCAAATCAAACGTCAAGGTCATGCTTACTGTTTTTTTCCACTGGAAGGGTGTTGTTTACCATGAATTTCTTCCACGAGGTGAGACCATTAACCGCGTTCGTTATCTTCAAACCCTGAGAAATTTGCGCGAGGCAATAAGGAGGAAGAGACCAGAGTTGTGGCGGAGCGGTGAGTGGTTCCTGCATCATGACAATGCGCCTGTTCATTCCGCACTGCTCATTCGCGACTACTGCACCAAAAATGGAATGACGATCATTCCCCAGCCTCCATATTCACCTGACCTTGCCCCTGCAGACTTTTTCTTGTTTCCAAAACTCAAGAGACCCATGAAGGGAAAGAGATTTGAGTCCGTAGATGACATTCAAGAAAAATCGCTGGAGCAGCTAAACACCATTTCACAAGATGATTTCTCAAAGTCCTTCACTCAGTGGAAACATCGTTGGGAAAAATGTATAGCTTCCCAAGGAGAGTACTTTGAAGGGGACGACGTCCAATAACCTGTAGATTTTTTAAATAAATTAATAAAAAATCAGTCCTGGAACTTTTTGATCACCCCACGTAATTTAATAAACAGGAGAAACAAAAAACAAAAATCTGACAAAGTTGTTCTAAATTCTATTAGCTTTCATTAAAAAAAAAATGCGTTGAAATCGGTTAAGGTTTGGAGGCTGTAGCCTTTTTTTTGACACGAAAGTCGTTTGGCCCCACTGTGCGCCGACTCCGATGTACAATTTATTTAGTAGAGCAAAATTCCGATCACTAATGGTCACTTTTGTAATAGAATGAAACACTAAAAGTCCGTCACGCAGGAGCTGCTTAACTAAGCACTTTCCTCAGAATTTTGGTAGTGTAGACTGCTTTCCAGAACAATTTGCTTAAAATATCGTACATAAATAAAATAAAAACATGAATAGTTCTCTTTTAAATTTGTAATGAGTAACTGATCAATTATTAATTTGCTTCCAGAGTTATGTTAACACATGGTATCTATTACACTACGTAATAAATACAAAAAACCTCACATTATCGTATTTTGATCTAACGCAGGAACAGGATAGTCACTCTAGTGGTAGAAAGCGCTCCTTGCGGCGGCTTTGTGAACCTACGTCTGGCGGGCTTTTCTATTGAAATATATTACAAATTAAACCCCCGCTTTCCGATTGACCGATTCAGCTCATTTGTACAACACTTCTTTCTCATGAGTTACCCACGACGTATACCACGTTTCGTTACAATACAGCAGAAATTACGACCGGTATAAGTATATTAGGAATTTGGGTCCGGAGTAACCCCCCCCCCTTCTAATGAACCGATTTAGTTTATTTTTACAACACATATTTACCAGTAGATTTCTACTACGAATACCGAGTTTCGTCGAAATATAACAAAAATTACGGCTGGTAGTGGCGAATTGGTATTGTGGGTCCGGAGTAAACCCCCCTTCTAATGAACCGATTTAGTTCATTTTTATATCTCACTTTTCTCTCCATATTACCACTACGAATACACAGTTTCGTTGAAATATAACAAATATTACGGCTGACATAGTCAAATTAGTGTTTTGGGTTCGGGGTAAACCCCCCCTTCCGGTGGACCGACTTTGGTGGTTAACGAACTCGTTCAATCGTTTGCTAATTGAATGCTATATACCAAGTTTCGTGACGAAAAAACAAAAACTCTGGCCGCTATCGTGTTAACAGACGTATGTATATATATATATATATATATATATATATATATATATATATATATATATATATATATATATAGATATATATAAATTTTAACGGGGGTCACTTTCGGTGTCTACTCGGTAGGATCGATAAAGATTTGAAGAAATTTTTCAAACATTCCGTCATGAGTCCAACCTCAATAGCTACTTTCCTTCGGAGGAAAGTGCTAAAAGAGATAAGTAGTGAGCATTTGGAGCCATTAAAGATTGAATTTAGACGAGCAAAGCTTTAACCTTAATTTTTGGAATTTGACAAAAAAACGCCGGTGTCTGAAAAATTAAGTTATGGCCGCGAAACGTCAAACAGTTCTTTTCGTGGAATCACGCATGTACCTAAAAATTGATGTTATTTATAAAAGTTGGATAAGGTTGGTTACTAAATAATTATGCAACAACTCCCATTATTCCAGAGGACATGTTTTGTTTGAATTCATACTTAGTCTAGCCTAATCATGCAAATTATGTACACTTCTAAACTTTTAAATTTGACGCGTGCAAGGCATGTACTATTTTATTATCTTTAAATTCTTAATTATTACTTAAATAGTATAAATAATATTAACACTTAATATTTAAATCGATGCTTATGATTGTAGATTACTTTGTAGCCCTTCACTATCCTACAATCAACTGTTTAGAAGCTTATTAGCACTTTCCTCCGAAGGAAAGTAGCTATTGAGGTTGGACTCATGACGGAATTTTTGAAAAATTTCTTCAAATCTTTATCGATCCTACCTAGTAGACACCGAAAATGACCCCCGTTAAAATTTATATATATCTATATATATATATATATATATATATATATATATATATATATATATATGCATATATATATATATATATATATATATATATGTGTCTGTTAACACGATAGCGGCCAGAGTTTTTGTTTTTTCGTCACGAAACTTGGTATATAGCATTCAATTAGCAAACGATTGAACGAGTTCGTTAACCACCACAGTCGGTCCACCGGAAGGGGGGGTTTACCCCGAACCCAAAACACTTATTTGACTATGTCAGCCATAATATTTGTTATATTTCAACGAAACTGTGTATTCGTAGTGGTAATATGGAGAGAAAAGTGAGATATAAAAATGAACTAAATCGGTTCATTAGAAGGGGGGGGGGGTTTACTCTGGACCCACAATACCAATTCGCCACTACCAGCCGTGATTTTTGGTATATTTCGACGAAACTCGGTATTCGTAGTGCTAATCCACAGGTAAATGTGTGTTGTAAAAATAAACTAAATCGGTTCATTAGAAGAGGGGGTTTACTCCGGACCCAAATTCCTAATATACTCATACCGGTCGTAATTTCTGCTGTATTGTAACGAAACGCCTTATACGTCGTGGGTAACTCATGAGAAAGAAGTGTTGTAAAAATGAGCTGAATCGGTCAATCGGAAAGCGGGGGTTTAATTTGTAATATATTTGAATAGAAAAGCCGGCAGACGTAGGTTCACAAAGCCGCCGCAAGGAGCGCTTTCTACCACTAGAGTGACTGTATCCTGTTCCTGCGTTAGATCAAAATACGATAATATGAGGATTTTTGTATTTATTACGTAGTGTAGTCGGTACCATGTGTAAACATAACTCTGGACGCAGATTAATAATTGATCCAAGGATGAAAAAATGGTCGAAAATTCCCACAAGTGTTTTATTGGCAAAACGTTTTCAGGGACTAAGCCCCATTTTCAATGCCCTGTGACACAATACAGTAATTAAAACAGGTTCAATTTAAAACAGATTAAAATAACAAAACAATAATAACAAAAAACAATCGTAAAACCTGAGACTACATATTGAAATAACATAAAACCCCATTTTGTCCAATTATTTAAAAGTCAGTTCAATAAAAAGTTAAAACACACATTCAAACAATAAATAATAAATACTTTCATTGTATCACACAAACACACATGCAGGAATAAATAAGTCTAAAATAGGATACAATGATATGAAAAACATATGAAAAAACTAGAGAGAAGGCTAAATACCCACCATGCATTGGCTCTTATTCAGCCGAGCCTTGCTCCTAGACTGGCTTTGGAAAGCAGCGAGGGACTGTAGGGCTGAGGTTGAAACATGCTTCAACATACCGCCGTCTCCTTTTACGTTAACATTCTTCTCCGAGACAGCATCAATTTTAATCCAAACCTTTTCTGCCATGTCCATCTTTCTTCCCTTCCTCAATGTCTCCAGTACTTCACAGTCGAGGAAATCTGTGTCATGGTTTTCTTTAAGTACATGTTTCCTCATCTCCGAATCCTTTCTGGTCAAATGCTCTTTAATCCGTACTTTTAATTTTCTACCACTTTGACCAACATACGAAGACCCACAGGAAGTACACGACACTCGGTAGACTCCCGACTTGTCCAGCGGCTGGATGACATCCTTCGTTTTTGGTAGCCGGTTTTTCAAAGTTCCCCTGCTCCTATATGCTGTCTGCACCCCTACCTTTCTTAGCATCCGTCCAACTCTTTCCGATACTCGGCCAAGGTAAGGTATACTCAAAAAGTACCCCCCTTTTTTTATTAACTCCCCCTCCTGTTCCACTTCTGAATCCCGCTTAATCTTTTTCCTATAGCGCCTTTCCAAGAGCTTATCGACTAAATCACATTTATAACCGTTGGCTATAGCCAAATGCTTAATGTAATTAAATTCCCTGTTGAACTTCTCCTCTGACAAGGGAACATTCAAGAGTCGATCTATCATAAAGATTAGGCCCGAGACTTTATATTGTGGGTGATGGAAAGAGTCCGACGGGATGAGAAGATCGGTGGCTGTTGGTTTCCTATAAATATCAAAAATATGGGTACCGCCATCTCTCTGTATCTCAACATCAAGGAAATTCAGTCCGCCTTCACTTTCCAACTCAAGGGTAAATTTTATTCTCTGGTGGCAGCTATTAATGTAATCGTGAAGGCCTTGTAAGTCATCCTGTGTGCCCGAAAAACTAACAATAATGTCGTCAACATTATTATTAACATTCGTGAGGATATTAAGAAACCTCATAAAAATAAAAATAATAGTGAGAATAAATATTTAAAGAGCATAAAAAATAAACTAAAAGAAAATGACCTTGTTATAACGAAGGCTGATAAAAATAAATCTTGTGTAATTTTACCAAGAAAAGTATACGACGAGAAATCTGTCGCTTTAATTATCGAGTTAGGTTGTAAGCAACTCACCACTGATCCCACTGAAAAATATAACTCCGACGTGAAGTTTACGCCAACTTACTTGTTGCGAAAAATTGGCTTGTCAACAGTGAGAATACTATTTTTGAACCCCAAGACACTTGTGTTTCTTCTAAATGTGACATTTATTTTTTTGACTTTTGCCCTCCTAAATCGGTCATTTTCCCCACTTTGGGCGAGGCGATGTATAATTTAAAAGGAATGGGTTTCGACCGTTGGAGAGGATTATTGGCACATCTTGATGAATGGAGAAAGCTGATGGTGGAGACTCAGGTCCTTTAAGGACCTGATTGGTCCCAGAATATGGACCAATAGATCCATCTTGTTAATATCTCCTTTGATGATAATATAGATGAGGCAATGATAATGCAGGATTGTGACGAGGAGAAGGATACCACCTCTCTCAGGACATTAATATGCTCAAATAGTTATCACAGGTGATGAAGTTAAGGATAATCCACATGGAATAGTGTGTTGAGGGATTAATTCCCAACCCACTCTCCTCCAATCCTTAGGGATTAGCTAATGTGGGTTGTTGCAGCTAATTCGGTCAAAATGGAATGCCATTTTGGCACAGAGTATGCAATCAATACACAATGCCAAAATCGGGATTGATTAAATACATCCACCTACCTTCAATTTAATCACTAATAGTCCAAGGCGGATTTGTAATAACTTAATACATTATCTCAAGGCAAGATATTGAATTTCAAAACTTCACGTTACTTTTTCGCTTACAAAGTCTCTTTCGACTGGGAAAAAATATTATTGCCTTGTTGTCGATGATATTCGCCACATGAGGGTTTCTTGGGTTGCTGATTTCAAATCTGCTATTATTTGTGGCGTAAAAAAATGTATAATTCTAGTTTACTTGAAATATAAAGTATTATTTAACGTTTGTATTTTTCCTTTAATCTACTCTATAAAACAAATAAATTAGTGAAAGACTAACGTCGATATTGTTTTCTAAAATCAAGAAATAAAGCATTTTCGACCTATTTTATTTTATTTTTCGACTTCTAAAGCGCATTGGACGGAACGCTCGAACGCGTGTTGACACTTTTTCGATGTAGAATCACCAGAAAAAAATGGGCCAAATCAGTGACTCCACCACTGTATATTCCCCTTGTCAGTAGAAATAGATAAGATATCAAGAGTGTATATAATGCGGTTAATTCGGATGAATACTTGTGGGAAATTATTGAACTATAAAATTATAGGAGGTGTATATAATAGGGGTTCAGTCATTTTTAAAAAATAGAACTACATTTCGTAACTAGAATGAGTAATATTTATTTCCCAACGTTTCGGCACGAATTACAAGCCATCTTCAGGGCTATGGAGGAGAGACAGAACAACATTGCTCCTATCAATTTTAATTTTTAATTTCAATTTTATTTTATTGCATACAGGGTTTCCCCATTGGAAGGAATTCGTGTAATCGGGAATTATCAGTAGGTTGGTTGATAAACTATCTGTCTCATACTCTGAAATGTAGCCTCTACGATACGGAGGTGTTCTCTTTCCCCTCTTGAAGATGTCTTGTAATTCAAGCCGAAACGTCGCCAAATAAAAATTACTCATTTTAGTTAAAAAATGTAGTTACCTATATTTCTATATGACCAAACCCCGATCATCTCCAAGTTCTCAATAAGAACGGACGAATATCTCGACTAAAAATGTAAAATTAATAAAAAAAATGCTCCCTATTCTATCAGCGATTTCAAAAGGATCATAGATATGAGGTTTGACATTTATATCGCGGGATGGTTGTGGTACTTCTGTTAGAGCAAATGTAGGGAAGACAAAGAAGTTCAATTTGACTTATTGGAGAAACAGGTTGAAATATGAAGAAAGAGAACAATAATATTTCATTTATATATATTCTTCAATCCATTTTTAGTTGAGCTTTAAAAATGAATAAACTCCGAGAAAAAAGAGACTGACTTCCTTTGAAAGAGAGAGCTCTAAAGGAAATGAAAAATCTCAAAGGGAGATTGGAAAGCTGAAGGAAGGTAATTTAGAAAAGCAACCGAAAATCTGATTAAGGAAATAGAAAAACTCAGAAGGGGATTTTAGCCAATGAAAGAGGAACAGGAAGAATCTATTAGAAATCTTCATACTCTAGCTTTTTCATTTTGATAATTGACAATAAAAGAAGAAAAAAAAGGCTATTTCCAAAGATCTGCATGAATTTAGCGAATTGTTGTGCAGGGCAAAGAATTTAATACATATAGTGAGATAAAAAAAGTTGAATGAAGTTTACAGCTGTCTGTAAAGCTCTTTTTCGTACGTTTCAATGTCACATACTTCGTTTAGCTGGATATTAAAATAATTTCTGTATTTTTAAAATTGTATGTTATAACAAACAAGCACATATATGTATATATATATATATATATATATACACACAAAAAAACCTACTAGAAAAAAAGAGAGAGATAGTAAAAGGAATATTAGTAGCACGGTTTGACAATTTGAATCCGTAAATTAAAAATTTAGTAAGTTGACAATGAGGAAAATAAGAGCTCTGTTATGTACACAAAACAGAATTTTCGATTTTTTTTTAAAATAGATCAAAATCTGAAATCACGCGGCTCACAAAAGTGTGTAAAGATTTAGGCGAACCGGGCATATAGGGTGAAGATATTTTCAACAGGAATTTCCTTTAGGAAGAAAATGGAAAATTCCTCAGAATTCCAGCAGACACTAAAGAAGAAACATGGTGCGCCGCACATTGGTGCCGGTAGGGAAAAAAACTCATACCGAAAGTGTTCAATCCCTTTTGAAATGACAATTTTGCTATGCCTTACTACTTGTGGAATATTGCTTTTACGTTTTTTTACTAGTTCTGACCCCAAAACAACTTTTTTTGTCGACCGTTTTCTGACCTTGTAGAAATCGTTTTAGTTCAGCGCTAAACAATAATTCATACCACATATATTATTCCTGAAAAATTGGTTTAACCCCAGGATGTCGCATGTATAGATGTAGGTTTAAAAATAAATTTTTTGTTGTCCAAAATGTACCATGAACTTGGTGCATTCAGGCAATGAAGATATTTGTAATGAAACTCAATTATTCTTGGTTTATTTGAAGTAGGGGGAAAAAGCGGTACTTACCTATGGTCTCCGCTTAGTTTCACCTAAAAGTACTTGAATTAGAGTAGCTATCCTATAAAGTCCTATAAGGGGGGGTAGTGGGGGGGGGGGGGTTCAAGGTCATTGACTCTACATTTTTTGCGGCTCTAAATCAAGGTCATGTTCAACGTCATGCAACATCATGTGTGACCTTGAACATGACCTTGATCCAGAGCCACTAATTTATACCTACTGGCTTTAATAGTATTATTTTCCGCAGCGAGAGTTGTTAAACATTTTGTGCTAGCAAGTAACTGAATATTAACAGTGAGATCCACCTAAAACAGTTTTTATTCGTTATATGCAGAAATATAACACCCCGAGAACACTTAACATTATTACAGTGGTTGTTAATTTATTCTACTCAGCACTCAAAAATAAATTTGGAATTATACGTCTCTCCAGCCATTCAGCAGAGTATGACTTCTTTAAATTGAATAATAGGTACTGTTTTTCAGGGTTTACTAAATATAAAACATGTTAATAGTCCAAAATAATTATTCTATCGAATTGGTAGTGGTCTCATTCGTCTCAGCACAATAGTATACCTCAAAAACGGAACAGAAGTCATAAAGATTCAAGTGCATACAATTGTTTCCCCAAAATCGGGCGTTTGGCACCACTTTGAACAATGGACAGAAGAAAGAAAGCTACAGCGGACCGGATGAAAACATATTGTAAATATCCTTAGTAGGACAAAAAAGTAATAAATAACAGAATTATTTTTTTTGGTAAAAAGGTTCTGCTAAAATACTGTACATCTATCTCTCTGTCCTGAAGAGTTGTGCAATAGGAAAAACTGTCTGGAGTATTTACAGCAAAAGTAGAGGTAAGGAAGCCATTAAATTCAATAAAAGGTTGACAAATTCATCTTATAATTTCCTCTTAATATTTCTAGGGATTATTCGAATGGAGAGAAAGCCCCGAGGAAGATAATGGAGAAGTTCAAAGAAAGCAGAGAGCTTTGAATTTGCAAATCCTTAGTTTAATTAGACTTGAGTCGAAATCTCATTGAAGGAATTAAATCTTGGAGAGAATGGAGGTCAATAAATTGAGGGAAGTTTTAGATTGGGAATTTATTAATGAAAATATAGCAATTCAAGCAGATGAGCAAATTGTCAAATAAAGTTTAGATCTCTAACGTGACTGATGAAGGTTTTCTAATGCCGTGAAAGTAGAGCAGCTGTTACTCTTGAAAACACGTGTGACAGAAGATTTTGGAAATTGTTTTGGTCGTAAATTAGTATATATAAAATAAAGGTCTTGTCCGTATATTGTCCAGAATCAAGTCGTGTGATGTTTCATACAGTTTTTCAACTAATCAAATTTTTTATTGAGGACTGAAGTCTGTACTTGTATATATAAGGCCTCGTATTCCCTTGAACTTCGATTAAGTGAATAAAGATGAGAGAAATGGTTGAATGTGTAACATTGGAGATATGGGAACATCGAATCTGCAGACGCTGCTTCTGGGTCATTCACAGTACACGTGGCAGAAACGTAAGGTCTAAGACCTGAAGAGGTAAATCTTGACGGTGCAAAAGAGCAGTATTTCTCTGGTCTGAAATTGAAGTTTCCCATATTTCCAGTGTTTTCCTACTAGATCGAGCCACGAGCTAGAGCAGAGGTGGGGTGAAGGGTTTATAAGGGCTTGCTTACCAGTGACAGGTCAGAGTCTACACCAGTTCCTTCAGCCCAGATGTGTGTCTCAGGTAAGTCATCCCAATATTCTCTTATTCTACCGTTTAATAGTAGTCACTCTAACTAGCTCTCTTTCGTCACCTTGCCTCTCATTTTAGCGATGATATGATTTTATTTATGTACCGGTAATCAGTGTAAATTAAAGATTTGAAATGGAATTCCGCTTTTCTGAAATATTTCCCAATTATCTATCTCTCTAATTCCCGTTCTTCTTAATCGGCCACTTGTATACATTTTATAATGCGATGGACTATAGGGGGCTCTGAATTCAAGGCCTCCTAACATCATAGTTTCCTATGGAGTCGTTGGAATTAGAAGAATAATACATGCTGAAGGAAAAGGGTGTTGAGGTCTTAATGAAGCTTGTTGTTGGGAACATGTCATACAGAGGAGCGTTGACGATAATTCTTAGGACTTAGGTTTGTATGTAATGTTCTATGTTTTCTCTGTTCTTTAGAGTGCTGAGGTGGACGTCCGAACATTTCAGACATTATAGACAGATAATCCACCCTTAAAAAAAAATGTCTGCCTGTAACAACAACAAAAGATAGTCCACTATATTCTCAGTCACGGCTTATTGTAGATTCAATTAACATTTTGCCAGCATTTCTAAGTAACTTAAACTAAGAGAATTTAAATAAAACAAAATTTTGAGTGGGACCAAATGTATAAATCAGCGTGTAATTTTGTTTTAAAAAAAGAATTAAAAGCATGAATTATTATGCCTATTATTTGGTGATACGAACGCGAAATGAACGCTTTCACAATTCAAATCCTGAAAGAAAAAATGATATTGCATAATAAGTTCTGTTCTCTGCACCAAAGATGATAGAAAGTAGGTATGAAGGAGTGAATTGTACTCTATGACGTCATTATATAGGAGTCTATCTGATTAAGGAGGCAGGTGATTGACGAACTCATTACCGAACGTCAGGAGAGGTGTTAGCTCTTGCCTGTAGAGCTGCTTTGTAGGGACAGAGAAATTGATTTGTTGATACTTCAGTTACTCAGGCAACGAAGCTCGCTTTCAAATTCTCTGATCAAAAGGTCTTAATAAGAAGTTCAACATACTCTGCCACTCATCTTAACGTTCTTTAATAATATGGAATGATGTGGAAGCAAAAACTGTATTGTGCCTATGGTTAGGCACTAGATGGATGATCCGGAAAGGTTGGACTCCATGAGGCCATATTAGCTATCCTTGCGGAACCAATTATTTTTAGCACTTTCCTCCGAAGGAAAGTAGCTATTGAGGTTGCACTCATGACGGAATTTTTGAAAAATGTCTTCAAATATTTATCGATCCTACCTAGTAGACACCGAAAATGACCCCCGTTAAAATTTCTCTCTCTCTCTCTCTCTCTCTCTCTCTCTCTTCTCTCTCTCTCTCTCTCTCTCTCTCTCTCTCTCTCTCTCTCTCTCTCTATATATATATATATATATACGCATATATAAATTGATGTGTATGAATGAATGAATGAAAAGTTTTATTCTTATTCCGGGACAGAAGTCCCATAGGAATAATTTTGAAATTACAAAATAATTTTGAATTTTACGTATAAACTTAAAAACTTATAAATGCTATCAGTATCAGTATATAGTGTACAGCTTCAATATAGACTAGGGGTTGGGTAAAACTTGGAGGGATAGAAGGTGGTGGAAGAGTCGGGATTTAAAGGTTTCAAGGTTGGTAGAATGGCGGACAGACAGAGGTAAGGAATTCCATAGCGAGGTGGCACGGGTGACGAATGATTTTTCGAATATTGCTGTTCGGTGGGAAGGAATATAAAGATCGGAAGGACGAGATCGGGTGTTACGGGAGTGAACCGAGGATTTAAATTTAAGAAGTTGAAAAATATAAGAAGGTCTACGGGATTGAATTACTTGGTAAAGGACTGAGCCGAGGAAGTACTGACGACGATAAAGAGGGAATAGCCAATTTAGCTCCTGGTGGAAATGTGATATGTGGGAGTCTCTGGGGATCCCGAGGATAAAACGAATGAAACAGTTCATGAGGCGTTTGAGTTTTGCCTCGAGATCGCCAGAAAGTCCACCGTACACCAAACAACCATAGTCAAACTGGGGGAATAATAGGGAAGTTACGAGGAGTTGACGGGTCTTTGTTGGCAGGAGATGGCGGGAGAGGTTGAGCTGTCTCAGGATAAATATGGACCGACGGGAAATTTGGGAAATATGATTTTTCCAGGAAAGGTTCTGATCAAATATGATCCCAAGATTTTTAACTGATTTACAATATTTTATAGGGATGCTGTTAAGGTAAAGGGCTGGAAAAGGGGAAGTAGAACTTATGAGGGATTGGGAGCCCATAACAATGGCTTTGGATTTGTCTGGATTCAGGGAAAGCTTATTAGCTGCAGCCCAAGCATTGATGTTGTTAAGATCTACTTGCAGCTTGTCTACAGCATCTCGTAGCAAAGAGGGCTTAAAGGATAGGTAGATTTGGGTATCGTCAGCGTAAAGATGAAACTTGGAATGAACTATGGAAAGAGGAACATCATTGATGTAAAGAGAAAATAGAGTTGGGGATAACGAGGAGCCCTGCGGTACACCACGGGAAAGAGGAAGAGGGCTAGAAGGATTGCTGACGGGGATGACCACGTATTGGGATCGATTGGATAGAAAGGATTGGAACCAGCTAATGGAACTGTTGGAAAAGGAAAGAGATTGGCGTTTGGTGAGGAGGATTTGATGGTCTACGGTATCAAATGCTTTTGAAAAATCTAGAACTAGAATAGTGAGCTGTTGGTTATCAATGGCAGTTTGAATGTCATGAGTGATTTTTATGAGCGCTGATTGAGTGGAGTATGACGGACGGAAGCCAGACTGGAGAGGGTTAAGGAGATTATTTTGTTCAAGGTGGTTGGATACTTGAGATTGGACCAGGCGCTCTAAAGGTTTGGAAAGATTGGATAGAAGGGAGATAGGACGGAAATCCTTCGGAGAGCAGGGGTTTGATATTTTGTTAAGAGGGCGAACCAACGCTGTTTTCCATTGAGAAGGAAAAGTCGAGTTTTGAAGGGAATAGTTGTATATGTGAAGAAGGATAGGAAGGATTGCGGGTAAGCAGGCCGTAATCAGTTTAACGGGAACAGAGTCTGGACCGTAGTCATTGGTTCGGGATTGAAGGACCGCGGTTAGAAGATCTTCTGGGGTAATATAGGAGAAGTAGAAGTTGTTGGAATTAAAAGGTAGTGTGGAAGGTATAGGAGGACTGGATAGGACTGAGGGAGAAGATACAAAGTGAGCATTAAGAACATCAGGGGATAATGAGATAGAGCAAGGACGGTTAGTTTTGCAAAGGGAAAGTTTACGAAGGATTGACCATTTTGTTTTAGAGTCAGGAGCATTGGATAGGGATTGGTGGACGTAGAGGGACTTAGCTCGACGGATGGAGGATTGGGTGAGGTTACGCAAGTATTTGTAGGTGGAGTACTCTTGAGGAAGACGGGTCCGTCTAAATTTTCTTCTCGCTGCTTCTCTTCTTTTTATTAATGATTTGAGCTCGGGTGTAAGCCAGGGAGCAGGAGGACGGTTGAACCGGCGGGTTTGAAGAGGAGCATGGGAATCTAAAAGGGAGTGGAGGTGATGAGTTAAGGAGTTAACCATGTCATCTATGGAGTCAGAGGAATAAATGGAATCGTAAGGAAAGTTTTCTAAATCAGGTTCTAATTGTTCAAAGGACAGAGAATTAAGGTTACGAAATGTAAAGAATTTGTTTGTGATAGTATGGATAGGTAAATCAAAAGTTATTTGAATAAGATCATGAGAAGAAAGGAAGGGCACAGGGTGTTGAGATGAGGCGAGGAGTTTATCCTGGGAGTCGAGGATAAAGAGATCAAGCCAAGTATCAGAGGACTGGGAGTGATGGGTAGGTGAATAGGGAACCACAAAAAGATTAAGTGAAAAGAATAGTTCAGAAAGGTAGGTAACGTCAGGGGATTCGACAAGAAGATTGGTATTGAAGTCACCACCAAGAATTACATGGGAATAACAGGGGACTAACTGATAAAGGAAGGTTTCAAAAGATTGGTCATATGGCACACGGGGAGGACGATATACAACGGAAAAGAGGAGAGGTGAAGAAGACGTTGATATCTCGGCAAAAATATACTCCAGGTGAGGAAGATCAGACGGAGTTGAAAGAAAAAGGATTTTAGACTTTAAACTATCATGAACAAAGAGGCCCACACCTCCTCCTGTTCTGTCTTCTCTGTCATGACGTAAGAGGGTATAGTTGGGAAGGGAAACTCGAGAGGAAGGGATAAAAGGTTTGAGCCAGGTTTCCGTAACAGCTATAATATGATGAAAATTTTCGTTAAAATACAGGAGGAATTCATCATAGTGTGCAAGAAGGGATTGGGCGTTAACGTGACAGGATATCAGGATATTAGTCATGACGGGGATTTATGGAAAACTAAACTCAGGAAGAAGTTGTTGGGTGTGGAACTGATGGAAGAAAAAAAGGAAGTGGATGGAACATACAATATACAAATACTAATTACATTCGAATAATTATAAAAACCAAAAACTAAATATTTACCAAAATAGCAATAATTAAAATCAAAATAATAATACTGACCAGTATAAAATAAGTAACAAAAATATCTGGATACTAAGTGAAAATTACCTCTGGCAGATGAATAAATATAATTTCTAATTATATAGCATATAAAAGTCCTTAATAAAAATATAAATATTAAATTTGTTTTAATGAAAAATAAAAGAAAATAAAAGGCTCTGTTAGGGGAAGAGATGAGGAGACTGATAAAATTGCGTCAAGGAAATACATCAAGATCTTCGGAACTGTTAACAATAACAACCGGATGACCATCACTTCGACGGCACTTGACTCGACCACCGCTAAACCAGAGGTACTTGATCTTGTCTGCAGATTTCTTCTGTCTGGCCAACCAATAAAGGTGTTTATTTGTAGGAGTCATCGCTTCGCCGATGTAGATTCTGTTGGAGTCGATGTCCGTCGAACCTAAGTGTCGGGTAGAAAAGTCTCTCTTTACTTTTCTCAGGCGGATAACCTCCTCAGTCAAGGATTGGCGGACAAATCGGGCTATGATTGGGCCTGGTGTTTCTCCTTGTCTCGATCTGAGTCTAAATACATGGTCCAGGTCTTCGGGGACTATCTTGAGACCGAGGCCAGCACAAACATTCTGTACCACAGCCGGGAGCACTTCACCAGGTTTTGAAGGAATTCCCCTGATTTCTACTGAGTTCCTTAGATGATTCTGTTCGGCATCCTTAACTCTTTCTTCCAGGGATTTTATCTTTTTTTTAAGACAAAAATTGTCTAGGGATAGTTCTTGGATTTTTTGGCTTTGGGCTTCTATCAAGCTCTCCATTTTTTTTATTTGTTCGAGGTGGGCGAACGTTAAATCGGTTTGTATTTATATACACAGATGTGTATGTGTCAGTTAACACGATAGCGGCCTGAGATTTTGTTTTTTCTTCACGAAACGTGGTATATAGCGTTCAATTAGGAAACGATTGAACGAGTTCATTAACCACCAAAATCGGTCCACCGGGAGGGGGGGTTTACCCCGGACCCGAATCACTAATTTGACCATGCCAGCCGTAGTTTTTGTTATATTGCAACGAAACTCGGTTTTCGTTATGTTGATCTAAAGAGAGAAATACGTTGTAAAAAATAAACTAAATCGGTTCATTAGGAGGGGGGTTTACTCCGGACCCACATTACCAATTTGCCACTACCAGCCGTAATTTTTGTTACATTTCAACGAAACTCGGTATTCGTGGTGGTAATCAACAGAGAAAAATGGGTTGTAAAAATAAACTAAATCGGGTTATTTGGAGGGGGGTTTACTCCGGACCTAAAGTACTAATATACTCATACCGGTCGTAATTTCTGCTGTATTGTAACGAAACGCGGTATACGTCGTGGGTATCTCATAAGAAAGAAGTGTTGTCAAAATGAAGTAAATCGGTCAATTGGAAAGGAGGGTATACTTTAAACTCTGTTTCATTGGAATTAGCCCGCCAGACGTAGGTTCCCAAAGCCGCCGCGAGGAGCACTATCTCCTACTAGGGGGACTGTATACTGTTCCTGCGTCAGATCAAAAGACGGAAAATGAAGTTTTTGTGCATTTATTAAGTAGTACAGTATCATGTATTAACATAAGTCTGGAAGCAAATTATTTACAAAATTAATAGTTGAACAGTTCTCATAAGAAATGTAAATGAGCAGAACTATTCATGTTTTTATTTTATTTATGTAGGTTACTTACAGCAAATTATTCAGTAATGTAGTCTACACTACAAAAACTCTGAGGAAAGTGCTTAGTTATGCAGCTCCTGCGTGACGGACTTTTGATTCCCTGGGGATTGTCTGCAATCACGAGTAGAACAGTGATTATATGTCTGTCGGACATTATTACATTTCAGAAACCTAAAAGATCATGTGTCAAATTTAATAAAATCTTTACCCCTCCAGAAAACACAGAACAAAAAGAAAACAAATTTCCTCCAAATTCATTTTTAAAGATTTAGAGTTACTACCTTTATTTTTCATGATATTCTTAAAAAATAAAAAAAAAATTGCCAAAATTAATAAAATTAACTTTCGAAAGAATTATTAGGAGGCTTTATCTAATGATTTATTTATTCTTCTAGTCCAGGATTCGGGATTAAAAATATTGAATAATATTTTATCTTATACAAAAAAGTCCTAATCACAGGAATAGCGTCATCTTAGCGAGTTTTCGTTCTTATCCCAAGTGTTGTTTAGAAAGCTTGTAATTATGACAGTTATTATTTTGTTTAGATCTAATAGAACCTTTAAAGTAAACGAAAACAACAAACTTCAAAGTTTTAAGCACTTATTTCTGGCATCGCCCCATCGAAAATTTGTTCATAACCATTCTTGTAGAGAATTTAGTAAGCTTTCGAATGATTACCTTTCACATATCACGATATCCCAACCTTTTTCGAGACATTTAAGAAAATATTCCAATATCCCAATACATTAACTTACATAAAAAGTTTTAAATAAAATATTTTGTTTCGACTACTTCCTTAACTCCAAATGTAGCCAAAATATAAATATGTTAGTTTGGATGGATTTAATAGATGTAGAAAATAATTTAAGCGAATTCAAGGATTCGAAATTAGTTAGAAAGTATAGTTTTGTCAACTTTTCTCAAAAACGTTTATCAAAATGAATTACTTTGTTCCCCTACGTTGCAAAACCTATAAAAAGGCCATAAACGAAATTTCGTAAGCGCAACGATTTTTTCCCCAATTTCGCCCATAAAGCAATTTCCTCGGTAAGTGGATTCTGCTGGTTAACGAATTTGACCTTTTAAATTAGAGAACGTATTTTTGTACTAAATCTCATTAAAATCGGGCAATTTTTGAACCTATGAGAGAGCGAACAGACAAATATATATGTTTGTGTACACTTTTCTACTCGACACCTCCGTATTGCGTCATGAGGCTGACAAGAAAATGTCACTTCCAGAACCCCTAGATCACGAAATTAACAGTGGTTCAAATTTGTAAATACATGTATATTTATTTTTTATTTTTATTTATTAGGAGATTCAATGCACATACAATTGTTAATACTTTTCTAAAATAAAATTGGTCTACATAACAATTGGGTGTCTCCTTCACCCTCGTTATTTCGGATTGAAAACAACACAAGCCTAGTTGCTGGGAGACCTAAGTTAATAATATGTCCTCATAAGTCTCAAGAGTACCTCATGAAGAACGTAAGAAGGCACAAAAAATAATTACATAAATAATATACAAAAAATTATAATAAAAATAAGCCTTACAAATCAGTGTATCTTAAAAAACTGGAATTAATTAACAATTACAAATAGATAAAAAATAAAAATAAAATAAAAGAAAAACTAACAAAAAAAATGATCAATATAATAATAAGAAAATAATGCAGCGTTCTGAACCCAAACACTTCACCCACTTGACCAGAGGCACATAAAAAGTTCACAAACGACGAATTTGACCTTTTAAATTAGAGTACGTATTTTTGCACTAAATCTCATCAAAATTGGACCATTTTTGAACCTACGAGAGAGCGAACTGACAAAATTATATGTACAATTTGGACAATCGTTATTTTCGAGTTCTATAGGTTCTCAAACGTACAATTATCTACTCGGCACTTCCGGATTGCGTCATGAGGTCGACAAGAAAATTTGTATATATATATATATTTGTGAAGAGTTGCTAATTACCTGTGTGAATAGAGAGAGGCTGTGGGTGGTGGGATTCCATCGATCCAGCCTCTCCTGCAACATTTTCATTCTTCTCTTCTCTACCGTCCTACCTTAATTCTATTATATATTCTATACAATGGAGGGGCTAGGAATACCAAGGATATTACAGTCTACGGTAATTATATATATATATATATATATATATATATATATATATATATATATATATGTACGCAAACTTCCTCTAGGACTCGTGAAGGCATGTGATCATGCAGGCAGTGGGTCTACTAGATAGGCAGTGCATATCTGTGTGTTGGAACATGTGTTTAGAACAGAACAAGAGGGTTATTGTTATTATGCTTTAATTTATGAGTTATGGACTTTATAATTTAATTATTCTTTACAGGTATGTATTTTGGTTACCGCTAAATGATTCTTATTATTGTTGTTTGTTTACTATAATATATTTATGTATTCTTTACAGAATAATAAAATCTAGTTACTGAAAGATTTGAAAAGAACTTGTTATCTATTGCTACATATATATGTATATGTATATGTGTATATGTATGTTGATTAAGTAAGATATTTTAAAAGAAAATTAAATCATTTTTTTTTCCTTTTCCACTTTATCGATTGCTCAACTCGTTAGTACCAAACATTAAATAATATTTTTACCTTTTTAGTACAAAATAACAAAATTAGAGCTCACTAAATATTTGAAAGATTTAATTAGTATTGAAAGAGTCCAATAGTTTAAGTATTTTAGTGTTAGTTTTAGTATTTTATTAGAAATGAAAATTATAATTTTCAATATGATCCATGAACAAAGTAGAATGTTGGATTCAGATTGAATTGTTGAAGCTCTACGACAAACATCCACTACTTCGTCAGTCTTATATTCTTTTGTATAAGAAATTTTAAAATTTTAGGAATTTGTGCAAATAATATATATATATATATATATATATATATATATATATATTTATATATATATATATATATATATATATATATATATATTAGTGTATTTAATTTATTTGACTTGTAGTATTTTTCATATTGTATAGGTGAGGATATATTTTTCAAGATTTTAGTTGGAAGTCAGAATCTATCTTTGTTTTATAGGAGCAATTTATGCTATTTTCTGTTTTTTTTTTTTTTTTTTTTTTTTTTTTTTTTTTTTTTTTTTTTTTTTTTTTTTTTTTTTTTTTTTTTTTTTTTTTTTTTTTTTTTTTTTTTTTTACGGCTCATCTACATCTAGGTCATTAGCGCCGACATCCAGGGTTTAGCGAGGAATTTTACCAGCGAGCCGTGGGATGATAAAATTCCTGCCGGAGGTTGGGAATCGAACCCACCATCTCCCGCTTATGAATCCAACGCGCTAGCCATTAGACCACGGGAGACCCCGCTATTTTCTGTTGTTGCAAATAACAGTTGACATAAGTGAAACTACTTTATTTTGTTTACAATTTTTTATTTGATAAGTATTTTGTTTTAAAAGCCAGTAATACTTACAAATTAAATAAAGATAAAAATATTTGATAATACAATTAAAAATGTACAATACATGAACTTAATAGTAGGGGGAACAATGGACTGATAAAAGTAGTTATTATTAACTTATATATTTGTATGATATTAATTCATTTTGTATAAAATGTTTTATATACAATTTATACTCGTATATTCGAAACAATTAGGTAATATCAATTTTTAATGATAAACTTTATACCAACCCGGAAAGAATTCCTGACACAATAAGAAAAATGTGAATTTGATCTAGCGAGAATGAAAGAAAATAAATTAACTAAGGAGATTTCTTGTTTCATTCAAAGTTAAAAAAAATAAATAAACAGGGATGTTTTCCTCAAGCCCAAGTGAATTGAAAAGAGATAAAGATATAGTAAAAGAGAGACGATCTATAGGATATTTTCAAGAATGAAATTAGATTGGTCCAGAATGCAGCGAAGATAAGGAAGGCTAAGCTCCCTAACGACGGAGAAAAGAAATGCCAGAAAGAATGAAAATTTCTTTTTAGAAAAATGGCCAGAATCAGCAAATAAATAATTGAATTATTGTATTACCATGTTAACGATTCGAAACAAAAAACAAAATAATAAAAAAGAGAAAACTTTATATAAAAATATAAATAAAATGGGCTGCCCAATTACATTGGGTTGCTGGAAACACAGCGTGCTTATCATCCATTCGGAAATAGGGTTAATTTCTAGGCTGAAGATGTAAAGAGTTCGAAAAAGGGTATAGAGAATAAAGAAGATGAAGACGAAAGAAGGAGATAGTGATGGATGAGAAGGAATTGATGGAAATTAAAATACACTGTAAAGTAAACAAGGAAAGTGTGAATGGATGATAAACACTCAGTGACTATAGATATGATTGGAGATTATGCCCAATGTGTCCACTAATATGGACTCGGCTAATGCTGTCAGGTGGTCTGCTGTCAGTCCATCCATATATGTATGTATGTGTATATATATGTGTATATGTATGTATATATACATATATATATATGTGTGTGTGTATGTATGTGGATATATATGCATATGTATGGTATTATAGCTATAGTAATAATAGAATATAAAGTTATATTATTTTAAACTTCATTTAGACTTAGTTTATGAATTTGTAATTACTTACTACAAAACTGTAATCTATAACATTATGTTCCAATTTATACTATCACAATTTGCTTTATAAATTCTAACTATTAATTAGACTAATTACTGTCCAACAACAGTTAAACAATATTAATTGTTATTAAGGAGTCAAACAATATTAATGCATGTTTTTATTTGTTGTTAGCACCTGATGATGGCACATTTGTGTTGAAAGGCCTAGTGCAAAATAAAGAGAAAATTTGTGGGAAGACTGAATTTTGATTCACCCTCTGGGATATATATATATATATATATATATATATATATATATATATATATATATATATATATATATATATATATATATATATATATATATATAGGAGATCTAGTAATCCGAACAGGACTAGGGAAAAAATAAAAGTTTTGTAACATAGTTGCAAATGCCCTTTTATCTCGTTATCTTCTTTACTTTCATTTTCGAATCCTTTCAGCATTAAAAAAAAAGAAAAAATCAGCCTCAGATTCAGATGTTGTTTACTATGAGGCAAGTAAAAATTATTTTTTAACGCTTACGTGAAAGAGATTACTTTATGACTGTAAGATAATATCTATTTGTTGGCAGTCGGATGTGCGTTAATAACAGCATTTGCTACGCAGCCAATTAGACATTTTTAAGAAAGCTACGACACCCGCAGTATTAACATATCTACCATCATGGAACAAGGATCAGTTCATTGGTTCTGCTCATCCATTCTCTACACCAACTTTCCTCCAATGAATATGAATATTTGTACCTTAATATTTCCAACAAATATCTCTCTAGTCTAAATCGCCCTTCAGTCTCTTTATTTTTAAATTTTGTTTTACAATTGTGGATAACACGACAACACATTGTTCATGATCTGTTTTGGACGCATCAGTAAACAACTTGAAATGATTCGAATATTTCTTGATTTGTTCTGAATACAATGATTTGTACTGAAAATCAGGTGTAGAGTCTTTCTTATGCTGTGATATTGCAACATTGCTCGAAAAATTTGGAATCCTCCAAGGGGGTGGCTTTACTGTTTCGGATCGTGAGGGACCATAGGAATGGTCCCTCACGATCCGAACCACAGACCTTTCACAACGTATTCCCTCTTCTAAAATTCTTCCTGGAACTTTCCTTTGTAGTATGCCGTGCATTTTTATATATATATATATATATATATATATATATATATATATATATATATATATATATTTTGAGTATTGAAAAAATACTCCGTGATGTTTTTCAAAGTATTATTTGTTGTCATTCTAAATTTGTAATAGTTATGAGAAAACAAATGAACTGACGGACGAGCCTATAGAGAAGACAGGATTGGGAGATGACTGGTGAGGGAGAATTGTACAACTGCGCACCTCACTCCACTTTCTGGCCAACGGCTATCTTGACACTGTTCTTTCAGTGTTTTCGCAGGGCCATCAAACCCCCTTTACTCGGCTTTCCCCCACCACTTCCATTACCCTGCATTGCTCCGTCTTTGTCCAGTAATCACTCAAGCTTGCACACCATATGGGAATTGCGATTTGGTTCTTCCTTATCGCAGAACTAAAAGCCTCTAGTCTATCGGCGGCCAAGAAGCGCCAAACACACTCAGTCGCCGAACCCGCACTAGGAACGGTTTATAAACTCGACTTAGGCGATTCCCTTCTAACAATTATTTAGAGATGATCCAATTTCATAAATTTAATTTAAGCCTAAAGTTTGTTAAAACTTTCGGCTGTCATTGTTTGGGAATACCTCAGTATCGGGTGCATTTTTTGTTTGATTTTTTCATGTAGACATTTTTTTCACAAAAAATCTTCCAGTCAACCGATTTGAAAACGGAAAGCCCAAACAATACTGAAGGCAACGGTCTTTATATTTGGTAAAAGTGAATGGAGGAGTGTCCTTCCAAAGGGACACTCGTAAGCAGGTAGGATCACTAGTGTCCTTTCGTAATGAACCCGCATCGAAAGTGTTAAAAAACCCATGAAGATTTGTATTTAAATATATTTTTTTTGTTTAATTGTTTATACAGTTTCTTATTCATTGATTTCCCTGTCTGGAGTCTTATATTTTCAGTCTAATGAATTAATCCCAATTAGTCTTGAGGTCAGCAAATGTAATAAGTTGGTGTTGTTCAGGAGTTAAAACCAGACTCAGGATTGTTTGTCTTGTAAAGTTCTTAAACTGGAAAAAGTTGTTTTCATCGGATAGTCCAATACTAGGCGAAGTTTTCAAGGATCCCAACTTTCCTATCTATCAATATCACTTGTATTTCGGCCACCGATCAAAGATATTGAAAGGTTTTTCCAAACTAAGAAGTTAGTTGTTTTTGCTATTTATTAGGGATTTTGTTTTCAGGGTTTTATTTTAAAACGTTGGCTGCTAATTGACACAAATAGATTTTGTATAGTAAACTCCGTTGTGTGCGGTAGAAGAAATTAGAAAAACTATCTCAATTGTGAAAGTGGTTATGTTTAAAGAAACATGATTGGAACTTTTCAGAATACGTGTAAGTAGGTGAGATTTGTATATAATGTTTTTCATAAAAAATATAAGACACGTACAGAATTTCTAAACGAATATTCTTTCTGCAGTGCGGTAAGACCTCGGAGGGACCCTTTGTACATACAATTTTAAAATATACTGTTCTTAATTTCAAACAAATTTTCCATTAAGCCCCGTTTCCATTACTACGAATCTGCCCTGCGACATGGCGTACGACATGTGCTGGGCACAAATCGCAGAATGGAAACCATTAACAACAAGTCGCGGCACGTGTGCCTCGGACAAAAATGTGTCAGACGACCGCGCGACAAAACATGTGCCCGCGACTTATTCCTAGGGTAATGGAAACAGCCTGCAACTTGCGCCAGGAAAACGCGCATGCACAAAAGACCCTTCACATATACAACCCAATACAAAAAGTGTCTAAGAGTTTGGCCCCGTGACCAGCTACCCTAAAAGCGGTTAAAAACAGTGAAAATATGAATGTTATGATATATTAGGAAGTGCCAATCATGATTGGCTCCTTCCATATACTATTCACTGAATGTACACAAGGTGAGCACAATCAATTATTGTACTATATAAATTGTACGGATTTTAAATAAACATGTATTAAAAAAAAAGTGTCTAATCTTCACATATGATTAACATATGTTATACCTCATTCTAGTATCAAATACCTCTGCGACATGTCACAGAGAATTTAAAACAAAACTGTGCAACAAGTCCCGGGCAAATGTCGTGCGACATATGCCGGGGATTTGTCAGAATGGAAACGTAACTTATGTAAATGTTTACGAGCCGTCTTCTATAATACACCAATAGAATAATTCGTGTGAGCCTTTTTTGCGTGGCAACGCAATTAACGTAAGCTACAAAATATTTCCACTCGCAGCTAACGTGACAAATGAGGGTATTAATTACAATTTATTTTTAATTTAGTTTTTCTATAGTTGGTCTGTATGTTTTGCATGCAATCTTTTGGTTTGCTGAACACAAAAAAGGGCCACTATTTTTGTTCATTACGTTTCTTGCAAAATATGATGTGTGAGCACATAAAGAAAACAGAAATGTTGTAAACAAAACAAAAACAATATCAATTTTAGATTGCACGAACTAATAATGTCTTGTTTTCAATTCAAAACAAAATACTTAGCAAATACATTTTCGACTTGTTATTACCTCAATTCTATCTCATTACACTTCTAGGAGTGATTTGAAATTTAATAAAATAACTTAATAATAACGCAGACGATAGGCCCGATGGCCGTGAGGGTTAAGGTGTGAGAACTTAACACTCCGTGCCAAAGGTCGTGGGTTCGATTCCCACTAGGGGTGGTGGCTTTTCTTTCGAAAAAAGAAAAGGCATCACCCCTATCCTGGCTAGAAAAGGTTGGTAACCTATAGATAACCCGTCCTAAAATTCGTAGTTAATAATAAATGGACGTTAAAATTAAAATAAAAAAAAATAACGTGATAAATAGAATGAGGACATTCGATCGTTAGTAACTTATATAAATAAAACATACTTCAGAAGAAAAGTGAAATAATTCCTTGGGGCAATGATGCGAATGTCAAAAAATGACAGTTAGGTGGTTAGATGTTTCATCTGCTTCAAAGCGGTCAAAACGAGCCAGCAATCTTCTTCAGACACTATTGATGTCAAATAAGGCTTTTTATTACATTTATTATAATTTATTTAAGAAAAAAACTGTAACAGTTGCACTTAAAATGCATAAATATGCATGGAATGTGCAGAACAAACAATAAACTCAGCGAATTCCGCTCGAACAGAGAATAATATAATCAATGAAACCACTAAAGAAGACCTACAGAAATACTTAAAAACAGCCACAAGAAAAAAATGGAATGACACTTGGTTTGGAACAAGACGTACCCACATTACTAAAATCAAAAAGAACACGGAAAATTGGAACACAGCAGAACGACACTCCCGAAGGGAAGAAATCGTTTTAACAAGACTACGGATCGGACACACAGCACTCACACACAACTACCTCCTAAACAACCTCCATCATCCTACATGCTTCACATGCGACACAAAAAAGTCAGTTGAACATATACTTACTAACTGCCGCAAGTACGATCACATAAGACAAACACTTAAGATACCCAAAACGTTACAGGAGATGACGAACAGACTATCCAAAAACTACTCACTTTCATTAAACAAATCGACATCTCCAGTGAAATATAAAAGACAGCACTGCCAATGACCCAGTTGGGTAGAGGCAGGAGAATTAAAATTAAATAAAACAAACAATAAACTCCCACTTCGTAGGGTAACTTCGATGCGGAAATATATATATAAAAAAATAATAAAAAATAAGGCTTATCTACGATCTTAGATTCGGTAAAAGGGTCAATATTTACTAGTTATGAGGTACCTAATTGACTATGAGCACGCTTATTGGAACGGTTATTTGCGAGTTTTGTAGCAAGAAAACACTTGCGTTTGAAACAGTTATATCTCGATGGATGCGAGGCTTTAAGTTTACTTCTTTTAAATTGATTTTGCCGAATCGATGGCCAATGTATACCGAGTTTTCCGAAAGGAGGAAAACCCTTGTTAAATATGTAAACAGGATTTGATGGATTGAAATGATATTTATTACGGCCAAGAGGAAATTATAGAACTTTTCAGGTATTGGAAATAAGATTAATGTCCTTTGGCAGATACCTTGGAAGGGCTGCGGCTAATATGGGTTGGATACGCCGGCAGAATGGATGGGAATCGCAGGTGATCCTTGTAAGATAGGGAGATGTTCTCGTGGCAGAACTAAAGATAATCACCCTGAATACCTTGGATAACTGTGGCCAAGAAGAGGATGTATCTTTCCTGAAAAACCTATCAAGGCACCAGTGAGCTTGATAGAGATGACATGGGCTAATCCTTAAATCATGAAGCCACACAAGAATTAGAAGAAGAAGACATTTAGTACAGGAATTGTTGAGATCAATTGAAGGGGTTGGGGCAAAATAGTGCCAAGCAACATTTTCAACAAAACTTACTGTAGCTGATATAAGTTGGACTATCACTCTATGATGGCAATGCTACTAAAATGTGACTACAAGCGCTGTATGCTACTTAATCTTGTTGTCACTAACCATTTCAACTGATAGTCCCACATAATATCCAACATATAGCAGCTGCAGTTAAGTTTTGTTGCTTGGCACTATTTTGCCCAGCAACAAAACTTAACCCCTTCAATTGATCTCGACAATTCCTGTAATAAAGGTCTTCTTCTTCTAATTCTTGTGTGGCTTTATGATTTAAGGAGTAGCCTTCTCCATCAAGCTCACTGGTGCCTTGATAGGTTTTTCCGGTATGATACATCCTCCTCTTGGCCACAGTTATCCAAGGTATTCTAGGTGATTATCTTTAGTTCTGCCATGAACACATCTCTCCTATCTTCGACCATATATTTAAATTTTTCAAACAGTAAAATAAGTTTAAAAATAGCAATAAGTTTAAAAACAGAATATTAAGAGTTGGTTTATCCTCAACTATGTTCAAAGACAACTATATTTCAGCACGAACCCCGGCCATTGGATTGAAATGGCGTATAAGAGTTGCTTTCGTGGCCTCTGAAACAATTTCTGGGATTTAAAAGCTTAAGCCTTTAATGAATCCTTCAATATCCTTTGGAGTAAAGACTGCTAGCCTGAGAAGTAAAGGCTGCTTTAACGATAGCTTTTACTGCCTTTACTTGTCTTTCTTGGCTCTGTAATAGCCCAGTAACTCTCCTCACATTACTCCTTCTCTTCGTTCCTTCTGTCTGATGGACTAGGATGATTCGCGTTGAGGCAACAGCATAATGTCACCAAAGAACGAACATAATTTCCAACAAAAAAGTTCTTTTGAAGTATGGTACGATTCCGAAGGGAAAAGCAGTTATGTCCATTTTTCTATTTTTTAACGTAGTTTTTTATTAAATAAGAAAGGTTTGCTCAAAAAATGTTCAAAATAATTAAATTATAATAATGAAAGAAAAACGCGGAAGAAGCGGTTTTACTTGATAGTGAAATAAGTGAAATGAACGGAAAAATAAAAAAAAAAATCAATTAATATTGTTTCTGTTGGCAACGTTCCCCGAAAAATGGTACTCCATGAAACTGATGAGAACACCCCATAATAGTCATGAAATACATACAAATAATTTTATATTCTCTTTTTTACTATTCCGAACATCAGCCTTCATTCAGGCCAATTTTCTGGACGAACGTCCCCTCCCAATATTCGGAGGGAGTTGTTCCCATGAGTTAGAAGAACTTGGAGAACTGCTGGGGGCTTTCCATAGAACTCGACAAAAACCCCGAACTTGCCCGCTGGGCATAGAAAGGAGTGAGGGCGAGAGGGTTTTCTAAAAAAGGTTCAAACTGCCTTTTTCCACCGTGGACTCCATCTCTAAATACACCACTTTCCACGATACAAGGATTGAAATCCCAATGGAGCAGTGAAAAAACTTCACAACACTCAATTTGATTTGATCACTTTTCTCCCTAGGGGGATGAAATGACGGGGACAGGGATTCGAATTGAAACAATCCTTCAGCTCTATTCACAATCGGTCGATGTTTTGCATCGAATAATTGGATGCTTTCCTTAAATTACTAAGATTTTACTGAATCCTATATAGTCAGGAATTACTTGTTCTTTTAATAATTGTAAATGGTTTAGGAAAAGTATTGCTGTTCTGATTATTTGAAGGGGTCGGGGCAATATGTAGCTTCTATTTGTTCGATATTATGTAGGACTATCAGTCTATGATACAAATGCTACTAAAATATGACTACAAGCTATGTATGCTACTTAATCCCGTTGCTCCTAATCAATTCAACTGATAGACCCACATAATATCCAACATATAGAAGCTACTGTTAAGGTTTGTTAAATTAAATGTTGCTTGGCACTATATTGCCCCGACCCATTCATTTGATAATCTTAGAAAAATAGTCTTTATCGTTCTCTATCAGAATCTTTCTTGCTTGTTAAATATAATCCCCCGTACAAGAACATCATATTTCATCCATTCCAATCCTGTATTGGAGACGATCACCCCCAAGCCGAGTGATGTGTTGTTGATGGCATCTGATGGATGTCGACATATGCCAGGAATGTTGGAATCCATACAGATCTTAACACCGAGTGGACATCTAGCATTCTACTGTTTCCATCTCTCTCCCGGCTCTCGCTCTCTCTCCCTCCCCCCTCTCTTTCTCTTTCACACACACACACTCATTCCGAGTCACTCACTGCCTCTCTCAGTTCGCTTTCACTCTACTTTTCCTATAAGCTACCATCATAGGAAAGGTTGAGTATAATTAGGTTAGTCAATTTCAAGTTTTCTTCTACCAAAATCCTGAGTTGGTCGTGATTAAATCCTGCCGCGACCTGCCTTATCTTTGAGACCAAATGCACCAAAATGATATTATTGGCAAACGTCTTGGTGTCCCTGCACTGTACATTCTCTGTTCCTTCGTTCACCCCTAACATTGATGATACGCGCGGTTTAAACCACACATTGACCGAGACGAAAATCCTATTTTGCGCAGAAGAGGAATAAACCGCTGCAGAAAGAAGCTTTATTAATCCTCTTGTATTCCTTTCTGCGATATTTTGATGAATTCCTTTCCTTCTTCGTCAGGCTTTGAAGGTGGAGAAATATGACAATCCATCTATTTATGTATATATATATATATATATATATATATATATATATATATATATATATATATATATATATGTATATATAATGTGTACCATTATTTCAAGTAGTGTGGATGTAGCGTGAGTTATTGTATAAATTATTACACAGTAAAGATATTAAATAATAAATTAAAAAGGAAACTTTTATTAGTTGGCAATGAAATAAATAAATCTAGAATTTTTAAAATGAAAGTAACATTAGATAAAAAACAAAAGAGGGAGCTGTATTTACATATTTTCCCCTCTCTCTCTCTCTCTCTCTCTCTCTCTCTCTCTCTCTCTCTATATATATATATATATATATATATATATATATATATATATATGTATGAATGTGAGAAATGGAGATGATTTTTTTAGGCATGGTATAATCTTACGGTACACTTCCCTTGAGTAATAAATGTTCAAAAATGCGAATGGAAAGATTGAGAGATGGATATAAAAAGAGAGAGAGAGAGAGAGATAGAGGAGAGATCGATGAACGAAGAAAGAGATAGAAACTCCCCCCCCCCACTCCCCTGCCTAGCTTTCCCCTGCTCCAGCCTACTAATTACCGAGTGCTCCTACAGCGTGCCACACCCCTACAATTATACCCTAATTACTACATCCCTATAAATCTACACCGACGCCAATTTATGTCATGGCTGACAAACCCCTTCTTCCGCTACGGATTAATCAGCACATTTTTTAATTTCGCCGTATTCCGCCAGTATTGACGCCCTCTCAAGTATATATAAAAAATAATCCTCTTCAGAATGTTCCTCCTTTCTTTTTTAGCGGGCTTCATCCCTCCCTCCGTGCGAGGGAAACCCGCTTAACATGCCGATCCGATGACCCATTCCGGTGTAGCTTGTCAGAATTGTCCACTTTTCATAACCCATTGACCAAGATAATAACAGTACTTAAGATTTATACGTATGTATGTATAAATAACGCGTGTATGTATAAATAAATTACTATTAACATCTCACCCTTTTATCAGCTGTAATAGGATGCAGTAAGGACGAAAATAAAGACCTTTTCGGAGAAAGCTATGAATATTTTCGTGCCAAGACCTAATTATGAGTGCACTGACGACGCAGATGGTGAAGATCACGTCGCTGACCAAGAAAGTAGCGATTCCGATTGATTCGACATCAAATAACTAGTGTCGTATCAAAAGTAATTAATTTTTTAGATAGGCAGACCTTTATATGTGATAATAATAAATTTTATTTTTGTCATTTTTGTAATATATACCTAATTTTGATTTAAGTTGAAGCTGAGGATGGGGAAAGATCAATGGATTCTTGAAGAAAATGGCGGGAGTTGATTCCGAAAATTGTATAAAACATTAATTTATATTGGCAAAGTTTCGAAGCTATTAAAATTTATTATCAGGCATCCTATGTTAGGCAGTGTTAAAGTATATTGAGAAAAATAATTTCATGTTGAGGTCTATAATTTTTAAGTTATTAAATGTAAAGAGAATTTAACAAATCTAGGTAAGAATCTTCATGATGTGTCGAGGTATATTCACACTAAGTTATATAAAGTGTGAATATAACTCGCCCAAATCATAAACAATCTAACCTGGCTTTAATATTCAATCTCAAAATTTAATAATTTAAAATTATGGACCTTAAAATGAAATTTATAATGAAAATAGACTACCTAATTTAACACTACCTAATATAAGATGCCAGATGATGAACCTGAATAGCTTGTAAACGTCGCCGATATAAATTAATGTTTTAAACAATTTTGAGGAGCAACTCCTGCCGTTTTCTAAAAAAAAAAAAAAAAAAAAAAAAAAAAAATGGAATATAGGTAACAGAAGAAATAATTTTGTCCGGGTTTTTACTTGGAATACGCCCATGTGCAACGCTTCGCTTAAGTGATAAACTGGGGTTTTCCCAAAAAACATGTTTTTGGCGTTTTTCTTGAAAACGAGAAAATTACCGAAGGACCTTTTCACTTCGTTTTTCGGACACCCTGTATATATACACACACACTTGTGGTCAGGCACACATTGTAATTTTGTGATCGGACAATATGGTGCTTGAACATTTCTAATATAATAATAAAAATCAAGAGAAACTGGTGTGTAAATTTATATCCAGACTTTATTGGGAACATTAGTTTTTCTCTTATCCTGAAGAAGTTAATAAAAAAGAATTAAGCTCTTATAAAGACCCTAGCCATCTTCTGGGAATTCATAATAAGTTCTGCCCTTTAAGTCTTGGTTATATTAAAGTGCTTAAGCAGTAAGCCCGGAGGACTTTGTTGTCATAACTTGTTGAAGGTTAAACATAACTTTGTTCTTGCTTGAAACGAGAAGAAGGCTTCAATCCAAGACAACCCCGCCTTGTCTTCTGACTAATTACGCTCGGATGCACTTCGGATAAACTAAATTACGAACTAACAAACTCACTTTCTTATCTTAATTCAAATAATGCTCTCTTCTATCTTTATTCAACACCTATTTCAAAGAAATGGGAATCGTTTTTCGAAATCGAAATTTCAGTAGATAACAATACAGATATTCATTTATCAGCCGGAAGGTCAAGAAATAAAAATGTGTTAATAATGAAATAAAACTTATTAATTCCTGCTCAACTTGTTTTGCACTTTAGTTCCTCATCAGGGCCTAAAATTTAGAATATTCAGAGCTATAGTGAGCAAGAGATCCTGTAACTACCTGGGCCAAGTCATAACTGAAGCTAAGAACAATGTGCTAACAGGCCAGCATACACACATTCAAAAGAAAATTAATAATATAAAAACTTCGATATAGAAATTCCCATTGTTGAATTACATTAGAAAATATTTTTTTTAGATATTTTATTTCTGTTTTTTATTTTTTATTATCTAATGTATAAAATTATCGTGTCATAGTGTTTGTAACCACTCTCCTCCGAAACGGCTTGACCGATTTTTATGACATTTTGTGTGTATATTCTTTTTTTTAATTTTTGGGCAACATTTTTTTTTATGGATTGGCATTAAAAAATACATACAATCCTAAATTTTCAAGCTTCTACCTCGAATCCACATTTTTAATAGCAATATTAGCACTTTAATAATTATACGTGGCATGTTCTCGGGAGGGTAAACCGTCTACTTTGTGTTGGCTAAAGATGGACTTACCAAATATATCCTAAACTCTGTTGCACTAAGACATTGATATTGTTTTTGTTTCTTATATTAATAATTAGTGATAGAGATATAAATTGAAATATATGAGTTAAGATAATAAAGTACAATGAATTAAAGACATTTTTTTTTTTTTTTTTATTGAATATTTACAATCTTTATCATATGACATATAATAAAATAAGGGAATAAGTAAATACATATCTCGTAAACTATTGCACAAGGAAGAACAGAGGGGAGAAGGCAGCCATTGCTGACACTCCCTAAGGGATTAATAATGCTTTATTACAGTGTACAGTTGGTCTCTAGGCCACTTTCTTTTCAGGCGTCTCGGGGGATTGGCAGGGATCGCATCTGTGGAAAGGGATTGGGCAAGGGGATTGGGATGAAAGGATAGCTTGGAATGGAATGTGGAGAAGCGGGTTTTAGCTAATTCAGTGACAAATGGGATTTCGAGGTCTCGGTGGATGATATTATTGTTGACGTAGAAGGGAGCATTAAGGATCCGGCGAAGGACTTTGGACTGGAAGGTTTGGATTCGGTTTATGTTGGAAGGTTTTGCTGTACCCCATAGTTCAATGCCGTATGTCCAAATCGGTTTAGTAATAGTTTTGTAGATTGTTAGTTTGTTTTCAGTACTGAGTTTTGACTTGGGACCTATTAGTCGTCTAAGTAGGCCGTAGCGTCTATTTAGTTCTTGTCGTTTTGTTTTTGTGTGTGTGTTCCAAGTAAGTCTCTTGTTGAAGAGGAAGCTTAGATATCGAACAACAAGAGATTTGGGAATGAGGGATTCGTTTAGGGTAACAGACGGGCACTCACTGCGCCGCAGTGTGAATGTGACGTGCTTGCATTTCTCGGCGTTAACTTTAATTAGCCCTTTCTCGATTTCCAAGAGATGATTTTGGAGCGCTTCTGAGGCTTGCTGCGGGTTGGCAGAACAGGAAAGCACTGCAGTATCATCTGCAAAAGTTGTGGTAATGGTACTGGGATTAGTGGGGATATCAGCGGTGAAGATGGAGTAGAGGAGAGGGGCTAGGATGCTGCCTTGGAGTACTGAGGCTTGCTGCGGGTTGGCAGAACAGGAAAGCACTGCAGTATCATCTGCAAAAGTTGTGGTAATGGTACTGGGATTAGTGGGGATATCGGCGGTGAAGATGGAGTAGAGGAGAGGGGCTAGGATGCTGCCGTGGGATTAAAGAAATGTATGTTATTTTTTAGGCCGTCAACGTTCACAATGCTTTGTTCCTATTTCAGTTATAGCCATATCCTCACACACTTACAATAAGTTAGTTATTTTTTTTACTTCACTACCTAAATAATCACTAGAAATAATTTATATGGGAAAACAACGTTTGCCGGGTGGGCTAGTAATTATATATAATCTATTTTTTTTTCGTTTTCAACGGCACATCAACTATTTGGCTATTAGCGCCGGGCTATCTACAGGTTACCACCCTCTTCTAATGCCAACAGCACCTGGTCGGTCACCCATTCAGGTACTGACCACGCCCGACGTTGTTTAACTTCGGTGATCAACGGGAACCGGTGCATTCAACGTGGCTATGGCCGTTGGTGTTTTTTTTTTTTTTTTTTTTTTTTTTTTTTTTTTTTTTTTTATAAACGTATTTACAGTTAAAAAAAAGTGTAGGTGAAACGCAGTTCTTGACTGAAAAATTAGCACAAATTCGAAAAATATAATTCATTTGACTGTAATCCAATAAAAAAAATGTCAAAATGTTTGTGAGACTCTAGTGAGCATTGCCTGGAAATATCATTGTAAAATAAGAAACTCTTCAATGGAATTGAAGATAAATTGATAATCAGTATTTGTGTATATATATATTGAAACATTAGTAAGTATAAATTCATCCTGAAATAGTCATACGCAAAATATTGGCTGGTAACCTGTTTTGTGATACATCACAATAATAATTATTTCAAAACAAAAATGTTTTAATTAGTGTCTAAATGTTGGCTACCTTCCTGGCAATAACTGTCGCAGGTCCTAAATCCATCAGCATGTGTTTTATTGTCAACTGCAACTGCATTGCCTGCAGAGAGTTTCGTCCTGTCTTGTAATTACGTGAGACCGCGTTAAGAATGAATGACCTATTCTCAGCCGCGTAATCACTACATCTTCTCTTTTTGTGAATCGATTACTCGATGGTCAGATAGTCATTTGCTCTTGTGTTCCACGTTATTTATTGTCTGTTTTATTTTTCCGCGTATTTCTTCTTCAATCGACGCGCAAGCATTTGCCGTCATTGTCCGAGTCAGTCTGTTTCCTTGTGCTCCAGACATAGTCATTAGTGCTTCTAACCCCAGTTTGCAATCACTGGATTAATAGGAATATTTGAATTAAATGTTCTATAATTAATAAACCTTATTCACTTGAGCAAGTTGTTTGTATTCAGATCAATAATGACCTCATGAGCTTTTACACCATTCCAATTGCTATATTTAGCCCTTTCAACCTTAATGGTATGTCATTGCTAATTGTATATAAAATCACTTAAGATGAAAAAAAAAAAAAAAACATGAGGAGCTTGGTATCAATTTTGGACAACTACATTTTTTTCAGTTTCGAGATTATGGTCGATTCTTAATTGGATTTTTATGCTGCATTTGGTTTTACAATTTTTCTGCATTAAAAATGGACAGAACTTAGGTAAAATAGCATGTATTCGATCAGTTCAGAATCAGAATTTGGACAAGGCCAAAATAGTTTTGTTTTAAAAAATGACAACTCCTTCAGTTGCCAATGAGAAGCTTGCATTCTTGCAATCTGCTCCCAACATGCACTGCAAATCCATCATGGCTGAATGCCAAGAACCTCCGAGAAAACTAACAAGAAACAGATCGTTTACAGTTGTACCGCAACCTCACATTACAGAATGAAGCTGCTGTAGATATCAACGGTAGACACTGTGATAAGAATAAATGGAAAACCTCAGTTTTGTCAAACGGCATCTAAGTACAATTTGTTCAAGTGATTTTTAACGATATGACCGCTTCTATATGATTTTGTTTTAATACATTAGATATAATTACATTATTTTAAATGACCTTCATGCATTAGAGTGTAGACGAAGAAAATATGAATTCATTGATAACGAGTTCATAATTGTTTAGTTGCAAAAGAGGACAGATTAAATTTAAATTGGCTCCGTTTCTTTTCAAAAACAGACAACTCCATGACTTGGTTTCAAACATGGACAACTCCACTCTTTGAAGTGTAATTACGGACTTAATACTCATATAATTTTGCAAAGAGTTTGTAAAAATGATTTTGGGGCCTTTAAGAATGACATATAAAAAAATCACCTTGACACTAATAACCATGTAGTAGATATGGGTTTTTACCTGTCCTGTAAAAAAATCAAAAGTGGAGTTGTCCAACTTTGATACCAGGCTCCTCATATATATTTTAGTTTTTAATATTTTAATTTATCGACAGTCAAAGATAGAATTAAAAGTCTTAACATCCAATACAGAAATATTGGGCATGCAGAACACATGATAGGTCAGACGAGCTCACAGCAATGGGTTTAAGACAGGGAGATATCCTCAGAAGTCTCCTGTTTATAATAATTATGGATGATTTAATAAAGAGTTGCAGGAGGGTTAGAAGATTTCTTTAAGTAAACTGGATTTTGAAATAACGATCCTTGCTTTTGCTAAAACAGATTGGCTCTGTAAGGCCGGCCACACACTATGAGGTAGACCGGACAGGTCCACCCGTGAGGTGCACCCGTCCGGTCTACCTGTGACGCACACTGTTGAGGTGTACCGGACAGGTTTGTCAGTCTTCAACATGGATCCTCCAGGAGATGATCTACTTTATATCTCGACTTTGGAAGGCTAATAGGAGTAGGGCAGTAAGGGATATATTGGAAGGAGGTCCTCTAGAGCGCAGGCATTCGTTGGACGAAATGGAAAATTACTGGCGCCCGATTATGGAGAGTCCCTCTCGGCCATTTGATCAGGAAGGTTTGCCACCGGGAGCTATAGAGATCACCACAATATGGACGCCTCCTTCTGGCGAACTCCTCGCCGGGACGGGCCGTTGAGGATCGCCTTTCTTTTTTTTTCCCTTATGTTATTTACGTTTTTCTTGTTTTTTTTAATTTTAATTTGGGGTGGGGGTATGTCTGTGGTTGGTAAATTTGACTGCACCGTTAACACCTCCATCGAGTGCTCTGGTCTAGTAGGTGAAGTGGTTCGGTACGCTCTATTATTTTCTTATTAGTGTATTGATCATTTGTGTTGTTAGTCTTTCTGATCTGTTATTTTATTTATTCTTTTAGTTTTATCTATCTGGTTATATCTGTAATTATTATATTAATTTCAGTTTTATATTTTTATATATTATTATATTATGAGATATATTGATTTGTATGGCTTATTTTTTTTTTTTTATTATTTTGTTTGGATATTATTTTATTTTATTTATTTAATTTTTTTTGTGCCTTCGTATATTATTCATGAAGTACTCTTAAACTGATGAGGACATATTATTAACTTAGGTCTTCCAGCAACTAGGCTTGTGTTGTTTTCAAGCCTAAATAACGAGGGTGAAGGAGACACCCAATTGTTAAGTTGACCAATTGTATTTGAGAATAATAGTAACAATTGTGTTTGTATTGTTTCTCCTAATAAATAAAAATAAAAAAATATATATATATATACATTATCCCCAGCGAAGAAACTTCAAAAGTAATATATATATATATATATATATATATATATATATATATGTATATATTACTTTTGAAGTTTCTTCGCTGGGGATATTTATTGTTATTTGTACGGCATTCTCCAGCAGCCAGCAGTTTGATTATTTCGGTGATATTTCGCAGAAATCCCATTCTAGTCCATGCTTTTTTTAAGGTTTTATGTTTGTTATTTTGTAATAACCTGTAAAGCATTAAGATAATTTCAACATATGGCGCCTTCCAGATGTAGATTCTTGTTTCGGCGCGTCTAGACACTGCGTGGAGCCGATGTACCTAAATATGTATAAATATATATATATATATATATATATATATATATATATATATATACGTTTTTAAATAAATATAGCTTACATTTAAATACACTTTCTTGTTCCTCCTCTGCTAACTGGTGTAGAAGTTTTGTAGAACCGTCCTTTCTGGCAGCAACCTTGGTCCTGGCCTGATCCTACTTTGAGGAACTTGCCTTCATCTGTCCAATATTTGGCCATACCCAAGGCATCTTTATTGAAAGAACCTTAATTATGTCCGACATGAGTGTTCAATCTTCTTATAATATAAGACATTATCTTATCCGACCAGTATTTCTTTTCTCTTCGATGGCTCTCAGGGCATCATTTCCTTGGACTCCGTTCAAACTATATGTAGAAACCCTTCCAACGGAAAAAGTAGACACTTTTCAAAATATGTATATAAACTCACGTCTCTTTTAAGGGCGTATAAACGCTGATAGGTTATCTACAGCCAAAAGTGAGTCTGTCTCGACATTTGAAATAGCCATTAGTTTTGTTGGAATTTAATTTGATGTCCCTTTCTCTCAGTTCCTTAGGGCCGCCACACACTATGAGGTAGCGGTGCACCTGTCCGGTCTACCCCATAGTCTGTGGCGGAACTCTACTACCCCCAGTCTACCCTTTCCGGCGACCTCACACCTAATGAAAATTCGATTATTTCCACCTCACAGGCGAGTAGACCTCATGTGTGTGTGGGGGTTGTCAGGTGTACCTGATGAGGTCTCAGTTTTCTGCAACTCTGATTTGTGTTGATTTGTTTTACCGTTGTGGCCTTTTTATTTATTTATTTATGAAATCAGTTTAAAGTGTAAAATGTCTCATAAAATTAACGAAGTTCTTAGTGATTTCATCGAAACTTATAAAAATGAACCATGTTTATGGAATATAAAAGACGATGATTTCCACAATAGAAATAAAAGGGATGCTGCATATCGCAAATTAGTATACAAACTGCAGAAAATATATCCAAATGCAAACGAGAGTATGGCTAAAAGTAAAATTAATAGTTTTCGATCTAATATATATATATATATATATATATATATATATATATATATATATATATATATATATTACTTTTGAAGTTTCTTCGCTGGGGATAATGTATATATGTATATATATATGTATATATATAATTCTTCTGTGCGTGTATTTGAAATAGATCTCCTATTGAACGGTTGGACCGATTAGAATTCAAAAATGTATTAACCGAAATATTCGTAAATGTTCCGAAAATGGACGGGTAAGTGGATAGTATTCATCCGAAAGCTCACTAAATATTCTACCAAAAAACGGGTCTTATGCAATTTCGTCGAGAATTGGATCATTATGATGGTTTCTATCCGTTTTCTGCCGATGTTTTCCTCAGTTTTTAATCGGTTGCAATTAGTAGTAAAACGAAATTGAGCAGCAAATGAGAAACATTCTTGTACAAAGCTTTTCTTACCATTGAGTGGAGACGGAATGATTTCTGCTTAGAATTGATTGCTGTAGATTGTGACTCCTATAATCTTGCTTCTCTTCGAAATTTCATTTGAGTGGGTGTTTAAATTTTTTACACAACTGTTTCTATTCTAAGCTTTGTAAATGACACTACGAATAAGAACGGAATTCACTCAAAATTACGCAATTCCTGCCGAATTTTTTCAAATAAATAAACGTTTAAATTCTTTTTTTTTTTTTGTGCGTTAATGACAAGCAGTTATTGACAAGCTTGAAAATAACGGTTTATGCATTAACATGTTTTATAGTTAAATGGAGGCCCGGTGGCTGTGAGTGCTAAGGTTCGATTCCCACTAGAGGTGGTGGCTTTTCTTTTGAAACAAGAAAAGGTATTAGCCCTATCCTGGCTAGAAAAGGATGGTAACCTATAGATAACCGTTCCTAAAAGTCTTTGTTAATAATAAATGAACGTTAAAATGTAAATAAATAAAGTTAAGTAAGAAGTACCTAACAAGAAAACGTTGTTGAAATTTAAAACAGTTTTTAGACCGATTCTAAATAAAAGTACATTTAATATTATGAAAATATTATGGCTGACTTCTCTTTATTTTTTCCTTTGTTGATTATTTTTTTAGTTGGCGAATCATCGAAACGTAAGGTCCAATCAAATCAACTAAAAGAAAAAAATTACCAACTGAAGAAAAAAAGAAAGAGATATCTGCGATCTCGCAGTCTCTTTTCCGATTTTTGGCCCACCCTGCAGTAGCTTCCAATTTTATAAAAATCCTTTATTGCGTATTCATAATAGATTAGTATAAATAAATTCTACAGCAATAGACTTCCTGATGTACATAGGAACGCAGCTCCTACGGGACGGACTTCTTTATGTTTCAATTATTCAGCTGATTGTCTAGTAATGGAAAATTAAGAAAGGACTTATCCAAGATAAAGAGAAAGAAGGACTTCCCGAAAGGAGCTTCCTTGACAATACCTTCCGAAAAACTGCACACAATACAAGGATGGTAAATGGAGGTGGAAGGACATACAATACTTCTGCCGTTGAAGTATTCACAACGGAAAATCGCAACTGGATACTCTTCATCCTGCATAAATCATCAACTCGATACTATTTCTCAAATATCCCCTTTCAATTCTCTCTTCTTGAGAATTTTTCCACCTGGAAAATTCGGGGGGACATCTTCTATTAATTTCATCTATCCCAACACTTCTCTCCTTGTTCATATTCCCAATATGGATTATATAGTTTTTCTTAACCTACAAACAAACATTATCTGATAATGTGGTGTAGATAGTTAGCCGTCGAGGGGATAAGCAATGAGGGAATAGTTGGGATTCGGCTAAGAAAACATCAATACGATTTTTGTAAAAATCTGTATTAAGGATGGTCCCTTTTAGCGCGGTTCCTCCCTCCCCCATAGGGAGGAACCCCGCTTATAGGGTTGATACAATGAAACAATCCGGAAGTGCCGACTAGAAAATTTCGCGTTTCAGAGACCGAAAATAACGGTGGTTCAAATTTGTATATATATATATGTATATATTTATATATATATATATATATATATATATATATATATATATATTTGTCTGTTCGCTCTCTAGATAGAAGACGAATGGTCCGATTTTGATGAAATTTGGTACAAAAATCCTTCGTCCAATTTGAAAGGTCAAGTTCGTAAACGAGCAAAATCCGCCTACTGGAAGATGGCGTTTGGGGCGAAATTCGCGCAAAAAAAATCGTAACGCTTACGTTTTTGAGTTCATAAGCTTCTAAGTACTCGTTTTATATGATTCCAGGGCTAGGAAAACGAATGAAACCATTTTCAAGGCGATAGCTTTAACCGTTTTCGAGAAAATTGGAAAAATATTTTTTGAATACCGTTTTTGGTTTGGGTACTTAGAATCATGGGATTCAGTTGAAACATTTTCTGCATGTTCTACTTTCATCAAAACTATTATGATGAAATTTTGGTTACGTTTGGAGTTAAGGAAGGGTTAGAATAAAATATTTTATTAACAGACATAAAAAGTTTTAGTAACTTTGTTTACTTTCCTTAATATCTCGAAAAAGGTTGAAAATCTTGGTAAACGGAAGAATACCATTAGAAAGCTTATTAAATGTTCTTAAAAAAAGGTTTTAATGAAAGTTTTGATTAGGCGATGTCAATCGGAGAAATAAGAGCTTAAAACTTTAAAGTAATTGATTTCGCTTATTCGAACTGTTCTGTTTGTCTGTTTTTTATTCCTTGTTATTTTTTAATTGCTTATTGTTGGATAATGTATTTGAAAATAAAACAGGTTAAGAAAAATAAGAAAAACAATTTAATGTTAGAGATATGGATTTCCAAGATATATAGCTTTTCAACTGCCTAGCGTCCTTCCTAGGGAGGGTTCTTTGTCTTTGATTTTGGTACTTAGAATAATGGGATACAGTTGAAACATTTTCTGCATGTTCGAGTTTCATCAATACTAATATGTTGAAATTTTTGTTACGTTTAGAGTAAAGGAAGGGTTAGAATAAAATATTTTATTAACAGACAAAAAAAGTTTTGGTAACTTTGTATAATTTCGTTAGTATCTCGAAAACCGTTGACAATCTTGTGAAGCGGAAGATTACCATTCGGAAGCTTACTAAATGCTCTACAAAAAAGGTTCTGAAGAAAGTTTTAATTAGGCGAATGTCAATCGGAGAAAAAAGTGCTTAAAGCTTTAAATTAATTGATTTCGTTTATTCCAATGGTTCTTTTTGTCTGTTTTATTTCTTGTTATTTTTTTTGTATTTGTTGGATAATGTATTTGACAATAAAACTTGTTAAGTAAAATAACAAAAACAATTTTTTGTTAGAACTATAGATTTGCAAGATTCCAAGACCTTGTCACTAGCGGGTCTGTTTCTAGTGTAGCGGACCCTTCCAGGTAAGATTGTAAATCATGACCTTTCAAGACTTTACTACTCACAGGAATGGCGTTAGTGACCTTAAGGGTTGACACGCCATTATAATAATTAATTTAAAAAAAAAGACTGGTGGAACCAAAATAATAACTGCTTCTATTTTAATCTTTCCAAATTAGACTAGGGATATGAACGGAACCGCGCTAAGATGATGCAGTCCTGCGAGACGGACTTTTTGTTTCCTTTTTGTCGGCTAAGGGCAAAACTCAAATGCAAAATTATTAGTATGTAGTATTGTAGTTATTATTAAAAATTAATATTATTATTATGTCTGTTTATTTGTACTTATTTAATTTTAAATTTTGATTTTTAGCGAGGTTCCTCACTCTCTCCATAGGGAAGAACCCCGCTTATGAGAGTGACCTCATGACACAATCCGGAAGTGCCGACTAGAAAATTTTACGTTTCAAAAGCTATAGATCTAGAAAACAACGGTGGTTAAAATTTATATATATATATATATATATATATATATATATATATATATATATATATATATATATATATATATTTATTTATATATATTTGTCTGTTCGCGCTCACTCTCTCAAAGCCTCAAAAATGGTCCGATTTTAATGAAATTTGGTACAAAAATCTTTCGTTGAATTTGAAAGATCACGTTCGTTTTCCAGCAGAATCCTTCCACCGGAATATAGTTCTTGGGGCGAAATTCGTGCGGAAAAAATCGTTACGCTTACATCATATGCTTGCAGGTACTCGTTTTATAGTTTCCTTCGCGTACCTATGAAAAAGAATAAATCCATTTTTAAGGCGATTTCTGTTAAAGTTTTTAAGACAATTTAAAAAACAGTTGTCGAATACTGTTTTTGGTTTAGGGACTTTTAATCATGCGATTCAGTTGAAATAGTTTCTACATGTTCGAAATTCATCCAAAATAAAATGTTTAAATTTTGGTTACGTTTGGAGTTAAGAAAAGATTAGAATAAAATATTTTATTAACAGGCATGAAAAGTTTTGGTAACTTATATTTTTAGCGCGGTTCCTCCCTCCCCCATAGGGAGGAACCCCGCTTATAAGGTTGATACAATGAAACAATCCGGAAGTGCCGACTAGAAAACCCCCCCAGACCGAAAATAACGGTGGTTCAAATTTGTATATATATATATATATATATATATATATATATATATATATATATATATATTTGTCTGTTCGCTCATTTCTGGCTTCCCTAATGGTCCGATTGTGATGAAATTTGGCACAAAAATCCGTCTTCCTAATTTGAAAGGTCAAGTTCGTTAACCAGCAGAATCCGCCCACTGGAAGATGGCGTTTGGGGCGAAATTCGCGCAATAAAAATCGTAACGCTTACGTTGTTGAGTTCATAAGCTTGTAAGTACTCGTTTTATAGGCTTCTTGGGCTAGGAGATCGAATGAAACCATTTTCAAGGCGATAGCTTTAACCGTTTTCGAGAAAATTGGAAAAATAGTTTTTGAATACCGTTTTTGGTTTGGGTACTTAGAATCATGGGATTCAGTTGAAACATTTTCTGCATGTTCTACTTTCATTAAAACTAATATGTTGAAATTTTTGTTACGTTTGGAGTTAAGGAAGGGTTAGAATAAAATATTTTATTAACAGACATAAAAAATGTTGGTAACTTTGTATACTTTCTTTAGTATCTCGAAAACCGTTGACAATCTTGGGAAGCAGAAGGTTACCATTCGAAAGCTTACTAAATGCTCTACAAAAAAGGTTCTAAAGAAAGTTTTAATTAGGCGATGTCAATCGGAGAAATAAGTGCTTAAAACTTTAAAGTAATTGATTTCGTTTATTCGAGCGGTTCTTTTTGACTGTTTTATTCCTAGTTATTTTTAAATTGCTTATAGTCGGATAATGTATTTGACAATAAAACAGATTAAGTAAAATAAGAACATCAATTTATTGTTAAAAATGTAGCGTTCAAAGAGAGAGATCCCAAGGCTTTCCAAATGCCTCAGAGCGGAGGCCTTTCTGCCCGACTTATGGGATAGCTGACCCATACAGGTAAGATTGTAAATCAAGACCTTTCAAGACTGATTTGTTTGAGATTTCATTTGGATAGGTGTTTCGCTATTGATCTAAACAAAGTAATAACTGTTTCTATTCTATGCCTTCATAAACACTAGAGATAAGAACGGAACCGCGCTAAGATGACGCAGTTCCTGCGAATCGGACTTTTTTCTTAATACCTAGAAAACGGTAAGTAAGTTGTGGTAAGTGGAATGTGACCATTCGAAAGCTTACTAAATTCTCTACAAAAATGGTTCTAAAAAATTGTTGATTAGACTTTGTAAATCGGAGAAATAAGTACTTAAAACTTCAAACGTGTTTGTTTCGTTCTTTTGAACGGGTTCTATGGAAAAAAAAAACGTTGGTTCACTTACCCGTTTATTATATTCTGTTACTTATTGGTTTTAACAACAAAATGTTTTTGTAAGTGATTTGTATTTATAGATCTACCATATTTCATTATTGGTTTAATTATTCTGTTTTTTAATTCTGCATTTGGGTTATGGCGTTTGCTGACGAAGGTTAACAAAGAGTAGCCAAAACGTCCTTAACCCATTTTCGCCGAGAATTAAAAATTTCCGAGAAATTAAAATATTTTATGAAATTCTTATAATATTAACTTCTATGAATATGGGAAAAATAGTTTTCAAAATATTGGGGGGGGGAGAGGGGGGTTTCATGGGGTGTTACATATATGTTACAGCCGTCGTTTGGGGTTATAAGATAAGGAGGGCAGGTTGAAATTAATAAAATAATAATCACAATACATATATTATTATTACGAAGACAGGTGTAGTTGGGATTCGGCTAGGAGAAAAACGTCAGACTTTCAAAAAGAAATCTGTATTTGGACGTTTCGACTGCACAATGGCAGCCTTCTTCAGCACTAGAGAATGCCTAGGGGGGAGGGAGGAAGACCTCGAGGACAACTTAGGTAACCATGGTTGGAAGTATGAGGTCTTCCTCCCTCCCCCCTAGGCATTCTCTAGTGCTGAAGAAGGCTGCCATTGTGCAGTCGAAACGTCCAAATACAGATTTCTTTTTGAAAGTCTGACGTTTTTCTCCTAGCCGAATCCCAACTATACCTGTCTTCGTATCTCTGCAGCGGCTAACTATCTCCATCTATATTATTATTATATATACAATTATGTGATTTAATATAAATAACTGAGATATAAAAAGATATAAATATAAAATACATTTTTAGACCCATAAATATTACTTCTTATGATACATGGAACGCATAGCCCGAAATCGAATTCTCTCTTATCTATTGAAAAGGAAGGTTGAATTTGTCGAGTCGCATAATTACGAATCTCTCTCATAATTAGGATTTTTAAGTCTCTGTCGAAAAACATTTCGAAACTTTGACGGCATTCGGATTCGCATATCTTGGCGCGGTGAATGATTCAAATCGACAGACGTCAGGTTCTGGACAAAGTTCTTCTTCCCCTGAATCCTTGTCCGTGCGTTTTCTACCACCTGGAAGACTCATGAATACATCTTGGGTTCATTTTCAACATCAATGAAATCCCCGATGTGGTCATCGTGCTTTCCTTCAACGATATCGATGGCCTCCTCAATAGTGATATCCCGAAAAATGACACCATCACTGAAAATTGAATATTTTTATCTCATCGTATTTTTGTACTTCGAACGCCGAGTGTAACATATATGTAACACTGACTTTCGAAAACTCACTATTATGTTAAAAAATAGAGATCAAAACCGCACTAGATTACAGACAAGATATTGTCTAAACAAATCCCATGTCAATATTTACAAAACCAATTCAAGAGAAAATGTAAACGTACATACAACATTGAAGTATCCATTTCACTGGCTAATAAAAATTTGTGCACTTTTTAAAAATCACACACGAACTAAATATGACAGTTAGTGTCAAGAAACTTTGGTAAACCGAAGGGGGAATATTTTGAATAGAATGGGGGGTACGCAGCTCGATATGTATGGACAGGATTTGACAGACACAAGCCTAAATCTACCTTCTCACGCGTTATATATAGGTTACAGTCGGCGGAAATGGGTTGATACAGATGTTTACGCAAATCGTAAAGATTTTCCTGTACATATACGTATAAATTAATATATAAATAATAATTTCTGATTGTGAACCTCCACAAACAGCAAATGAACGTTCAGACCATTTAGCCACACCCGAGAAATATCCATACTATTATTAAATCAGATTGTTTCCGAACACGCGCGGAGTGGAGTGGTGTAAACATACTTGTGAAAGTTAGTGGGGAATTGTTAGTGTGTTGATGTGTTGAATTGAGTCATATTCAGATAGACTAGTTGGAGATATGGCCACCAGGCCTCCGGAGTTAGAAACTCCGTCTATCCCTCACTTAGCAACTTCAGTACGGTCAGCTGCTCGCCAAACAGCTGTTCACCAACTCTTCCCGCCGGCGGGAAACCGCTATCCCAAAAAAAACATAAATGTGAAATAGAGGCCAAGTTCCTCCCCCACAAAGAAACACTCCCTTCCCCAAAAAGCGAGAAATATCTCCTCCTAAAACCCCCAAAAAACGCCTTACCATCCTACACTCCAAAAAAAGTAGTTTGAGTTGGTGTATTAGGTGTACCATATTTTCAACCAAAAATATTTGCCAATACAAGAGATGATACAAGAAAGAAATGTCCAAGTTCATTACTTGGAAGACCTATTAGGTACTTACTAAGAAGAGTAAAGACACTTCAACTGACCTTTAAAAACAACAATAAAAATACTTATATCCAGTTACTAAAATATCACATTCCTCAACCAGGTATATTCTTAAACTTGGCAATGTTTAGTTTTCTCTCTAAATATAATTTCGGCACAAAAAAAACATTGCCAAGTTTAAGAATATACCTGGTTGAGGAAAGTGATATTTTAGTAAATGGATATAAGTATTTTTATTGTTGTTTTTAAAGGTCAGTTGAAGTGTCTTTACTCTTCTTAGTAAGTAATTACGAGGTCTTCTAAGTAATGAACTTGGACATTTCTTTCTTGTATCATCTCTTGTATTGGCAAATATTTTTGGTTGAAAATATGGTACACCTAATACACCAACTCAAACTACTTTTTTTGGAGTGTAGGATGGTAAGGCGTTTTTTGGGGGTTTTAGGAGGAGATATTTCTCGCTTTTTTGGGGAAGGGAGTGTTTCTTTGTGGGGGAGGAACTTGGCCTCTATTTCACATTTATGTTTTTTTGGGGATCTCATTACTTTTTTCTAAGTATTAAATAAAATTTAGTTGCCACATACCTACTGGCTTTTTTACTTCATATAAAACCAGGGTCTTTGGATTCTGCATAAAATTCTCCTTAATGCTTGATATTTGATACCAATAATCAACCTACATACATCTAATCACTAGACTAGAAAAGTTAGAAGCTTTTTCCAGATGACAGTACTCTAGAGGTCAAATTGATTGCTCGCCTAACTAAACTATTACACTGTAAAACACAGGAACCTCATCCCGAGGATAAAGGTCACCACGAGGAAAGTGTAGAAGGCCTTCAAGAAAAAGAAAAGAACAAAGACGATACATTTTGGGTTTGTGATCCTAAACTTTGTAATTTAGATGACTTTGAAAAACTTAGTATCTGCTTTCAAGCATATTATACATTTAACCCTTACGACTTTATTTACAACATTTAAGAAAGAAGTCACACGTGTTGTTGTTAAGATGCAACAAAATATTTCTTAAAACATCAAATATAGGTTTTCCTTACCAAGACGATTCATTTGATACCCCACATGATGGGTTTCAGAAGGAATGATGGCTTTCCGATGGAACAAAAAGTACAAAACGTCATAGGTAATATGACTCTCCCGTATCAAGACCTACCTGCGTGCCAAGTTTGGTCAAAATAGGCCAAACGCTGTGAATTTGTGTAAGGAGCGAACATGCAGACAGACAGCTGAAAGACCTTTTTTACCTATCCTAGTGCATTCCCCGTATCAAGACCCACCTATGTCCAAGTTTGGTAAAAATAGGCCAAACGGTGTGAATTTGTGTAAGGAACGAACATGCAGACAGACAGCTGAAAGACCTTTTTTACCTATCCTAGTGCATTCCCCGGACCTAGACCTACCTGTGTGCCAAGTTTGGTCAAAATCGGTCAAACGGTGTGAATTTGTGTAAGGAGCGAACATGCAGACAGACAGCTGAAAGACCTTTTTTACCTATCCTAGTGCATTCCCCGGACCAAGACCTACCTGTGTCCCAAGTTTGGTCAAAATAGGCCAAACGGTGTGAATTTGTGTAAGGAACGAACATGCAGACAGACAGCTGAAAGATCTTTTTTACCTATCCTAGTGCATTCCCCGTATCAAGACCTACCTGTGTGCCAAGTTTGGTCATAATCGGTCAAACGGTGTGAATTTGTGTAAGGAACGAACATGCAGACAGACAGCTGAAAGACCTTTTTTACCTATCCTAGTGCATTCCCCGGACCAAGACCTACCTGTGTGCCAAGTTTGGTCAAAATCGGTCAAACGGTGTGAATTTGTGTAAGGAACAAACATGGAGACAGACAGCTGATAGACGATTTTGGCCTAGCCTATGACACTACCCGGATAAAGACCTACCTGTGTACCATGTTTGGTCAAAATCGGTGAAATCGTGTGGATTTGTATAAGGAATAAACAGTTAGGCAAACAGCTGATAGATGATATTGAACTGGCCTATGATTCTCCCCGTATCAAGACCCATCTGTGTCCCAAGTTTGGTCAAAATCGATCAAACGGTTCGGATTTATATAAGGAACAAACATACAGACAGACAGCTGGTGTACGATTTCTACCAAGCCTATATGCGCCTAAATGTTTCTTAAAACATCAAATATAGGTTCTTCATACCGAGACGATTCATTTGATACCCCACATCATGGGTTTCGGACGAAATGATGGGTTTACGAAGGAAGTACAAAACTGGCACGCCCCCGCCCCGGAAGCAGCGTCAAACACAACTTTTCAGGATTATTCGATTTTTTACTTTAATAACACCTTAAAATCTATCATCCTGCAAAATTTCAAGTCTCTAGCATTATGGGAAGTGCCTAATAATTTTGATGAGTCAGTGAGTGAGTGAGTCCTATAAATCCCGATTTTCGATCGCTTATATCTCAGAAACTATTCGATGTAGAATTATGAAAATTTCCAGTTTTACTTACATCCAGTAGTATAATACCTTTGTGAAATTTCATAACTTTATCTTTACCTGGTTGAAAGTTATGAGAGAGTAAAAATCGGCTCTAAGACCTCCTGTAATATACGCACAGTATGCTTAGGCCGGAACTTGGCCTGGTGCACTGCCGTGCGCCTAGATACCGCCAAGGGATACCATATTGGCGACCTTCAACAATTTATTCGGATATTATTGGGTCTTTCAAAATGATTATCGGCGTTTTAACGCATCACAATATTTATTACATTAAATTTACATTTATAAATGATACATCAAATGAAAGAGCAATTTAAAAAGTTTGGTTTCCCCCGATCCGATCCGATTTCGTTCGACTGTCAACTGCCGACGTGACAAAGCTCGTAATGACCTCGTAGTAAAGTGAAAATGAGTGATTAATTTAAGAAATACCACCTAATAAGCATAGAAACCTTCGATTAGGTTGAATGTCGGAGGTATTCATATTTTAAAATAGTTTATAGGAAAGATAGCTAGACGTTTATGGTTATAAAGATCTTTCCACGTAATTTAATGAACAAGAGAAACGAAAAACATAAAAGTCCGTCACGCAGGAGCTGCATAACTAAGCACTTTCCTCAGAATTTGGGTAGTGTAGACTGCTTTCCAGAACAATTTGCTTAAAATATCCTACATAAATAAAATAAAAACATGAATAGTTCTCTTTTAATTTTGTAATGAGTAACTGATAAATTATTAATTTGCTTCCAGAGTTATGTTTACACATGGTACCTACTACACTACGTAATAAATACAAAATCCTCATATTATCGTATTTTGATCTAACGCAGGAACCGGATACAGTCCCTCTAGCGCTCCTTGCGGCGCCTTTGTGAACCTATGTCTGGCTGGCTTTTCTATTGAAATATATTACAAAGTAAACCCCCCTTTCCGATTGACCGATTCAGCTCATTTTTACAACACTTCTTTCTCATGAGTTACCCACGACGTATACCGCGTTTCGTTACAATACAGCAGAAATTACGACCAGTATGAGTATATTAGTAATTTGGGTCCGGAGTAAACCCCCCCCCCTCCTAATGAACCGATTTAGTTTATTTTTACAACACATATTTACCTGTAGATTACCACTATGAATACCGAGTTTCGTCGAAATATACCTAAAATCACGGCTGGTAGTGGCGAATTGGTATTGTCGGTGAGGAGTATACCCCCCCCCCACTCCTTATGAACCGATTTAGTTTATTTTTATATCTCACTTTTCTCTCTATATTACCAGTACGAATACCAAGTTTCGTTGAAATATAACAAATATTACGGCTGAAATGGTCAAATTAGTGTTTTGGGTTCGGGGTAAACCCCCCCTTCCGGTGGACCGATTTTTGTGGTTAACGAACTCGTTCAATCGTTTGCTAATTGAATGCTATATACAAAGTTTCGTGACGAAAAAACAAAAACTCTGGCCGCTATCGTGTTAACAGACATATATATATATATATATATATATATATATATATATATATATATATATATATATATATATGCATATATATATATATATATATATATATATATATATATATATATAAATTTTAACGGGGGTCATTTTCGGTGTCTACTAGGTAGGATCGATAAAGATTTGAAGAAATTTTTCAAAAATTCCGTCATGAGTCCAACCTCAATAGCTACTTTCCTTCGGAGAAAAGTGCTAAAAGGTGAATTGACAAAGTTGTCCTAAATTTTATTAGCTTTCATTTAAAAAAAATCATTGAACTCGGTTAAGATGTAGAGGTTGAAGACGTTTTTGAAGCACATTATGTGGTTTGGCGTAATTTTGCTTCATCGGTCTAGGAAGAAATAAGTTTAAAGGGCCGAGAATCGGTGGCCTTCGGATTGGGTCGGGGACCAAGGCACCACCAAATGCATGTGTTTTTTTTTCGACAGTCGGTGGCTATCGGATCGGATCGGGTCCAATGGAGGTTCCCCCTTAGGCTGTGCCATAATTAGTGAGTCCTTGTGGCCCTGAAGAGGTGTCAAAATGGGCGTGAAACCGGTAAGACAATTTTATTAAAATTACAAGTATGTAAAAGTGTATTTTTTTTTTTTTTATTAATTAACCTTCTGCATATTTTATAAAAAAACTGATTCGTTCTGGGTCATTTTTGAGAATCATTATGATAATTTTTTAGGCATAAGAAAAATATAAAAAAAAAAATTATCGTTTATATTATACCTGCAATTCATATTGTCGGCAAATAACTCAAGAATTATTATACTGAATTTCTGTACTTCGCAAACGTGACTAGTTCTAGATAAATTTCTATTCTCAGACGTATGGCAATAAACAGTAACAATGAAATCTTACACCAAGCAAATAGAAAAATCCGAATTGTATTTCTCTGATCCAAAGAGGTTCTAAAGTAGAGGAGGTATAAGTAAGAACGGCGTGGACCATTTCCCGGGCAATCGACCAGAACTACCAACATACGTGCTATGGGTAGAGAGGGTGCTTCTAAGGATGCCAATTCCAACAGAGAGAGATGTTGGCATTACTGCAGAAGGAGGAAATAGAAACACTTTAGTTCATGGATAGGGGTTGGATTTTCAAGAAGATTAAAATTATTTAACAAACACATGGTGGGGATTTTCAGAAAAGAAACCCTTAAGAATATTCGCCCTTCATTTTTCAATGTTTTGCGGGTTTCCAACCACCGAAGTGAGAAAACCCGCTTTTCCACTTGCCAAAATAACGATGGTTCGAGTCTATATTTATTTATTGCTCACAAAAAATAATTTTTACAGCAATTTGCCTATGATAAAAAGTTATAATTATTATTCGTGGGATTAGTACTTTGGTTAAAATAGGTATGAATACTATTACAATTAATTCATAATTACATTTTCAAGCTTAAATATACATATATATACTTTCATATTCACATACTATATATATCCATACGCACACACGCATATAAACATACACACATATTCATCCACACCTACAAGCATACATACATAGATTCATGCATATATACACAAATATATAAATATACAAACATATAAAAAGGAAGTATTCCTAATTTTGTAATTATGAAATGAGTATTATATTTAAATATATAAATTTAAATTGTAGGTGTTTTATTTTAGATACCTGAGATCTGTCTATAAGTATATTAATCATGTTTTGACATTGATAAAATTGTCGCTTTTTTAAATGATTAAAATAAGCGACAATTTTATCACAGTTTAGCTTTTAGAACGCAAAGTTACTAAATTTTATGTATACTTTTATAAGTTGAAATAGTTAAATCACGAGTTTGAATTTATTATTCGGTACAAATCAGCGGTATCGGAGGGTGGTTTGATATTTGGTAGGTATTTTGCGCGTATGTTTGAATAAGCCATGCAGTGTAGGAATATATGGTGGAAATCTTCTGGTGCAGTTTCTTCGCAGAGGGTACAAAGTAATTTCGGGTTGATGCTATAAGTAATGTTTTTAATTGTGAATTTAATATTAAAAGTACCGCAGGTTCTTAATTGGGCTATGAACTTTAGAGTATGGAAAGGAATATTTAATGATAGGTAGTTTTGTGGTAATCCGGGTTCAATCTTCAGATTTTTATAGATCGGGCTATATCTTGATGTCTCTAGTTTGTTGATGTCTGATGTAAGTAGATTTTGTTTAAATTTGTATACGTATATATATATATATATATATATATATATATATATATATATATTCGCTTAGAAAGTAATAAATATGCTGTAAAAGGATGTTAAGACTAATAAGTAGATTTGTGATCCTTTGCCTTGTTGGGTCTGGACTACTTGTCTTCTAGATGGGCACACCGATGTTTTCCAGGGCCGGATGCTCAAAATAATTTATTTTCTGTGATCGAAGACCATTTATCATGCAATTCTTGTAGTGTTCTTCGGTTTATACATTATATATATTACCTTTTATTAATTAATTGAGAAGATATGGTCGACCGTTCAGAAGTAGGAAGCGTAGATCGTCGGGGTTTCGGTCAGTGTTCTTATTCAATAAAACACATTTTATTTGCTAAAATGTATATTTATTGCCGCCAACGTTTCGGCTTGCTATACAAGCCATGTTCAGGGCTGTAAAAACATATATGGTGTAACAATCGTAAGGACAGAAACAATAACAAAAACAACAAAAAAAAAAAAGGCTAGAAACATTAACATAAATATGAGTACCTATATGCTTGGAAATATAAATATAAATATATATATATATATATATATATATATATATATATATATACACACACACATATATATATATATATATATATATATATATATATACACACACATATATATATATATATATATATATATGTATATATATATGTATATATATATATATATATATATATATATATATATATATATAAAGTATAATAATAGCAATATAAATAAATATAACTGTATAGTGACATACCTATTGCTAGAAACATTAACATAAATATGAGCACCTATATGCTTGACTGGAAGGATGGGTCAGACAGTAGAGAATGGGGGGAGGGGGTGGATAGGAGTGGGGCTGGGAGTAAGGAGACATAGAGGGTAAAGACCGCGGTAAAGATAAAGGTTCTCAATAGGTATGTTACTATGACACTTGTACTGTATTCGCTTGGATACCATATACATGTATATTTATTTATATTGCTATTATTATACTATATATATATACATATATATATATATATATATATATATATATATATATATATATGTATATATATATTTATATTTGTATTTTCAAGCATATAGGTGCTCATATTTATGTTAATGTTTCTAGCAATAGGTATGTCACTATACAGTTATATTTATTTATATTGCTATTATTATACTTTATATATATATATATATATATATATATATATACATATATATATATATATATATATATATATATATATATATGTGTGTGTATATATATATATATATATATATATATGTGTGTGTGTATATATATATATATATATATATATATATATATATTTATATTTATATTTCCAAGCATATAGGTACTCATATTTATGTTAATGTTTCTAGCCTTTTTTTTTTTGTTGTTTTTGTTATTGTTTCTGTCCTTACGATTGTTACACCATATATGTTTTTACAGCCCTGAAGATGGCTTGTATAGCAAGCCGAAACGTTGGCGGCAATAAATATACATTTTAGCAAATAAAATGTGTTTTATTGAATAAGAACACTGACCGAAACCCCGACGATCAACGCTTCCTATTTATTAATTAATATTAATAACCATTTACCAGAATATTTTACCATTTATTTTCGAATATTCGAAAATTACAGCAGCGCTTAGAAGAGAGGGAAAAAGTCGAAACGGTGGTAATATATGGTGATGTAATTTAAAAAAAAAATCCAACTAATTAGCTTTCTTGTAAATAAACATTTTATTTACACCTTTTCCCTCTACTTTTGGATTTCCACTACTTTTTTGTGATTTAGGCACTATTTTGGACCCGACAATTCGGTTTGACGTGGACCAACCTATGGCAGTCGATAAAGAAAAAAAAAAAGAACAAATCTATGTAAATTGTATCCCATATTTCCAAGAAAAATATAAGATTAAAAAATGGGAAGGAATAGGTAGGACTTTGGTATGGAGCTCGCGGCAATCTAACAGGTTCATCCTGGAGATCGACAAGAAATACAAACTCAAACAAGAAGTCTGGTGCGTAATAGAGCAGAAAGGCAATCCTGAAAGACAGAATTTATTTATTTATTTATTCAGAATTTACAACAATGTAAAAATACATTTCCAGTAAAAAGATACATGTGAATGTGTCTTGAAGCTCGTGAGGAGGGAAGCTGCACAGTTGCAGTACCCACAAGGCAAAGAGTAATATTGTACTAACTACTCTTGGAGCTGGTCTCTAGGCCAGTCACGCTTCAGACGGCGAATGGGGTTGTTTGGGATTAGATATGATGATAGGGAGTTAATTAAAGAATTTGGATGACCGTGTAATTTAGAATGAAATTTTTTATATACTTGTTTTGATAAGGGTTGGATAAATGGAATATGGAGGTCGTTGTGAAGAGTCAAATTGGATACAAAGAATGGAGCGTCGGCTATTTTACGGACGATTTTAGATTGCAATGATTGAATTTTGTAGGAGTTTGAGGGCTTTGTGGATCCCCAGAGCTCTATGCCATAAGTATATATAGGTCTAAGTATTGTCATGTAAATGAGTCTTTTGTTCTTAAGACAGAATTAATATGCTAAAAAAACACTTTAAGGTTAAATAAGAAAATCAAACTATACATTAGTTGGAATAAAATATGTGAATTAAATAAAACAAGTATACCACTGAGGCGGCAAGAAAGCTTTCTCCTAAGCTCATCAAATTAAAATTTTTCAAAATTTGATTTTCAATAAAAAATTACAGGCTTATGAGCCAATTACAGTTTTATGAGCGTGGTGACACCCAATGTGGTCAGCTACCACTCAGATTGGTTTACTAGTTCAGTTAGACAGACAAGTTCAAATGCGCATGCCCGAAATTTACATGCCATTTGCAGAGTTATTTCATGAAGAAAAGAAAACTTTATTTAACAACAAAAAAACAAAGTTTAGTTGCCCAACTATATTGGGTTGCCTACTACACAACTTGCTAATCAACAACAACAAAAAAAAACTGCAATAATTATAAAAAAACTGATTATGTCTCGGCTTTGAGAGGTTAGACAAGGGAAATAGTTTTAATATTTATCTATACTTAGCTAAGGCTGAAAACAATTTAGACTATAACGTTGCTTGATCAAAAAAGATAGTTTAGTTGGAGGTGAAAGGGTGTGGCCTATCTCCCCGGTACAGTATTCCCTCTTTTATAACCTTATTTCTTGCAGGTTTAAAGTGTTTTCTACCTTTGTCCCCTCAAAGCCTGCTCCTAAACGAGACATAATCAGTTTGTAGGACTCTTTGCATACAGAAAAACTATATATGTATATTTACAAACTATACACTAACTTGAAAAATGAATGCCTTAGCGGCTTAATTTTTAAGGAACAAATAGTCCTTTGCAAACACTGCTTTATTTGGTAAATCCCAGTTTTGCCGAGTATAAGTCGGATACGACCAGCTGGAAGCTTTGTGTCAACACCGACCGAGAAAGGTGGAGATCCTTCAAGAAGGTAGAAGATGAAATATAAACGACCAAGAAGAACAAGCCTTCAGTACTTCTTGAATGTTTAACAATTATAACCTTCGAGAGAGGTTTCATAACCTCCCGGGCTTTTCCAGCTGTTCATCTCGGAGCTTCTGAAATTCCCAACCCTGTAGTTCTGCTACTCTTTACTTTCAGGAATAAACTTTGAATGTTATTCTAATCCAGCTCTGTTCGCAGCTGGTCCGTCTGTTTTCCGATTACTCACAACTGTATCAGAAGTCTTTAAAAACAATTCTGTTTCCTACTTTTTGTTAGATAACGTCATTGGTGTAGTCGTTGGCATTGGTTGAAGTATTGTGGGCGAGCGCCTGAAATAAGCACGTCACACTGCCGTTGTAGTACCTCCTGAGTCTATTTTCTGGATTCAGCATATCCGGAAACTAGACTCAGGAGGTACTGAGATGTTCACGTCCATGGGTGCTGGAAAGTTCAGAAGTCCTTTTAGAGCGGTTCCTCCGTCCCTACATATGTAGGAATCCCGCTTATGCGGTTGACCTCATGTGGCAATCGTCGACTAGTAAATTTCATATATATAGAGTGGAGTTGCTAAGGGATCTAAGTGACATTTTAGAAATTTTCATTTTTTGAAAGTTATCTATGTTCCTGCGCTAATGCCCTCCTCAAAGACTTGCTACTCTTCGTGATTTTAGTTAGGTGTTGGTAGTAGCAGGGCGTTGGCGCAGAAACATAGATTAAGTTGAAGTCAAAAAATGAAAAATGGTAAGCCTTAGTAATTCCACTTATGTTCGCACTCTCGCCGTGAAAAACAGCAATTGTTCAATTTAAAAAAATCATATTTTACTTAATTGGTAGAGATATGTATACGTCAATATGTATTTTCGAGTGCTGAATTGAATAAATTAACAAACAATGTTAACTCCTTTTAACGAATAAATTTTGACAGTTTCACAGGAGATATTAGGAGGAGATTTTGATGGAATTTAGTACAAAAATACTTTCTCTAATATAGAAGATTAAGTTCGTTAACCAGCAGAATCCGGAGATTGGAACACGCTTTTATGGGCGAAATTTCTTTTGGTTTGATATTTATGATGTGCACTCTTCGATCACGGAGATGGGAAGGTGCAAGCCCTTTATGTCGAATGAAACTAATGCAGTCCGCGATGTGATTGACCTAGTCTTGTGTGTTGCGTAGCGTATATGTGTTTCACAAGTTGTTTCAGTACGTTTCGTGTTTTGCTAGTTTGTATGCTAGTTTGTATGTCAGCTTTTATTTCTTGTTTCTTTAAACGAATAGAGAAAACCTTTTGGAATGAGCAGAAAACGACGAGGATGAGTGAAAAACTTAAGCCTAAAATTGGCCTCAAACTCTGTAAATTTTCATTTATCTTTAAGGTTGGAGTAGGTGTTTACATTTTTTACAACTCATTAAATGAAGCTACTCAGAATGAATCTAGGGATAAGAACGTAAAATGAGGGTCTCCCCTTGGTCTAGTGGCGCCGTAGTTTCATATGCGGGAGATGGTAGGTTCGATCTCCACCGTCGGCAGGAATTTTCTCATCCCACGGCTCCACCACTTGGATGGCCCAGGTGTCGATGCGAGGAAAAAAAACTTAACCAAACGCGCTAAAATGACTCAGTTCCTGCGAGGCCTATTTCTTCGATTCGTTTCGGACGATAACCTTGTAGAAATCGCAATGTAACAAAACAACTGGTAATTGTTTCATAAAACCCCCAGGATGTTCTGATATGGAATATTTAAAAATTATTGATTTTAATGTCATTATTAACATGTACAGATAACTTTATATAAATTCAGGACCGAATTTGCATATTATCAATTATATAAATATAGTTGAAAGTTGGCTTTTTATGAAGGGCTTATCTGTAAAGCCCATTTCCACCCCCCCCCCCCCCGTTCCATTATACTACAGCTGATAAATAGTCAGCGGAATTATACTCCTCGTGGTAATTACTATTTACACCTGGGCTTTATTATTTCTAATATTACACTTTCCTTTGTATAATATCTTTGGCTAATGAGGAGGGATATATTCTCGTATTCCAGTCCATGAAATGGGGCTCTCATGAGCAGTAATTCTTGTTATTGCGCCATTTTCTACAAGAAGCTAAAACTCTTAACAGATGAATAGAAATGCTTTTTCGTTTTTTGTATTTTTCATTACCTGCCACTAGTATTTTCCTATCTGACGTCTTATCATCCTCTTTTCCTTCTGGTTTCATATCTTCTTGTTCTTGTAGGCGTTTAAATTTTTCATGAAATATCAAAATAATGTATTAATTATTTCTTTGTAAGTTGAAGATAAGGGTGGGGAAGGATCAATGGATTCTTTTAGTTACTGGCAGGAGTTGCTCCCCAAAATTGTTTATAAGCTAACGGTTTTCAACAATTTTTTTTTTGGGGGGGGGGCAACTCCTGTCAGTTAGTTAATTATTTTTTAATCGATCGTTGATACCCTTTTCTTCCACGATTAGTAACGAGTTATTTATTGGATTTTTTTGTTGTTGTTGTTTTTTTCTTTTTTAGCCGGGAATTTTCTCAACAGCATTTCAAGCGCTTTTTTCAATTTTTAGTAATAACGATTAGAAGGCCCATTGGCCGTGAGTGGTAAGGCGTGAGCACTTAACACTCCGTGCCAAGGGTCGTGGATTCGATTCCCACTATGGGGTGGGGGCTTTTCTTTAGAAAAAAGAAAAGGCATCAGCCTTATCCTGGCTAGAAAAGGATGGTAACCTATAGATAGAGACCCTATAGAAAATTCTTAGTTAATAAATATGGACGTTAAAATTTAAATAATATTAACGATTACAAATTCTACTGAAAATTAAAAAATATTCTGATGGGTTTTTCTGTGTTAGTCTATCAAACATTTCTATATTAAATTGAACTTTTAATATTAGAAATTATTGCTCTGAACTAAGTATGATTAACAAACACTTCCCCAAAAAAACTTAATGTACAACTGAATTGTCTGTGAAATGTGCACTGATAAATAATATATTATCTACCGATGCACTTGTGTTAAAGGATATTTGCAGCGCGCTTTGTTATGTCAAATAACTGCCGGTTAAACATTAAAACAGCTGACAGTTATGTAAAATGCCGCAAGGAAGGATAAGACGCCCATATACGTACAGTTCAAACTGCAGAGTCAATTTTAATGGACCCACGGAGTGTGAAGCATGGCGACGATGCTTTGATAGCATATCTCGCATGTCTGTTATAAAAATAAAAATTGCACCTAAAATCGTGAAAAAAGTAGATGGCGTAAAGAATGACCCTTACGAAATAACACCTGCTCCCTCATAACTCATATACAAGAGTTAAAGTTGTCGCCGGAAAATTGGCACAATTATTGGACCACGAAACTGGATGTATTAACTGGATCAGTTATTAAATGTAGTTGCTGCGAAAAGCAATTTCCTCCCTCAAAAGGCTAACCGTGACATTATGATTTTTGGCCAGAGGCTGTAGCACTTCCAAAGTTGTTATTTTCTGTAATAACTGTATCTTTTGTCACAAAAGGGTCAACTTTCTTCATCACACGTCCACCATATCGTCGATACAAATGCAAAGTATCGAATGTGAAAATCAACAGTTTCCAGAGTGAAAATTCTTTTATTTATTACTTTGCTTTTGGACAGTCAAATAGTCGGCAGATTCGACCTTTTGACAGTGGTTACATTCCCCTTTCACTGCGTGAACTTAGATTCGAGAGTTTGTTGTCCATCAGTCCAACAGTAATCAGTAAAGATTGAAAATAAGAAATGCGTTTTTCACATTCGATACTTTGCATTTGTATCGACGATATGCAAAATTATTTTTGTTTCGGTCATCATAACTTTTCGCGCCAGAGACAAACTTCACATTCATATGGGTAACTAACAGTTTGCCATTATTATTTTACTTTAGTTTTACATCATATTGGTGATCCAACTTTTGCAATAATATGGTATTGCATTATTAGATTAGTTGTCTGTAGAGGTAATAATGTAGTCATGTTGTCTTTGATATAATTATTTGTGTGTTCTTTGTTATGTGTCAGCTCTATGAAAATTAATTATTGCCATTATTAGGGCTTTAAATCAAAATAACTTGCAATGGCAACTTTTTTAAAAAACGTTTTTAAGAACAAATATAAACGGCAATCACTAACTTGTGTCTGCCTCAAGAAAAATATCATATTGTCCACACACATCAGACCTGACTTGCACAGTCCCGGTCTCATTGACCTGTACAGTTAATCTATTGGTTTTATTATTCACCTTCGATGGACTGTACAGTTCTCCAGCCTCAAGGACGTCCCTTACACCATGAGGAATAGCTTAAGATTTGAATTGCGTCCAAATCTTGAGATATTCCTCATCGTGTATGGGCGCCTTTAAATTAGAAAAGATAATATGGCCGTCAAGTATTTTTTATTTAAATTTTCTAATGTTCCGTGCAACTTTCCTAGTTTTTCTTTCATAAGAACCTTATCCTGACAATAACAAACAAAAGAAAAAAGAATTGGCGAAATTAGTCCAGCTGTTCATGCATCATGCCGTGATCAAGACAAACAACCATATATATATATATATATATATATATATATATATATATATATATATATATATATATATAGGTCGACGTGATAAGCCTATTGAAGTCTTGGAACATTGTTGAACTTTCTCCCAGTCAAATTGGAATGAATATTTAGTTATCCCTAAAAGATTATTGGAATTTAAATTTCCAGTCATTTCTGAACAGTTTTTATTTTTATATTTAAATTTATTTATTTGTATATGAATACAAAGCTTTGCCTATCTATATATAGATAAAGATAGACGGTTATAAGGTCAGAGGCTAATGTCAAAGGTCACATTGATTGGGCTAAAGCTTTGTACTGAGAGTAAACATCAGTAGAGAGGTTTGTACCGACTAAACCTCCAGGTTCCATCCCCCATATTCAATTCCAAGATAATATAGAAGGAATTCAAGGCTATTATATTGAATACATATTCATATTATAATATCGGTTCTTATAAAACACAAACCCGCTAAGGTCTTTGAAATAAACTAAATTTGAACAATAAATAAAGAGGTGCGTAAGTTTAAGCCCCATCCCCATGAGTCTGAATTCGAGTTAATTTCATATCTATTGAGCAGAAGGGGAAAAAAGAGAACAACAACCGAAAAAGTGCCGGTTTTAATAGCAGAGAATATAGAATATGGGATGGGTGTTACGATGCTGCCTTGTGGAACTCCTGAAATTTGACGGTACGAGACTATGGATAACAGTTTAGGTTAATACAAGTGGACTGGGCATTTTTCTTTTTAATAATAAACCGCTGAAACAATATTCACATTTTATCTATGAATAACACATTAATTATTTCGATCTATACATTTGTTAGCTACATGTGAATCAATTAAATAATTTATTTGATATTATTTACTTACTGATATTTGTCTTTTAAATGTTTTATTAATTTTTTGAGCAAAACACCTTATGTGTGCTCAATACATAAATGTGAAATTATAGTGTCCATTTTTTTAAAACTTAAATGACAGTCTTTCTTCCATATCTTTATTTCTCTCTTCCAGATCCAATGAAGTAGAAACAAAATATGAAAGTTACGTCTATGATTTGATGAAGGTAATTTCCCATATTGTCAGTATTTATGATTAGTTAATCCTGATGTTCTCCCCTCGAAACAGTGACGTCATCATTTGCTACTATTATTATTATTATTTTAATTTTTTTCGATGCTCCACATTGTCTATGAATGGCATGGATTTGCTACTAGGAAATGAACTAATCCCCTCCTCTTCATCAATATAAACATATTTTGCTATTGTCGATAATTGGTAAGGTGCATGAAAATTATTCATTGCACTCAATCTTAACCGCTTTGTGACCGAAATTATAGTAAAAATTATGCCATCAATGCCCAATTTTTTTTATTATGTTTATTACGTCGTTTATAGGAAAATCAGTACAGCATCTACATCGGATAATAATGGGGTCCCACAAGGAGGCGTTTTAAGTCCAACCCTTTTTGCTATTGCTATCAATTCTGTAACAAGGTACTTTCCAAATTGTATATCGTACTGCCTGTATACTGATGATTTACTGATATATAACTCATCAAAATCATTTCATGAAAGACACGACAACATTCAACAAGCCATACACAAACTAGAAAGTTGGAGTTCATCCACTGGTTTCACATTATCTCTGGAGAAATCCAAGTGTATATTATTTACAAAGAAAAAAGACCGACCAAATCCAACTATCACACTATACGGAAACAATCTCACAAATGCAGAAAACATAAAATTTTTAGGACTTACATTTGACAAAAAACTTACATGGTTACCCCATATTAAAGAACTTGTTACTAGGTGTAAGAAATCTATAAACCTTTTAAAAGTCCTTTCAAACCCAAAATGGGGTGCTGACAGATCTCTCATGCTTACATTCTATCGTGCTTATACCAGATCTTTACTGGACTACGGATGTATAGCATATTCATCTGCCAGCCAAACACACTAAAACAATTAGACTCAATACATAATGCGGGTATAAGACTTGCAACAGGAGCATACAGATCAAGCCCAACTGTAAGTATTTACGTGGAGTCCGGCGAACTTCCATTGGAGCTCAGACGTGAAATCTTGGGATTAAATTTCTTCAAAAAATCCCAATGTTTAAATACACCATGTGTAAATTGCTTTCTGGATGACCAATACCATGACTTTTATAACAGAAAACGACCTAAACAAAAACCCTTAATTATACGCCTTTCCGAGAACAGACAGACCCGACATATTCGACAAACTCCTACACACACAAAAATCTTGACGTTCCCACCATGGGAACTTAAGAATTTCTGTATAAATTTATCACCCATTTGCAGACAGTGTAACGTTCCAATGACAATAAAACACTTACTAACGGAATGCAGAATACGAGAACAACTAAAACTACCTTACAACTTACAGGAACTACTGACAGAGGGTAGCCCCTTCATTAACGATATATTAACATTTTTAAAACAACACAACCTACACACAAAAATTTGATTCCAGGAAAAAATTTAGATAATATTTCGAGGGTATAATAATAATCTGATTTCAATTAAATTTTTTTTTTTTTATTTTTATTTTTTTTTATTTTTATTTTTTTGAACCATTAATGAATGTTAGTAGTTTTAGTCATATGTATGTATATATAAGTCATATGTATGTAAATAATTATGTAAATATAATATCTATATTTTTTATATAATACAAACAACATTTTTAAAATGAACAATTGTCCATATTTTTTAAACATATAAACAATTGTCCTGATGGTAGAGGATAAATAAAACGAATGAATTATTATAAATGCATATAATTTTATTTCATTGTTTCATAAAGGTCAATGACCGTTAATTTAATTGAAACAAGACTCTACAACTTATGTTATTGTGGTCAGTCTGACTACAAAGGGAGCCCTGTCAGTGATATATGACAGCGTAGCAGTTCCTGTCATGACATTATCTGTATCCGACAGGCCTGTCACATCCGTAGGCATCAATGGTATGCATGTCAATATTGTATGACGGTATGTTGACCAGCAAATTGGATGTAATGGAGAATTCTCATCAAGGCATGTAATGTATACCTCTGCCGAGGTAGTCATGTAATGTATACCTCTGCCGAGGTAGTCATGTTATACAGAAACGCTATACCATCTTTTATAATACATTTTTTTTGAGGAATGGTTTAAATGGGAAATATTTTAATGCGTTTCCCTCCTCCAACCATAGGCAGGGCACCCGCTTACGAAGTGGACTCGATATCTCAATCCAGAAGTGCCGACCACAAATTTTCATGTGTCTGAAGTCATAGATAGATCATAGATTCGCCGAAAAATAGTGATCCGGGTAGGCGGATTAGGTTGTTAAACGAACTTTACTTTTTTTTTTGAGACAATATAATTTTGTGCCCATGATCTTGTAAAGCTGCCCCGGTTTAAATGGCAGCGCGAATAAAACTCCCATTTAATATTAGCATTTTTTATTATTGGATTTTTTGGGAATTAATCCAACAAAAAGATATTCTCTTTTTGTTGGATTAATGTAACAAAACAGACAGAACATTTAACAATACACAAAATAATCAACAGACAGAACATTTAATAACAAACATAATCAACAGACGGATACTTTTGTATCAATCTTGGATTTTGAATCTAAGAGCAAAGTCGTGGTTTTGTCACCAAATGGTGAAAAAACTAAAATAAAATAATATTAGAATAAAAACAATTAAGTTTATTTTTTTTTACAGGTCATTCCCCTAAAAGTGGCTGCCTTATTTATTATTCATTGTAAAATTGTCTTAACTTTACATCAATGATACTTGGCTTCTGAATAAAACCCCCTATGCGCAGTACCTGGTGTTCCACGGTAAGTCTACCCAACACATATTTAACTTCTTATTTACCCAAGAGGTACATTATAGCTAAATTTCAAGGTGTATAAAACACTTCATGAAAAGTTCGTTATCAGCTCTCCGACTATAATGAGAAGAATTTAATGCCAGAGATAAATATCTTTGCTAATTGCTGTATTGTCGACACTTTTTACCAAGAGATTATTTGAGCCGTCAACCAATGACGGACGGGACATATATCACAAATTTCAACATATCTAGAACTTTCGTATACATAACCATGACATAAATGTCTAGTTATTTCTGTCAGTATGTAAACTTGCAACAGCATATCTATCCGACATGCGAGAAGTGTCAGATGTAAACCCACCCTTAGCCACCCATGTGCGTTCTCTTAACCTTAAATTAGGCCAAGAGTACGCAAATTACATTCGTTTCTTAAAACATTCTGATTTTCCTGGGTGTTTATAAAGTACAACCAAACCTTATATAGTTAGTTCTGTACTTAATAAATAACATTGAGGTTTAAATCTTTTATAAATCCCTAAATATAACCCGAAATCCACTTGTTGCTTACTCTTATCATCCCTTACTCTACATAATAATTTGAACCACCGCCATTTTCGTGACTTATTGGGTCTGAATCGTGGATGCTCTTCTTTGGCACCTCCGGATTGCGTCGGTCGAAGTCATAAGCGTGTTTCCTCCCCTGTGGGAAGTGAGAAAACGCGCTAAAATGTAGTTTTATCAACGCCGACAATCTTCACCTTCGAAATCTTATCGATCAACCATCTCTTCATAATATTATAATAAATGGATTATGATTGTCTATTAACTGAACTAACAAAATATCTTTGGTTGCTTTAGGAACTCTATTCTGGTAAGTGAAGATGGAGATAGTTAGCCGTTGCAGAGATACGAAGACAAGGTATAGTTGGGATTCGGCTAGGAGAAAAACGTCAGACTTTCAGGAAGAAATCTGTATTTGGACGTTTCAAACAGCCCGCTTTTACAACCTAGCAATCCACTTCTTTCATCTTCACCGACTTACCGCCTCATCCCCCCTCCTCCAGTCATAACTACAAAAACCCCCTGTGTAGTTGCTGTCCCTCATACCAACCATGGTTACCTAAGTGTCCTCGAGGTCTTCCTCCCTCCCCCCTAGGCATTTTCTAGTGGTACGTATTTGTATATTGATTATTATAAATTGTATTCACCTATAGAATAGATTGAGTTTCTCACAATATAAAAATGTTCTTTAAAAAAATGTTAGTTTTTGTTCTGTTTACTTACTACTTTCAACATACTGTTTACTTTCCAATTACCGCATTTTCATTGTTTAATAATAAGATTGGTTCTTATCATTGTCATAATGTATATAATACGCTCATTTCTGAATGTTTTTTTTACGTATAATTTGTATGTATTTTTTAGCTGAAGAAGGCTGCCAATGTGCAGCCGAAACGTCCAAATACAGATTTATTCCTGAAAGTCTGACGTTTTTTTCTCCTAGCCGAATCCCAACTATACCTTGTCTGCGTATTCTGGTAAGTGTCAACAAAAGAAACTAAATGGGAAATCATTCTATTAATAGAAACATCAAAAATTTAACTTTATCATTTATGAATTCGATGAATTTTCTATGTAAAACATATAAAATGATCTTATAATAGTTTAAGATATATTAAGAGCTTACTCAAACGAAAGAGCCTTGGATGAGATATTACCTGCGAACAAATAACCAGATGTTAGTTGAAATCAAAAAGCCTTTATTAGATGTTAGTTAATAGTAATTATATATAATAATTTTTATTTAATATTCAGGGGCCTAATTAGGAATTAGGGTTGAAAATGTACGGCTGAGCAGCTTGCGCTTTGCTGGATATCAGAACCGTTGTTTACTATAATTAAATATTTCAGTCCAATTTGTCTGACGATAACTCGAAATAAATGTTCCAAAATTAAAAATATTGACGAACTCTAGAAAAATTACCATAATAATTGGTCATCCTGTGCTGCCAAGAATAGAGTAGGTATTTAAGAAAACTCAGACCTTGGCTCTTTGGATTAGAAGGTTGGAGAACGAGTTGGAAATCATCTACTTAAAGACTGAATCCGGCCACTGCACAGTGGACCGATTCCCATAACTAGATGGAAAAACTACAGATGTTGAAACTAAGTTGATTATATTTCTAGAGATACTTTAGATAAGGTGAATTTGCAGTATTATCTAATTATCTTTGGCTACTGGAAAGTTAGGGAAACTTGTGTATTTGTGCAGTACACTTATTGAGTTTTAAATTTGGTGTATACTGTTCTTATGGATACAAAAATTAGAGGTATGTATGTATGTAAGTATACTATTTATGCACTTATTTTATGTAGATTAACGGAATTCAAAAAAATAGGGTCTTTGAAACAAAAGTGTTTTTTTAAAGAGGAATACAAAAAAAATAGTTTTCAGTGGACAAAACCTTTATGATAGCCAAAGTAGGCCAGACTGATTATTATTTTTTAAATTTTAATTAGTTTGTAACTATAAATTAATTTAAACTGATTATATTATTTTGTTTTTCCTATATTTTTTTTCATACATGTTTATTAGCGTGGTTCCTTCCTTCCTAAGGAACCCCGCTTATAAGGTTGACCTCATGACGAAATCCGCAAGTGCCGAGAAGAAACTTTTACGTAAGAACCCCTAGAGGACGGAAATAACGGTGGTTCAAATTTGTCTGTGTATATAAAGACGTATAAAATAACGTATTTAAAAAAACAACGTTTTTTTTTAAAAAAAGAACAAATGCCTAATAGTTTTTTCAAAATGAGTCTGCAACATTTGACGCTAATGTTTAAAATCATCTTGTGAGCTTGTCCACCTAGATCTGCAAAACGGCCCAATGTGCGCTGTTCAAATCAGAAGGGAACTTGTGCAGGCCCCTTTGAAAGTCGTCTCAGCGTCCTTCTGACGTTAATCGAGGATGAAGTTGGTATTATATCATATTACGAGATGTATTTTCATACATAATGCAATAAAACAAACAAAAAAAAAAAAAAAAGAAGAAAAAAAAAATTCGTTTAGAGCCTTCTGCTCAAATTCAGGAACATAAATATGCTTTAGGTCCACCCGAAAAACATAGTTAATGTACTGTATAGCATACAGTCTGCTTTTTCATACATGGCTACCGTGCATGCGCGAACGCCAGCGAACGCTTTTTTGTAATGTTTATTTCCAGTTTAATCATCGCCAAAGCATATTTATGCTAAATGACATATTAAATAACACGGAATGAGCATCCCTTTCAACATGTGTGAAGTTTTCTCGGAAGGTAGCCAGTGCATAGTATCTCCAAACACCTACAAAGTCCAATCCATAACCTGTGCCTTGGTTCATTAGGATGCTGAAACTGTATCATTAGATCGTAAGGCTGACAAAGGATATTAGATCAACCCCTGCAGGGTACAGGGCCTCTGTGGTCCTCTTCATAGCGAGGCATTGTAAAGGGAGGGAAGCTGGGTTGACCTATTATCGTCCTAGTAACGCATGCTGCCTAGGCGTGCATGCTCTCTTTAAAACCAACTAAAAATTCAAACCCCGGTAAAAATTTGAATATAAAGAAACCTTCCTTAGCGAGTGTTTATATTCTAAAGGGAATGTCCATGCAAAATTTCCAATTTTTCTGTCAAATGGTTTGGGCTGAGGGATGATAGGTCACTGAGTGAGTGATATTTGAAAAATATATAGTAGACTATATTGATTATTATATAATATGGAATATACGAGGGAGAAATCCAAGTTACTTCTTTCCCTGCATGGATAGTATAAAGGTCCAGCTTGTAGAGAAACTATATTGCGAGGCGGTTCTTTTAAAAGGTTAATAGAATAAAGTTTGTTGAGATGGCCAAGAAGAACTGAAGGACTTGGAAGTTGTGTACCCCAAGGGGAGTTGTTACTCCCAACTCTACTTTCAGCTCCCAACAACTTGTTCACATTTTATTTAGAGATTCTAGGTGCCGATCAATAGTCAACAGGCACTTTCACAAGAGTCCCAACTTGGATGATCTTAGCGCGTTTCCTTTATTATCCCTTGTGTCATTTGGAAAACTTGCAATTGAAAAAGTCAATATTTTGTTTTGTGCTTCTGTGAAAAATGTAAACACCAACCTACATTATAAGTTTTTTAACAGAGATTTATTTTCCTTTTTGGCCAATGTAAAAAAAAAAAAAAAAAAAAAAAAAAAAAAAATGAACTAATCCCGTCTGATTCAATCACATGAGACACCAAGTCATCCTGCCGGACAAAGTTCACCAACAATATGGAGTTAATTATTTCCAAAGTACAGCTGCAATAATAAACAAATCAGGTGTCCCAATACTTTTTACGCATAGAATATTGCATGTTATTGTTAAATGTAAATTAATAACACGAATACCATTGTTTGATGTCGATTTTCAGGGAATATTTAAAATATAACCTTGGTTGACGAATAAAAGTACCCTAACAACACGAGAACAAGTAATATTAACAAGATTGCGCATTGGACATACTTTCCTGACACATTCCTACCTTATGAACAGAACGGACAGGCCAGTTTGTAAATACTGCAACACAACATTTACAGTAAAACACATATGGACAGAATGCAGACAACGTAGTCATGCTGACATACCTCACGACATCCAGGAGCTACTCACACTTGACAGTATACACATAAACACTATACGAGAATATCTACAACACATTAATGTCAATAACAAGATTTAACATAGCCGCAATTTAACAAAATTCAATAATACATACATGAATGAAAATATGTATATAAAGTAACGCCCAAAACATTTTGTAGCCACTATTTTTTATTTATTTATTTTATTATTATTTTTTTCATATTTTTTTATTTATTTTTTTCGTTATTCATTTTTTTTCTCTTAAATGTTTGTTCTAGATACAGTCATTATTATTTATTTGCTATTGGTTCATTACCTTTTATAACATTTGTTCCCTTCTATATATTAGAATAAGAAGTTCCATTTGTATGAAAATTACCTGACCATTTCTAAATATGTTCCAATCGAAGAGGCAAGTCGCCAAAGTTACTAAGACTTATAAATAAATGAATAAAATACAGCTCGCCACCATGTTATTCATGCTTTCAGTTTTCCCAAAGCACCAATATTTTAGTCACAAATGTTGTAAAAGTAAAATATTCGTGGATGTTTTAATAGTTTTTACACTAGCTGTACGTGCCATTATCAGCTGCTGGCTTGCATGTTCTAGGAGGGCGAATTTTTTATCGCCATCTGGTTGCAACTACCGGAAACACAGCTTATTCAGTCTTCAGTTATTTTATATTTTATATTAAATTTTTGTTGCTGTAGAAACGTTTCGGCTATAAGCCAATTTAAATCTAATTATCTGTATGATTTTGCATTATTTTTTATAATTTATAATCTTCAGATTTTACTTTTTTTAAATTGTATGGTTCGTGCCTCTATTATTACATGAATGATATTATTATTACCTCAATTATTACATATTATTTCATATATAGACAGTCTTGCCCATCTAGTGCTCCTTTACAGAAGCAGACTCAAATATATAAAATCCCTTAACTACTCCTAGATAGCCTAGGATCGACCTGCCCTGAGCTCCGCCCCTGTTGTTGGTGTTGGAGTGGATAAGGAAGTCCTGTCCTAAGACAGATAAACCTTCAATCTAGTCCAATCAAACTGAAAGGCTTCTCTGATTGATTTCACCTCCAATCGACTCCGCAATCCATCCTTCCAACACAAATACAAAAATAAGTCCTCTCTTAACACGTTTTTGTGTGTGATTAGGAGAGCATTGAGTAGAAATTCCTAAAATTTGACCATTAATGTGACCAAACCCACTTTTCGTAATATTCAACTACCGTATAGTTACTGGTCTTATGAATGATTACCTCCCAGTTCCCACGATTCCCGAACCGATTTAGGGTTAATTAAAGAAATATACTAGAAGTCCAAAACTACACATGTCTTATGACAAACATTTTGTTTATAATATGCTCACTACTGGAAACAAAAACATAATAAATTAAACATGTGAAAAACATTTCAATAAGTGTGGAGTTTCCGAAAAATCTAATTTTTTCTCACTTCGGTGAAAAACATTGACTTGAAAGTGGGTTCAGTCGATTCCACATGCCAAAATACCTACAAAACATCGACGATATATATATATATATATATATATATATATATATATATATATATATATATATATGTATATATATATATATATATGTGTGTGTGTGTGTGTGTGTGTGTGTGTGTGTGTGTGTAGATCCTAAGTTGTTGTAGGTAGTTGGTAACAGCTAATTCAGTCTTCATTTATTTTATATTAAATTTTTGTTGTTTTAGAAACGTTTCGGCTATAAGCCATTTTCAATCTAATTATCTGTATGATTTTACGTTATTTTTTATAAATTATAATCTTCAGATTATGTGTTTGTAAATTTGATTTTAAGTTTGAGGAGGAAATTTCATTTTTTAAATTGTATGGTTCGTGTCTCTATTATTACATGGATGATATTATTATTACCTCAATTATTACATATTATTTCATATATAGACAGTCTTGCCCATCTAGTGCTCCTTTACAGAAGCAGACTCAAATAGGAAGTGGGTTTGGTCACATTAATGGTCAAATTTTAGGAATTTCTACTCAATGCTCTCCTAATCACACACAAAAACGTGTTAAGAGAGGACTTATTTTTGTATTTGTGTTGGAAGGATTGCGGAGTCGATTGGAGGTGAAATCAATCAGAGAAGCCTTTCAGTTTGATTGGACTAGATTGAAGGTTTATCTGTCTTAGGACAGGACTTCCTTATCCACTCCAACACCAACAACAGGGGTGGAGCTCAGAGCAGGTCGATCCTAGGCTATCTAGGAGTAGTTAAGGGATTCCCGCCTTTTGGCGGGCTAGAGCGGGGTAATATAATACTGGACACATATTTCAAACTGCAATATTAGCAATAAATAATAGGTCAGCTGATTTGATGTGGGTGCATGAAGATACATTGAAACCATTCTTCTGTGTTTTTATAAACTTTTACATATATTCTTTATAACAAATAAAATTTAAAAAGCCTTCAAAAAGCTTATGATGCCTCTTGCATTTTTTGAACTAACAGCTATTTTGGTAATAAGCAGAACGTTTTTGAATTTAATGTCTACATTAATTTAGGATGTCACACACAAAACCTTACCTGCTAGGTACGGAATAGTTTTATAAAAAAAAAAAAAAAATGTTGAGGAGTACATCTAATATTGTAAACCCCAATATATCTCATTATTTCGGCACGATATCTACCGTGTTTCGTCGCAATGATGTAAAAATAACTGCCGGCACGTAAAAATTAATATTTTTTGCGGGATGGTCCAAAAAGTCAATCGTTTGTTATGGGAATGCTATAAGCAACGTTTCGTGTCGAGAAAACAAAACTTGCGCTCGCTATCGTTTTAATAAATATATTAGATCAAGTCAGTGGACTGTAGAATGTGTCGATCCAAGTTTTTCTGCTAGCTCTTCGACAGTTACAACAGGATTTTCTTCTACAGTAGCCTACAGGAGTTGGTCGTCAAGCTCTGTTGCTAGACCTGTACCAGGCTCGTCTTCAAGCTTCAGGTTTCCCAGCCGACTTTTTTCAAACCACCGCTGCACTCGTCGCTCACTAGTAACACTATTGTCATATATTTATACAAGCTTTCGATAAGTTGAATCAGCATTTTCTCCTTTATCGAATTCCCAGAGCATAGCATGACGTAAGTGGTGTCTTTGGAGATCTATTTCAAATGTAAATTTAGCACAGAATAAATAGGTTTCACCGACCAAAATATGATCAATAGAAGTGTATTTAAAGCTATAATAAACAAATACAAATTGAAAAGGAGGGAATATAAACAGACAGAATGTTAAAAACCGACATTACTTATGGGATGACCTGATATTTCTGTACCCCGGAGGTAAAGGACACCATGTCACATATTTGTAATTGTTCAGAAGAGGCAATTTTATTATAAAATTGAAGTATTTAACTATGTTTCTTCGTTACTTATAGAAATAGTTCAAGGAAAATGTTTCACTTGTTATTGGCATTGATAGGTAATTGTAAGTATTGATCATAGTCAAGCAAAACCTAATAGTCTCCACAGTGTCTTTTATCTCTAATGAAAATGTTTCACTTGTTATTGACATTGATAGGTAATTGTAAGTATTGATCATAGTCAAGCAAAACCTAATAGTTTCCACAGTGTCTTTTATCTCTAATGAAAATGTTTCACTTGTTATTGACATTGATAGGTAATTGTAAGTATTGATCATAGTCAAGCAAAACCTAATAGTTTCCACAGTGTCTTTTATCTCTAATGAAAATGTTTCACTTGTTATTGACATTGATAGGTAATTGTAAGTATTGATCATAGTCAAGCAAAACCTAATAGTTTCCACAGTGTCTTTTATCTCTAATGAAAATGTTTCACTTGTTATTGACATTGATAGGTAATTGTAAGTATTGATCATAGTCAAGCAAAACCTAATAGTTTCCACAGTGTCTTTTATCTCTAATGAAAATGTTTCACTTGTTATTGACATTGATAGGTAATTGTAAGTATTGATCATAGTCAAGCAAAACCTAATAGTTTCCACAGTGTCTTTTATCTCTAATGAAAATGTTTCACTTGTTATTGGCATTGATAGGTAATTGTAAGTATTGATCATAGTCAAGCAAAACCTAATAGTTTCCACAGTGTCTTTTATCTCTAATGAAAATGTTTCACTTGTTATTGACATTGATAGGTAATTGTAAGTATTGATCATAGTCAAGCAAAACCTAATAGTTTCCACAGTGTCTTTTATCTCTAATGAAAATGTTTCACTTGTTATTGACATTGATAGGTAATTGTAAGTATTGATCATAGTCAAGCAAAACCTAATAGTCTCCACAGTGTCTTTTATCTCTAATGAAAATGTTTCACTTGTTATTGGCATTGATAGGTAATTGGAAGTATTGATCATAGTCAAGCAAAACCTAATAGTCTCCACAGTGTCTTTTATCTCTAATGAAAATGTTTCACTTGTTATTGACATTGATAGGTAATTGTAAGTATTGATCATAGTCAAGCAAAACCTAATAGTCTCCACAGTGTCTTTTATCTCTAATGAAAATGTTTCACTTGTTATTGACATTGATAGGTAATTGTAAGTATTGATCATAGTCAAGCAAAACCTAATAGTTTCCACAGTGTCTTTTATCTCTAATGAAAATGTTTCACTTGTTATTGACATTGATAGGTAATTGTAAGTATTGATCATAGTCAAGCAAAACCTAATAGTTTCCACAGTGTCTTTTATCTCTAATGAAAATGTTTCACTTGTTATTGACATTGATAGGTAATTGTAAGTATTGATCATAGTCAAGCAAAACCTAATAGTCTCCACAGTGTCTTTTATCTCTAATGAAAATGTTTCACTTGTTATTGGCATTGATAGGTAATTGTAAGTATTGATAATAGTCAAACAAAACCTAATAGTCTCCACAGTGTCTTTTATCTCTAATGAAAATGTTTCACTTGTTATTGGCATTGATAGGTAATTGGAAGTATTGATAATAGTCAAACAAAACCTAATAGTCTCCACAGTGTCTTTTATCTCTAATGAAAATGTTTCACTTGTTATTGGCATTGATAGGTAATTGGAAGTATTGATAATAGTCAAACAAAACCTAATAGTCTCCACAGTGTCTTTTATCTCTAATGTACGTATTATAATACTATACAGTAATACTGTATAGTATTATAATACGTATACGGCTGTATAGTATATTCATCTGCCAGCCCAAGCACTTTAAAGCTACTCAACACAATACATCATACAGGACTGAGAATAGCGACTGGGGCCTTTAGATCAAGTCCTGCTGATAGCATTTGTGTAGAAGCTGGAGAACCTCCACTGGAGTATAGACGGAAGTACTTGGGCATAAAATTTCTGTTAAAATCAAAAACCTTAAATACAGCCTGTATAAAATACTTTATGGACAGTTCTCTGATAAACAAATACATACAAAAAAATCCAAAACAGAAGCCACTACTCATAAGAAACATGCAACATCACACTGACAGAGACACACTACACACACCCACATACACAAACACACCGTTAACATTCCCTCCTTGGAGCGTAAAAAACTACAAAATTGACTTAACACTAGCACAATTTAAAAAAAATCATCCACTATCCAACAAAATTTACAAAACCTTATTTACCTCACTTTTGGCAGACAAACGTAACCATATTCACATCTACACAGACGGATCGAAAACACCATCTGGAACTGCAGCAGCAGCCATTAACCAAAACCAAACACATTCAATCAAATTACATGACAACACAAGTATCTACACAGCCGAATTACACGCCATACACTTAGCCCTTACAAAACTACATAACACCGAAAACACAAACATACTCTTATGTACAGACTCCCTGAGTTCTTTAAGCTCCCTCGATAACATTTATACTAACCATCCAATAATTAAACAGATATACGAACAATTACACAGACTCAGGAATCACACACTTACACTATTATGGCTACCCGGACACGAGGATATCGGACTAAGTACATCAGTAGACAAACATGCAAAAGACGCAACAAATAAACAGATCCTAGACATTGAAAACATTACGTTAGATGATTTAGTTCACACATTACGCACACATACATTAAACGACTGGTTGCATCACTGGCTACAAACAAACAACAAATTATCACAAATTAAGAACACAGTAAAAGCATGGAGTAACGAAGAACATACCTTGACAAGAAGAGACCAAGTAGTACTGACCAGACTTCGCATTGGACACTCGTTGCTCACACATAATTACCTCATGGAGAAAAAAGACAAACCAATATGCAGAGTTTGTAACATAACATTGACCATTAAACATATACTCACTGAATGTAAAAGACGTGACAAACTGAACATCCCACACGACCTACAAGAACTTCTTACAGAGGGTAGTCCATACATACACTCTATACTCCAATATTTAAAACACACAAACTTGTATCACAGAATCTGAAGAAACAAAAGAATTTTTTTTTTCTATAGTGTAATTATTATTATTATTTTTATTTTCTATTATGTAATTATTACTCAATTTTACTTGGTCATTAATGGAAAACCACAACATGTAGACCCCATCATGACCTAATAAAAAATTGTTGTTAGTTTTAGTTATAAGTTATGTAAATATATTAACTACATTTCAAAAAGCAAGGCTCTAAATAATGTTTAGCACATAATTCTCAACACAAACCTACTAAGTTTTGTCGTAAGCTCTTTTCAAACTTTTGTTGTATTTAGTACTATAAGTTACTGATAATTGTGAACATATAAATTTGTATTTTTTACTGTATCTTAAAAAAAAAAAGAGCAAGTCGCCGTCGTTGCGAAGCTCGTAAAATAAATAAATAAATAAAAATTATCTCTAATGAAAATGTTTCACTTGATATTGGCATTGATAGGTAATTGGAAGTATTGATCATAGTCAAGCAAAACCTAATAGTCTCCACAGTGTCTTTTATCTCTAATGAAAATGTTTCACTTGTTATTGGCATTGATAGGTAATTGGAAGTATTGATAATAGTCAAGCAAAACCTAATAGTTTCCATGGTTACTTTTATCTCTAATGAAAATGTTTCTCTTGATATTGACATTGATAGGTAATTGGAAGTATTGATCATAGTCAAGCAAAACCTAATAGTTTCCATGGTTACTTTTATCTCTAATGAAAATGTTTCACTTGTTATTGGCATTGATAGGTAATTGGAAGTATTGATAATAGTCAAGCAAAACCTAATAGTTTCCATGGTTACTTTTATCTCTAATGAAAATGTTTCTCTTGATATTGACATTGATAGGTAATTGGAAGTATTGATCATAGTCAAGCAAAACCTAATAGTTTCCATGGTTACTTTTATCTCTAATGAAAATGTTTCACTTGTTATTGGCATTGATAGGTAATTGGAAGTATTGATAATAGTCAAGCAAAACCTAATAGTCTCCACAGTGTCTTTTATCTCTAATGAAAATGTTTCACTTGTTATTGGCATTGATAGGTAATTGGAAGTATTGATAATAGTCAAGCAAAACCTAATAGTTTCCATGGTTACTTTTATCTCTAATGAAAATGTTTCTCTTGATATTGACATTGATAGGTAATTGGAAGTATTGATCACTACAACACCAGCAAGGATCACTACAACCCAAGGAACAAGACTTTGTTGACCAAGGCACTCAAACAGCCCTTGATATTACTCTCAAAACACCAAGGAAGGTGAAAGGACAAGATGGCACGACGTCAGGTAAGTCTTCTAAGAGATCAGGAAAATCCCCCAAACAACAAATCGTCCACTGTCCGGATGCACAAACTTCCTCCAGTCTCATAGAAATTAATACTCCAACTGTCTTGTCCGGACGATACAAAAAAGGTCGGGAAAGTAAAAGTGATGTTCCTGTAAAACATAAATGATCTTTCATCTCTGTAACCATTTCGTTTTCGTTAGATTTTACTCGAAATTATCAGTAAAAAAGGAAAAATTCCAGACCAAAACTAATACTTATAGCTTTCAAAATTCAAAAAATAAATTAAATATATTTATATCGACATTTCTTCAGGCTCAATTTCCAAGGTTTACTTGCTTTAACACTAAACTCAATGTGTCTGATATCATGGAATATTAATGGATTTCATCAACACTTAACTGATCTGAAGCACTTGATTCAGGAGAAGGCCCCACTCATTATTTCACTACAAGAAACACACACATCCCCCAATTCAAACGTTTATCTTCAAGGCTTCACTACATACAAAAGAGATTATACTCTTGGTGGTAAAGCTTCGGGAGGTGTTTCTATATCTGTCAAGGAATCTGTTTACAGTGAATCAATCAACCTACGAACAACACTCCAAGCTGTCGCTGCATCAGTACACATCCCATATAGAATCACCATTTGCAGTCTATACATTACACCAAGTGAAGCAATTAATACTCATCTTCTTGATGATTTATTCACTCAGCTACCACCTCCTATAGTGGTAACGGGTGATGTAAACGCTGAGCACATACACTGGGGCTCATCCAGGATCAACAGCAGAGGTAGGCGGTTCTATGAATGCTTAGAAAAGTGGGACTTGATAACATTTAATTGCCTTAGACCAACTCACCTTTGTCCTCGTCATGGTACGTTTACAAACATTGACATTGCTGCGTGTACGCCAGATATCTTCACACGCTTTAATGTGGACGTTTGTGCAGATTCATACAATAGTGATCACTTTCCAGCAGTAGTGTATGACCAAGGCAGGCAGGAAATTTTTCAAAGCCTTCAAAAGTTCAATTTCGATAAAGCTGACTGGTCAAAATTTCAAAGTCTTATTAGTAGTAAAATATCTACCATTACAACGATTGAGAACTTTAACAAATTAATCAATGAGGCTTCTGAGATGTCTATCCCTAAATCTACTAGAAATATCAAAAGAGCACCTGCACCCTGGTGGAACCAACACTGCACTAATGCTGTGAGAGAACGTCGAAAAGCTCTCAGAAAATTTTCCCACTTCCCATCAACTGAGAACCTCATTAAATATAAAAAAGCAAAGGCAATCTCCCGAAGGATCATAAATGAAAATAAAAAACAATGTTGGGTAGATTTTTTAAACTCCCTTAATAGATATACACCACCAGAACTAATATGGCAAAATATTGGTAAAATACAACACAAAAACTATAGACAACCCATAGCAGGAATTAAATCAGACAACACTATTTTCACTGACAAGACTGATATAGTTAACATTTTAGGACGCCACTTCTCAGCAATATCCAGTGACTCCAATTATTCTAGACGTTTTCTACTATACAAAAACAATACTGAAACTACTTTACTGACCATAAACATAAAACATCAACATCCACTAAATGAAGACTTTACTATTGACGAACTACAAGACGCACTAAAATGCTCAAAAAATACTTCTCCTGGTCAAGATGGAATACATTATAGGATGTTGAAAAATCTACCCAATAGTGGAATATTTCATTTGTTGAAAATTCTAAATAAAATCTATGAGACAGGGCAATTCCCTGATTGTTGGAGAGAGTCAATAGTGATTCCAGTGTTGAAACCCCATAAGGACAAGACCGAACCAGGGAGCTACAGACCCATCGCCTTGACCAGTTGTGTCAGTAAAATATTCGAGAGAATGTTGAACAAACGTCTCGTCTGGTTTATCGAAAGAAATAATTTACTATCCGGTTTTCAATGTGGATTCAAAAAAAATCATTCTACAATGGACCACATCTTAAGACTGGAGAGTGAAATATTAAATGCATTTATAAATAGAGAATGTGTACTAGCCGTTTCGTTTGACATTCAGAAAGCGTTCGACTGCGTTTGGCGATGGTCTATAATCTCTGAAATGGTGAAATGGGGATTACAAGGGAAAATTCTTAAAGTTATATCAGAGTTTCTTTCTGAACGAAGATTCCGGGTTAGGATAGATGATAATGTTTCAGACACCTTCACCCAAAAAAATGGTGTTCCTCAAGGATGTGTGCTGAGCACGACACTCTTCAAAGTAGGAATTGATTCTATCCGAGATGAGATACCTCCAGACATATCCTACTGTCTTTATGTAGATGATCTCCTTATTTTTAAAAAATCACAAACACTCAGGGAGGCTGAAATGTCCATACAAAATTGCATAAATCACCTGGAATATTGGAGTGACAAACACGGTCTCATTCTGTCAAGGGAAAAATCCCAATGTATCCTATTTACAAGGAAAAAACTCCAACCTGTTCCAGAAGTGACGCTGAATTCACAACTTATAACACACGCCACTACACTCAAATTTCTTGGTCTGGTATTCGATAATCGGTTGACATGGATCCCACATTTAAAAAATACTATTCTGAAATGTAAAAAATCCCTAAATTTGTTGAGGGTCATCAGTTGCACAAAGTGGGGAGCAGATCGGAAAACAATGCTCCAATTTTATCGAACTTTCACAAGATCCATTATCGATTATGGAAGTGTTGCCTACGCATCAGCCAGACCAAGCGCACTCAAAATGTTAAACACTATCCACAACACCGGCCTTCGCCTGTCTCTTGGAGCTTTCAGGAGTAGCCCTGTGGTAAGCCTGTATGCTGAGTCCGGCGAACCTCCTCTCGAGTACCGCCGTAAAATTCTCCTTATAACTCAAATGCATAAATCCAGAGCCATGTGTAACTCCGAATGCCTTCATATGAGTATCGATAATCCTTACTACGACTTGTACAGATCCAAACCCCAAGCCCAGAGACCTTTCAGTGTAAGATATAGAGAACTGGATAATATTTCACAATTCGAAGAAACGGAGATACTGACATTTGGCACTACCCCTTCCCCTCCTTGGTTATTAAACAGTTATAATGTGGACATTACCCTTTCTAAATTTAATAAATTAAGCCCAACATCAAAATTAATTTATAAGGAAATGTTTAAAACTCTCACTATCCAAAACAGCCAGAAACTCTCTATCTTCACTGATGGGTCGAAGTCCGATAAAGGTGTGGGAGCAGCAGCTGTTATGGAAGAACAAATAATAACTAAAAAATTAAATGATCACTGCAGTTCGTTTACAGCTGAGCTCTACGGCATACTTATTGGCTTGGAGAACATACCGACTTCAGACCGACGTGACATTGTTATTTACACCGACTCACTAAGTTCACTTCAAGCACTAAAGGACAAATACACCTCTCATCCTATACTCTCAAAAATACTTAAGACAATACACTCTCTACACAAACATGTATCATTGTACTGGCTACCTGGTCATGAAGGTCTAGGGAAAAATCCGATTGCAGACACCCACGCAAAAATAGCTGCAGAACGGACAGACGTAGATAACGGACCAATTCCACATGAAGACATGAACAGATCTATGAAGACATTTATTTTGGAAAACTGGGAACACTCTTGGACGATACTTACGGACAACAAATTACGGACTATAAAACCTACTGTCAAAGACTGGCCATCCAGTTATCGAGCCAATAGAAGGGAGGAGGTTGTATTGGCTCGACTTAGGATTGGCCATTCAAGACTTACTCACAAATACTTAATGACAAGACAAGAGAGTCCATCGTGTGAAATTTGTAATTCAGACTTAACAATAAAACACATTCTAACAGACTGCATTAGACGACAAGACTTAACCATCCCTTACAACATGTGTGAACTTCTCGCTGAAGGTAGCCAGTACATAGACAGTATCTTAACATATCTACGAAATACAGGATTATACGATCTCATATGAAGACCTAGAAGATTCGTTGATGCAATCACATTTTTATCCCATGAAAAAGTGCATTACTTTTATGACTTAAAGTTAAAGCTCTAATCATTTTTAAGCCTTTAATATATTTTATTTAAATCCATAAATCCTGGATTCATAATAATATATAAATTTATAATCAATTCCTGATCTCTTAGAAGACTTAACTCAGTGTGTTTATCGTACAAAATACGAAACACAATAAATAAATAAATAAAGTATTGATCATAGTCAAGCAAAACCTAATAGTTTCCATGGTTACTTTTATCTCTAATGAAAATGGACACAATTTTATTTTTCAGTCTTATGTTTGTTATTTATGGGAACAGGAGAGAGTGACTTATCCCATTACACGGAATGAAAAGGCCACAATAAGAAAATGGAGTCAAGGCAATTTAATAAAAAAATGGACATGGTGTCCTTTACCAGATTTATAAGTACATTAATCGGATTTCATTTTTGGTATCAAGTACGAACGTTGACGATTTGAATACATTTAAAAAAAATTATTTCATGATTGCAACCTCATCGTTCCTTCGGGAATACATTAAAATTACCGCAAAAATTTGCAATGTAATGATTTTAGACAAGGTTTAGACGAAAATATAAAAATGTCTGAGGCCTTAGACCTACTCCAGCTAGTTTCGAACCCGTAAACGTTCCGAATTTCTGCCTTATAACCTCTGAACCATCACCATCACATGTTGTAGTGCAAGTATTATCGAATATATTTTGTCCATCTATTGTAGATTCGGAAAACTGAATATTTTTCCCTTCCACTTATTTGAAATGTGTGCCCCAGGTGTAGGAGAGGTATTAGAATGATTGCAATATCGCGAGAACATTAATAACAATGAGAGGAGATGTTAGAAGAGAGGGAGAGAGAGAGAGAGAGAGAGAGAGAGAGAGAGAGAGGTAAATTTATTGGAATATCTGGGATCCCTCAGGGCGCGCAGCTTCACCTCTCTCCTTTCCCTTTATCCTTTATGTACCGGTAACCGACCAACCATCCTCCGCCATTTATCTTACCTTCAGCGCTGTTTCAATGGATCGAATTCAGAAAGGAAATTGAAACATTCGAATACTCCCATCAATTATCAATACAGAATAATTCATTTAGAACATTTAGAAGAATTATCTCCAAGGGAATATTGACAGACCTCATTACTTCCATCTGAATAACATAAAGATAAAAGATTTTAATATTTATTCAGCAGCAAACATAAGCATATTCCTCTTGAATATGTTTTAATCCAATTACTTAGAAGTGAAAATTCTTAGAAAATATTATTGACTATTGAAATTTCCAGGTGGACATTGACAAGGTTCGGACATGACAATTAGTAAAACTACATTTTTTTTTTAAATATAAAGGATTAAGTATTGCCAACGTTTCGGATTGGTAACCTTTAACAGGACGATGATAACCTTTGACGTTTTTCGTCCTTAAACCCCATGAATCCATCTATACACTAACCGTAATGTAGCAACTTCCAAAGAGATCTGTTATTTCTCTCCTCATCTTTCAGCCAAGCCGAACTGTTGACAATATTAACTCATAAAAAAAAACCTTCGTATGTTGTATGATTTCCCTCTAAAGGGAAACTATTTCGATTATGAAAATATCATTTGGGAAGTAAAGAAGACCTACTGATTCGTTTATTGTAATAAATTGTCCATTATATGTATGTATCCATTATTTTTAAAAACTCTTTTACATCAGCAATACTCAGCAATGATTGAAAATCCATTCCTGCTTTAATTTACCACTTAACTGATTTGTCCTTGACCTTGCTAAAATCTGTTTCCAAATTTTTCACTGCAAATTGTCTCACCATCCTAACCCTAGGTTAGGATAAGGTCTCTCCTTATCTTTCCAATCCCATCCAGACAATCCTCCCAGGTGGTTTTAGAGAAAGTGGGCCCGAGATGATTTACTTATCTGATTTAATAGTCATCATTAAAGTGTTTATTTACACTGCTCAGGAATTTACAAATTTTGCATTGTTTTTATTATAATTTTTCCTGCATGGTCAATTTGTGCATAGCAAATAACTGAATCAACTAACTTGTTCATTGTACAGTTTAAATTTTGTATAGATTGTTATAACATATTTTTCTATTAATATGTCCAGAACGAATTCCGACTTTCTTTGCAACATAATTCCTACAATATATTAATGAAAACCGCAACTAAATTGGATTAGCCGTTTCTGAGATTAGTGCGCACAGATAAACAGACAAAAATTCTAAAAATCATTGTTTTGGTTACTATTGCATTGATAAAGGCCCCCGATGGTATTTTTCCCATTTATATCGACAATTTACAAATTTTTCCTGACCACCGTCAAGTGTTCTTAAACGAGCATGTTTGAAAAAAATACCTGCCAATATTCTCTCACTCTCCCCTTATTTATGAGCAGTTTTGTTCAATAGTCCACTGAGGAAGGTTGAGCTTTAGTCATACACTATTTCTGGTAATAATCTGATAAGATACAAATGTGTTCACTTGATGATTAATTGGAATAAAACTCTATGTCAACTCATGTTGAATGTAGTTAAGAAAAAAAATTGTAAATTCTTCTGAACCAGGGGAAGAAAAAAAGAACTTTTAATCCTAAGAACAAAATGTGTTAATTTAGAAAATATATGCAATCAACATATGCATGTTTTTCTTTCAATTTTTGAGGATCGACAAAGGATATGCTATGATCCAGTTATGAAACACAAAAAGAATGTGTATAAAGGTCTTAACACTGTTTCTCTTCCATAAAAAAAACCCCCTGTGCAGATATTAACAATAATCTTTAGATAATAATTATTACCATCTAATAGTATGAATAATATTCATTATAATTCTGTCTAATTATATTCGTACCTCTTCTTTTAAACGCCGATTTAAGTCAATGCCTTTCTTCCAGGATGAAGCAGTAGAGTTTAATGGAGAAAACAAACAGGAGAGAGGGAAGCAGTGGGAATATAGAGAATAGAGGTAAGGGATTTATTATTCAGGGGTTAGGATAGACTTAGCCATCTCATCGCTATTCAACTCAACCAAGGTGGAAGGGGGGGAGGGGCGTGTAGAGAGGGTGGGTGCTCAAGGAGGGGGGGGGGGGTGTGCTCAAGGAGGGGATGCTGGCAGGGAGGGGGTTGTGTCTTATAATACACTCTACAGCACAATATATATAAACCTTAGGGGGTCTCAATAGAATTTATATATATATATATATATATATATATATATATATATATATATATATATATATATATATATATATATAAATTCGTCTTCTTACAAAGAGGCTAGGTTCTTAATAGCGTGTTTCTCCCTTCCTCCAAACGGATTTTATGAAGTAGACTTTATGTCGCAATCCGATGAAAAACGTTTAGAGCCCAAGGTTACTAGGAAATTTCGGTGGTTCGAATATATATACAGGGTGACCTGTAAATGTCTAGTCATATTGTGGGAGGCGATAGAGGACCCATAGAGGTACAAAAAATGTTATGTAACGATTTTCCGAATTCTCAAACATAAGGGAGAAAACATCGTTTTATTGCTTTTTCGAGACAAACGTGGTTTTTAGAAGAATAATCGTTGTAGCTCCGCCCCAGGTGATTTTGTTGGGGTTAATTAATTGTCTGTATATTGGTCAGAAGGTCCCAACAAAGAATAAATAAATAATAGGCGTGGTCATAAAATAATAAATATATTCCTCTTGAATAAATAAAATAATAAAACTTAACTTCAATAAATAACTAAAATTATAAGACGACTGTCAATAAATAAATGAAATAGATAATTGTTCATAAATAGAAAGTGTTCATAAATTAGAAGAGATCAGTAGAAGGGAATGACGTCACTTAGGCTGATGTGTAGATCTCCATGCGGAGAGTTGGTAGCCGGGAGCTCGGATCTCGCTGGTACTGCTTGTACCGAGAAGGTAACCTAGGGTTATCGCAAGCTGCCTTAAATCTAGTAAAAAGTTCAGTACTTGCGGATAAATCCTAGTGTACCGAGATGTTGGACCGGTTTTGGTGGTTCTCTCGGAGCAGGTAGCTGGACATGGAATGCTAGGAGAACGGCAATTGGCTTGAACTGCTGAGATGCCGAATCCTCCGGTTATCTGCTCACTGTCTCGATACTCACTCCTTAACTCTAACGGTAAAAATTATTCCCGCGGGAAAGCTCCATTAAAACTTTAGTGCAGCGGGCTTTTCTCCCGCGGAAAAATATAATTTAAAACAAGCTCCGCTACAATTTTAATAAAAAAAGAGTGAAACCAATCCAAAGATGAGTAAATGTACTATAAGACTAGTTGGGAGTAAACCTAAAAATTAGCGAATGTAAGTATGTATATCTTACCAAAAGAAAGCTATTCTAAATTTCCTGACATTTTCTCGATATTTCTTACCAGCGTTACTCTTCAATGGGCAGGATCTGAGATTTCCGGGTTTTAGAAAAACTTCCTCTAACCAGCTCCATTTAACCAGCTTTCCATTCATGTATCACAACCCTGTGTTATTGAAGTATGTGAACGATTTAAGAACAAAAGTTTTTAAAAAAAACATGGATCTGTAAAAAGAAAGTTAAATTTTTTTCTTCAGTTTATTCAAAAAGCTTAAACGAAACATTTATTTTTATAGGTAAATATTTACTTAAAACAATAAAAAAAAAAAAATACTTCCAAGAAAATAAAAAAAAATCCTAAAATAGTAAATAAATAAAATACACATTTACTTTAAATTTATTAATTAATGAACCCCAACCACACATTAACCTAAAAAGTTATTAATTTTACCTAGATAACGCATTTGAACTCATTTTTACAGGACTATCTACATCTTATTTATTATCGCCCTGGGATTCTCGTGAGCCCATGTGTGTTTGTTGTGGTTATTAAATATCCCATCCCTAAACGTTTTTTCCCTTATGAGTGAGAATTCGGAAAATCGTCACATGACATTTTTTGTTCCCCTAAGGGTCTTCTATCACCTCCCGCAATATGACTAATATATATATATATATATATATGTAAGATTCGTACTCGGGATAAGAATCACAATGATTGCATCTGTAAAGAAGTTTTATTTTTATAAAGGATATAAGATGATTACAGAATAATGACAATACAGTATTACGGTATGTACAAGAACAATAACAATAACTGAACATACCTGTAAAGAAGAAATCAAAATTACATGATCATTGGAGTAGGAATCTGATAATATAGATCCATCTAGGTGAGGAGTCAAACGTCTACTGATTAAAGGAAACACGGACAGGAAGAGGTAAGGGAAGGAGACAGGCATTGCACTGTCGGCGGGAGATGAAACAATTCTTACCATATTATTATGTAGCTATCTCAAGTTGGAACCAATCCAACTTTACATCCCCCTTCGTTAAAATAAAAAAAAAATTAACTCTTAACATTTACTTATATTTACTTAATATTAGCTTAACATTAATTTATGTTGTACTTTATTTTACATGTTTCATTACATTTTTATTTATTTATATTAGGCATCGATTAGTTTGATTATTATCTAGGGCGTAAGGATACAGTTTCGACACATGAAAGTAGTTTGACTCAGTTTTACGGTAACCTGAGTCAATTTTATATATCGAATTTGAAAATTTGTCTAAAATTTTAAATGGACCTGTTCGAATTTCATCTAGTTTGTTACGGTTCAGGCTATTGCCATGAGTTACGTAAACCAGGTCTCCCACCTGAAAAGTGTGTGGTTTCCGACTTTTATCAAACCTTTTTTTATTAATTTCATGTATCTTTTGTGAATTTTCGAAAGCCTTTTTTCTATCTTCCTCCAAATCTCGTGCAACTTGATAATTCTTGGGAACAATGTGTATATCTTCATTATTTAGTAAATAGTTTGGACTGAATTTGGTAGATGTATGGATAGTATTATTATATTCCTCTACACATTGCTCTGCGATTCTCGGCCATGGACGCTTGGTGTCGAATGGTTCGTCGTTTATTCTGCATCTAATTCGGTTAACCAAGGTTTGATTTAAACGTTCGTTAAGCCCATTGGAAAATGCACAGTCAGCAGCTGTGAAAATTAAATTAACATTATGTCGTTTTAAAAATACTTTGAACTCATTAGAATTAATTCCCCCGTATTGATCGGTTAATAAAGTGCCAATTTTGATGCCGTTTGATAAAATTTTGCTAAGAAGTGCGATGAAATCGGTTGCTTTTTGGTTCTTAGAAGTGAGGATATATGCAAATCTGGTGAAATGGTCAACCAAGAGATGTAAATAACGTTTTGGCGAGTGATTGCCTCCAAAACCTCCAATTGTATCTAGGGACATGTATTCATAAGGTCGTCTTGCAGGGCCTAATTGAGAAAGTTGACCATAGACAAACGGTGTTCTAGTTTTATTCTTTATGCAAACACTGCAGGTTTGACAAAACTTTTTTATTAGTTCTTTTATACCCTTGCAGAAATAGAAAGGAGTTATTTTTAGTTCAATTTGCTTAGTTCCAATATGGCCAAATTTATTATGAACTTTTTCAATTAAGTTGTAGCAAAAATCTTTAGAAACAATTATTTTACTTTGGTTTTTATATTGGTTATAAAGTAAATCCCCTTTCTTAGTGATTCGGTGGTGGGAAGATAAGTTATCATTCAATGTTCTTTGGTCTTTCATAATTTCCTCTACTTGGATAAAATTTACAATTTTCAATTTATCTTCAGAGTCAAAAGGTTCTAGGACAGGGTTTCTAGATAGACAGTCGGCTTCAGAGTTTGTGTTGCCTGGAACATACTTCACCTTGAAATTATACTGCGATAAGCAGAACATTAAATGACCCAATTCATCATCGGTTCGTGAATTTACTTTCAGGTTTTCCAAAGGTTTGTGATCTGATTGAACCACGAACTCGATTCCTAGTAACCAGTATTGCCAGTGTGTTAATGCTTCTTTAATAGCTAAACATTCTAGGAAAATCGCTTTTTTTCGTTTCTGATGTTCATTTAATTTTTTTGAAAAATAGGCCACTGGTTTGAAATTTCCATCATCTTGTTTTTGCTTTAGGATTGCTCCAATGCCGTCGAGACTTGCATCAGTTTGAACTATAGTTTCCCTGTCTGGATTAAAAATAGCAAGACACGGCTCTGAGCATAGATAATTTTTTATTAAATTGAAACTGTTTTCGCATTTATTGTTCCAACTGAACTTTACATTTTTTCTCAATAAATTGTGGAATGGTTCTAAAATTTGAGTGACTTTTGGGATATAGCTGCGGTAAAAATTTATTTTCCCTAGAAATTGTCTCACATTCTTTTTATTTTTAGGTGTTGGGAATTTTTTTATTGGTAAAACATTGTCGTTTATTGGTTTTGTTACGTTATTTCCAATTATGTGACCTAGATATTTCACGCTATTTGTTGCAAACTTGCATTTTAGAAGCTTCAGTCTGAATCCTTCTTCCATAATTGCTTTCAATAACTTTTTATATGCTCCAAATGTTCTTCAAAAGTTTTAGAAAAAAGTAAAATATCGTCTATATAATTTACACAAAATGAATCTAAGACATTTCGGCGAATAATGTTTCTCAATATTCTCTGGAAAATAGCAGGAGAGGTTTTCAACCCGAACGGTAAACATTTCCAATTATAATGTCCTGTCTGTGTGACGAATCCTGTTTTATAGTAATCTTTACTTCGGAGAGGAATCGACCAGAATGCACTATTTATATCAAGTACTGAAAACCACTTACAATCTCTAGTTTTTACGATTAAATCAGTTATTAGTGGAAAGGGTTGGCTCTCAGGTACGATTAATTTATTTAATTCTGAGAAATCAATACAAAGCCTATTTTTTTTTATTTTCATCTCTCTTATATGCTAATGTAACGGGTGCAGCAAAAGGAGAGGTTGATTCTTCGATTAGGTTGGCTTTCAATAATCTTGCGATTTGTGTTTCGATCTCTTTTTGATCCTCTATAGAACACCTGTATGGTCTTCTAGAACCATACTTGTGTTCTATCAACTTTATGGTAGCTTCGTGATCAGAAACTGTACCAATGTCGTACTTATCTTTAGCAAAAACCGTTTTGTACCCGTTTAAAATTTCGATTATACATTTCCTTTGATCACTGTTTAAATGATTTAAATTTGCTTTAAAATCGCTTACGTTAATGAATTCGTTTAAATTTACACGATAGTGAGTGTGTTTTTCAATTCTTGAAGAGGCTTTGCTTGAGTTGTGGAGCTCAGATAAATTCTGAGTAATTTCTAATTTTTCATTTTGGCATAATTTAAATTTTAAAATCAAATCTAACCCGATCAGGAAATCGTGACGAAATTCCTCGCTTTTCACTACAAAAAGTGATACATTTTGACAAAGGTGCATTATTCTAAGATGAACGTTAACGATTCCGCTAACTTTTCCAATACCACTGATCATACTAAATTTGCTATCATCTGCCTTAGAAACTTTAATACCTGATTTCTTTAGGAAATTGTAATTTATTAGAGAAATATTTGCTCCCGAATCATAAATTCCGGTACATTGTTGGCTATCATTGATAAGCAAATCAACCTTGATCAGTGGTATCGTTACAAGTTTTTTTGATCATTAATTTTTGAATTTAATTCTGTCTCAATTTCTAAATTATTCACAGTTTTAATTTTATTCGTATCTTTAAACCAACAGTTCTTTTCCAGGTGATAACGGGTCCCTCGATTCTCTTTCTCGCAAATCCCACAATTTTTCTTCATTTCAGTATATGGTGCTTTATGAGGTTTTCTAGAAGTTTCCGACATTTTGGAAGTAGTGGGTTTATTCCCCGCATAATCTGTAGGGTTAGTCCTACTTGAGGATTCAGAGGATTCATAGTCGAATTTCTTTAACTTGGAAATTAGACGCTGAACTGTGCTAATAGATGATCTACTCAGCTCGTTCTGAATATTATTGGGTAGGCCCAGTACTATGAGGTTCAGTATGATGGGATCTGGGATTTCATGATCTAGATCAAGGAGGAACCGTTCCTTTTTTACAACGAAATCTACTAAAGAACCTGTCATATACCGAAAATTGTAGGCGTATCTAATTGGTGCCCACGAATCATCCCTGAATGTTGAAATCAAGTTTTCTTTCCAACATTCCCAATCAGCTTCGATGCCTAGTTTTTTCTGAGCATTCGAAAACCAATCATTCATGGATTGATCCAAACATAGCCTAAAGACTTCAATCATTTTGGCACCAGTCATTGGAAATCGTGCTACTTCTCGCTCGAAATCCTTTACCCAAGCCTGAACGTTTTTGTTCTGAGTTGAAAATTTTTCTACCAATAAATGCTTAGAAATTTCTTCCAAAGAGTCATTTTTTTGGTCTGCTAGCCTATTAAGACATGTAATTAGTTCAGGAAATCCCAGTTCGGAGGTGGTAGCCCCTACTACTGGTTGCACAGAGATTTCTGGTAGCAGAAAATTATTAAAAGTAAAATTCCCCGCTTCGTCTCGATAAATGTCTTGGATTTCCCTTGAAAGTATAACATTAACAGTTCTATACTGACCTCTAGCTCTAATCGAATTCATGGCATTTTTAACTGGAGGAAGCTCAGCTAAATATTTGTGGTGAATCATACCTTGCTGCTCTTCAGGAAAGCTGTACCATGTTTCGTCGTCCGTTGATCGGATTCGCTTCAAATTCAAAATTGTCGTCTTCTCAACTACGCAGCTAGCTTCTGCTACGATGTACAGCTGATATTTCGCCATCTTGTTAGTAATTTTGATTTGTAAGATTCGTACTCGGGATAAGAATCACAATGATTGCATCTGTAAAGAAGTTTTATTTTTATAAAGGATATAAGATGATTACAGAATAATGACAATACAGTATTACGGTATGTACAAGAACAATAACAATAACTGAACATACCTGTAAAGAAGAAATCAAAATTACATGATCATTGGAGTAGGAATCTGATAATATAGATCCATCTAGGTGAGGAGTCAAACGTCTACTGATTAAAGGAAACACGGACAGGAAGAGGTAAGGGAAGGAGACAGGCATTGCACTGTCGGCGGGAGATGAAACAATTCTTACCATATTATTATGTAGCTATCTCAAGTTGGAACCAATCCAACTTTACATATATATATATATATATATATATATATATATATATATATGTGTGTGTGTGCAATTTGTTGGCTCTTGCACACCCCTTAGTGTGGGTCTTATCCACTTAAGTAGCTGAGATCCAATTCTCGTCAGAATCATCCAGGGAACTGAAGGATTTAAGGATTAATGTACAGGGGTTTAGAAAAATAATGGTCAACTTTGGCCAGACGATTCTCCAATGGATCAAAATCGGCCACCATTGGTCAATTGAAATGGAATAGGCCGCGTATAGTTCCAAACTATGGTACTGTTGACTTTGTTTTCCCTCATGTAGATTCGAAATATGCAATGAAAAAAATTGACCTTCAAAAACATTTCAGTTCAGATAAACGAGGGCAGTAATTTAAGACAAAATATTAAGGAAATACTTGGTAGTGAATTATAAATAGTTCATGATTATGCAGGACGTGTTCTCGCTATAACTCACAGGTGCAAGAATTAATGGAATGGATAAAAAAAGTCATTTTTTTTTCTGGATTGCTCAATAAATAATATTTTAAAAGGCTTGTCGAATGGATAAGATAACAATAATTAGTTTTTTAATATAATGAGATATCATACTTGGCACCAGAGAATGACTCTTTTTAAGGGTGAAAACAAAGTGGAGCGGCGAGGGTAGAGGTTAGCAGAGAGGGTTAGAAATAATGCATGTATTTACACTTGCCAAAACATAGTGAAGCGGCGAGGGTAGAGGGTAGCCGAGAGGGTTAGAAATAATGCATGTATTTATACTTGCCAAAACATAGTGGAGCGGCGAGGGTAGAGGTTAGCAGAGAGGGTTAGAAATAATGCATGTATTTACACTTGCCAAAACATAGTGGAGCGGCGAGGGTAGAGGGTAGCAGAGAGGGTTAGAAATAATGCATGTATTTACACTTGCCAAAACATAGTGGAGCGGCGAGGGTAGAGGGTAGCAGAGAGGGTTAGAAATAATTCATGTATTTACACTTGCCAAAACATAGTGAAGCGGCGAGGGTAGAGGGTAGCCGAGAGGGTTAGAAATAATGCATGTATTTATACTTGCCAAAACATAGTGGAGCGGCGAGGGTAGAGGGTAGCAGAGAGGGTTAGAAATAATGCATGTATTTACACTTGCCAAAACATAGTGGAGCGGCGAGGGTAGAGGTTAGCAGAGAGGGTTAGAAACAATGCATGTATTTACACTTGTCAAAACATAGTGGAGCGTCGAGGGTAGAGGTTTGCAGAGAGGGTTAGAAATAATGCATGTATTTACACTTGCCAAAACATAGTGGAGCGGCGAGGGTAGAGGGTAGCAGAGAGGGTTAGAAATAATGCATGTATTTATACTTGCCAAACCATAGTGGAGCGGCGAGGGTAGAGGGTAGCCGAGTGGGTTAGAAATAATGCATGTATTTATACTTGCCAAACCATAGTGGAGCGGCGAGGGTAGAGGATAGCCGAGAGGGTTAGAAATAATTCATGTATTTACAGTTGCCAAAACATAGTGGAGCGGCGAGGGTAGAGGGTAGCCGAGAGGGTTAGAAATAATGCATGTATTTACACTTGCCAAACCATAGTGGAGCGGCGAGGGTAGAGGTTAGCCGACAGGGTTAGAAATAATGCATGTATTTACAGTTGCCAAAACATAGTGGAGCGGCGAGGGTAGAGGGTAGCCGAGAGGGTTAGAAATAATGCATGTATTTACACTTGCCAAACCATAGTGGAGCGGCGAGGGTAGAGGTTAGCCGACAGGGTTAGAAATAATGCATGTATTTACACTTGCCAAAACATAGTGGAGCGGCGAGGGTAGAGGGTAGCAGAGAGGGTTAGAAATAATGCATGTATTTATACTTGCCAAACCATAGTGGAGCGGCGAGGGTAGAGGGTAGCCGAGAGGGTTAGAAATAATTCATGTATTTATACTTGCCAAACCATAGTGGAGCGGCGAGGGTAGAGGGTAGCCGAGTGGGTTAGAAATAATGCATGTATTTATACTTGCCAAAACATAGTGGAGCGGCGAGGGTAGAGGATAGCCGAGAGGGTTAGAAATAATTCATGTATTTACAGTTGCCAAAACATAGTGGAGCGGCGAGGGTAGAGGTTAGCCGACAGGGTTAGAAATAATGCATGTATTTACACTTGCCAAAACATAGTGGAGCGGCGAGGGTAGAGGGTAGCCGAGAGGGTTAGAAATAATGGATGTATTTACACTTGCCAAAACATAGTGGAGCGGCGAGGGTAGAGGTTAGCCGACAGGGTTAGAAATAATGCATGTATTTACACTTGTCAAAACATAGTGGAGCGGCGAGGGTAGAGGGTAGCCGACAGGGTTAGAAATAATGCATGTATTTACACTTGCCAAAACATAGTGGAGCGGCGAGGGTAGAGGGTAGCCGAGAGGGTTAGAAATAATGCATGTATTTACACTTGTCAAAACATAGTGGAGCGGCGAGGGTAGAGGTTAGCCGACAGGGTTAGAAATAATGCATGTATTTACACTTGCCAAAACATAGTGGAGCGGCGAGGGTAGAGGGTAGCCGAGAGGGTTAGAAATAATGCATGTATTTATACTTGCCAAAACATAGTGGAGCGGTGAGGGTAGAGGGTAGTCGAGAGGGTTGAAAATAATTCATGTATTTATAAACATCAAAACATAGTGGAGCGGGCAACAGCGCTGGTACCCTCTTCGACCCTCTACCCTCTCAGCTAGGGAATTCATACCCGATTGCTTTACCGAGAGGGTTCAGGCGAGCCTCGCTGGTTCAACCGAAAAACGTCAAGTACAGCCATAGACACTGAAAGGTTTATATTGACAGTTTGTGAACGCCGTCCTGTTTGGGATCAGCAGTTACGTCAACACCAATAAATAAATTTGTTTTGATCTGGGTTTCATTATGTTGTATTTGTCTTAGTTGAGTGTTCTGTCAAACACGTAATTTAGAATTATATTATTTTTATTTATTTTTAAATAAAATTAACATACGGCTACCCTCTACCCTCGCCTCTCCACTATGTGCATGTGAAGCATCGCTACCATCGGGGATCAAAACCCTCTCAGCTACCCTCTACCCTCGCCGCTCCACTATGTGCATGTGAAGAGCCGCTACCATCGGAGATCAAAACCCTCTCAGCTACCCTCTACCCTCGCCTCTCCACTATGTTTTTACTCTAATACTTTTCTTCTTTTAGCATAAATGTGCTTTAGCGATGACTAAACTGAAAAAAAGCGTTTAAAAAAAGTGTCCGATGGCGTTTGCGCATGCGCGGTAGCCATGTACCAAAAAGTAGACTTTATAGTATACAGTGCATTAGATAGGTTGGTCGGGTGGACCTAAAGCATATGTTCCTGAATTTGAGGAGAAGGCTCAAAACAAAATCAATTTTTCATTGTTTTTTTTCCGTTTTTTTTAGTTAACGCTTTTGATAATTAACGCCACTCCGTTCTGTGGTGATTCTCATTATGATTCTATACTAATTAATATGTATACAGTTCTGATTTAATTTTTATTAATAATGGATTTATTTGCCCACATTTAGTTCAAACGACAATTAAATTGGCATAATGCTTATGTGAAGAATGGTCAGTAAACAGTTAAATTAGATTTATAAGCATTCACATTATGGTTGATTTTGAAGAAGCTCTAATTCTATTCTAAGCTATTTATTTTATATTTGGGAAAGAGAAGATTGAATGAATGAATAAAGTAAATATATTTGTCTTTTTAAAATGTATATTGATCTAACAAGAATTAATTCACATTTACAAAAAAAGCTATTTATTTTATATTTGGGAAAGAGAAGATTGAATGAATGAATAAAGTAAATATATTTGTCTTTTTAAAATGTATATTGATCTAACAAGAATTAATTCACATTTACAAAAAAAGCTATTTATTTTATATTTGGGAAAGAGAAGATTGAATGAATGAATAAAGTAAATATATTTGTCTTTTAAAATGTATATTGATCTAACAAGAATTAATTCACATTTACAAAAAAAGCTATTTATTTTATTTTTGGGAAAGAGAAGATTGAATGAATGAATAGAGTAAATATATTTGTCTTTTAAAATGTATATTGATCTAACAAGAATTAATTCAGATTTACAAAAAAAGCTATTTATTTTATTTTTGGGAAAGAGAAGATTGAATGAATGAATAGAGTAAATATATTTGTCTTTTAAAATGTATATTGATCTAACAAGAATTAATTCAGATTTACAAAAAAAGCTTGGGCAAGGCACATCAGCTGGAGTGGTAATTTGCGTACCCAGAGTATTAAATGCAAAACATACAAAAAGAACAAAACGATGAATTCGGGAAGAAGATTATGTTCGGGTAATTTTGTGGAGACTCTTTTAATAATTTAGTGTGTGCAGCTAATACACTAGGGCTTATACACTTATAACTGCGTTTTATATTCACCGAGTTTTTTAGTGGTTTCCCACATTGTTCATTTAGGGTTTTTTTTCTTTCGAAGTTATCTGAATACCGTTAAGATAAATTAAATCAATTTTGGGAGTAAGTTGATAAATATTTCAGGGAGAGGCCACAGCTTGCTCATAAATCTTTATACGAAGCAAACAAAATTTACATAACTCTGTTTCAGACTCGGACATCTTTGTACATTCACAATTCGTACACGGTCTGTTAAAGTTTAATTACTCTGAAATATAATGTTACACCTCAATTTATTTCCAGGAGTCCAATGAATGAGGTAATTTGAATTTCATTTGAAGCTGGCCGTTGAGTTGCCGCGCGTGGGCGGGAAAAGCTCGCCCTTTGAGCGGGCAAAGTGCCGCCTGATCCCTTGGGAATTTCAAAAGGTTTCAATTTGCCCAGCACTGTCAGCCCTCGACGGTTCCCTTTCTGTGGAAAACACTACACTAATGTGCTTCTGTAACTTTATTAGAGAAAGCTTTTATGATTAAACATTATTACAATGTGCTTTATTATCATATTATAATGTTATTTCCCAAGTGAGGGGCCACGCCCAGAATGTTGACGTTTCATTGATCTTATGGTACACAAAATATATATTACTGAATTTTTTATATAGGGTAACGAGTGAATCTGTTAGGGTTTTGTGTTTCTTTTATAATCTTGAGCTCAAATTTCTCTAATGACCAATGCATGCTTACACTAATGATTACTTATAGCCATTAGAGCTGATAAAGAGTCTGAAAAGATGGTTACCGAATTACCTCTGTGTGCAACGACATTGAGAGCCTTATCTATAGCAAGAATTACCTCTGTGTGCAACGGCATTGAGAGCCTTATCTACAGCAAGAATTACCTCTGTGTGCAACAGTATTTAGAGCCTTATCTATAGCGAGAATTACCCCTGTGTGCAACAGTATTGAGAGCCTTATCTACAGCAAGAATTACCCCTGTGTGCAACAGTATTGAGAGCCTTATCAACAGCAAGAATTACCTCTGTGTGCAACGGCATTGAGAGCCTTATCTATAGCAAGAATTACCTCTGTGTGCAACGGCATTGAGAGCCTTATCTACAGCAAGAATTACCTCTGTGTGCAACAGTATTGAGAGCCTTATCTATAGCGAGAATTACCCCTGTATACAACAGTATTGAGAGCCTTATCTACAGCAAGAATTACCCCTGTGTGCAACAGTATTGAGAGCCTTATCTACAGCAAGAATTACCTCTGTGTGCAACGGCTTGAGAGCCTTATCTATAGCAAGAATTACCTCTGTGTGCAACGGCATTGAGAGCCTTATCTACAGCAAGAATTACCTCTGTGTGCAACAGTATTGAGAGCCTTATCTATAGCGAGAATTACCCCTGTGTACAACAGTATTGAGAGCCTTATCTACAGCAAGAATTACCCCTGTGTGCAACAGTATTGAGAGCCTTATCTACAGCAAGAATTACCCCTGTGTGCAACGGCATTGAGAGCCTTCTCTATAGCAAGAATTACCTCTGCGTGCAACGGCATTGAGAGCCTTATCTATAGCAAGAATTACCTCTGTGTGAAACGGCATTGAGAGCCTTATCTATAGCAAGAATTACCTCTGTGTGCAACAGTATTGAGAGCCTTATCTATAGCAAGAATTACCTCTGTGTGCAACAGTATTGAGAGCCTTATCTATAGCGAGAATTACCCCTGTGTGCAACAGTATTGAGAGCCTTATCTACAGCAAGAATTACCCCTGTGTGCAACAGTATTGAGAGCCTTATCTACAGCAAGAATTACCCCTGTGTGCAACGGCATTGAGAGCCTTATCTATAGCAAGAATTACCTCTGTGTGCAACGGCATTGAGAGCCTTATCTATAGCAAGAATTACCTCTGTGTGCAACAGTATTGAGAGCCTTATCTATAGCGAGAATTACCCCTGTGTGCAACAGTATTGAGAGCCTTATCTACAGCAAGAATTACCCCTGTGTGCAACAGTATTGAGAGCCTTATCTACAGCAAGAATTACCCCTGTGTGCAACGGCATTGAGAGCCTTATCTATAGCAAGAATTGCCTCTGTGTGCAACAGTATTGAGAGCCTTATCTATAGCAAGAATTACCCCTGTGTGCAACGGCATTGAGAGCCTTATCTACAGCAAGAATTGCCTCTGTGTGCAACAGTATTGAGAGCCTTCTCTACAGCAAGAATTACCTCTGTGTGCAACGGCATTGAGAGCCTTATCTATAGCAAGAATTACCTCTGTGTGCAACGGCATTGAGAGCCTTATCTATAGCAAGAATTGCCTCTGTGTGCAACAGTATTGAGAGCCTTATCTATAGCGAGAATTACCCCTGTATACAACAGTATTGAGAGCCTTATCTACAGCAAGAATTACCCCGGTGTGCAACAGTATTGAGAGCCTTATCTACAGCAAGAATTACCTCTGTGTGCAACGGCTTGAGAGCCTTATCTATAGCAAGAATTACCTCTGTGTGCAACGGCATTGAGAGCCTTATCTACAGCAAGAATTACCTCTGTGTGCAACGACATTGAGAGCCTTATCTATAGCGAGAATTACCCCTGTGTGCAACAGTATTGAGAGCCTTATCTATAGCGAGAATTACCCCTGTGTGCAACGGTATTGAGAGCCTTATCTACAGCAAGAATTACCCCTGTGTGCAACGGCATTGAGAGCCTTATCTATAGCGAGAATTACCTCTGTGTGCAACAGTATTGAGAGCCTTATCTACAGCAAGAATTACCTCTGTGTGCAACAGTATTCAGAGCCTTATCTATAGCGAGAATTACCTCTGTGTGCAACAGTATTGAGAGCCTTATCTACAGCAAGAATTACCCCTGTGTGCAACAGTATTGAGAGCCTTATCTACAGCAAGAATTACCCCTGTGTGCAACGGCATTGAGAGCCTTCTCTACAGAAAGAATTACCCCTGTGTGCAACGGCATTGAGAGCCTTATCTATAGCGAGAATTACCCCTGTGTGCAACAGTATTGAGAGCCTTATCTACAGCAAGAATTACCCCTGTGTGCAACGGCATTGAGAGCCTTCTCTATAGCAAGAATTACCTCTGTGTGCAACGGCATTGAGAGCCTTATCTATAGCAAGAATTGCCTCTGTGTGCAACAGTATTGAGAGCCTTATCTATAGCGAGAATTACCCCTGTGTGCAAGAGTATTGAGAGCCTTATCTACAGCAAGAATTATCCCTGTGTGCAACAGTATTGAGAGCCTTATCTACAGCAAGAATTACCCCTGTGTGCAACGGCATTGAGAGCCTTATCTATAGCAAGAATTTCTGCAGTAAATATGGAAGAGATTTTATTTAGTGAAAAAATGTGAATATCTTGGTTAAATAAAACTGCAGACCCAACACCTTCGGAGGTTTTGGAGCCGTCTGTAAATATGGCCAGGGCTCGTTGGTTGTGATTGTTTGAGATTCTGTATCTGTAATAGTTATTTCAAACTGTTCTAGTAGGGTTGAGACTCGTGATGGAAACGATTTTTTTTTTAATTTGTTTCTAGGTCGATTATTCATGTCAAAAAGTGTGTTTATGGGGTTAGTTGGGGAGGAGATTATAGTGGAATATTAGATAATATTACTTGGTCTCTATTATACTACTCTACGGAAAAGAAGACGGTATGTGTCACAAAAAAGGGTCCACTGGCGTTCGCGCATGCGCAGTGGCGTGGCCATGTACGAAAAAGAAGACTGTATGTGCCACAAAAAAAGTGTTTGCTGGCGTTCGCGCATGAGCAGTGGTGTTCACGCATGCGCAATGGCGTTCGCGCATGAGCAGTGGCCATTTACGGAAAAGAAGACTGTATGTTATAGAGTTCATTACATAGGTTTGTCGGCTGGACCTTGGCGTTCCAAACGGGTGTCATAAAAAAGTGACCGCTGGCGTACGCGCATGAGCAGTGGATTATTATATAGTTCCAATTAATCAAACTAGTTGATATTGTATTTGTGAATGGGCATCGAGTTCGAGTAGCCGAGTTGGTACTTGCTGTTACCACACAAACAGAACCTCCACCCCGTCATCGATCTGAAGAGCAACCCCCCTCCGCCCTTTGGTACACTGAGATCATTAAACTTCTAAATACCAAAAGCCATTACTCAATCCAAGGCCAATTCCAGCACAAACAGGGAAACTTAGGCATTTCAACATGGCTGTCTTCGTCTTCATTTGTTGTTTAATGTTTCAGTCCATTTGGTTATTAATTATTTTAATAAAATTTGGAAAATAAATTTTGTGAGGGAGGTAAGTTAATTCCGAACATTTGTTGTTAAGTATAGTCAGAATAATGAAGTGGGAGCAAGATAATTAAAGTACAAACCTTTTAAAAGCAAATCCATTTTGATTTAGGGCGATATCTGTAAACGTTTTTGTGAAAATTGAATACAGATCTTTTTCATGATCAGGTCCGTAGAAACGATGGTTTAAATTGAAATTTCGGTATTTACGTATTAGTTTCAACGCAGGCTAACGAACCGGCTCTCAGAGATCTGGATCATCACCGGGTCAGAGAAGAATTTTTTCCAATGTAGCGACGGAATACTAAAATATTTGGGCTGACTAGAGTTTGGATAAAACCTTTTGAGGAAAAGCGTAGTACTTATGTTAATGACTTAATTGCTATGCGCTTCCGCTCCATCGGAATTGAAGCTCCAGCGGAATTGAAGCTCCAGTCAATCCAAATCGTTAATAATATAGATCACTGGTTTTTCGGTGGAAAATGGGCCGAAATGAAATTTAGCATCTTTTTCCGTTGCAGGCAAATCCCAAAGATGCATTTTCCTAGCAGAAACAAGAACATCTATGACCCATGTGGTTGACCTATATCTAAAACCTTAACCATAGAAACAAGAACAGCACAAAGGACACAAACAACACTAAGAACTTAAACCACAAACAATAAAAAGAAACCGCGTAAAAAAACACAAATATACAAGTTAATTGCATTGAAAACAGAAAGTAAACAAGACGGTTACTATAAACAACGGCCAATAGAATTTCCCATAGGAATAGGCCAATAGAAATGCTAATGTTATGCGCCTGAATGAGTTGTGCTCCTGCGCTGATGATCCAGATCTCTGAACGAGACTGACATCTCCATTCTGTGTTGAGACTTTACTGAAATATGTATATTTTTGTTACGCTTCGAGTTAAGGAAGTATTAGAAAAATATTTTATTAACAGACATTAGTCTCCATAAGTTTTCAGTACATTTTCGTACACAAAATCTTCGGGATTTCATTGGAAAGGGTGTTTCAATTTCTCATAATGTATTATTTGTTTTCCAATGATTTATATTCAACCTTTAAAAAGGGAATAATAACGTCACGGAAACCCTCTAAGATGTCGCAGCTCCTACTAGTAGGATGTTGAAATTGCTGGATGGTGGAAAATGATCAGAAGGATGAACAAGTCCAAAATTTCCATAGCTGTTTTATTCGGCAGAACGTTTTCAGGGATTAAGCCCCATTTTCAATGCCCGTGCTTAGGTTCTCCCAAATAAAACACCTGTGAAAATTTTGGACTTTTTTCATCCGTCTACAAGTAGGACTTTTCATACTTGAAGGAGTTTGACCCAATTACTTACGGAGCTATCCAGCCGAGTCCTGCAGACCTATGACGCACCCCCTACTTGCTGAGTGTAGTGGACAATAAGAAACACATCAACCCCGAAACACCATCTGTATTATCAGCCACTCACCTAGATTGGTTGGTGTATCAACTTCTTGAGTCGATGTGGCCGATCTGGATCAAGAAAACTTTCCAACTGGCAATAAATGATACACATTTCCAGTTTCAAATTATTTAATTTATTTAAATTTTAACGTCCATTTTTATTAACTATGAATTGTTTAATTATGAAATATTTTCGAGCAAAAAAAAAAAAATAAGAAAAAAAAAAAAAAAAAAAACATTGAACATTCAGTTACAGAGCGAACAGAGAAATCTCTCTCTCTCTCTCTATATATATATATATATATATATATATATATATATATATATATATAAATTTTAACACCGATATTTTCTTTATCTATGGGAATTGAAATTTTTTAGTCGGCACTTCCAGATGGAATAATTGCGTCGACCTCCTAATCCCTCCAGGGGTGGGGAGGAATCACGCTAAAAAGAAAACAAACAATTTCTTTAGTTCAAGCTAAAAGTATTATGCACAACTGACATTAAAATTTCTTTTAATTTTTTTGGATTTCGTCGTCGGGGATATATCAAGCAGGTTTCCACCTAATGGAAGGAGGGAGGAAATCTTTTTACCTAATTGGTGCAAGCAAATTTGATTTCGTTTATGATTTTTAGCCTTCTATCATTTTATTATTTTTGTTGAGGTGCCTTGTTCTATTCGAACTAAGATTTATATATGTTGGTTACATCATAATCACGAAATTGGACCATCGTAAAACAAATATATTAATTATGAAATGTGGCCTCATTAGGCAGTCGTCATAAGCGAGCTTCCCCCTCTTTACTGAGGTAGGAAACACTTTAAAAATTTGAAAATAAAAACTAAAATTGTTAATAATAATTAGGAAATCGGCGCTAATGGCCTACTTGTCGAAGCGCCGTAAAAAAAAAAAAAAAAAAAAATACTTATAGGTTGCAAACAACAAGGCTACCACTTCGGTTAAAGATGCACTCCTATAACTAGGTAAATGGTCCCTGTAAGCACTTGCTAGATATAAGCTAAGAACTTTGCTAGGCTTTGCATAGTCCTATCTATGTTTATTCACCTAGATACATATAAATGCATTCCTTAGCTTAATCTCCAGGTGGTTGGTGTTCTGTATAATAGCTGGTCGCCTCGGGGTATATTAGAGAATACACCACAAAGGTAATCGATGCTAACAAACTTCTCTACCTTCTCTCTAGTTTAGGAATGATTTGACTGGAGATCAAGAGAAAATTCCAGCAGATTATTATTGTTGAAATTATTTTATTAAAGTTTCAAAGAGATGGAAGCCAATTTGAAGAAAAATCTTAAAATGGTTGCTACCTTTTCTCTATATTTTTTGTAAAGAGTGCAAATTTTGCATACGTAAGTATCTATCGCCCATCGTTTTCCTGAAATCTAAAAACCTCTGAGGGGCTACTATACAGATAGGTGGAAACGTTCAATTCCGCTTGCGGGAAATTTTAAGAGAAATACTCCGCCATTGGCAAATTTCCAATAGTAAAATGAAATACGTCCAGTTCCTTCACAAAATCAAATTTTATTTTTCATAACTTATGACATAGAGCTCTGGGGATCCACAAAGCCCTCAAACTCCTACAAAATTCAATCATTGCAATCTAAAATCCTCCGTAAAATAGCCGACGCTCCATTCGTTGTATCCAATTTGACTCTTCACAACGACCTCCATATTCCATTTATCCAACCCTTATCAAAACAAGTATATAAAAAATTTCATTCTAAATTACACGGTCATCCAAATTCTTTAATTAACTCCCTATCATCATATCTAATCCCAAACAACCCCATTCGCCGTCTGAAGTGTAACTGGCCTAGAGACCAGCTCCAAGAGTAGTTAGTACAATATTACTCTCTGCCTTGTGGGTACTGCAACTGTGCAGCTTCCCTCCTCACGAGCTTCAAGACACATTCAAATGTATCTTTTTACTGGAAATGTATTTTTACATTGTTGTAAATTCTGAATAAATAAATAAATAAAAATCATATTGAGCGCTTTCAGTAGCTCCTGCTACCAACCTCAGAGCTGTGATGAGTTCAGCTTCACTGCTCTGGTTGCCTGTCAGCCCTCAGCAGTGAAGCCGAACTCATTATAGCTCTGAGGATGGTAGCAGGAGCTGCCGAAAAGGACGAGCATGAAAAATAAAATTTGATTTTTGTGAATGAACTGGACGTATTTCATTTTACTAAAGATCTTCCTTCTCTGCCAGCAGCAACCTCAAAGTGTCAGGTAACGCAAAAACTCCTTTTTAAGTCTTTTTTTTTAAATAGGGTAAAAATAAAGCAATAAAATATTACAAATAAAATTTATTCGTCGAAATAGTCACCCTCACTCTCCAAAACCTTCTCTCAACCTGCCTCAATATCACAAACACCTTTTTTTTTATAAAACACGGCTTGTTTGGATGAAAAAAAAAGTTTTTAAGGTGTTTTTCAAGGTCGTCACATCCGCGAACGTTTTTCCCTGCTTACGGTGGTCTAGAGCTCTGAACAGGTGTTAATCAGATGGTGACAAATCAGGGGAATATGGTGGGTGAGGTAGAGTTTCCCAGCAAATCGCTAAGAGTTTGTTGGGGGAACCCACTTTTTTTTTTGGTCTTACTAATTTGATGTAGGTGATTTCTGATGGATAACTCGGAATGTTTAAGTTGTCCAGCGATTTCAGAGCAAGTTTGTCGTTGATCTGACCCAATGATTTCTGTCAGGGCGTCGTCATATACAACTTCCGGCCTTCCACTTCGTGGTTCATCCATGAGCGATTCATCCCCTCTACGAAATTTTGCAAACCAGAATTGCGCCTTCCAATCTGAGAGACCATCCTCCCCAAACAACTGACGCAGTTTACGAGCTGCCTCGGAGGCTTTTAGGCCTAATTTTACTCGTAGAGTAAAATCGAGCGAATTTGCGTTTCAAGAGAAATAATTGTAAACTTTTTTTTCCAGCTCAAACCGTCAACTGGATTAAAGTTCAAGTAGTCCAATTTACTACCAAAACAAGCATCTTCTAATCCTTCAAGGTTGCTCTTTATTTATCATTATGGTATTGAAGTAAGAAATTTGTAAACATGGGATTTAAAATAAAACGACAGGACGTTTTGCGTTACCTGGTACTTTGAACATGAATCTATATAAAAAGTGGTTACCATGTCTCGTTTAATTAAGACTAGGGAAGGCTTTGCAAGGTCAGACAAGGGAGATAGTGTTTAATATTTATCAATACGTAGCGAAAGCTAAGGCTGAAAACATTTTAAACCTCTCGCCAGTTTTCTGCATGGTGAATATAGCCCTCGACCTTTACCCCCTAACTAAACTGTCTATTTGAACAGACAGCGTAATAGTTTGAACTGTTTTCAGCTTTAGCTTTGGCTAAGTATTGATACATATTAACCACTATCTCCCTTGCCTAAGCTCTCAAAGCCTTCCCTGGTCGCAAACGAGACATAATCAGTTTTATCAAGTTGCTCATGGAAATGGGAGAACTGTCGGGAATGTTTCCCCGAGAATTTCGCGTATGCGGGACTTCAACTATGGATTGACGAGCTAATGCGTACTGAAATAGTACTGACAAAAACGGACCCTTAATAATCCTCAAGGGTTCGGAGGGGCATTTACAGTAGAGGTATCTGATTCTTGACCATATACCACGCCAGCGAGATAGTTTGGTTAGTAGTATGCTCTAGCTGCCTGATTTTTCCCTTTGCAGGTACCATTAATAAATTAATTAATGGCCGAATCTCTAGCATATTAGTCGAATACTCTACCACTGAGCTAACGTCGCACCCTATATGTATATATAAATTAAATTTGTCCGACAAGTTTTTTTTTGTGACCTATTTTTTGTGAAATGTTGACTTTTCTCTATCGGAATTCTGTATTGCGTCATCGGGAAGACGTTGTAATCGAGTTTTCTCCCTATAAGGCATATGTAAGGCACCGGCCCGCTGTAAGATATGATCCGGCTCAGGAGATATTTTTAAAACAACTATGAAAATAAAAAGTCCGATTCGCAGGAGCTGCGACATCTTAGCGCGGTTCCGTTCTTATCTCTAGTGTTTATGAAGGCATAGAATAGAAACAGTTATTACTTTGTTTAGATCAATAGCGAAACACCTATCCAAATGAAATCTCAAACAAACCAGTCTTGAAAGGTCTTGATTTACAATCTTACCTGTATGGGTCAGCTATCCCATAAGTCGGGCAGAAAGGCCTCCGCACAGAGGCATTTGGAAAGCCTTGGGATCTCTCTCTTTGAACGCTACATTTTTAACAATAAATTGATCTTCTTATTTTACTTAATCTTTTTTATTGTCAAATACATTATCCGACTATAAGCAATTTAAAAATAACAAGGAATAAACCAGACAAAAAGAACCATTCGAATAAACGAAATCAATTACTTTAAAGTTTTAAGCACTTATTTCTCCGATTGACATCGCCTAATTAAAACTTTCTTTAGAACTTTTTTTGTAGAGCATTTCGTAAGCTTTCGAATTGTAACCTTCTGCTTCCCAAGATTGTCAACGGTTTTCGAGATACTAACGAAAGTATACAAAGTTACCAAACCTTTTCTTGTCTGTTAATAAAATATTTTATTCTAACCCTTCCTTTACTCCGAACGTAACCAAAATTTCAACATATTAGTGTTGATAAAATTCGAACATGTAGAAAATGTTTCAACTGAATCCCATAATTCTAAGTACCAAAATCAAAGACAAAAAGATCAGTTCGAATGAGCGAAATCAATTACTTTAAAGGTTTAAGCACTTATTTCTCCGATTGACATCGCCTAATCAAAACTTTCATTAGAACCATTTTTGTAGAGCATTTAGTAAGCTTTCTAATGGTAATCTTACGTTTCGCAAGATTTTCAACCTTTTTCGAAATATTAAGGAAATTATACAAAGTTACCAACATTTTTTGTCTGTTAATAAAATATTTTATTCTAACCCTTCCTTAACTCCAAACGTAACAAAAATTTCAACATATTAGTTTTAATGAAAGTAGAACATGCAGAAAATGTTTCAACTGAATCCCATGATTCTAAGTACCCAAACCAAAAACGGTATTCAAAAAATGTTTTTCCAATTTTCTCGAAAACGGTTAAAGCTATCGCTTTGAAAATTGTTTCATTCGTTTTCCTAGCTCAAGAAGCCTATAAAACGATTACTTACAAGCTTATGAACTCAGAAACGTAAGCGTTACAATTTTTTTTGCGCGAATTTCGCCCCAAACGCCATCTTCCAGTGGGCGGATTCTGCTGGTTAACGATCTTGACCTTTCAAGTTGGAAGACGGATTTTTGTACCGAATTTCATCACAATCGGACCATTAGGGAAGCCAGAAATGAGCGAACAGACAAATATATATATATATATATATATATATATATATATATATATATATATACATATATACAAATTTGAACCACCGTTATTTTCGGTCTCTAGGGGTTCTGAAACGCGAAATTTTCTAGTCGGCACTTCCGGATTGTTTCATTGTATCAACCTTATAAGCGCGGTTCCTCCCTATGGGGGAGGGAGGAACCGCGCTAAAATGATTACACTGCTTATTCACACTCACTCTAAATAAGGAAGATGGACTGAGATGGAGGTCTGTCGCTTGCTCAAGGGGAAGCTCAAACTATCAGTGGAATTAATCCAAACATCCATGGATTAGTTTACAAAATTCAAGCTCGTGTCTCATTCAGCTCGTGATGCAGTTTAATATTCATAGTTTGTAATAATTTCAAGCCTCACCATGTAATGAGTTGATAAGTGCTGCCACTTCTTTGAGACCTCCACTAAGTTATCCAGGTTTCATAACAAATGAAAAAGGCCAATCAGGTCTCCTAGTTTCATAATTTTATATTTAAATAATTTTAAACAATATTTCGGCTTATGCCATCATCAGGAAATCTCTGGAAATATAATTTCAAAATCTTAGAACATTAATAAAAATTTTTAAACAAACATATAACCCACTTTATCCTACTTACTTAATATCACAGCTTAAAAAATATATATCACAAAAATATCACAATTTTGCTCGTCATTCATTATTACAAACAGGCACCTAAATATGACTGTCCCCAGACTGTAACTCACATGATAATTACCTGTCACATGAAACATATTTACCTGTTTGTAATAATGAATGACGAGCAAAATTGTGATATGTATTTTTTAAGCTGTGATATTAGGTAGGATACAGTGGGTTATATGTTTGTTTAAAAATTTTTATTAATTTTCTAAGATTTTGAAATTATATTTCCAGAGATTTCCTGTTGATGGCATAAGCTGAAATATTGTTTAAAATTATTTAAATATAAAATTATGAAACTGGGAGTCCTGATTGGCCTTTTTCATTTGTTATGAAACCTGGATAACTCATGATTTTATTATAATGATGTAGCTATTTTTTTCATTTCATTATGTTATTTTAATAAATGGTATTATAATAACATTGTTGTATTATTTCATGTCTGATATATATCGCTAAAAATTATAAACACTACATTTAAAATCCGACCTTATTTTATTTTGGACCATGTACCTACACGGCCCGCGAACGTATTTACGCACTGATATTTGGCCCACAACATGTATGCTATACGGCATAAGAAAACACGCTACGATTACGGACCTATAGGTTCGATCTTTCACTTTGTATTGTGAATTCTCTGGAAGTGTCGGCTATACTTTATGTATTCATGAAATACATTAAATGTATTTGAATGTTGACTGGAGTAGCCAGTTATTGGTTTGATTATCAAGTTGGAAGCCTTGGTTAATAATAAGCAGTGATTTAGTCTACTGGCTAAATCACCCCTGGAGTTTTAGCTAATTTACTCCAGGGGTCTCCTCAGCTGAGTGGACTAGTTCCGAAGCTAGCCAACAGGTACTCGGCAACTTCATCCTTAGGGTGGGGCAAGTCAAAGCTCCAACGTTCCTCGGATTATACAACAAACTTTATATTTATATATTAGTCAAATTTCGGCAAGTCTTTTGAGAGTGGAGAACTAATCATATACGCCAGTCAAACGGCGGTTTAAATTTTGGTGTAATTTTTTTGATTGGCTTATTCTACGTGTTTGGGGTGCTGAACACGAATCTTAAGTTGTCTAACAACATTTTGCTCGGCAAATAAGAGGAATCATCAAAAAATCACTAAAAATAATGTTTTCAGCCTATGTATAGCTTTAAGCTGTGCATAAAACTTGGTTTTTAATTCTGCACACCTTTCTTCGTTTTCCAAAAAAATATGCGATCTGTCTTTATCGTTCAAGAAGTCTGCAAGTTTTTCTTGAAAGTCTTGGGTTATATTCCTCGGCATTGCTTTTTTACAAAAATTACTGAGTTCCCCCATATTTTAACACCCTTTTAATGTATGAAAAAATGTTCAGAGATATAAATTGTAGGTAATTTTATCCTCTTTATTTTACTTAAAAGCCAACGGAAGATTAAGGCGAGAAGAAGTCGTGCTTACTGGACTACGTATTGGACATTTACAGTTGAACCATTCCTATTTAATGAAAAAACTGGACAAACAAAACTGTAGACTATGCAACGTTCCACTAAAAATTAAACACATACTTACAGACTGCAGAGAAAAAAAAATAACGACCTACCAAATGATTTACACAAATTACTCACACAGGACATTACACACATCGATAATACACTAAAATATTTGAAACTTAAAAAGAAATTTTAAATTTTTTATATTCTATAATCTATATAAAATCAAAATTCTATATATTTTTTGTTTTTAATGTTTTAATTTAGTTATTTATTATGAAAAACTTTACTATTTTATAAATAATCTTCCCAATTATGTATTATTTTTTGTTTATATTTCTTATACCTTCCATATAAATACCTCCATGTTTTATCCATGTTTATATGGTTCGGTATAATTGTAAGCTCACACATTGACATAAAGAGCAAATCACCAAGTTGTGAACTCTTAATAAATAAATAAATGTGCATTATATAATAAGCATGGTCGCATTGTTAGCTCTATTATTGGGGTTGTCTATTTGTAGGCACGCGTGTGAACGTTATATTAGGGCGGTTACTCCCTATCTCCATAGGGAGAACCCGCTTATGAGGTTAACCTCACGACGCAATCCGGAAGTGCCGACTAGAAACTTTCACGTGACAGTGCAATGCCTGTCTCCTTCCCTTACCTCATCCTGTTCCCGTTTCCTTTGATCAGTAGACGTTTGACTCCTCACCTAGATGGATCTATATTATCAGATTCCTACTCCAATAATCATGTAATTTTGATTTCTTCTTTACAGGTATGTTCAGTTATTGTTATTGCTCTTGTACATACTGTAATACTATATTGTTATTACTCTGTAATCATCTTATATCCTTTCTAAAAAATAAATCTTCTTTACAGATGCAATCATTGTGATTTCTATCCCGAGTACGAATCTTACATATATATATATATATATATATATATATATATATATATATATATATATATATATATATATTTATTTATTTATATGCCTGTCTGTTAACGCTCTAGCAAGCTCAAAAATGGCCCGATTTTGATGAAATTTGGTACAAAAATCTATCTTCTAATTTGAAAGGTCAAGTTCGTTAACCAGCAGAATTCGCCCACGGGAAGAGTTTATATGCTTGCAGGTACTTGTTTTAAAGTTTTTTAACACAGGAAAACGAATGAAACCTTTTTTAAGGCGATATCTATAACCGTTTTTGAGAAAAGTGGAATCAATGTTTTTTTAAGTCATTATTTTTTTGTGGGTACTTGTTTTATAGGTTTCTTAATCGCGGGATTCAACTGAAATATTTTCTACATATTGGAAATTAATCCCAACTAAGATTTTTAAATTTTGGTTATATTTGGAGTTAAGGAAGTATGCGAAAAAAAATTATTTTATTAATAGACATGAAAAGTTTTCGGATCTTTATACATGAAGTAAGTGAAGGTAACCATTCGAATGCTTACTAAATTGTCAACAAAAAAGGTTCTGAAGCAATATTCGATGGGGCAACGTCAATCAGAGATATAAGCGCTTAAAGCTTAAAAGGTGTTTTTTCTGTTGTTTTGAAAGGGTTTTTCTCTTTGTTTATCTCACTTTTTAATTGGTTGTTTCTAGTTTTAAATTGCATCTATCAGTAAAATTAGTATTGTAGTAAAATAAGCTATGAAACGGTGAATGTTGTTGGTAATAAGTTTGGAGTGGCTGTGGTAATCATGATGGCAGTAGCTAATTATGATGACGTATACATAGTTTGTTTTGAATTCTCCTATCTATATAACCTTCCTCGTAGCCTCCAACTGAAGTTACCGTTATTTCTTATTTTATAGAAAGATTTAACCCACGACAGAATGGAATTTTATTCGCCATGAAGCACATTGATTATAACAGTAAAACGAATTTGCTAGTAAAACAAGACACTTAAAATGACAACGAATTTTTGGTTGTTTAGAGTAGAGCCTTCTCAGCAGTAAGAGTAAGTACGCTTACAGTACATAATTGTATTGACTTAAATAGATTAAGAATTATCCGCTTCTGTGTAACTTGGCTACTGTTTCCTGTGATTTGTGATGCTAATCTATTCCATTTCTTCGAGATGTACGTAACCGCGCTAAGATGACGCAGTTCCTGCGAGTCGGACTTTTTTTTTTTTGTTTGTTTATGACTTTACATTTGTTTAAAGATCCTTCCTTATCATAGTGATCTCTTAAGAAGAAATAAACGTAAAAATTCTAAGCAATCCCTATGATTCTGAATATTCATCGGAAACTAATATACAAATGATAATTTGTTGATTTTTTTGCCAAAAAGAGAGTGTATCTCTAAGTCCATAAATTTAAATACCTCAAAAAATCATGTAAACCTAACAAACTAAATAAAAAAACGAAACAAAATCTTTAAAGTAATTAAAAGCAAAATAATCAATAAGCAAACAAAATAAAATAATATAATAAACATTTCACATAATATAATAATGTTTCAAGTGTATAATTTTGTATAACAAGACTACGGAATGCAAACCGATAAATAACCCTGTCGTTTTTGTTTTCCTTATCTATTACAGACAAATTAATGAATCTATTTCAGGGTGGCCATGACAGGGGAGATTTTTTTTTTTTTTTTTTTTTTTTTTTTTTTTTTTTTTTATTGAATATTTACAATCTGTATACATATGTTTACATATAATACAATAAGTAAATATGTATCTCATAAACTAGCACAAGGAAGAATAGAGGGAGAAGGCAGCCATTGCTGACACTCCCTGAGGAATTATAAATATTTTATTTAAGTATTACAGCTGGTCTCTAGGCCACTTTCTTTTCAAGCGTCTCGGAGGATTGGAAGGGATCGCATCTGTGGAAAGGGATTGGGCAAGGGGATTGGGATGAAAGGTTAGCTTGGAATGAAAAGTGGAGAAGCGGGTTTTAGCTAATTCAGCGACAAAGGGAATTTCGAGGTCTCGGTGGATGATACTATTGTTGACGTAGAAGGGAGCATTAAGGATCCGGCGAAGGACTTTGGACTGGAAGGTTTGGATTCGGTTTATGTTAGAAGGTTTTGCTGTACCCCATAGTTCAATGCCGTATGTCCAAATCGGTTTAATAATAGTTTTGTAGGTTGTTAGTTTGTTTTCAGTACTGAGTTTTGATTTGGGGCCTATTAGTCGTCTAAGTAGGCCGTAGCGTCTGTTTAGTTCTTGTCGTTTTGTTTTTGTGTGTGTGTTCCAAGTAAGTCTCTTGTCGAGGTGGAAGCCTAGGTATCGAACAACATCGGATTTGGGAATGAGGGATTCGTTAAGGGTAACAGATGGGCACTCACTACGCCGCAGTGTGAATGTGACGTGCTTACATTTTTCGGCGTTGACTTTGATTCGCCACTTCATTAGCCATTGCTCGATTTCTAAGAGATGATTCTGAAGCGCTTCTGAGGCTTGCTGCGGATTGGCGGAACATGAAAGCACTGCAGTAACATCTGCAAAAGTTGTGATAATGGTACTGGGATTAGTGGGGATATCAGCGGTGAAGATGGAGTAGAGGAGAGGGGCTAGGATGCTGCCTTGGGGGACTCCAGCAGATACGTGGCGGGATGAGGAATTCGATGCATTGTATTGGACATGAAACTTCCGGGATGAAAGAAAGGATTTTAGGATTAAGTAGTAGGTGATGGGGAGAAAACGCTTGAGCTTATAAAGGAGGCCCGGATGCCAGACCCGGTCAAAGGCCTGGGCTACATCTAGAAAGACTCCAGAACAGAAGTCCTTACGCTCAAGCGTTGAGGAAATTGTGTCTACAACTCGGAAAGCTTGTTGAGTGGTAGAGTGGAGTGATCGGAAGCCAAACTGATGAGTTGGAATGATACCAGAGGATTCAACTATTGGAAGGATACGTTTGTACAGCAGTTTTTCAAGGATTTTAGAGAGGATGGGTAACAAACTGATTGGGCGGTAGGATGATGTTTCGATAGCTGGTTTGTTTGGTTTAGGAATAAGGATTACAGAGGAGTGTTTCCAGGAGGAAGGGAAGTGAGTGGTTCGCAGTACACTGTTGTATAAAAGGATGAGGAACATGATGGCTTTATGGGGGAGGTGCCGAAGGATTTTAGCGGTGATAAGGTCAGGACCAGGGGACTTATTGAGGGGTAGGTGATTAATGATGTATTTGACTTCCGATGGGTGAAAGGAAGGTGGAGGTAAAGACATCTGTAAGGGTTCGGAAAGATAAGTGATTACCTCTTCAGTATGGGAAGGGTTTAACTCTGGGTTCGGAGAAAAGGTTGCTTCTAGATGATTGGCAAAGTGGGAAGCTTTTTCTTCGTCACTTCTGGCCCAAGTTCCATCTTCACGTCGGAGTGGGGAGGAGGTAGGTTGAAATTTAAGAATTCTTTTTGTGGCTTCCCACAGTGAGTGGTTACGGGGCGTTAAAGAAGAAAGATATTCTTCCAGTCGGTGATTGTCTAGTTTAGTCAGTTCGTTTTTTGGCTTTCTTGTTAGTCTATTGAATATGGTTTTGTCTGCAGGGAGATGGGATCGTTGCCATTGTGTCCGGGCACGTCGCTTGGCTGAGAGGAGCAGTTGTATATGATGAGGGATTGGAGTTGCTGTTGGTTGACGTTTGTGAGTTGGTTTGCTGGCGAGTCTAGCGCAGTCCTGGACTGATTTGGTGAAGAGGTCCACAGCATCGTCAACATCTTGCGCTGTCTTCAACTTTACATTGAGGTCCAGAATACTGTTTAGGCTAGACTGGAACATAGCCCAGTCTACAGGTCCGGTGGTTAGAGATGGTTTAGTTTGAATAGGGATAGGAGATGCACTGAGTGACAAAAGGAGAGGGGAATGGTCAGAAGAGAGGTCTAAAAGGGGAGATACCGACGTGAAGATGCCGTTCAAGCCAGAAGTAACGAAAAAATCTAGGATGTCCGGATTTTTGTGGGGATCGGAAGGCCAATGGGTTGGATGGGGTTGGGAAATGTAGGAATACTCACCATTGTACAGTACGTCGTTTAGCACTCGGCCTCTCGAGTTAGTAAGGCGACTTCCCCAGAGGAGATGCTTGGCATTAAAATCTCCCCCAGCGATAAAGTGAGTGCCAAGGGACTGGAATAAATTGGTAAAATCAGGGTGATACATCCGTTGGTTCGGAGAGCAATAGATGGAGGCGATGACGAGTGGAAATCTTGGTAAAGGAATGGAGATGGAGGTTAATTGAGAAGAAGCAGTAGACTGAAAGGAATGGGAATGATGGGATAAGGGGAGATAGCATCAGGAATATGGTTGGGCTCAAAATACCACTTCTTGAAAACACATTTCTCCTTTTGAAAATATAATAAAGGGAAACTTGTTCTTTAGTGTTTTCCTGTTATGATTAAATTATAAAAATAATAATGATAAACATATTAGAAATGAGTATTCTAATAATAAAATATTTGTTAAAAGAAGTAAGAAAAACCAAAAGAAAGGAACTTCCCCTTGTTTGAATGTATTTAAGTAGAAGACTGTATTTAATGTTTGGTCGGTGTGAGTAAATCCCGAAAACATGGGCACAACTTGTTGCTCTAGGCTACCCCCCCCCCACCCCTACTTTTCCCGGGGTTTATATATATATCAGTTCTACCAACTGAAATATTTTCCCGGCTGCATACTTTATTTAAATGAAGACCCTTCCTGCTCTCTCTCCGCTCCGCTCCATATATTTTTTTTAAATTTCTCTCTCAGTATTAAATTCGCCAAACGTTTTCACCATCCGTTTTTTTTTTAAATATATTTTTCCCAGCTTTAAGATGAGAAATCATGGAACTTGTATTAATTTAGGATCTCTTTATTATTTTTGTAGTTCAGAGACAACTAGATTGTGATAATTTGTGTACTATGATTTATTAAAAAAAAAAAAAACCGTTATTCGAATTTAAAATTAACCTAATTTATTTTTATATTAATTAAAATTAATATCGATGAACATAAACAAAGTGAACAATGAAGAATATTTATATTAAAGTCAAAAAAAAAAAAAAAAAAAAAAAAAAAAAAAAAAAAATGATATTTTTGATATAACAACTGCGGAAACAGAATCCAACGTTTTAACAACCACCGCCAATGTTTCCAACTAGGTATAACCTCGATAACCACCTAAATATCCCTTTCACCCAAAATGTAATATTATCCAACGTTTCTGTAGGAAACTGACCTCGTATCAAAATCCTGAAGACTTCACCCTATCCAGCATTCTCCATCCACTATTTCCAGCAGGGGGCTGAGAAGACAATGGCCCAGAGATCTACTACATAGACACTCATGCCAAATGTTCTTTCTCCCAATGCGAGGATGATAAAATATGATGATGGCCTAAACTCAGAACCCCCCTTTTTTTACGGCGCCTAGGCCATTAGCGCCGACATCCAGGGTGCAGCGAGAATGAGAAAATTCCTGCCGCCGCACAGTGTAACGAAGTAGTGAGGATTATGGACAAAAATCATTAACCACTAATTATTTTCAAATAAGCATTTTTATTAATTGAAATCAACTCAAAACAATGTAACAGTAGTATAATAATGCATACTATACGGCTATAATAATATTAATTGTAATATATAGAAATAATATAGCAGGTAATAATATTATTAATAACAATATTATAAAATATATAACTGTAACATATAATGTAGTAATAGTATAGTAGTAAATTATACTTATAGTAATATTGCCCTAGAATAATGATATTTTACCATTTTCTATGAAATTATTAAATAATTTCTTAATTCCGAGTCTGAAATCGTTTTTGGATTCTAGAGAATGTAAACTTGTATCGAAACCAATATCTATTTGATTATTACTGTCTGGACTTATTTTTTTTTTGCAATTTATATTTTTTCTCCATAAAGAAAGCTCTGTGCCGGCGTTTTTTCGATCTCTCGCCCAACGCTGTAAACACTTTTTTATGTCTGCCTCTAAGGAAGCCGGAAGGGCCATCAGGGCGTGAATATATTTTTTCTTGATAAAAATTAATAACAATTTCTTCTAAGTTGATATATTGTTTCAACCAGTATTTATATGAGAGTTTTTTCTCTGCGGTGAACACGTTCCCACATTTTTTACATATAATATTGGACTAAACTGGCAGTCTTTTTAATATTGCTTAATATTTCTTTAGGATCATCCTGCAGATTAAATTGAATCATTTGCCCAAGGATTAATACCGTTTTCTTGGATTTATCCTCATTTTTTCAAAGTTGGAAGAAAAAATAAATTGTATTATGTGATGGATCTAAAAATAAAAATCTTTGGCATCAGTAAGTTTCGGCAAACTAAATTGCCCACAGAAAATTATACTTGAGGTAAACTTTAAGCTCTAAAAAACTTGAGATGTGTTCAGATGAAGTTTTTTTGCTATGGTCTATCAAAATTTTGTACTTAAGAATAATGTCAAAAATCAATGAAGAATAATTCAGGATAAAAAATAAGTGAGTAATTATCCATAATCAATTATATCAGATAAAAAAGGAATAGTTTTGGCGTAATTTCCTTCGAATGACTTAATAAAAACACTGTCCTATCTTCAACGAGAGAAGCTCAAACTGATTGTTGGTATAAAGCAGGGTTTAAAGACTTTGCCTTGTTTATAATACTGCTAATTGGTTTGTTGATCAAAATAAAACTAATATTTATAAGTTTTATACGATTTTAGTTCCTTGAATAGTTTCTAAACTTAGCTAGAGGATTAAAAATTAAATATAAGAAAACAAAAATTTAGATTTTTGTCCATTGGACGTTACACTGTGCGCCGGTGGGAATCGAACCCACCATCTCCCGCATATGAATCTAAGGCGCTAGCCACTAGATCACGGGGAGACCCCCCCCCCCATAGTATTACCAAAAAAAAAAAGAAAAAAAAATTGATGTACAGAACGTATTATTCAATAAAAATATTATAAAAATTAAAAATATTGTTTAATGAATGTTCATACAATTTGCTTGCTTTCAATGTTATTTCCCAACTTACTGAAACATGTTTCAAAGTCAAACTACTTTACCAAATCTATTTCTTTATATTTTAACGTCCATTTGCAATTAACTCAGAATCTTTGTCAAATTAAAAGATAATGAAATTGAGAAAAATCCTGATTTGCAAAAATACCGAAATTGTAAAAAAAAAAAAAATGTATGTGTTGTAAAAATTAAATTATTTATCTATTATAGAAAGGATTTAATACATTTCTCATACCTAATAGGTAGATCTGATAAGAATTCAGACATATGTATGAAAAAAAAACGGCCTGAGTGCAACCTGAACAGACGCGTTCTTTCCGAAAGTGTTAACAAGGAAATGATCTCCTTTTGAATATAAACGCTAAAGAATTCCAATATTCTGGAAAGGTTGGAGCACGGAATTCCAACATCGGAACATGGCGAAAATATTCCCTTTTACTGTCCTTCCAACAATAGAATATGCCAAATATATGAATATATTCTCGAATGGAATTCAATATTGCCTCCTAGAATTCTAGGACATCCCAATCGGACATGAAGCCTTTCCAAAGGCAATAAAACAATCCAGGATTACAGAGTTTGCATTGTTGTGTCTTTAGTTGAGGGAGAAAAATGCATGAAACTAGTTGTGCTAAATGATTCTTGATTTGGGTTTTCAGAAAGGATGGATTCGTTGAAGGGAAGGTGTTTTTGTTGAAGGAATACGTCGATGTTTGTACCACTACACTCACACAAATCGCGGCATTTAATTTTATAGAGCTCATGACTAGACGACTAGGCAGAACTCGACTTAGTTACAAGGGGACATGTATTATCTGAGCCTATTGGGTAAGCTAGATAGTGCAACAAATAAAGGCGTATTCTAATCCTTTCTTTTCTTTGCGATGTTATGATAAGCAGATAAAAGCAGAAAATGTTTGTTCTAATCTTTACTTAAACACGTCTAGATTGAAAAGTGATCTTCTACATTTCGGAGGAAGCCAGGGCACTTTTTGTAATCGTAGCTGTTCTCAATGCTTATTCAAAATTCGTATCTTGTAACGCCATGGACGTATATAAGGGAGTGGCTGAGGGAGCTGCAGCCCCCCCCCCGAAATTTTGATTTGATCGGTAAAAATTTCATAAAACCCTTAAAAATAAATTAAATAAGATCATTTAGTTCATAAAACATATTCTACTTTGGGTGTAATAGCGTTTAAGTTGGCTAAAACTCTTCCAAGATCTAAATTGTTGGTATTCTTATACACCGTAAATGGTCTCACCCCCCCCCACGAAATTTTCCCAGCCCCCTCCGAAATTATTTTCTATATACGCCCATTTGTAACGCTCTATTTTTTTTCGCCCTGTTGTACTGATGTGTGGCTTAGTTGGCCATCGTAGAGCAGGGGAAATAATTGATATTTTTTCTCTCTCTTTTATTATTACAATATACCACTCATTTAGAATAGTGTGTAATTCGGCCAAACTACTGATTATTCTGACAGCGGGCCTAAATTAATGGCAATACCCTTAAAACCGGGGAAACATCATGCTGTTCCTAGATCCTCTAGTATGGTATGCACAAACATCATGCTACTCCTAGATCCTCTAGTATGGTATGCACAAACATCATGCTGTTCCTAGATCCTCTAGTATGGTATGCACAAACATCATGCTATTCCTAGATCCTCTAGTATGGTATGCACAAACATCATGCTGTTCCTAGATCCTCTAGTATGGTATGCACAAACATCATGCTGTTCCTAGATCCTCTAGTATGGTATGCACAAACATCATGCTGTTCCTAGATCCTCTAGTATGGTATGCACAAACATCATGCTGTTCCTAGATCCTCTAGTATGGTATGCACAAACATCATGCTCAGTCAGCTGTTTGGCCCTGGTTGCTAGTGACGCTTGCTAATTTACAGTGGTTCTTTTTTTCAATTTTAAGTGGTTTTTTCTTTAAATTTCTTTTAATATTTATTAAGAATAGTTTCATTTAAGTGTTCAGATCAAGTTTATGTAGTTTTTTCTCCTAGTAATAGCCTATGAGGGAAGATATTTGATATTGAAGTTTGCTAACCTGAAGCTAGAGGAGGAGCCAGCTCCATTGTTGGGACAGGAGGCTGCCTTCAATTGTTTCTTCACTCAGGGAGTAGACTTTACATTATAAACAATTCTTTTTCTTTTTATATTTATTATTTTTTCTTGTATTTATATTTAATTTATTTTAGTATTGTTAATATAAAGTACATCTTACTCCATGGATATGGAAAATAATATAATTATAGAACCTAAACCCCCGGATCCCGGGGTTTCTTCAATAAATAGCTTTAAATTTGAGTTACCACCCGGTCGGTGGACAAAAAAATTTCTTGTTATGACCTTAGCCCCTAATAGAGAAAAGAAAACCTTTCGCGATTTCAGCCCTTTTAAAATTTGTAGATTCATTAAAAGTTTTGGTCCTCAAATAAATGTTAAATTTTTGAAATCAGGTATAATAATTTTAGAAATTTCAAACGAAAAAGATTTTATTAATCTGGGAAAAATTAAATCTTATGAAAATTATAATATACAATTCTCCTTACACAGATCACTAAATTTTTCCAAAGGAGTCATCACTTGCGATGAATTCCTTCATTGTACAGAAGATGAGCTGAAGGAAGAATTAGCCAAACAAAATGTAGTCGAAGTTAAGAGAATATTCAGAACTATAAACGGATCAAAAATTCCAACTCCATCTATCATTCTGACATTTAATCGGTCTGATCTACCTGAAAAGATAGTTTTAGATTTTTTAAGTGTGCGAGTCATTCCGTATTATAGACCTCTAATATGTTTTAATTGTTATGGATATCGGCATGGAAGACGTCAGTGCAGAGAACCAGTTTCCCTGTGCGGTCGATGTGGATTGGCAAAGCACGAGGGAGAATGTGAGGCGAAGTGCCTCCATTGTACAGGTCCACATCCGGCCTGGTTTTCCTCATGTCCGATATATAAAAAGGAAAAACAGATAGAGGAATATCGAAGGAAGCATAAAGTATCTTATTTCCAAGCAGACAAATCCCTCCAACCTAGAGTACAGGTTCATCCTAGTACCTCTCATAGTTACTCGGAGGTCGCCTCAGCATTACCAACTAAAAATATACTCCTAGAACAATTCGAAAAACTGACATGTCTAGTACAATCTCTTGCTGAAAAAATTAATTTTTTAGAATCATCAATAGGTAATAAATCTCCCCAATTAGTTAAAAATAAAACTGAAAATAAAAATAAATCTAAAATTCCTTCTAACCAAAAATTATCAAACACATTGGAAATATCAATAATTCCCGACCCTAAACAGAATATTTCTCAATCAAGCCAACTACCCCTTCCGAAAATAGGAGATAAAAGGACTAGACCTCCTTCCCAGAATTCTACTCCTTCGTCATGTGGCTCTCCAACATCCTCTCATGTGGATGACGGGGATTCGAATCCCAAAATTCGTAATAAATACAAAAACAAAAAAATGAACATCGCCATTATAATAGTTATTTATTTATTTATTAAACAAAAACACATGGTTATGTCTTCTCAATCTCCAACATCAGTTCAATGTGTTTTTCCTTTTCCTTACACAATAATGCTAAATATGTACTCCCAAATACTTACTACTATTTCGTCTCTAGAACTCTTTCCCAACAATTTATTTTTACAAGCACATAATACAATAGTCATATTAGAGTTAACATATTTTGTTTATAAAAATGTACTTGAAATAACTTCCTATATAAATTTATTAATGAACATAATTCGAAATAATTACTTCAATATTGCTAGCATCATAAAAATTTTAAATCTCCAAAGCTTTGCTATTTTAGCTAAATCGCGTATAAATATTGATTTTCACATTTTTCCGCGATTTTCAGATAATACATTTATATTAAACTCTTCCAAGCACACTCCATGACCATTCTGCAATGGAACATTAATGGTTTAAATTATCATAAAGCAGATCTATTATCAATATTAAAGGAAAAATGTTGTCCGTTAATTTGTCTGCAGGAGACGCATCTGAAGGAAGATAGCAATTTCCATCTTAGTGGGTTTAGTCAATTCCGAAAAGATTATTGTCATGGACTTATTGCTAGTGGTGGTGTTAGTGTGTTAGTCAGTCATGATATTCCTTGCACTGAGGTTCCATTAGTGTCGGATTTGCAAGTTGTGGCTGTACGGATATACTCTCACCAGTCATTCACATTATGCTCCATTTATTTACCTCCAGGACAACCTTTTAATGAGAACCAATTAACAGATCTTGTTGCTCAACTTCCATCTCCACTTTTCTTACTTGGGGACTTTAACAGTCATAGTGGTGTTTGGTTTTCAGATACAACAGATACCAGAGGGCGTATTGTTGAGTCTTTTCTTAACTCATCTCAATTAGGTGTCTTGAATGATTCTTCGCCGACCCATCTTTGCAGCTCTACAGGAACTCTATCTTCCATCGACCTTTCGTTAGTTAGCCCTGTCCTTCTTCCTAGATGCACTTGGTCCACCATGGACGACCTTTATGGGTCGGACCATTTTCCAATTCTAATCAATTTTCTGGGAAGACATTCCTCTCCTCAGTTGCGTTTACCCCGCTGGAAGTTGAATGAAGCCGATTGGGATAAATACAAAACCAATACCGATCTTACTCATTTAAATATGAATAGCGCCTGTATAAACACTTTAACAAACGAAATCAATGGCCTAATATTATCCTCAGCTGAGATGGCCATTCCAAAAACAAAACCTCATAGTAGTAGAGTCCTAGTTCCATGGTGGAACGAAGATTGTGCTTCTGCTGTTAAGAAAAGGAAAAAATGTCTTAGTAAATTTAAGAAACATCCGTGTTCTATGCATTTAGAAGAATACATTAACAGCAGAAAACAAGCAAGGTTTATAATTAGGACACGAAAGAGAGATTGCTGGAGAGATTTCGTCTCTAATATTAATATACACACGCCCCCCACAGAAATTTGGAATACAGTCAGAAAAATAATAGGCCGTTACAAAAGTAGCAAACATCCTCTCAATCATATAAAAACACCAACCGAAATTCTAACAGATCCTCTCCAAATAGCCAACCATCTCGGCCGATTTTATGAAACCATTTCCTCCGATTCAAATTACAGTCCACAGTTCCTTCAGATCAAGCAAGCAAAAGAATCACAACCAATATATATACACAAAGATCCTCTTGACCCTTTAAATCTCCCCATTTCGTACATAGAACTTGAAGAAGCCCTCAAAACTCGCAAAGATTCCTCTCCCGGTCCGGATAATATTTGCATTGGAATGATAAAACATCTAACACTGGAAAATAAAATCATTATATTAAAATATTTTAATAAAATTTTTCAGACTGGTATAATTCCCGAGCTATGGACCAAATCAATTTCGATTCCGATCCCCAAAAAGAACCAACCCCCTTTCCTTGCATCGAGTTACAGAGTAATTTCATTAACGAGTTCCCTGTGCAAACTATTTGAAAAAATAATAGTCAATCGCCTGCACTGGTATTTGGAAAGGAAAGGTTTGCAGGCTAAGTGGCAGAGTGGTTTTCGACGAGGTAGAAGCAAGCGGGACAACTTGGTAAAGCTTGAGGTAGAAATTAGAGAAGCTTTTAGGAAAAAGAGAAAACTACTAGCTGTTTTTGTGGACATTAAAAATGCGTTTGACACCGTTTGGAGAAGATATATTTTAGATTGTTTGAACGAAATCGGAATACGTGGTTATATTCTAATATTTATCCAGAATTTTTTAAGAAACCGATCATATCAAATTCGAAACGGAACAGTACTGTCTGAAGAATTTATTCAAGCAAACGGTGTACCGCAGGGAAGCGTCATGAGTCCTCTTCTCTTCTCCGTAGCTATCAATCATGTCCTACAGATCATACAACCTCCGGTAGAAGGTATGCTCTATGCTGATGATCTCGTTTTATATTCATCTGATCGAAGCACAGAAAATCTTCAGAATAAAATGCAGTCTGCTTTAAATTCAATAAATGAATGGTTCAATGAGCATGGGTTTGAGATCTCCTCTACAAAGACCGTATCCGTCTTGTTTGCCCCTCGTAAAGTCGACAATCCACCTTCACTCTACATAAATAGCATTTTAATTAAGTCTAATCAAAATGCTGAATTTTTGGGTCTCATCTTTGACCGTAATCTAAATTGGTGCTTCCATCTAAAAACTTTAAAAAATAAATGTCTTCAGTCATTAAACATACTTAAAATGTTAGCAAATACCTCTTGGGGTGGTGACCGCACAAGTATGCTCATGCTTTATCGAAGCCTTATCAGATCCAAGTTAGACTATGGATGCATGGCCTATGGCTCTGCCTCTCCGAAAACTCTACAAATGTTAGACACAATTCACCATTCTGGCATTAGAATTGCTACCGGAGCTTTCCGTTCCAGCCCTGTACTTAGTCTCTACGCGGAATCTGGAGAACATCCCCTTGAAACACGCAGAAATCAGCTTTCTCTGAATTATTTTGTATCCATAAAAGCCAATCCCTCCCATCCACTTAATGAATGTTTTTCGGACCTCAATAGTATACAAAATTATTCGAATAGAAGAAAACCTTTCACAACAAGAATCCACGATCTTTTTGAAAGCCTACATCTGGCAGATAGCTCTTCCATCCTACCAGAATGTCTTTATTCTGAAGCACCCTGGACTCTGCCACCTATCAGACTGAATCTTACCTTAACTAAATTTCTCAAGAAGCACACGATTCAACAAATCTTTTCTCATGAATATAACAAGATCCGCAGCGAGATGCCATTCTCTTCTATAGTTTTTACCGACGGATCTAAAAGCGATGATGGTGTTGGTGCAGCATTTTTGTCCGACAGTGGTTCAGGAATGTTCTCTTTACCTCCTGAAGCATCCATCTTCACCGCGGAACTAGTTGCCATATCCAAAGCTCTTCATACAGTATCTACTCCAAATTCTCAATTAGCAGTTTTCTCCGATTCCCTTTCCGCCCTTTTAGCATTAAAAAATTCCCAATCTAGGCACCCAGTAGTTTTAGATATATTCACTTCTCTAGCATCTCTCAATAAAAATAAATGCTCCGTTACATTCTGCTGGATTCCCAGTCACTCCGGCATAAAAAGAAATGAGGAAGTCGACCTTTTAGCAAAGAGGGCCATTAAGGAAGGGGTTCGTGTTTCCAGCATGACATCAAATGATTTTGCAATATCCATAAAACGGAAAACATGGGGACCATGGGAAGAAAAATGGTTTTTAACAACTGAAAATAAATTAAGGCCACTTAAATCTAGTGTACAATCGTGGAGGTCATCGGTGCGCCGGACGAGAAGGGAGGAAGTTGTTATAACCCGTCTTCGTATAGGCCACACGAAAGTTACTCACTCATATCTGATGTCAAAAGGTGATCCACCGATGTGTGAAGTTTGTGGGACAGTAATAACAGTAAAACATATTCTTCTAGATTGCCAATCCTACGCCATGGAAAGACAACAAAATCAACTAGGGACAACAATTGATGATATTCTAGGCGATGATTCGACAAATTTAACAAAATTAATAAACTTCCTTAAATCAACAGGTTTATTCGATAAATTATAGCTTTAGTAATTTGGATCTCAATATAAAATTAGTTTGAATGAGGAGCGATTCGGGGTGGGGGTGTGCTGGCGTCCGGAGCCTTGCATCGGCCTCTAGACCAGAACGGTCCCAGCCATGGTGGGATGTGGTGGGTACTAAGGAAGCCATGCTATGTAAACCCAGCACATCCCACGACTCATGCCTGTAAGAGTCACATCATAGACTCCAAGAGAGAGCTAGTGCTGGGTCCTCGGGCTGTCCTCTGCTCCTCTACTTCGGATCGTTCTTCTCACCTCACTTTATTAATTTTTTTTATTTTTTCTCCCTAAACAACAAATAAAATATAGTATATTCAATTGACTCCTTAATGAATACCCTTTAAAATGCATATTTTTTTTTTTTTTTTTAATAATCTAGTTCTGTAAATGTGAAACAGCAATATCTGCTATCGTTCTTCGGTGAGGTGCAGCTTCTCTCCCTATCCGGGGCCTGGGTTCCGCCGGGTTCGGTCCTGCCGTGACATCGCTGTACTCTCTGGACTGTCACAGTCCCGGGCTCTGGAGATTGTGGACGCCCTCCCGGGGGAGGGGGCGAGCACAACTCCCATTAGAGCCTTGCATGGTTAAGTTTCCCCTGTTAAAGCATTTTTACAAGGAGAGCAGTGCAGCGGTGTCGCGGTGGTTCTGGGCTCGGACGGTGCCCTTTCCGCGGTGTGGGCTGGAGGCTTATAGATTTTTTTTTGTTTTGTTTAATTTTTCTTTTTTCCTTTTTCTTCTTTAATTCAATTATTCATTTTCTATATAATAAAATTAAAAAATGTGTTTAAGATTTATTTAAGAGATTCCTTCCTTTCGTTGGGTGCCCATGACCTCCCGCGGTTGAATACACCCTTCAGAACGATAAAAAAAAAAAAAAAAACATCATGCTGTTCCTAGATCCTCTAGTATGGTATGCACAAACATCATGCTGTTCCTAGATCCTCTAGTATGGTATGCACAAACATCATGCTGTTCCTAGATCCTCTAGTATGGTATGCACAAACATCATGCTATTCCTAGATCCTCTAGTATGGTATGCACAAACTAGATAATCGAAATCAGCACTTTCGAAAATCGAATTATACCACAGTATCTGTTAGAGAATGAATAAGAAAGCTTGTTGAGCTTTGCAAGTTAACAGTGAATCTAAAGTGCTGATGTTAACAGGCATGATTTACGCGTTAAGTTGCTAATGTTGTTGGGGACTTGACTGTATAAGTGCCTGATTCTAGATAAACCAGAGCTGAGAGAATTTAAATAGCTCCGTAACATGTTTAATGGCTGGTCTCTTCCCTCGGGAGCGTTACTTCCCAGCCAAAACAACACACCATTTCAATACAGCAGTCTTATATTACAGAATCCTTCGAAAAGTTTAGTGATTCCTAGGGGAAATTTCTTTTAGGTCAATAAAAGGTTCAGTGTCGCCATTTTTGGTCTTTCATTAGAGGAAGTTGGATTTGAAAGACGAAAAGCTGGAGTTTAAGCATCACCGTCGCTCATTGCTTCTTCAATACGAAAGGAAATATATACAAATATTTTCAAAAATAACTTCCGAATCCGAAAAATCTTTGTTATCTATTAGTGATCAATAAAATTTAAACAAATAATTGGATATTCTGTGGGGGCGAGGTCGCTAGTTATAGGAGTATATCTTTAACCGAAGAGGTAGCCGAGTTGTTGTTGCCGAAGTATTTCCTTATTATTATTAACGATTTTACTTTTGATTTTCAAATTTTTAAAGTGTTTCCTACCTCAGTATAGGGGGGGGGAACTCGCTTATTACGACGGCCTGATGAGACCACGGTTCATAATCAATATTTTTATTTTACGTCAAATTCCGTGATTATGGCGTCTAATTACTTTTCCAAGGCCACTTTTCAATGTTAATCTTCTATTGACTATGATTTCTCTCCAATTTTGAAAATATTTAAAATATATTGTAATATATAGAAAAGATGAAACTTTATATATATATATATATATATCATAATAGGAAAACCAACAAACTCCAAGGTCTCCACCACAAATGATTTATTTTAATCACTCAAAGCAAGCTTTCGGAGTCTACAGCTCCATCCTCAGTGCTTCTACAGCATAGAAAAACAAAACATATATAATCTTTAACACCTGAGAATAAGCTTATCAAATAAATTTGAATTGTCAGGAACCATTTAAAACCAATCAATGCAATCATAAAAACCAATTAAATCCTAAAACAAAAAACACGTAATCAACCACACAAGCATTCATACTCAAATATACATTAAAAACAGCAAAATACACACTTTCTGTCCAAGCACACGTACGAAAAAATAAATAAATAAGTACATAAGTAAAAATAAAAATAAAAACAAAAACCTAATGCTGAGGTACCCACCCCGTTCTTCACTGCAGGCGGTTCACCCGTAGACTGAGGTCTCTTCTTGGGAACTCTCCGAGCCGGGATAATCCTTCTTCAGTCCCGTATTTTAAACGCCAAGTATCCGTCCTCGTATTGAGATTTTTACCTTTATTTATTAGTTTATCTAATTTAATCTCAATCCCTTCTATCACGTTCATCTTATACCCCTTTTTAACATTGTGCAACAAAGTTACATCGAGGGCCTCTTTATTGTGGTCTTCTTTTTGCAAATGAGTCAACATTTCCGACGAGTTATACGTCAAATGCTCATAACACCTCTTCTTCAATTTACGTCCACACTGTCCAATATAAGACGCCTCACACGATGTACATTTCATCTTGTAAATCCCGGACTTCTCCACTAAGGGTACTTTTTCCTTGGCATTACACAGTAGAGACTTTAAAGAGCCAAGGTTTTTGAAAGCCACATTAATTCCTTGGCTACCTAACTGTTGCCCCAACTTGTCTGAAAGACCTTCTATATATGGCATAGAACACCATTTGATCGATGTTTTATGCGACTCTTCTTTGTCCCCATCTTTCCCATATATTTTTTTGAGACGTCTCTTTACCAGTTTATCCACTAACGTTTTTCCATAACCATTCACCTGTGCTAGGTGTTTTATGGTATTTAGTTCATTTAGATAGTCTCCTTTACTAAGTGGGATCCTCAGCATTCGGTCAACTAAATATATAAAACTAGACAATTTGTGCCTATAACTATGACTCGAGTCAGATGGAATCATGGTATCTGTGAAAGTGGGCTTCCTATATATGCCAAATGAGTGAGCCTTCTTCTCTCTCGTTATCTGTAAATCCAAAAAACATAACACTCCCTCAACCTCCAATTCAGATTTTTACTATGGCTATTATCTTTTAGATATTTCTCTATTACCGACATGCACTCCCTAACTCCTATATTATTTCCCTCAATACACTCAATAGACGCCAATTAGTCTACCAATTCACTCCTCGTGGGTAACGAAGGAGGACAATACTTCAAGCCTTTATTAAATAACTCCATTTCATCAGAGTCTAACTCCACCTTACTCAAATTTACAATTCTCGGGGCAAATAAATATTTATTGTCTACATTTGTATTATCATCAGAGGAACTATCAGGATTGTTATTAATTGATGGCTGATTATTCTGTTCCTCATTAGGCTTGGGAGTATTAGCAGAGAGATAATTAACAATAGGCCTATCTCCCCTGATAAGCGACTTAAGACTAGCCAGCTTCTTCCTAATAGCTCGTTCCTTCTGTCTTATTTTTGGTAATATATTATCTTTCACCCCTTTAACAAAACACTTAAATTCATCAATTCCTAATGTCACAGTTAATTTATTACTGATTATATTTATATAAAAATCTAGATTATCTCTTATGCTATACCATCTCCTAATTTCTTTACACAAAACAATAGATTTAAATTTAGCCAAAATCCTAGATTCTACATAACATTTCTTCAACATGTTGTCTATGTATTTAGGTATAATATTAAACCTCCTACAAGAATGATTGAAATATATATTCTTACCAGGTAATATTGGATAGAGATGACTATGATGCTAAAGTGGTTTCCATGTTGGCTTCCGAGGGGTGGGAGCCGATGAAAAAGGATCCTACGGAAGATTACAATGAGCAAATTAAAATAACTCTAAAGTCCGTTTCTCTATTATTAACTCCCGAGGAAAAAGATCACATAATACAAATGAATCCGTTGCCACCTCTGTTATATTGCCTGCCTAAAGTACACAAACCGGGACATCCATTAAGACCTATAGTTTCTTTTAACTCAGCTCCGTCAGAAAAACTTGCTAAGAAATTAATTCAAATTTTTAATAACCTGACAAATTTTAAACCGGCTAACACTGTTTTAAATAATATTGACCTCATCGAGAAATTGAATAACATCAATCCTGACGCGTTGCCGGAGAACAGGCTCCTTGTATCTTTTGATGTGACTAACATGTTCACAAACATACCGCCAGATCACGCAGTCAGCCTATTTAAAAAAGTATTAAATAACAGAAAAATCAATCCTGTAGTTATTTCAGAATTCATACAATTACTTAAAATCTGCTTACGCCAAAATTATTGTAAATATCAGGGAAAATTTTTCAAACAAAACACAGGCCTGGTTATGGGTTCTCCCATTAGCCCTTTAGCGGCTGACATGTTTATGGACTGGTTTGAGGCATGTTTCATAAATACTAAGAAAAATCCATTCTATGGTCGGATCAAATTTTGGTACAGGTATGTGGACGACGTATTGTTGGGGTTTTCCGGGTCGCGTGATGAATTGACTGGATTGTTAAAGTACGCCAATGGATGTCATGGGTCTATTCGGTTCACGTCTGAATTGGAGGTTGAGGGAGTGTTATGTTTTTTGGATTTACAGATAACGAGAGAGAAGAAGGCTCACTCATTTGGCATATATAGGAAGCCCACTTTCACAGATACCATGATTCCATCTGACTCGAGTCATAGTTATAGGCACAAATTGTCTAGTTTTATATATTTAGTTGACCGAATGCTGAGGATCCCACTTAGTAAAGGAGACTATCTAAATGAACTAAATACCATAAAACACCTAGCACAGGTGAATGGTTATGGAAAAACGTTAGTGGATAAACTGGTAAAGAGACGTCTCAAAAAAATATATGGGAAAGATGGGGACAAAGAAGAGTCGCATAAAACATCGATCAAATGGTGTTCTATGCCATATATAGAAGGTCTTTCAGACAAGTTGGGGCAACAGTTAGGTAGCCAAGGAATTAATGTGGCTTTCAAAAACCTTGGCTCTTTAAAGTCTCTACTGTGTAATGCCAAGGAAAAAGTACCCTTAGTGGAGAAGTCCGGGATTTACAAGATGAAATGTACATCGTGTGAGGCGTCTTATATTGGACAGTGTGGACGTAAATTGAAGAAGAGGTGTTATGAGCATTTGACGTATAACTCGTCGGAAATGTTCACTCATTTGCAAAAAGAAGACCACAATAAAGAGGCCCTCGATGTAACTTTGTTGCACAATGTTAAAAAGGGGTATAAGATGAACGTGATAGAAGGGATTGAGATTAAATTAGATAAACTAATAAATAAAGGTAAAAATCTCAATACGAGGACGGATACTTGGCGTTTAAAATACGGGACTGAAGAAGGATTATCCCGGCTCGGAGAGTTCCCAAGAAGAGACCTCAGTCTACGGGTGAACCGCCTGCAGTGAAGAACGGGGTGGGTACCTCAGCATTAGGTTTTTGTTTTTATTTTTATTTTTACTTATGTACTTATTTATTTATTTTTTCGTACGTGTGCTTGGACAGAAAGTGTGTATTTTGCTGTTTTTAATGTATATTTGAGTATGAATGCTTGTGTGGTTGATTACGTGTTTTTTGTTTTAGGATTTAATTGGTTTTTATGATTGCATTGATTGGTTTTAAATGGTTCCTGACAATTCAAATTTATTTGATAAGCTTATTCTCAGGTGTTAAAGATTATATATGTTTTGTTTTTCTATGCTGTAGAAGCACTGAGGATGGAGCTGTAGACTCCGAAAGCTTGCTTTGAGTGATTAAAATAAATCATTTGTGGTGGAGACCTTGGAGTTTGTTGGTTTTCCTATTATGATGCAGTACCACCACCGTCCAGCCAAATCAATGTCAAGATATATATATATATATATATATATATATATATATATATATATATATATACAGGGTGTCCTTTTTAGATGGCCTGGCTGAATTTCTCTTGAACGGATAACGTTATAATAAAACAAAAAAATTCGTATTTCACAATTTTTAGTCTAGTTTAAGATTTTCACCTGTTTTTATTAAAACAGTTAACAAAATGTATTGTATTTTTTTTCGACCTTTATGCCATAACTTTGTTATTAGTTGGCCAAATTAAAATCTGATTGCATAATTGATTTCAGGGTAGAAAATCCTTTAAAATGATGTATCGGAAGGTATATGGTCCCATTTCAAATTTCAAAGTTTTATAGGGTTTGGGGTACCCCGATTTTTTTTTCTCCAAAACTGGTCAAAATCTTAAACTAGACTAAAAATTATGAAATACGTATTTTTTTTGTTTTATTTTAACGTTATCCGTTCAAGAGAAATTCAGCCGGGCCATCTAAAAAGGACACCCTGTATATAGAGGCGATGTTAGCTCTGTGGTATATCACTGGACTAATATGCTGGAAGACCTGAGTTCAAATCTCAAGCAGTCTGAAGATTATCTTCTAGTGTCTTCGTTCGTGGGTTGGATTCGGCCTCCCTGACCGTCCCTAGGCCAACCCCAGCATTCAATTCATTTATTATTTGTTACCTGTAATGGGGAAAATCAGGCGGCCGGAGCATTGTACTGACCACACTACCTCTCTAGTGTGCCTTATGGTCAAGAATCGGATACCTCTACAGTATCTGCCTGTTTCGGGACTGGGTTTTTATGTTTTGTTGTTTGTTTTTTTTTTTATAAATATTTTTTTTATCTATATACAGTGGCTCACAGTCAAAATGATGCAAACCAAGATTTCTATTTCTATTGCTATTTGTTACAATTTAAATGCCAATGCACATTAGGGCATAATGATCCATTGTCATACATTGAATTTAGGCAATCAAATCAACTTTACAACATTTATATAAATAGAAAAAAATCTTCATTAAAACTCATAGGAATTGAAGGTCACAGTGAAAATGATGCAAAGTTTAGTTCCGCTTAGAAAATAAATATTCTTCAAGTTTTGGGGACTGAGTTTACTAATATTTTAATTACTTCTCATTCTTTTATTAAAACCGAAAATAAACAATACGAATACAAGTAACCAGTCTTGTTCGGGCATTTGCTTAAATTTGGTACGCATACAACTATTCTTGAACAAGAAATAGTGATTAACAAATTTAAAATGGACAAAACAACATGAAATCACCTCTATTATCAATAGGATTTATGCGACTATTCAACATATTATTGAACGTTTTAAAAAAGAAAACAGAATAATAAGAAAATCTAGAGTCATTACAAAAGAAACGTTTTACTAGCAATGGCAAACGGTGGATTTTGTGCCAAATAAAAAATAATTCAAAATCAAGTGCTGCAAACTAGGCTACATTAGTTAAAAAACGTTTAAATAAAACGGTGTGTGCTGAAACCATTCAAAGAATTTTAAAAAATAAAGGCAATACAATGGTAGAGTTGCAAGGCAAAATTCTTACATCAACGAGAAATATAAAAAGATGCAAATTATTTCTCCCATGAATTATTTAAAGAAGAGATGGACTTCTGGAAAACTGTTTTGTTTTTGGATAAGTCGAAATTCACTTTGTTTGGCCCTGATAGAACAAATTTCGACTGGAGAAAGGCAGATGAAGAGCTCCATGGGAATAATCTTCGCCTGAACATCAAACATTGCGGTGATCATGTTATGGTTTGGGGGAGTATGGCTGCTCGGTGGTAGGATATCATCAATTTTTTTGAGGAAACAATGGATAAACATTAATATTGTGACATCCTGAAGAAAATATTGCGACCAAGTTCGGAATAATAAATTATTTTGCTTTTTATAGACATAACGATCCCAAGTATTCTTCTTATCTCGCAAGAGAATGGGTTCATATAATATCTCCAAAACTATAAAATCACCCCTCCAATCACTAGACCAATACGTCATAGAGAATTTATGAAGTTAATTCGAAACAGAAGTGAGGAAACATAAAATATCCAACCAAGAATATCTCATAAAGACGCGTCAAGAAGAATGGGAGAAGATATGTCTATCTTGCACAGAAAAGCTTGTCCAATTCATGCCCAATTGTTTGAATGTGATAAATAATAATAAAGGATTACCTAAAAAGTACTAAAATTTAAAATATTTTTGAATTTTTGGACGTTTTCCATTTTGCATAATTTTCATTGTGACCTTAGAAATGTATATTAATTTATAAAGTTTTTGTTTAATCTTATGATTTAATCTCAAATAACTTTTTAACTATTGTATGTTCTAGCCTAATGATCCTTCTGTATTTTTGCAAACAAAGATTTTTCAGAATAAATTGTGGGTTGGTATTAAATATATTTTTAAAAAAGTAAATATCTTGCATCATTTTGACTGTGAGCCACTGTAGGTCACTTTCACTGCTTAAGGACTGTTCCCGAGATACCTCGGAGGGTGACATTTTCATTATTCCATGTAGAAGCCAACTCTGAAAATATTACGGATATTCAATGCCATTGTTCGTAAATGTATTTATTTGAGTCTTATTTTAATTATTAATGCCTAGACTACAGTTTTGTATTACATTACCTCTAATTGCTAATTATTTACTAAAGTTTTTGCTGGATTGTGTTTTTTGTTGGCTGCTGCATTGAAGTCCTTGTTAACTCGGGTACAAACCAATGTATGTCTTGTTTTTTATCAAATAATATGTTGTAATTTTTGCGTTTGACAAAAATACTTCTGTTAAGCTATTTCTGTAGGTAATAAAAATCGTAAACAGAACTGGTCATTACCGGCATAATTTCTAATATTAATCTCGTCATTAAGCCCTTAAACACATACGTGAGCAATAAGGCGTAAACTGTCAACCATAATGAGAAATGTGCTTTTTTGTAGTTTAAATTAAAAATATACTTCCATTTCCGCATATCGTCGCTCTTTAACATCCGCCTAAGTCAATTTTCCCAACTTTTTAGGAGAGCATTAAAACTGAATAAAATAAAACTATGATGATCCCTAAATAAAAAATGATCTCTAAATTGCCACTTCTAAGTATCCAATAATCAACCAAATAACACAGATTTTTGGCAAGATTTAAACGAACATGCCTGAATAGCCTAAAATAGATTAGAAAGATATGCGGTTTTTGCATTTCAGCGCACTGTATTGATTTTTTATAACTTAGATTTTAGATTAGATATGTATTCTTCACTGATTGTTTTGTATTATTCTATATTGTTGTTGTATTATAATTTCTATTGTCTTATTTTCTTCTTGTGCCTTATTTTATTTATTTATTTATTTTTTCTTGTGTTTTACATTACAAACTGACTGCTACATTAACGGACTTCGAATCTGCTCTTCTGAGATACCAATAACTCCATTTCGCTAAAAATAGACTTACGCGGTTGTGAAATTTGATCGACGATAAGCATCTTTTTATTGTTATAATGTCACAAATTAATTTTTATTTTTCAAGTACTCCTTCTGTCATTATGTACTTTATTGTTAATGGGGTGTTTCTCTGGTCAATGTATGGGAGAGCTGCGTCTAGTCGTCAACGTAAACCGTTTATGGCCTATTCATCAGGGACGTAATACAACCCTCTTCCTTTCTAACTTGGTATGTATTATTGCATAGGGTCTTGTGTTGAATATAGTACTGCCGGCGAGAGGATATAAAAGCCCAGCAGAAGGCAGAGGAAAGGGCGGTGGTGCCTGAGGGTATAACTCATTGATTCGAGGGTAGTCACTGAAACAGGAGTCAGCTGGATTCACATCATTCTACGCATGCAACATTTCCTTACAATATTTCATTCAACATACGCTTCAACACTCTTTTCAACATGCAGAAGGTAGAGGAAAGGGCGGTGGTGCCTGAGGGTACAACTCATTGATTCGAGGGTAGCCACAGGAGTCAGCTGGATTCACATCATTCTACGCACGCAGCATTTCATTCAACTTGCGCTTCAACACTCTTTTTAACATGCAACCAACTAGTTGTCAACAGTCACAGGCTGTCATCGCCCGCATCTTTTGCATTTTGAATTAAAATTCAAATTTCCACTAAAGTCTCCATGCAGTTGTTTCCATGTGAGTCTTATGCCTGGTAGAATTTATAGATCTCATATTTTTTCTGTATATTTTGATTCCAAACAAATTCGAATACTTCTTAATTATTTAAGCTTAAAAAGCCCCGCCATCAGTCTCCATTAGCTGAAAGTGAAATGTAAGCGAATTTAATTCCGAATCCCTTTAGTTTCTCGACTCTCACCAATTTTTTAGGAATTTGGGATTACAAAAACATAATAGAAATGCAAAGAAGTCAAGGTAATTTTTCTCGGAGGAGCTGCATATTTAAGTTAGTTTACGCCGAATTCGTCAAACATGTATTTTAATGAGAGTTTATACATTTTCGGGCATCTGCATTTTTAAACACCAAGAGAAGTATGAATTTATTAGAATGCTATACGAAGAACGCAACTTCTTTCAAATAAGAGCTTATAATATTTATAATATAAGGGTTTCTCATTTATTCTTCCTTGATTCTAATAATTTATACTGAAAACTACAGATACCACGTTCCAATATTTAAGATTATTTACAAAATTAGCTTCCTCGCGAGATGTATGTGCTGTTCATACGTTAGTGAAGCAGTCTATTGAATGGACAAGAAGATGTTTCTCAATTGATACGGTGCAAGAAAGGCTGCCCCATTGATCAGCGTGTAAATAATTCTACAACAGGCTCCATTACCTGGAATCTTAAGGCAGATTGTTATTTTCCCTGGCAACACTGTTTCAGGATTAGAACGCTAGTCGATTCTCCTTGGCAACACTGCTTCAAGATGAGAGTGCTAGGTTGGATTCGACCTGGCAACACTGATTCATGATTAAAATCGAGTAGAGAATCGATTGGAAACTAGAATTAATCAATTTTATATCACAATATACTGCTTGCTTTCTATCACATTACACTCAACTGCGTATGCCTCTGAATATATGTCTGTACAATATTATCTTAACAGTCTACAGGGCGCGGTTGGAATTCTCAATGCAATTTTCACTCCTTGTTTGAAATGAAAAGCAGTAAGGCGAACTGATCTTCTAGGATTGACCGTTTGTACGTATGGCTAATTGAACTGGCACAGGCACATTAGCACAAGTAGTATATATATATATATATATATATATATATATATATATATATATATATATATATAAAGGGGTCTTTAGTCGAATACCACATATAGTTACTTTTGAAGTAGCAGTGTGATTTTTAACAGATACTCGTACTCGCTGATAAACTTACTGATTAGCTTACAGGTTCTTTCTGGTTATCTATTACTACTTGACTCGTTATCTACGGTTATAAACCATATTAGGTAATGGCAAGCAATATTTATTAATAAAGTCCGTCACGCGGGAGCTGCATAACTAAGCACTTTCCTCAGAATTTGGGTAGTGTAGACTGCTTTCCAGAACAATTTGCTTAAAATATCCTACATAAATAAAATAAAAACATGAATAGTTCTCTTTTAAATTTGTAGTGAGTAACTGATCAATTATTAATTTTCTTCCAGAGTTATGTTTACACATGGTACCTATTACACTACGTAATAAATACAAAAAACCTCATATTATCGTATTTTGATCTAACGCAGGAACAGGATACAGTCACTCTAGTGGTAGAAAGCGCTCCTTGCGGCGGCTTTGTGAAACTACGTCTGGCGGGCTTTTCTATTGAAATATATTACAAATTAAACCCCCGCTTTCCGATTGACCGATTCAGCTCATTTTTACAACACTTCTTTCTCATGAGTTACCCACGACGTATACCGCGTTTCGTTACAATACAGCAGAAATTACGACCGGTATGAGTATATTAGGAATTTGGGTCCGGAGTAAACCCCCCTCCTAATGAACCGATTTAATTTATTTTTACAACACATATTTACCTGTGGATTGCCGCTACGAATACAGAGTTTCGTCGAAATATACCAAAAATCACGGCTGGTAGTGGCGAATTGGTATTGTGGGTCCGGAGTAAACCTCCCCCCTTCTAATGAACCGATTTAGTTCATTTTTATATCTCACTTTTCTCTCTATATTACCACTACGAATACCAAGTTTCGTTGAAATATAACAAATATTACGGCTGACATAGTTTCGGGTTCGGGGTAAACCCCCCCCCCCCCCTTCCGGTGGACCGACTTTGGTGGTTAACGAACTCGTTCAATCGTTTGCTAATTGAATGCTATATACCAAGTTTCGTGACGAAAAAACAAAAACTCTGGCCGCTATCGTGTTAACAGACACATATATATATATATATGCATATATATATATATATATATATATATATATATATATATATATTAACGGGGGTCATTTTTGGTGTCTACTAGGTAGGATCGATAAAGATTTGAAGAAATTTTTCAAAAATTCCGTCATCGGAGGAAAGTGCTAAAACGGTTAATATGATCGAAATCAATATTAATAGTTAAAAAGTTATTAATCATTAAAGTTAACTGTTTTGCAGGTCATGAAGGATGACATAAACAATGATATTTGTAAACACACATATTTTATTCCTTTTCTCTCTTTTCATTACATTTATTTAGCATTATGGACATACGTGCTTTGCGTTTCCGCTCGCTCAAAAAGATATCATAACTCTAGTCAATCCAACTCGCTAAAATTAATAGAATTCTATTCATTTTAGCGGCTCTAGTCTATCCAACTCGCTGAAATTAATAGAATTCTATTAATTTTTCCGGGTAAGGAACCAACCGCTTTTTCCTTGTCAGAAACATCGCGGACTAATTGTAAAAGACCCATTTTTCTCACTAACATAAGCAGAGCTTTTTTACAAACAAACGCTAATTCACTGTTGAAGGTTACTTTACTCCCAGTAAGAACCAATAGAATTGATCATCGGAATCCTCCAATAGAAATGCAAAGGAGTAATGCGCATGCGCTAAATCATTGTTAAAATCACTACTGCTATTTCAAAAGTAACTGGATGTGGTCTTCGAAAAAAGACACATATATATATATATATATATATATATATATATATATATATATATATATACACTAATTTTCGTGACTTATGGGGTCGAGCAATTCTTACATATCTTAAAGCAACCAACGCTTACTAGAGAATTTAACACATTCGTCTGCATATTATGTTTTTCTAATATTGAATTTCTAACTTCTATGTAACTGATAAATGTATGTACTTTATTATTAAAATTCTATTATAAAACCTAGAAAAACATAAGGAAGTATCACGAAACTTGGTAACACTTATTTAGCACAGCATTTAAGTTACAATAAAACAAAAAATAAGAGCTTGAAAGACACACTCCTTTGTCGAATAAAAAGCATCCATTTCCATAGGGACCAACAACCCCATCAAATAATGTGTAATATCGTACTGAGATTTTATCATGACGTTTTCTCTCTTCGCTGACAAAGGTTTGATATTAGATGAATTCCACTCAAAACTACATTCAATTACATCGAATCTCGTCAATAGGGAAAAGCAATTTCCACTCTTCAAACGCGACGGGACGGGGAATTGAAAACAATTTTCTCTTTTCATAGCGATATTAAAGAAATGTGGGAAAAAAGGCGACTCTTCAAAAGTGAATTTCTCGATGAATATTGCTAATTGAAGTTCTGTTTGTGATTTCAGCCGCATTTTAATAGAATTTAGTAACCTTTCATCATTACAATTCATATTTAACAACTTTCAGATATTCTATTTTAATGTATTCCGTTTAATTATGAGGTGGGGTGTCTCAGATTACTGGAGGATATTTTCACTTGGGGAGAGTTCCAACCAGTAAAAATTATTATTTTTATTTATAAAAGTATTTGTTGTTTTATTAATTTTGAGCATTTAAAAAATGTCTTACAATTCTAGCAGTGTCAAGTACAGTAGAACCTCTCATATCCGACCTTCCCATAACCGACTCCTCCCGATATCCGACCGTCTTTAATTCACCGTACTAAACAACAGTTGAGAAGAAATCGACTCGGACGAATACAAAACCACCAGTGACGACGTAGTAAATCATTCTGCTGCTTAGGATGCCTTCAGCGTAGCGCTGAAATACATCGAGAAACATCCAAATGCAACCCCGATGGATGTATTGTCGGCAAAAAAGTGGAGGGACACTTCCGCAATGTCAAGGTTAATAAAATTAAAACAAAAATCCAAAACTGAATTCTTTAATAAAGTATGCTTAAATTTTGTTCATCTTTTCAGAAGAGTAAATGTTTGAAATGTATATATCAACAGTTTCAAAATTACAATAAAGTTGTATTACACTGTAATACAACATTATTGTAATTGTGAAACTGTTGACTACAGTACAGCATACTGTAATAATTACAGTATGCACTGTACATTATAGCTATTTTAACAACTTTGAAAGGCGTTTTTTTTTGTTTCTCCCGACATCCGACCTTTTGGCCGTTCCGACCATGGCCCGGTCCCTTCATGGTCGGATATGAGAGGTTTTACTGTACTACTGTTTGCTGAAATGTTATTATTAGTTCGTTTGAGAATTAGAGATATCTGGTGGCACTGACTGTTGTGTTTGGAATAAATCCATTGGTCGAAATGATGACTGCAGTAACTCTAGCGGAATCTAATTTGTACAGGCATTTTAATTTAATGGCTAAGTCACGATATTGCTTCATATCAGTTTACTGATTTGATCTGTTACTCCTTTAAAGTATACGGCGATAACTTCTTTAAAATTTTTTACCGGGTCTTGAGGTGTTCGAGAATTATTATTATTATTACTTATACATGTATATTTGCACATAGTTTGTCAATTATTGCTTTATAGGTATAATAAAGGCTTAAAAATCAATATTAATTGAGGATTATGTTCGAACCACATATTGGTAATCACCATGGCTAATGATGTCTTTCAGATATAAAAAATGTTCTTAAAATATACATTCAAACAATGTATAATTGAGGAGAAAGGGGGATAAAATAAACATGTTACCCGTGAATTTTATTTTTAGAAATTCTAAAATATTTAAACTGTTTCTTGTATGTATTTAGATTATTTCAAAGGAGGCAGGTTGGACGTAAATTAATTTGTAAGCTCAGTTTTTGTAATGACACCCTAGTCACAAACAGCTTGAAGGCTCAGAAGGGCCGTGTCCACGAAATTGCCTTCCATACGAAATATTTCCTCCACAGAATTCAGCTCAAACCTTTCAACAATAAGCAAATTGTCTTCAGAATATTTTCACAACCCTAAAATGCATCAGGTCTAAACGTATTAACCTTAACCAACTTTAATGTTTTTACTTCTTTAACATTAATTTACGGCTAGAGCCATTATCACGTCAAATTATGCTGTCCTCTTGTCCAAAGAACTTTTTGATAATGTTGATTAAGATATTTTTACATAACTTCGCTGGGATTAAATTACAATTAGTTTTGTGGCGAGGAAGAAGTCGTGTTATTAGTTTGAGGTTATCGTCTAAAACGTCATCACTGGAGTATGCCAGCTAATGAATCTGTTTTAATATTCAACAAGTCAGCAATCTGTCAATTTATGTTTTACCCATTTACCGATTCTCCCGCACTGGTGCGGGCTGATAAAAACGCCCCCCCCGTTACTCCCCGTTACCCCGCACTAGTGCAGGCTTACAAAGACGCCCTCCCCCCGCTACTCCCGCACTGGTTCGGGATGACAAAGACGCCCTCCCCCCGTTACTCCCTCACTGGTTCGGGATGACAAAGACGCCCTCCCCCCCCCCTACTCCCGCACTGGTTCGGGATGACAAAGACGCTCTCCCCCCGTTACTCCCGCACTGTTTCGAGATGACAAAGACGCCCTCCCCCCCCCCCCTACTCCCGCACTGGTTCGGGATGACAAAGACGCTCTCCCCCCGTTACTCCCGCACTGGTTCGAGATGACAAAGACGCTCTTCCCCCGTTACTCCCGCACTGGTTCGGGATGACAAAGATGCTCTCCCCCCGTTACTCCCGCAGTGGTTCGGGATGACAAAGACGCTCTCCCCCCCGTTACTCCCGCACTGGTTCGGGATGACAAAGACGCTCTCCCCCCGTTACTCCCGCACTGGTTCGGGATGACAAAGACGCTTTCCCCACGCAACTCCCGCACTGGTTCTGGCTGACATAGACGCTCTCCCCTCACTACTCCCGCACTGGTTCGGGCTGACATAGACGCTCTCCCCTCACTACTCCCGCACTGGTTCTGGCTGACATAGACGCTCTCGCCTCACTACTCCCGCACTGGTTCGCGCTGACATAGACGCTCTCCCACCGCTACTCCCGCACTGGTTCGGGCTGACATAGACGCTCTCCCCTCACTACTCCCACACTGGTTCTGGCTGACATAGACGCTCTCCCCTCACTACTCCCGCACTGGTTCTGGCTGACATAGACGCTCTCCCCTCACTACTCCCGCACTGGTTCGGGCTGACATAGACGCTCTCCCCTCACTACTCCCGCACTGGTTCTGGCTGACATAGACGCTCTCCCCTCATTGCTCCCGCACTGGTGCGCGCTCCCATTGCGCAAAACAACGCCTTCGCATTAAAAAGGGTAACTGTGCCTTGCTATGTGCTAGTCTTTTTCGCAACAATGATACCAAAATGGTTAAACAACACCAAAAGTGAGCATGGCTGACCTATCATATGAGGTGTACCTCATGGTCACGTCCTCGGTACATTTACTACAAGCCTCGTTGAGGACCTAAGGAATAGCAGCTGGATGCTATCGTCAGCCTAAAGAGTTGGCCTAAGTGTAATTTTAACTTTGCCCTATTGGAGAAGTTGCCGACAAGTCGCAACTTCGCCTCTGGTGCTTTTTAATGAGTCCCAGTAACTTTGCTTCACTTGAGCAACACTTAGGTGACAATTTTATCCTGCCCTCGGGGAACTAAGCTCCTTCAAAATACCTGAGAAATAAATTTCCTTTCAAGCTGACTAGGGAAAACTGATTAGTGATTTTTTATTAATAGAGATAATCCTAAAGTTATTCGTGTTTTTTTCGTAATTCCTGACGCTGTTCTCGTCTGACAGATTTTTTTCTAAGCATATTTATTTTTTTTCTTTTTACTGCGCATTGACATCTCGGCCATTAGCGCCGGTTCTGGGCTTATTGATACATTTTTTAACCTTTGGTACGAAGTGTTAAGTGCTTACGCCTTAACCCTCACCGGGCCTCCTTCTGAAATATTAAAATAACAAGGAATACAAAAATTCAATAACATTTCATTTTGTTTCTATATTAATGTAGCTTATTTTTAATTGTTTTATTATCAGAAACAAAACCAGTCCCGTAATATGCCACGAGGGCCTCGAGGGGCAGATACTGTAGATGTATCTGATTCTTGACCATACGGCACATCAAGGAGATAGTATGTTCAGTACTATGCTCCCGCCGCCTGATTTTCCCGTTTGCTGCTTCGACTGCTAGAGTCATTAACACCAAGGTACCCATTATTAAATTAATTAAAGGCTGGGGTGTGCCTAGGGACGATCAGGGAGGCCCAATCCAACCCTCGAACGAAGACGTCAGAAGTTAAAAATCTTTAGTGCGAGCTCTGGTTTCGAACCTGGGTCCTCCAGTTCATTAATCGAGTGCTCTACCACTGAGCTAACCTTGCCTTATTGTTTCATTATAATATAAATCATTCTTCCACAACGTCTAGATGTATCACAATTTGATAGCCAATGAGATACACACAGGCAGAGGAGATTTAAACAATAACCTCAAGATTTCTATAACCGCCTGCTTTGTGTGTGTGTGTGTGTGTTAGAGCATTATTCAAATAGTTTTAACATTCTTGTCCCTTGGCGATATAATTAAGACGGCCAGATTTTTTAAATTTTTTTCTTCTTGGAATCACTAATGGAATAAAGAGGAAATTAATGCTACCAAAATTAAATTCTAAATTTCAAAATTTAATGTCAAAATTATTAATTTTATAGTCCCAAAATCATTACCGTCCGCTGTCCCTGAACACATTTATTACACTTTACTATTTTTTTTAGGAGGGAAGGATATTATATTTTTTGCTCATGTGTTGTTTCATTTTAGCATAATAATATTTAAGGTGAATTCATATAAATTTAAATAAATTAAAAAAAAAATCTAACTTCGCAATAGCGCCTTTAAAGTTGTCCCTCAGTTTTGACATCATTACCGTCCGCCTTTTTGAATTAACGAGAAAACCTATCAGGATGGAGCAAATTGTTTCCAAATAGATGTTGGAGCAGCTCTCTCAAACTGATTTTTGTTGTCCAAAAGGTTCAGAAGAGAAATGTTGTATCAGTTTTTGCGATGTGTTTTATCTGGTAAATCACGATTGGAGTATTTTGCTGATCATTACCGTCTCCCATTTTATTACTCAAAACATCCATGAAATTTTTTTTTCGTCTAACAATTAAATAGTGCTTCAAAAACTACGTATTTTACAATATTTTTTTTATTAATATAATTATTTTAGAAAAAAAATTAAAAATATTTTTGTAACAAATGTCATTACCGTCCGCATCATTACCGTCCTACTCTACATGGTAATTAGAGTTGGCATAATTTTATTTAGAATTAAAAATAAGAATTTATGTGTACCTCATTTATTTGTAAATACGAATATAAATAATTTCGTATTAGTAAGATTGAATATGAATTTATTTGTATTCACGTATGTCATATATATAAATGCAAATAAAATTGTATTCACAAATTTTTCTGTAAATAAAATTTAATTTAGAGGACAAATTCTAAATATACACAAAAATTGTGAATATTAAAAAAATCAAGTGATTACAAAAACATCACATTTAAATATACGAATACAAATAAATTCACATTAAAATTTTTGAATAAAAATGTATTCACAAAAACATTCACAACATAAATTATGTATTTGTGCGTATAAACAAAAAGGTGATATTCGAAAGGTTATTGAAGGGAGTATTCTGCTGGATATTGAAGCTAGTATTAGGAAGAATATCGAAGATGATATTTGGAAGAGTATGGAAGATGGTATTAGGAAGGGTATTAAACGTGGTATTATGAAGGATATTCAAGGTAGATATTAGGAAGGGTATTGAAGATGGTATTAGGAAGGACATTGAAGATGGTATTAGGAAGGGTATAGACGGTGGTATTAGGAAGGGTATTGAAGATGGTATTAGGAAGGACATTGAAGAGGGTATTAGGAAGGGTATAGACGGTGGTATTAGGAAGGGTATAGAAGGTGGTATTAGGAAGGGTATTGAAGGTGGTATTATGTCACTTGAAATGCTTCCAGAAACGTCTGCACCTGATGTTGCTCCAGTAGAGGGACTCGGTATAATGACGACATGAATTGACGATATTTGGAATTGCGTGATTGATTTTTAAATATTCAAAAAAAATATTCAATATTCTTCATACGATAAAAAAAAAAAAAAAAAAAGAACAGTAGTGGGTGCATGGCCAACTAGCGACAAAAATTAACCATCGCACGTATGTTCAATTGGTACAAAAAAAGTTGATTAATTTTCAAGTTGATTTCTGTAAAATTTGAGAACCAAAAAGTAAAATCCATCTGAATTATGCTCGTTAACGCTTTATAGCGATGTACACCTTAATTTTTTTTTATATATTGCATTATTCTCTACATGATCACATTGTGTATATATTATTACATTATATTAAATTACATAATTGTCTATACTTACATCATGTATATATTATTACATTGCATTACGTTACTGTCTTTATATGGATATTCTGTATATATAACTAAGGCCTAATACAATTATTATTACAATTATACAATAAATACTATATACATATACAGTTATGTTAATTAGTACATATATACAATTGTAGGAATTTTAATTCTACGTATAAATCTAATTATACAGCCAAGTAGAGAACTGCACGAGTAAGTATGGCATCGCGTAATTACGAGTACGTATACTCATGGGACGAGTGACTCGATTACTCTATATGTACTCGTACTCATTACGAACACCAGAATCGCATCGTGTCGCATCGGCATCGCCGAGTAAAATAATATTTGGCATCGGCATCGCCGAGTATAGCAAGGTTTGGCATCGGCATCGTCGTGTATTGAAGGTTTAGCATCGGCATCGCCGTGAATAACTATGTTTGATACTGGTTCGCATCGCCATGTGTAATGAAGAGCAAATCATACTGATGTTCAATATTGATAACACTGTTCTGCACGAAAATCCTCCTTCAAACCAAAACATGCTTTCTTACTGTTTTCAAATGTGCTGAACACGAATTTGAAGTCAGATTCTGTCTATCACGCACAGTTTCTTGAGAAATTCTAGTTTTTTATCCAAAAATGTGAGTTTTTTGTAAATTTGACGAATTGTTTTGGGCATCAAAACATAGTGAAAAAAATTCAAAAGCCCGATGATTTTGAGCGCAATGAAGTATATTTGAACGAAAAAAAAATTGATGGGAATATTACAAGTGGTTGAAGAAATATGGCTAAAAGTGTTTTTTTCAGTTTTTGATCTTGAGGCAGGGATTTGGTCTCTACCTGGATCATTAGGGGAATGACCTTCCTTTCTCTTTTATGGTGGTATCCTTTTCATTCAAATCCATACCTGCCCCCCTTTCACCCTCAATACCCCAACTCCCCCCTCCCACTCAGCCCCTCTCTTGTCACTATTTTCTTCTAGGATTTGATCAGTACTCTCGAGGCTTTCGCTAAACGCACTTATTTGGATATTCAGTTGTGCTATCATTGTTCTGGGAACAGTTCACTTTTTCTCTGTAATGTCACGACAGTGTATAAATAAGCCTGATTCCTTTTCCTATGTTTGTGGTGAAGTCACATTCAACTCCACTCAGAAACCTCTGACTCCGCTGGTGAAGAAGGCATACGAGTTATACTTTGGATGTAAAGTAAGTGATCAGGACAAATCCTGGGCTCCTAAAATATGCTGTAGTTCATGCTCACGTTCTCTGACTGGTTGGCTAAAAGGGACACATAAGTCAATGCCATTTGCAGTTCCCATGATATGGCGAGAACCTACAAATCACGTGACCGATTGCTATTTTTGCATGACCACAATCAAAGGTTTCTCGTTCAAGAGCAAAAAGAAAATTGATTATCCCAACATCCCCTCTGCCATGAGACCAGCTCCACATGATGCCTCCATGCCCATCCCACTAAATCCGAGTAAGTTCCGTCTTAGTTCTGAGGAGTGCAGCGATTCTGAAAGCGTTTCACCTCAACCTGGAACCAGTCAACAAGAAGAATTTCAAGTTCGTCCAGCCCCTCTGAAACTCAGCCTCAGCTCATAAATCAGAGGCGATTGAATGATCTTGTTCGTGATTTAGATCTCCCAAAATCAAAAGCTCAGCTGCTTGGGTCAAGGTTGCAACAATGGAATCTCTTGGAAGGAGGCGTGAATATATCTTTCTTCAGAAAACGGGAATCAGGAGTTCTATGCTTTTTCTCGATGGAAGAAAATCTTGTATTTTGCAATGATGTATTTCATTTGCTCCAGGAACTTGATCTGCCAACCAATCCAGAGGAATGGAGACTATTCATTGACAGCTCCAAGTTTAGTTTAAAAGGAGTACTCCTTCATAATGGAAACAAACATCCATCTATCCCAGTAGCTCATTCGGTCCATATGAAAGAAACCTATGACAACATGAAGATACTTCTACAAAAAATCAAGTACCATGAGTACAAATGGCGCATTTGTGCAGATCTTAAAGTGGTAGCCATGCTTACAGGACTCCAAGGAGGTTACACTAAATTTTGTTGTTTTTTGTGCGAGTGGGACAGCAGAAAAAGAGGAGACCATTATGTCGTAAAAAATGGCCAGAGCGTAAGGAAAAAGTAGGTGAAAAAAACATTATCAATCCTCCATTAGTGGAACAAAACCAAATAATTTTACCCCCACTCCACATAAAATTGGGGCTAATGAAAAACTTCGTAAAAGCGATGGACAAGGAAGGAGAAGGTTTCATTAAAACAAAAATTTCCGCATCTCAGCGATGCTAAGATAAAGGAGGGAATTTTCGTAGGACCCCAAATTCGACATCTACTCAAGGACCTCACTTTTGAAGCAAAGTTAAATGCTACTGAGAAAAAGGCTTGGATTGCTTTTCGAGAGGTATGTGCTAAGTTTTTGGGAAACGAAAAATCTAGAGACTACCGAAAAATAGTCCAAGAACTGCTTACTTCATATAAAACATTGGGATGGAATATGTCCTTAAAAATACATTGCCTGCATAGTCACCTAGACTTTTTCGCCCCAAATTTGGGTGCAGTTTCGGACGAACATGGAGAACGATTCCACCAAGACATATCCAGAATGGAAAAAAGCTATACTGGCAAATGGAATGAGAAGATGCTGGCGGATTACTGCTGGGCACTGCAGCGGGAGACAGAGGAGGAAGAGTACAAAAGAAAAAAAAAAAATACTCATTGACGATGTGTGTATATTTTTTGAGTTGTGTCATATCTAGTATTAGACCTGAAACCATGCAGGATTCAATTAATTATATTTTACCGTTGAAAAATAAAAAAAAATCGGTTATAATAAAGATAATAATTTTCAAATACAATTTTTCATTTTTTCCAAGTTTCTCCTCTTTTCTCTCAAAATCAGAGGGTGATAGAATTTTTCTGAGTTCAGATTCGGACTCAGCACACCTGAAAACATGAGAAACAGGCAAAATTGTTCAAGGGAGGGGAGAAAAGTTTTTTTTTTGCAGAACAGTGTATTTGGCGATGGAATTGCGAAACGACAAATTCGCTTATTCTGAGGAGATTAGACAAATTCAAAACAAAGTCCACTTTATTCCTTACAATGAACGAAACTAGAGTGACGTAAACAAAAACAATGTAAGACAATGTAAAGGTAGGTAATATAAGAAATAAACCTTTTTTTAAGGTGATAAAAGAAAAAAAACATAAACAAAGGCAGAAATAACCGTTAATCCTGTCTTGCCGAATCTAAAAACACGTTCTTGGTAACTTTTGTTATTTATTTTGTCACTCACATTCACGCGCGGTTTTTTCTGTTTCTAATATCAGCGTTTCCAGATGTAGAGTTTTCGAGCTCTACTCTAATCCACATAATATGTGGAAACGCTGTTGTTTTAAAAACATATTATGTTTCCTTAAAATAGATGGACTAGCACCGTATATAAAATATGTTCACATTTACCACACATTACAAATGGTAGCACGTCTTACGCACCATCACAGTCAATTACGATTTTTTTTTAAACAGGACCATACATAACTTAACCACATACTTCTTTTCAGGTGTACATACCACTCTTATTTCTGTCCTTAAGTTCCATATTTGTAACGAAAAAACAAATATGGAACTTAAGGACAAAAATAAGCGATTAAGTTCGTGCCACTGCTACTATAACTCGACGCTCTTTAATCCGCATCCCTTGATTTAACCGCCCAATTAACTTTAGCGCGGTTCCTCCCTCCCTCCATAGGAAACCCGCTTATAAGGTTGATCTCGTGACAAAATCCGGAAGTACCCACACGAAAATTTCATGTTTCAGATCCCGTAGAGCAAGAATATAACGGTGGTTCAAATTTGTATATATATATTTCTTTTTTTTTCAGATTGTCGACTAATTTGAAAGGTCAAGTTCGTAAGCCAGCAGAATCCGTCCACCGCAAGATGCTTTTTGGAGTGAAATTTGCGTGCAAAACAATTGTAACGCTAACATTTTGGATACTCGTGCAAGCATATGGTTTATTAACGTAGAAATACGAATAAAACCATTTTTAAAGCGATATCTGTAACCGTTTTCGAGAACAATGAAACACCTACTTTTCCAAACTAATTTTCAGTTTGGGTATTCAAAAAGGATTAATTTAGTTGAAACTTGTTCCAGGCGTTTGATATTCCTATAATTTATGATAGGTTAATTTTGGTTCCGTTCGGTGTTAAGGAAGTACTAGAAACAAAATATTTCATTAATAGTCATGAAAAGCTTTTGGATCTTCGTATATTTTCTAAAACGGTTCGAAATCGTGGTAAGTGGAACTTAATCATTCAAAAGCTTACTAAATTCTCTACAAAAAAGGTTCTGATGTAATTTTTGATGAGGTAATTTAAATCGGAAATGAACGGATTTGAAAATTCGCATTTTTTTATCTGTTTACCTAACCTTTTAACTGGTTGTTGCTTATTTTAATTTCATTTTACATTAAAACTATTGCATTTGAATAAAACAAGGTAAGATAATGTGAAACGTTGTTGTAATGTTTCCAAGAGCGAACGTTGAGAAGGTGAGGGAAGTCGCCATGATACTGTCTGTTCCCTGTTGTGGCGCCTTAAATCTCTTTTCTCTTCGATATTTTATTTTATACTAGGTGTTACCCGGCGCGCCATGCTACACCTAGTTTCTGCAAAGAAAATCCTAAATAAATTAGAAACCAAATAAGTATTATTAAAATCTAATAACACGAATCTGTAACTGTTTCGAACCCGTGACCTCCCAACTGTGAGTCCTAGACGACTTTGACCTAACCTATAACACCCCCCGTATCAAGACATACATGTATGCCAAGTTTGGTAAAAATAGGTCTAACGGATTTGTATAAAGAACAAGCATACAGACCGACAGATGGTAGCCGTTTTGACCTACCCTAGGAGATTTCTCGTATCAAGAACTACCATTATTCCAAGTTTGGTAAAAATCGGTCAAACGGTGTGGATTTGTATAAGGAACAAACAAACAGACAGAAAAACATACAGACACGTGATTTTTATATATATAGATTTATCAAGAAAGATCAAACCCCACCAATAACTGCTACTATTCCTTTACTAATAGCACTAGAGATATAAACGGAACTGCGCTAAGATGACGCAGTTCCTGCGAATCGGACGTTTGTAGCTTATCTTCTCTCCTTTATCGACATGTCGAGAAGTCGACAGTTATTTACGATGCCTACGATGCAGTACACACGAGTATTACTCGTTATCGTAATGAAAAGTAATCGGCGATGCCAATTCGAGACGATGCCGAGTATGTACTCGCATCGTCCAGTTTATACTCGGCGATGCCAAGTCCAAACGATGCCGAGTATGTACTCGCATCGTCCATTTTATACTCGTTGATTATTTATCCGATTACTTTTTACGTATCCGTGCAGTTCTCTACAGCCAAGTGATCTAATTCACGGTTAGTTGTGCATCATCAAAGAAATGCCGATTCACAAAAATTAAGTTAGTTTTAGAAATGATGTAACCAGTTGAGAGAAAAAAATCTTACCTGGTTAAAAAAAAAAAAAAAAAAAAAAAACAAAAAAAAAACGGCGTAGGGAGGTGGCGGTCCCATCGCCCGGTCTTTTGACCGCAGTCAGCCACTGGCCCTCCAGGTTGGGGGAACATAAACACTGACACACACACAGTACACTAAATACAGCACACTACACACACCCCACACCAAATAAAACTAAGGACATCTACAGTAAACAACCTAGGATCACCTTCCCTAGGCAAATGACATGGATGGTCAGAAAACATCCCCCAATCCAAGGTGGAACAGCATGGGCCGTTGGACGAATGGCTCAGGGGAACTCAGTCCTACCATGCGGACTCTGGACACCGGGCGACCTCCAGTTTCAAGAACTGCCTTACTGCAGTATGCGGGGCTCTGCTGCAGGTGACCTTTAGATCCCTTGCTTCTCGTGGGAACAATTGAAGAGGTAAATAATGAATCTTTGTCTTCGGACATAACTACAACGGAGGCTCTAACGCCCCTATCGATCGAGTTCAATCTCGACCTTCTGGAGAGGTTTGCCTCCGAAGAAGAAGGGAATGCCAACATGGAGTTGGAAACGGAGGGGATGCAAATTCCACCACCTGTACAGGAGGAGGAGCATACTCACACTGACAAGGGGGAGGAGAAATCCATGCCCCCTACCACCAGCAATAAGAAGATCAAGCTTGGTGGAGCTACTAGGAGACGCTTTCGCTGGCTCCGAAGACATGGGTATAGCAAAGAGGAAGCTACCGAGATGTGCAGGGACCCTATGGGAACGTATGGGACCAAAAAGAAGAGGGGCAGATCTGAGGAGGAGGGTGAGAGGACTCGCTCCAGTGAGGCTACTCCTGTGGCGCGCAGCAAAAGGGCTAAGCTGAGCTCATCTGTGCAACAGTCACAGGAAGGAAAGGAACGGGAGCGGGATATGGCTCCAGCTCTCTCGTAGAGGAGAGCCCTTGAAGGGGTGAGGATTGGCATCTGTTGTCAGGAACACCCCACAGTTCAACTTGAAGGTGAGCAGTTTGAACTGATAAAGGAGGCTCTCCTATTGAAAATAGGCGAGGAACCGGACAGGGAGGTAAAGGTTCGGTTCTATGATATAATATGGAAGGGCGGCTGGATACAGCTTGTATGCTCAAACCAGGAGACAGCTGACTGGGTCCTGGAGAATGGTCCACTCCTAACACCGTGGGAAGGGGCCAAATTAAAGGTCCTGAAGGAGCAAGACCTACCTCGCAGGAGTACCTTAGTTGTGTATCTCCCTAAAACAAACAAAGAGGACAAAGCGCTTCTTAATTTGCTAAGGGCTCAGAACCCCAAAGATTTAAGGATAGAATCCTGGAGAGTGTACAGCAGAGATGATTCGATGCCTAGAATCACTCAGCTTGCTATGGGAATCGACGAGGATACAGCCCACAAGCTTCTGGAAGGCAGAGACATGCTGCACTACGGCTTCCACAGTCTTAAATATAGGGTGATTGGAGGCCGTAAAGGGAAAGAGGCAAGGGGAGGCGAAGGTTCCGTGCCTGTGGTTGAGAAGGTGCAAGAGAGAGATGAAGGAGTAGCCACGGTGGATAAGGCAAAAGGAAAAGAAAAGCAAGTAGCCCGGACTCCTGAGGGATCGGAAGGGAGAGGTAGAGAGGAGAAGAGGGCTGAGGATGCTACAGCCAAGAGGGATGACATGAGACCCAGCACCTCAAGGAAGGAGGAGGAAGAAGAGGAGAGAAGGAAAAGATCTCGCCGTCCTCCCCTTGCTCATAGTCATAGGGACAAAGTAGAAGAAGAAAAGAACAGGCAGGGTAGGAGAAGCCACTCCACTCCGACCCGAAGAGAAGGGCGCTACTCACCTGGAAGAAGAAGGGAGGATGACAGGCTAGGGTGGCACACCGAGAAGCGGAGACCCAGGGGCTCAGGGAAAAGGAGCCCCATACCACGGCCTTGAGTGAAAACTTAAGGTTCGTGCAGGTGAACCTTCATCGTGCAAGGGCAGCGACCAGCGTCCTGACTAGAAGGTTCATCTCCAGTAAATTGGACGTAGGGATCCTTCAGGAACCCTGGGCAGGCAAAGGAACTGTAATGGGCCTTTCATCCAAAGCAGGTAAGCTAGTCTATTGTACAAGTGTTGATAGACCAAGAGCAGCCCTGCTGATTAACAAAACAGTAAATTTTTACTCTGTTCCAGACTTCATTAGCAGGGACCTGGTTGCGGTGGTCATAGAGGTGCCGACAGCGAGAGGAAGAGGGGAGGTGCTGATTGCCTCGGCCTATTTTCCTGGAGATGCTGTGGAAGTACCTCCTAACGAAGTTAATGTCCTGGTCAATTACTGCAAGGTCAGGAACCTAGACCTAATAATGGGTTGCGATGCCAACGCTCACAACAAGGTCTGGGGAAGCAGCAATAACAACACAAGAGGTGAGTCGCTCCTTGATTACTTAATATCTAACAATATTGATGTAGCTAATCGAGGCTCTGAGCCCACCTTTGTTACAGCAAATAGAAGTGAGGTGTTGGATCTCACACTGACAAAACAGTCCTCTAGTAAAATGATACTCAATTGGCACGTCTCCAAAGAGGCCTCGATGTCTGACCATCGGCAGATAAGGTTTGAGGTCGGGGCACAAATGGAGGCCCCACAACAGGTGAGAATTCCAAAACTAACAAATTGGACCCTTTACGACAACATACTCCTAGAAGAGTATGAAGGAGAGGAGTTAGCAGTGGGCACTACAGAGGAACTGGAAAGAACCTCTGTAAAAATCCACAACGCCATGCATGAGGCGTTTGAAATTAGCTGCCCGCCAAGAGTTAAAAGGCAAGAAAAGGAGCCACCATGGTGGAACAGCGAATTGGAAAAGCTCAGGAAAAAGGCCAGAGGGCTTTTCAATCGGGCAAAACAAAATGGTAATTGGAGGGACTATAAACAGTCCCTGACGGAGTACAACAAAGGAATCAGGCAGGCTAAGAGAAGGACCTGGAGAGATTTCTGCAAGGATGTTAGTAGCCTACCAGAGGCTGCTAGGCTACAGAAAGTGCTTGCCAAAAGGCACACAAATGAAATGGGACTGCTAAAGAGACCCGATGGGACGATTACGAGCAACCTGGAAGAGACAGTTAGGGAGCTACTAGTGACCCACTTCCCAGACTGCTCAGACGAAACAGAGGAGATAGATGAGCCTCGGGGGCATGAAAATGCAAACAAATGGATGCTTCAAGCAGCCAAGAAAATCTTTACAATTGAAAAGGTAAAGTGGGCAATAGGAACCTTCAAGCCTTACAAGGCTCCTGGAGGAGATGGTATTATCCCTGCTCAGCTAATCCATGGGAAAGAAAAGCTTGCAGGCACTCTAGCAGCCATGTTTCAGGCAAGCTATGCACATGGATACATCCCCTGTCTCTGGAGGGACACGGATGTGATCTTTATACCAAAGGGACCAACAAGGCCCCTGGACTTACCTAAGTCCTATAGACCTATAAGTCTCTCTTCCAACGTGCTGAAAACGATGGAGAAGGTAGTGGACATGCACATCAGGGAGGACCTCTTAGGAAGGCATCCTCTGCATGCCCAGCAATTTGCGTATCAAAAGGGCAAATCAACAGAAACTGCCCTGCACTATCTAGTGGGCAGAATAGAAGACTCACTTCAAAACAAGGAAATTGCGTTATGTGCATTCCTGGATATAGAGGGTGCTTTTGACAATACCTCATATGCAGCCATAGAGGAGGCTACCAAGGAGTTTGGTGCTGGGCTCATCCTCAGAAGATGGGTTAGGGCTATGCTGGGAAGCCGGCGAATTAGAGCAAGGAAGGGGTGGGTCTCCACAAGAATAAGGGCAACTAGAGGTTGCCCCCAGGGAGGTGTTTTATCACCCCTGTTGTGGACAATGGTGGTGGACTCCCTCCTTAGAACTCTTTCTGAAGCTGGGTACGAGGTAATAGGATATGCGGATGATATAGTGGTTATAGTAAGAGGGAGATTTCCGCATGTCTTAAAGGAACGTATGCAGCTGGCACTAAGAATGATTAGGAGATGGTGCCATAATCTTGGGTTAACGGTTAATCCTGAAAAGACCAAGGTAGTCCCTTTCTCTAGGAAAAGGAACCTGAATATGGAACCTATCCTGGTGGAGGGGTCTCCTGTACTGGTCACAAATGAGATCAAATATCTGGGAATAACACTGGATAGAAGGCTCACTTGGAATCTGCACCTCAATAAACAGATTGAGAAGGCAAAGGTCTCTTTATGGGCCTGTAACAGGCTCTGTGGAAAGACCTGGGGTATGAGTCCGAGGATGCTCCTCTGGCTATACACTGCTGTAGTAAGGCCTATGGTAACATACGCAGCACTAGTCTGGTGGACAAAAACTGAAGAGATGACCGCAGCCAGCAGGCTAGAAAGAGTCCAAAGGCTAGCATGCCTGGGAATCACAGGGGCAATCAGGACGTGCCCTACTGCAGCGATGGAAGCAATCATAGGATTAACACCGCTGGCTATCCGCATCAAGCGAGAGGCCCTGATTGGTGCACTGAGAATTCAGTCCCTCAAAGTGAGCAAGGATGAGACTAGGGGGCATCTCAGGATTCTGCAAAGACTAAAAGAGAGCGACTTATGCCTCACCCGGTCGGATGAGATGACACGGACACTTGTTTTTGACAAGCAGTTCAGTGTTGTCATACCTAGTCGACAGAGCTGGGAGGAAGGACAGGATAGTTTCCAAAGAGACTCATTGGTTTGGTACACCGATGGCTCTCTTAAGGATGAGAGGGCTGGTGCAGGGGTTTATGGTCCCAGAACAGAAATAGCTATAGCTCTTGGATCCTTTGCTACAGTCTTCCAATCGGAAGTTCATGCAATTGAGATTGCAGCCCGAGAAAATCTAAGAAAAGGTGTTAAAGGGCAAAGAATACGAATAAATAGTGACAGTCAAGCTGCACTGAAGGCACTGGCATCGCATAGTGTCTCCTCAAAACTAGTGCTCGATTGTCACAGTGCCCTAAGTGATCTGGGCAGGCGTAACAGGGTTACGCTTGTGTGGGTGCCGGGACATGAGGGCATTGAGGGCAATGAGAAGGCCGATGAGCTGGCAAGGAAGGTATCGGAGGAGATACTTCATGGTCCTGAGCCGTTCTTTGGTGTTTCAAAAAGCTTTGTCAAAAAGGTAGTAAATGCCTGGGAACAAGAAGAAATTCAAAAGAATTGGCAGGCTAAGCCAGGTATGAGGCAGGCAAAGCTACTTGTCCGGATCTCGAAAGATAGGGCAGGGTATTTCCTTCAACTAACAAGAATAGAATTAAGAAGGATAGTCGGACTTCTCTCTGGACATGGTCCGCTAAGAAAACACCTGTGCACGATGGGGCTAATAGAGGACCCTACATGTCGCTGGTGCCTCGAAGAAGAGGAAACCTCACAGCACGTCCTCTGCGAATGTGAGGCTTTGGCCTACAACTGGCTAGTGCACATAGGGAAGGCAATTGCTACGCCCAAGGACATAGCCGAGGCTACTCCCAAGGAGCTCAAGTTATATGTGAGGAGCTGCAAGCTAGAAAGGGAGTGAGACAGGGACGCAAATCACAATAGATCCAATAGGGTCGCGGTGAACAAGGGCGTAGGAAAGCCCAGGTCCCTTTATATTGTATTGTATTATTGTAATGTTTGGTCCACCTTAATGTTTGATCCACCTTAATGTTTGGTCCACCTTAATGTTTGGTCCACCTTAATGTTTGGTCCACCTTAATGTTTGGTCCACCTTAATGTTTGGTCCACCTTAATGTTTGGTCCACCTTAATGTTTGGTCCACCATAATGTTATTTCTATTTTGTATTTTATTTTATTTTTTTTAATATATGAGGGCTGCCATCTCCAAGGAGTTCTGTCATGTCGTAAGGAATGTTCAAGTTACGTCGTGATTGACAGTCAGTTAAGATATGTTGTACGGTTAGGTCACTGTTACATGTTGTTCAGGTTGGTTTTTCAGTTTTGGTAATCAGGTATACATGAGTTAGCCGTGTATGCCCGATCCTCAATCTTGCAAGGACAACTTCTTCACGACGATTGTCCCAGTTGGATGAATCCCAGTTTAGAATGAAATGTGTGATATTTCTTAATGTATTAATATGTTACTGAAGCTAAAAACAATAATAAAATCCTGCTAGTAATTAAAAAGGCAGGAGATATATAAGATAATCCTGTATTAGCACCAGCGGGCAATAATAGCTTTATTCATTTCGAGGCTGATTTATACCTCAGATTTATATTTCTGGAAATTTATACTCATATATTAATTACAGCAATTTATTTATTTGAAGATAGCAAAACGAATAATCTCGAATAATGTGTTAATTTTATTAATGGCCAATCAATTTGAAGTAGTCAATAAAACAAGTTAGTATGGCGGCGACACCCTCCAGGCGGAATTAACAAGCATTCTATTAACAATAGACCTGGGTATAATTTATTTGAAATAATATTTTCGAAATAAATCATGAAATAACCTTAACAGATTATTTCAGAAATAATTTATGTTATCATTTTTTTTTAATATTATTTCTGAAATAATTATTTCATGATTGATGAGATATTTATTTCCGAAACGATTATTTGATCAAATAATATATTTTTATATCTTAATTTATGCGAGAATTTCATCTAAATACATTTTTTTCTGTCAAGCCTCATTGATCTGAATTTGACAAAAATGATTTTAAAGTCCGAGTAGCTGAAACTTCATTTAAATTATTTATGAAATAGGATATATATTTTTTTTTTTTTTTTTTTTTTTTTTTTTTTGTGAGTGTGTTCTATTCCCACCGGCAGGAATTTTCTCATCTAACGGCTCGTTGAGAAAGTTCCGGGCTGCACCTTGGATGTTGGCGCTAATAAACCAGATGTCGATGCGCCGTAAAAAAAAAAAAAAAAATATTGAAGACTGATTTAAAAGTGAGGAAATAAATTAAAAGTGAGGCCAAAACATATTTTTTTATTGGAATCGAACCATCTCCCGCATGAGAATCTAAGGCGTTAACCACTATAGTAACATTACCTCTATACTCATACAGCTCTATCTGGTGGATTGCTCATCCAAGATGAAAAAAGAAATACTTCTCTTGTTGAAAGAGGCAAAAATAAATAAATACAGTTAAAACATTTTTTTCGAAATAAGAGGAATTGCGAAGGTAAAGTTGACCATTGAGATTACGAAGGTGTGTATGATCGGGATTCGGTAATATAGCACTAGTGTTTCTAAAGTGGCACAACTAAAAAAGAAACTCAACTGAAAATGTGTCACTCTTACCTATGTAGAGGGGGGGGATAGCATTAATACAAGAAGAGTGACACAAGTGCCCTCTGGTGTACAAGCTCTGAAGCTAGGTATTTTCCATGTCTTTCATAGTCAAAACTGAAGAACACCGATTTTTGAGTTTTGTCACTTTAGAAAAACTACTATATTGAATAAAACTACATTTTATAGCTGAAATTATATTTTTTTTTTGCCAACGTTTTGGTTTGAATTACAAGCGATCTCAGTAATCAGTAATGGGTATATGTATGGAAATACAATGTCAATTATATATATGGGGCGTAACGAATGAATAATGTTCAGGGATCACACATCCAGCTGAATAATAAATCACTATTTAAATCATATGGTGTGTGAAAAAACAAGAGAGTGAGAAGAAAAGAAGAAAGTGCAGTGTATCAAAATTCAAGACATTCTATTCAAGACTATTTTATTCCTTCCTACGTTCCTTCAGTTTTATCATGAGTGAGTAGGAGAAGAAAACTATCCTGGTGGGGGAGGAGGGAGAGAGGGCCGGCCAGCAACAAACCACAACTTTAAACCTAAGTATGTGAGTCCAACCAAGTCAGTCCACCCCCACCATTAAGCTCAACCCATGTGAATTTTCATTAATATATTTCAATGTTTCACTCAAATACAGTCCACTTTCATTTATTTAGAACCACCCTAATCAATTTTCAGATTTAGAGTATAATTCAATTTAGTTTATAGATTGAACTACCTAGCCTATACAAATAATATAGTACACGGCGCTAAAGGCCTAGTTGTTGAAGCGCCGTAAAAAGTGTAACACACCGCTGACTATAAAGCACATACTGACTGAATGTTTACAGCGACAAAACTATGACTTACCTTACAATATGACTGAATTACTCGGCGATGGAAGCAAATATATCGATGAGATATTGAACTATCTAAACAAGGCAAACTTACTAACCAGATTATAGCATACATTTAGAAAGGAAGAAGAGTGAAAACAACCCATAGAGATTTGTTTATATATACCATTATTATTTATATAAAAAATATACCATTGTTAATTTATATGTTATATGTGTGTGTGCATGCATGTATGTATTTTTGTGTATATATATATATATATATTGTGACAAAACAAAACTAGCAAAGTTAAATAAAATTCTAGCTAAGCCCCCCCCCCTTTTTTTTTTAAATGTATTTATTGTATTATATCTTTATTAACGCTCTATTATATTATATCTTTATTTATCTTTCTGTATTATATATTTATTAATGTTCTATGATAGTATATCTTTATTAAGGTATTTATTCTATTATATCTTAATCTGAATAGTATTATCCTATGTCTAGAAGCAGAATAAACTATATAAACACAGTCTAATGTATATTTGCATAATTTGATGTGTATATATAATAATGATGATGCATATATTGTTGAAGTTGATGTATATATATATAATAATGTGTTTGTATGCACATATGTAATAACCAAATTGTATCTAAGTACATATGCATGTAGATATGTATGTATGTATATATGTGTAATGTTTGTTCTGAGCAAGTCGCTATAGTTGCGAAAAGCTCATAAAATAAATATATAAAAAAAAATAAAAAAAAAAAGAAATGGTACCTGCGGGTAGAGGACAGGGTTATCATTGCTCGGGATTTTGCTTTTGCTTTGATTATTATACAACACCAGATTATATTATTTCTTCATCTATTTATTTGTTTCATTTTATTATTTTATTGATTCATTTTTATTTATTATCCTTTATCTTTATTTTATTGTTTCTATATTTTATTTTGACCAACTTACTTCATTTTTTATTTTTATTTTTTTTTTGAGAATCTTGTGGAGAGACGTTGGAAAGTGAAAAGAAGCACTGTTCATTAAAAAAGGTGAAATAATGACAGATAAGTAAAATGTTTACAGCTTCTTGTAGCTTCCATACTCCTGAGAAAAATGGGGAAATTTCAGAAAAATTTGAATGAAAATGAATCATTTTCCTCGTTATAAAGTCCATGTAACAAGTCTCATATATTATTCTCACTGGGATTGTGTTCTGCCTCAACCCCAAGACCTCCTCGAGGTACGGAGGCCTTAATCAAACTTCTACTTTAAGGACGGTAATGGGAAAAATTCGAAATTCTAAAATCTCGTTTGAAACTTTTTAATAAAGGTTTACATAATCTTATAGCTCAATCTTGCGCACGAGCATTCTACAAATTGATGAGAGAGTTGGACGGAAAGAAAATTCGCAGGAGCTGCGTCATCTTAATGGTTTCCACAACATCGCTTCGAGTACTTCCGGAAGGAATTTAGCTATTGAGGTTACACTTATGAACGATTTTTTGGAAAATGCCTTTGAATCTTTATCGATCCTACCTATTGATACCGTAAACGACCCTCGTCGAATCTACATTCAACTCTCGATTTGCTTCCCTTGTTTTTTTGTTTTTTTATTTTTTTTAAAAACAAGAAATTATTTTTAATTGAAATTTTGTTTAATAGGTTATGGATGTTAAACTGGCGTGAATAAAAATTGGATGCAAGTTGTTACTATTTATAATAAAATTTACATTAAGACTTCATTGATTTACAATTCAGTATTGGAATAGAGGACGTATTTATTATAGATTTAATGTTTTATATATATATATATATATATATATATATATATATATATATATATATATATATATATATGGTACATATAAACACAGAGTGTCTGTAATATATTAGTACGCGTCAGGGTTGTATTCCTTTAAAAAAAATGGGTACATTTTCATAACCGTTGGTATACGGCAGTATCGTGGAAGTCAAATGAGAAGAACTATAAAGCCCGTCACACAGGATTTGCATAACAAAGCCCATTCCTCAGAAAATTGGTAGGGTAGATTGCATTCCTGCATAATTTGCTTAAAATAACCGATATAAATTTTTTATTTGTGAAAATTTTTATTTAATTATTTTTTCGTATTAAACCTTGACTTTTTATAGACCGATTTTGATTTGGTTTACAACACGTGTTCCTCGTTGGTAGTGCATCTTGCCTAGCGAGTTTCCCCGCAAGGAAGTACAAATAACTGTATGGGCAAATTAGTAAACCACACCTCCTAATGAACCAATTCCGTTTATTTGTGCAACACATATTTACCTTCAAGTACCATACGTTTTTATATAACACAAATTGAGGCAAATTAGCTATTTGGGTACAGGGTAAACCCCTCTCCGGACGTACTGATTATGGTGAATAACGAACTCGTCCAATCGTATCTTATGGGAGTGTTACATATAAAGTTTCGTGGCAAAAAAAAAAAAGAAATAAATAAATAAAACGCCCAACTCGCAGGAACTGCGTCATCTTAGCGCGATTTCCTTGCTATCCCTATTGACATTTCTAAAGGAATAGATACAGTTGAAACGGTCGTTTTGATATTTCGTGAAATGCGTACGTTCAATAACAGCAATATTCTAGGTGTCAACCCTCTAGTAACTTGAAACGGTCTTGTCCAGGTAGACTCACAGGACAGAGAATAATAATTCGAAATCGTCTTTAATTCGAATACTTCTCTCGGTCCCTAGAATTTAGGGCATATACAATGTAAAAAAATCTTGGTTAATTCGAATAAAATTTTGGATAATTCGAATTTTTGACGAGTCTGTACCTCGAATGGGAAGTGGACAGAGAGGCGGTCGATCTTAAATCTTGTGAAAATATTCTCCCATCAGGAAAAGCGGATAATAAGATACGGATGTAGAGGTTCCGGGACAAGAATAGCGGTGGTCTCATACTCAAGCTCTTGGACTCTAGTTCTGCAAAGTGGAGGATCGCGCTTCCTCCCTTCCAGGGGTTGTTTTATCCTAGAATTTCCTCCTAACATCCCTCTTATCTTCATTTCTTATTCAGTTAAAAATAAGTCAGCGCCTAGATCTGTTGTATTCTGTTGTTGTTGTTTGTGCTTTAAATTTTTAGTGCACAGTGCAGTTCTGGGACTTGTTGATTTAAGATGTTGAAGCCTAGAAGTTATAAAACTTTAACGTTGTCAGAGAAAATAGCTGCGATTAAAGAAGTTGAAAAAGGATTTTTAAAAAATCTGAAATTGCCAAGGACTTTGGAATTCCTCCTAACACTATACCAACTTACCTGAATAAATAAAAAAAATTCTTTCCTATGAAAATGACTTTTTTTTCTAAACAATAGACGTTTATTTTTATTTTTTTGATAAATTATTTATTACTTATGTACGTAATCATCAATTCATGAAATGTTTGTTGTTCTTTAAATAAAACATTTTTTTTTTAATTAAAAAATTTGAAAATATGAAGTTCGATTTTTCCCCCTTTATTTTCGAAAACTTTTGTAATTCGAATTTTGGATAATTCGACCTTTTTTATCGGTCCCTAGGGGTTCGAATTATCCAAGTTCTACAGTATAGAATGGTTGATTGACCCCTACCGTATAGCTAGACAACTCATTTAACTCTTCAATGCATTTCAATAAAACTACCAATTAAAAAGTGAGGAAAATAGGGGGGGAAACTGTTCTAAAGACGGACACCAACACCTGTGAAGAAGGCGTATTATTCACAAGGCGTATTGAAATCTTGGAAAATTATATATCTAAAAAAAATGTTTTTCTTATTTTACTTATCTTGTTTTATTGACAAATACATTTACCTATTAGAAGCAATTAAAAAATAACGAGAAATAAAAACAACAAAAAGAAAATCAATTACTTCAAAGTTTTAAGCACTTATTTCTTCGATTGACATCGCCTAATCAAAATTTGGTATAGAACCTTTTTTGTAGAGAATTTAGTAAGCTTTCGAATAGTATCCTTACCAATATTCCCAGCCGTTTTCGAGATATTAAGGAAATTATACAAAATTCCCAAAACCTTTCATATCTGTTAATAAAATACTTTATTGTAATCCTTCCCTAACTCCAAACGTAACCAAAATTTCAACATATTAGTTTGGGTAAAATTTAAACATGCAGAAAATGTTTTAACTGAATCCTGTGATTCCAAGTCCCAAAACCAAAAACTTTATTCAACAACTATTTTTCCAATTTTATCGGAAACGATTACAGGTATCGCCTTAAAAATGGTTTCATTCGTTTTCCTACATGAAGAAACCTATAAAACAAGTGCTTGCACGCATATTATATAAGCGTAACGATTTTTTTCGTGTGTATTTCGCTCCAAAAACCATGTTCCAGTGGACGGATTTTGCTTCTTAACGAACTTAACCTTTCAAATTAGACGAAAGATTTTTGTACAAAATTTCATAAAAATCCGTCTATTTTTGGAGCAGATACAGCGCAATCAGACATATACACATTTGAACCTCCGTTATTTTCGTTCTCTAGGGGTTCTCAAACGTAAGATTTTCTAGTCAGCACTTCCGAATTTCGTCATGAAGTCAACCTTATATGCCGCCTTATGGAGGGAGAGAGGAAACGCGCTAAAAGGGTTTGTCTCATAGCATCTGATGATGAGTTTGGTGAAAGCTGACCTTCGAAAGCGGTTCTTCCCTGTCTTCCATCTGTCTTATCATATTTTCATGATGATTTCGCCATAAGGATTTTAATATTTTATCGCGTCAAGATTGAATTGCTTCGGACACCTTTGATGGAATCAGCAAATAGCCTCTGGTGGCATTGGTATTTTCGAGCTGTCATCCTTTAGCCATTCAAGCCTGCAGAGTCTAGCATCATTCTGGGAGCCAATATCATTCAATCTATATTTATACCAACATTCTTATACTCTTTCTTCAAACTTGGAGAGAGGAATAAACTTAAGTATTGACTTGAAACTAACTAAATATGAAATTTCGACTCGCAGGAACCGCGTTTTATACACTTATATATATATATATATATATATATATATATATATATATATATATATATAGAGAGAGAGAGAGAGAGAGAGAGAGAGAAAGAGACTTAGATACACCAATTCGTAGCTCAAACCCTGAATTTCAAATTTTCCAAGAAATAGCCCCATATATAATAGCAAAGAAGATGTGGACCAGAGTAGGCCATCATTCAATAATCTTCTTATTCAATAATCATTTAAATACATTTTTATTGAATACAAATTGATTAAATTATTCATCCAGTGATTAATTTTTTATTCCTTGAATAACACGGTCGGCCCATTATTCAATAAATTTTTATGGAATAAGAATTTATTCATTGACTGATTTTTTTTAATGAATAATTTATTGTTTTTCATACTACATTCATTATTTTTATACATTTAAAATAATGTGGTTCATGGAACAACTAACTCAGATTCTGTAAGTTCAATAAACAACGTCACTTAAATAAATGATTTTCATTAAAAGTAAGAAAAAGTTTAATGAACTTAGTCATTTTTATTAAAGAAGATTGTTAAAATAAATCACTTGTATTTAACAAAAAAGTTCAGTAAAATAAATCAATTTCATGAAAAAAATTATTTCATTCAAATAAATAACTTTCTTTCAATAAAGATTTTCATTCAATAAATCATTTTTATTCAATAAAAATTTTCATTAAATAAATCATGGTTATTCAATAATGAATAAAAATAAAAAGTTACGCTATTCAATGAATTGACTGAATAATGAATAAAAAATTATTCATTATTCAGAATGAAATAGCAAATTTATTAGTTATTCATTATTCATTATTCTGAATGATTTTTGCCCAACACTGATCTGGACCACATCAACACAAGACCCTATAGCACCATATACAATTTAATTCATACCTATTATAGTTACATACAAATAAAGATAAAAATAGACAATGATACATAAGTCAATTAAAATTATCCATCAATTTCTGGTTAATTTATGTGACAAAAAAGTATTTTATTTTAATTTTTGATTTACAAAAGTGTACTTGTAGTTTTTTTTTTAATGTTTATATTTACCCCGTCCATATAAAACGCAAAAAACTAAAACACAATCGTGAATAGGCATTCTTTCATAATGCCTATATAAGAATTATTAAAAGTATATGAGTTATCTTCCACTTCCCTCTACCACCCACCTCCGCCAAAACCAAAACAACAGAAAATCTTCTTGGTCAAAAAAGTTAAATGACGTCATGTAAAGCTGTAAGTCAAACATAATTTAACATAGCTTTTTTTTTCGGAGGAAAGTGATAACACAAAAAAAAAAAGTTTCAATTTTGACTGGATGCATACACAATTAAAAAAGTCCGACTCGCAAGAACTGCGTCATCTTAGCGCGGTTCCGTATATCTCGAAGAAGTGGAGTAGATTAGGCATCACAAATAACAGGAAACTGACAGTAGCCAACTTACACAGAAGCGGATAATTCTTAATCCTCATTTTGAGGAATAAGTCAATACAATTATGTACTAAAAACGTACTCACTCTACGAATACTGCTCAGCAGGCTCTATTCCAAACAACCGAAAATTCGTTGTCATTTTAAGATCCTTGTTTTACTAGGAAATTCGTTTCACTGTAATAATCAACTGTAAATATGTGCTTCATGGCAAATAAAAGTTCATTCTCTCGTGGGTTAAATCTTTCTATTAAATAAGAAATAATGATAACTTCAGTTGTAGCAGGAGGAAGGTTATATAGATAGGAGAATTCAAAACAAACCTATGTTTACGCCATCATGGTTAGCCACAGCCATCTTGATTTCCACAGCCATTCCAAACGTATTACCTATACCTTTTACCGTTTCTTAGCTTATTTGACTACAATACTAATTTTACTGATAAATGCAATTTAAAACAAAAAACAACCAATTAAAAAGTGAGATAAACAAATAGAAAAAGTCTTTCAAAACAACAAAACAAACACTTTTTAAGTTTTAAGCGCTTATATCTCTGATTGACGTTGTCCCATCGAATAATGCTTCAGAACTTTTTTTGTAGAGAATTTAGTAAGCATTCGAATGGTCACCTTCCACTTACCACGATTTCCCAACCGTTATCGAGATAATTACGAAAAATGTATGAAGATCCGAAAACTTTTCATGTCTATTAATAAAATATTTTTTTTCGCATACTTCCCTAACTCCAAGTATAACCAAAATTTAAACATCTCAGTTAGGATTAATTTCCAAGATGTAGAAAAAATTGCAATTGAATCCCGCGATTTTAAGTACCCACAATAAAATAATGACATGCGAAAACATTGATTCCACTTTTCTCAAAAACGGTTACAGATATCGCCTTAAAAATGGTTTCATTCGGTTTCCTATGTCAAGAAACCTATAAAAGAAGTACCTGGAAGCATATGAACTCAAAAACGTAAGCGTTACGATTTTTTTGCGCGAATTTCGCCCTTAACGCATTCTTCCTTTGGGCGGATTATGCTGGCTAACGAACTTGACCTTTCAAATTAGAAGACAGATTTTTGTACCAAATTTCATCAAAATCGGACCATTTTTGAGCTTGCTAGAGCGTTAACAGACAAGCATATATATAAATATATATATGTATATATATATATATATATATATATATATATATATATATATATACAAATTAAAGGGCGTAAAAACTATATAAGTTAATCGCCCTGAATAAACTGTAATCTAACCTATATACAAATTAAAGGGCGTAAAAAGTATATAAGTTAATCGCCCTGAATAAACTGTAATCTAACCTATATACAAATTAAAGGGCGTAAAAACTATATAAGTTAATCGCCCTGAATAAACTGTAATCTAACCTATATACAAATTAAAGGGCGTAAAACTATATAAGTTAATCGCCCTGAATAAACTGTAATCTAACCTATATACAAATTAAAGGGCGTAAAAACTATATAAGTTAATCGCCCTGAATAAACTGTAATCTAACCTATATACAAATTAAAGGGCGTAAAAACTATATAAGTTAATCGCCCTGAATAAACTGTAATCTAACCTATATACAAATTAAAGGGCGTAAAAACTATATAAGTTAATCGCCCTGAATAAACTGTAATCTAACCTATATATAAATTTGAACCACCTATATTTTCGTGATCTATATTGTCTGAAACGAGAAAGTTTCTGGTCGGCACGTCCGGATCGCGCCGTGAGGTCAACCTCATAAGCGGGTTCTCCCTATGGAGATAGGGAGGAACCGCGCTAAAACATTTTCTATATATTGATTTAAATAATGGTTGTACTGAGATACATAATGCTTAGTAAGTAGAGGAGTAGGTCATAATAGTATATTCTACTCGTGACAGCTGTGATAGTATCTTGCTAGAACTAGGCCATGATAAGACAACAGCTGTCTAGTGTACCTTAGCTGATAAGGTTATATTCTAGAACTCTCAATGTAAGATACAAGATAGAGGAGTTGTAAGGTGTGTGGCTACAAGACACCGATATAGGACAGCTTACATTATACCAAACCTTCAATATATTATCATTATTATATATATATATATCCATTACTTATACACCGTTTTCATATTTATATTGTCTCATCCACTGATATTTCATAGATGAAACGACTATTGATATAGGAAATACAACTTTGTTAATTTTATCTTATTTACTTGTTTAAATACGGATGTATTACAATAGTTTCATTTAATTTATTTCGTAATATTACCTATTGAAAGTGTACCTGAAACACTATAAATAAATTCAGGACTTTTTCATGCGAATTCTGCTGAAAAAATATTGTTCATTTATGAAGAGGAAGGTGAGTGAACAAATAAAAATACGCGAATTAATAAAAATAATTTATTAAGCCCTGATAAACATGTTTCGCATGTTTTAGAGCCTCATCAGCAGCTAAAATTGGAATATTTACGTCCACAATGCGCGAGAGATAACCTTCCACTATCCGGGCCACGTCTAATGCTAAGAACATTGTGCCAACAGCCAGCTGATTTTAATTGATGAAGACCATTCACCAAACATCCATTCCCAAAAGAAGTATATTCTAATGAATTATATAAAAAAATTGTTATTGACATGCCCAACATTAATTATTGTCAATTAAATTTTAAAAAAAAAGTTTAAATTTTTTATCTACTAAATTAGGAAGAACGTAATGAATAAAAAATAGAGATAAAAAATTTAAACATTTTTTTAAAAATTTAATTGACAATAATTAATGTTGGGCATGTCAATAACAATTTTTTTATACAATTCATTAGAATATACTTCTTTTGGGAATGGATGTTTGGTGAATGGTCTTCATAAATTAAAATCAGCTGGCTGTTGGCACAATGTTCTTAGCATTAGACGTGGCCCGGATAGTGGAAGGTTATCTCTCGCGCATTGTGGATGTAAATATTCCAATTTTAGCTGCCGATGAGGCTCTAAAACATGCGAAACATGTTTATCAGGGCTTAATAAATTATTTTTATTAATTCGCGTATTTTTATTTGTTCACTCACCTTCCTCTTCATAAATGAACAATATTTTTTCAGCAGAATTCGCATGAAAAAGTCCTGAATTTATTTATAGTGTTTCAGTTACACTTTCAATAGGTAATATTACGAAATAAATTAAATGAAACTATTGTAATACATCCGTATTTAAACCAGTAAATAAGATAAAATTAACAAAGTTGTATTTCCTATATCAATAGTCGTTTCATCTATGAAATATCAGTGGAAAATAGCAGGAAAGAGAGAGGATGAGAGAAGTACGTCTCCTTCCTCACACCCCTTTTGCTGTGACAATGGTGTAATTACCTGGTATTCCGGATTTATAAATGATAAGATAATGCAGAGGAAGTTTTTCCATTATGAAAAACATTTTTTCTAAGAAGGTCTATGAGAGTTGATACTTTGAAAAAGCATCTTGTTGTTCCTTGTAACAAGGGAAAGTAAGAGTAAGTACACTAATTCTGTGATAAATTGGTAATAAAGAAATGAATGAGTATTTAAAATACATATTTTCATTAATAATGAGTGAGATTCCTCTTTGCCTTCACTCCTAATAAATGCCCCTTTTAATTACAATACTGCCTATTTTCAGTATTTCAAGTGCCTTTTTGCCTGCCTATTTTAACCAAAACTAAATGCCTATCTTCTGGGCTCTAATAATAACATTTTTTTAACGAAATGTTCTCTTGATTTGATCTAATTTTTTTTAATAAAATACAATAATGTTTCGAAGCTCGCTGCTTAATTTGAAGTATTTGTACCTCAAGTCGGAACATGAAACTTCTTTTTCATTTTTCTGAAAATTATTTTTTAGTGACATCCATCCTTTCCCCCCCTGGCCCCTCATTTCAATTAGACCATGTGGTTTTGAAAAAAAAAGTTCCGATTGGATGTGATCAGATGCGATTTGATCGCAACATTACCACTGTGGACAATAATTGTGGAGTATTTAAAATACATATTTTCATTAATAATGAGTGAGATTCCTCTTTTCCTTCACTCCTAATAAATGCCTATTTTAATTACAGTACTGCCTATTTTCAGTATTTCAAGTGCCTTTTTGCCCGCCTATTTTAACCAAAAATAAATGCCTAACTTCTGGGCTCTAGTAATGATTGTTCGAATCGCTGTAGTTGCGGATGCTCCAAAATAAATATTAAAAACAAATTTACCTAATATGATAGAAATCCTAGCCATCTCTATCAGTTTGTAGTGAAAGATGGAGAATAAAAATCAACGCAGAAAAATGCAAACAAGTGACATTCACTCTCAACCGGAGATCATGTCCTCCTGTTTACCTCAGTAACACTCCACTACCAACATCCAGCGAGGTTCGATATCTAGGATTATACCTTGACAGCCGACTGACATGGAACCCTCACTCTCAACCGGAGATCATGTCCTCCTGTTTACCTCAGTAACACTCCACTACCAACATCCAGCGAGGTTCGATATCTAGGATTATACCTTGACAGCCGACTGACATGGAACCCTCACTCTCAACCGGAGATCATGTCCTCCTGTTTACCTCAGTAACACTCCACTACCAACATCCAGCGAGGTTCGATATCTAGGATTATACCTTGACAGCTGACTGACATGGAACCCTCACTCTCAACCGGAGATCATGTCCTCCTGTTTACCTCAGTAACACTCCACTACCAACATCCAGCGAGGTTCGATATCTAGGATTATACCTTGACAGCCAACTGACATGGAACCCTCACTCTCAACCGGAGATCATGTCCTCCTGTTTACCTCAGTAACACTCCACTACCAACATCCAGCGAGGTTCGATATCTAGGATTATACCTTGACAGCTGACTGACATGGAACCCTCACTCTCAACCGGAGATCATGCCCTCCTGTTTACCTCAGTAACACTCCACTACCAACATCCAGCGAGGTTCGATATCTAGGATTATACCTTGACAGCTGACTGACATGGAACCCTCACTCTCAACCGGAGATCATGCCCTCCTGTTTACCTCAGTAACACTCCACTACCAACATCCAGCGAGGTTCGATATCTAGGATTATACCTTGACAGCCGACTGACATGGAACCCTCACTCTCAACCGGAGATCATGCCCTCCTGTTTACCTCAGTAACACTCCACTACCAACATCCAGCGAGGTTCGATATCTAGGATTATACCTTGACAGCTGACTGACATGGAACCCTCACTCTCAACCGGAGATCATGCCCTCCTGTTTACCTCAGTAACACTCCACTACCAACATCCAGCGAGGTTCGATATCTAGGATTATACCTTGACAGCTGACTGACATGGAACCCTCACTCTCAACCGGAGATCATGCCCTCCTGTTTACCTCAGTAACACTCCACCACCAACATCCAGCAGGGTGCGATATCTAGGATTATACCTTGACAGCCGACTGACATGTAACCCTCACACGAGACTGAAAAGACAAGAACTGAACAAATGATACTGACTACTTAGACGACTCCTTGGACCATCACCTAAATTATCGATACAGAACAAACTAACGATATACAAAACAATCATTCGACCAATATGGACTTACGGACTTGAACTCTGGGGATCTGCAAAACCATCTAACATCAACAGAATACAGGCATTCCAGTCCAAAGTTCTTCGTAAAATTGTAAATGCCCCTTTCTATGTCTCCAACAAAACCCTACACAATGACCTTAACATCCCATTTGTCCTTGACCTTGCTAAAAACCCGTTTCCAAACGTTCCACTCCAAATTGTCTCACCATCCTAATCCCGAAGGTCTATCTCTATCTTCCCAATCCCATCCAGACAGTCCTCCCAGGCGGCTTAAGAGACAGTGGCCCCGAGATAATTGTCTCACCATCCTAATCCCAAAGGTCTATCCTTATCTTCCCAATCCCATCCAGACTATCCTCCCAGGCGGCTTAAGAGACAGTGGCCCCGAGATAATTGTCTCACCATCCTAATCCCGAAGGTCTATCCTTATCTTCCCAATCCCATCCAGACAGTCCTCCCAGGCGGCTTAAGAGACAGTGGCCCCGAGATAATTGTCTCACCATCCTAATCCCGAAGGTCTATCCTAAGGCCCCGAGATAATTTACTTATCTGATCATTTAGGGATCATTATAATATTTACTTGCACAGCTGTGGAAGTGCAAACAATGGTTGGCTTCTTTCAAATTGTTTATTGATTTATTTTTTTTTACTTTCCTCGTTATTGTCAATCTGTTCGTAGCATACCTGTATCAACAGACTTGATAATTGTACTTTTAAATTTGTACAGATTTCAAATTAATAAATAAAAAAAAATCTCTATCAGTGAACCGTTTCTTCTGTGGGAGAACGAAATAGTATCGTTAGAATTATTTTCTAGAAGGAGAAAGTGTACCGGTGCAAGGACCAATACAGCACTATATTTACGAGGGGTATTATGAGTGATTAATGAAAAACAACAACTTTTCCAATTATATTTTGTAGGGAAAGGGTTAAACTGTAAGGAAGAATTAGGTGGGAGCTGGAGAGTGATTTATCTCCGAGCTGTCTTAGGCCCATTCAGGAGGAAATGAGCAACAGGTGCTCTACTCCTGTTGCTTCTAGGCATTGGATAGGAAGCAGATCTGTAGCTAGTTGTGGGGTGTAGTTATTGTATCGATATATTATAGTACTTTCTAGGACGCTCAAGATGATTTGGATAAAGAAATTAATTCTTTTAGAGCCTTCTGCTCAAATTCTGGAACATAAATATGCTTTAGCTCCATCCGACAAACCAATAATATAATGCCAAGGTAGGGATTGTCGGGGTTCTGTCATTGCTTCTTAATAAAACTACATTTTACAGTGAAAATGGTTTTATTGTTGCCGACATTTCGACTTGAAATTCAAGCCTTCATCAGGGCGATAAAAAGAATGATAACTATACCTCACAGATGCGGGATCATTTCTTCTAAAATGTTTATCCCAGAATTGCGAAAAATCGAATATCGTCATATCCAGATAATTGCTAAAAAAATGTACTGTATAACATACAGTCTTCTTTTTGGCACATGACCACATTTCTTGGATACATGGCGGGCACTCTTTTTTTAGTTTTTTTTTCAGTTTAGTCATCGCTAAAGCATATTTATGCTAAAAAGACGGAAGAAAATCGTAGCTTGGAGAAAAAAAAAATGGAAATTTAGAAGAACAATGCCACAATCTGAAAACATTCATGATTATGTTTTTGAGGTCCCTGTGTCTGAATCCGTAGTTTTTTTTTTTTTTTTTTTTTTTTTTGCCCTTCGCCTTTTCCTAGATGCCATTTGAAGGTCAAATAGAGAAAAAAATACGTAGAAAAAATTCATTCTACAATTCATTTTCTGCGAGGCAGTGCAAATCAAACAAGCTGTGGGTTTGGACTCAGGGACCTCAGAAACGTACACATGATTTTTTCCCCGATTTTTCGTACGTTTGTTTCTCTATTTGACCTTTAAATGAATTCTAGGAAAATACGTAAGGTGAAACAAACTACGGATTCGGACTCATGGAAACAACATACGCATGAATTGTTTAAGTTCATTCCTAAGGTTTTTTCTCTATTTGACCTTGAATCTGATGCAATGAAGGTTTACCAACACCTCAGTAACACTCCATGAAGACACAACAGCTCGCCGTAAAACACACTATGAAGACCATACCGCTCCGAGTGTTTCTTTTTTTGGGTCTTTTTTACTTTACCCACGCCAGTTACTTTTTAGAATGACGTCATAATATTTTGTTACAATATTGTAACAGGTGTTGCTAGGCTACATAAAGTTTATACATGAAAGAGGTTATAGATTATAAGACACGTTGAAGTTGTGTTGGGTCTAAAATACAAATGGTTGATTATTCCGGAGGCCAATAGGCTTCTATTGATTTTAATATACACTGAAATATATCTTCGTTTTCGTACCTTCAACACAGCACAACAAACACAACTCCAACGTGTCTTATAATCTATAACCTCTTTCATGTATAAACTTTACGTAGCCTAGCAACACCTGTTACAATATTGTAACAAAATATTATGACGTTATTCTAAAAAGTAACTGGCGTGGGTAAAGTAAAAAAGACCCATTGTGTATGTTGTGCTGTGTTGAAGGTACGAAAACGAAGATATATTTCAGTGTATATTAAAATCAATAAAAGCCTATTGGCCTTAGAATAATCAACCATTTGTATTTTCAATTTTTTTTTTTTTTTACATTTGTTGAATAAATAATTTATTTAAACTAATTATTAGTTTAAACATCTGTTCTTCATAACTATTAACTTAATGATACGATAAATAACTGTTTTAGTAATAAAAGTAACTGGCGTGGGTAAAGTAAAAAAGTCCGACTCGCAGGAACTGCCTCATCTTAGAGCGGTTCCGTTCTTATCCCTAGTTTAATTTCGAAAGATTAAAATAGAAGCAGTTATTATTTTGTTGAGAGGAGATCGTTGACCGTTGATGATGCAAGGTAGGGATTGTCCGGGTTAGGTCACTGCTACTTAATAATACATACCCCATATGTGTAGGTATGTGGGCATATATATGTACATATGTGTGCGTGTATATGTGTATGTGTATATGCATATATATAAATATATATATATATATATTATATATGTATATATATATATATTTACATAGATATGTGCATATATTAGTGTTAAATATGTCCTACTTGTATTTACAGCCCTGATGAAGGCTTGAAGTTCAAGCCGAAACGTCGGCACAATAAAACCATTTTTACGATAAAATGTAGTTTTATTAAGTAGCAGTGACCGAACCCTGACAGTTATATTTTGGTTCCACCAGTCTTGAAAGGTAGGATTTACAATCTGACCTGGAAGGGTCGGCAACACTAGAAACCGTCCCGCTAGTTACAAGGTCTTGGAATCTTGGAAATCTATATTTCTAACAATAAATTGTTTTTGTTATTTTACTTAACCTGTTTTATTTTCGAATACATTATCCAACTATAAGCAATTAAAAAATAACAAGGAATAAAATACGGGCAAAAAGAACACTTCGATTAAGCGAAATCAATTACTTTAAAGCTTTAAGCTCTTATTTCTCCGATTGACATCGCCTAATCAAAACTTTCATTAGAACCTTTTATGTAGAGCATTTAATAAGCTTTCTAATGGTATTCTTCCGTTTACCAAAATTCTCAACAGTTTTCGAGATATTAAAGAAAGTTCCCAAAATTTATATTATTTCTAGCAACAGAAAATTGGCGTCATTTTTCATATCCTGTTTTACACACAAAATTTTCGCAACATAAGAAATTACAAAAATAAAAAGCAATAAAAAACGAAGGGAAAGAGACAAAAATTACAACAAGAACGACAAAAACCCGTTCATAAGAACAAAACAGACGTATTTGAAGTTTTAAGCACTTATTTCTCCGATTGACATAACCTAATCAAAAATAGTTTTAGAATCTTTTTTGTAGAGAATTTAGTAAGCTTTCAAATAGTTTCTATCCACTTACCACGATTTCCCAACCGTGTTCGAGATATTAATGAAAGTATACGAACTTCCCAAAACTTTTCATGTCTGTTCATAAAATATTTTATTCTAACCCTTCCTTAACTCCAAACGTAACAAAACTTTCAACATATTAGTTTTAATGAAAGTAGAACATGCAGATAAAGTTTCAACTGAATCCCATGATTCTAAGTACCCAAACCAAAGAGTCCGACTCGCAGGAACTGCAGCATCTTAGCGCGGTTCCGTTCATGTCCCTAGTGCCATTTGATAAGCTTAGAAAAAAAATAAACTTATTTTTTTTATATATCTTGTGAAAATTGTCAAAATCCTCTCGAACATCTCGAATAAAAGTGATATTAAGGCGTCAGGGACACCGACAGTAGCTAACTTTTACACAGAAGCGGAAATTACAGAATCTGGCTCTCATTCTAAAGCAAAGCTCTATAAATCAATACAAAATATGCCTAATAAAGCCTTTCTAGAGGATACAGAAGCATGGGCGTATATGAGGGGGGGGCTGAGGGGACTGCAGCCCCTCCCGAAATTTTGAATTGATGATAAAAACTTCTCGTAAAACCCTTAAAAATAAATTAAATAAGATCACTTAGTTCATAAAACATATTTTATTTTACGTGTAATAGCGTTTTAGTTGCCTAAAACTATTCCAAGCTCTAAATATTTAGTATTCCATACCCTGGAAATGGTCTCAGCCCCCCCCCCCCGAAATTGTTTTTATATACGCCCATGTACAGAAGGATCAAGAACTACACAAGATTGAGTAGAATACCCAGCCTAATATAGCCTATATAGAATAATATGTTGAATAAAACCTATCTAGTAAATACACAAGGACAAATAAAAGTCTTGACGAATAACAAATCAAGAAAAAAAACATTATTTAACAAAATAAAACAAAGTTTAGTTGCCCAACTACAATAGAATAATATACCTAATTAAGTCTATGGAGTAGACACAAATGGACCAAAAACAAGTCTTGTGGAATATTGTTTTTTGTTTTATCTAATTAAATACTTTTTATCAATATTTAGTATATAACCTTTGTTGAAAACTATTGATTGCTAATTGATGAATCGGTTTACAACTAAGTAGTCTTTATCAATATTTAGTATATAACCTTATGTTTGGATCTGAGTTTTTGGGGTGCTCTCCGCCTAGGCTTTGTATTTGTGTCGGCAGATACCTGGGGTATATTTACAGCTCTTGAGGATTAACTCTTAGCAGGTAAATTTCCTGCAGCCCCCTGGTTTCTACGGGCATTGAACTTTAGGAGGATTGGATTTAGGACTTAATATACGTATGTAGACTAAATCATAGCAAGAAGTAATCCTCCGTCGTCGGTTCTTAATTATGTAGACTCGCTAATGTTATCCAATCTTAGATACATCGTATTTAAAATCCACAGCAAAAACACGACATTTCATCAGAATCCCCTGCTGAATAAAACTTATATAGAATAATATGCAAAATAAAGCCTATCTAGTGGATAAAAATAGAGGAAAAAAGCCGTTCGTGGTGGTAGAAAATCTTAAACGTATTTCGCTCAGAACTCTTCGAAATATTGTCACTAATTTTACGTATCCTGTTTTATAGCCAAATAGATTTATATTCTATAATCAATAAGAAAAACCTACTAACAATAAAAAACTATGGGTAACAGATGAAAATAGGGAATACCAAGAATAATTCTAAAGAACGAAATCAACACCAGTACTGTCACATCTAGATATTCATACGGCATCTTCGAATTCTAACAAACAAAATATTGATTCTAATTATACGTATCCTGTTTCATTGACAAATACATTTGACTACTATAAGCAATTAAAAACACTAGGGAATATGCCAAAGAACTCGGAGTAGGAGCCTCGACAGTTTCAAGACATTTGAAGGAAATCGACAAATCCAAAACTGACATTTCATACGGTATTTCTCCGATTGACATCGCCTAATCAAAACTTTCATTAGAACCTGTTTTGTAGAGCATTTAGTAAGCTTTCTAATGGTATTCTTCCGTTTCCCAAATTCTCAACCTTTTTCGAGATATTAAGGAAAATATACAAAGTTACCAAAACTTTTTTATGCCTGTTAATAAAATATTTTATTCTAACCCTTCCTTAACTCCAAACGCAACCAAAATTTCAACATATTAGTTTTAATGAATGTAGAACATGCAGTAAATGTTTCAACTGAATCCCTTGATTCTAAGTACCCAAACCAAAAACGGCATTCAAAAATTATTTTTTCAGTTTTCTCGAAAACGGTTAAAGCGACCGCCTTGAAAATGGTTCCATTCGTTTTCCTAGCCCAAGAATCCTATAAAAAGAGTACTTACAAGCTTATGAACAAAAAAACGTAAGCGTTACGATTTTTTTTGCGCGAATTTCGCCCCAAACGCCATCTTCCAGTGGGCGGATTTTGCTGGTTAACGAACTTGACCTTTCAAATTGGACGAAAGATTTTTGCACCAAATTTCATCAAAATCGGACCATCAGGGAAGCCAGAAATGAGCGAACAGACAAATATATATATATATATATATATATATATATATATATATATATAAATAAATATATACATATATATATATATATATATATATACAAATTTGAACCACCGTTATTTTCGGTCTCTAGGGGTTCTGAAACGCGAAATTTTCTTGTCGGCACTTCCGGATTGTTTCATTGTATCAACCTTATAAGCGGGGTTCCTCCCTATGGGGGAGGGAGGAACCGCGCTAATAAAAAGCAATAAAAAACCAAGGGAAAGAGACAAAAATTACAAAAAGAACGACAAAAACCCGTTCATAAGAACAAAACAGACGTATTTGATGTTTTAAGCATTTATTTCTCCGATTGACATAACCTAATCAAAAATAGTTTTAGAATCATTTTTGTACAGAATTTAGTAAGCTTTCAAATAGTTTCAATCCACTTACCACGATTTCCCAACCGTGTTCGAGATATTAATGAAAGTATACGAAGTTTCCAAAACTTTTCATATCTGTTCATAAAATATTTTATTCTAACCCTTCCTTAACTCCAAACGTAACATAACTTTCAACATATTAGTTTTAATGAAAGTAGAACATGCAGATAATGTTTCAACTGAATCCCGTTATTCTAAGTACCCAAACCAAAAACGGTATTCAAAAACTATTTTTCCAATTTTCTCGACAACGGTTAAAGCTATCGCCTTAAAAATGGTTTCATTCGTTTTTCTAGCCCAAGAAGCCTATAAAACGAGTACTTACAAGCTTATGAACTCAAAAACGTAAGCTTTACGATTTTTTCTGCGCGAATTTCGCCCCAAACGCCATCTTCCAGTGGGCGGATTTTGCTGGTTAACGAACTTGACCTTTCAAATTGGACGACAGATTTTTGTACCAAATTTCATCAAAATCGGACCATTCGTCTTCTATTTAGAGAGCGAACAGACAAATATATATATATATATATATATATATATATATATATATAAATAAATATATACATATATATATATATATATATATATATATATATATATACAAATTTGAACCACCGTTATTTTCGGTTTCTAGGGGTTCTGAAACGCAAAATTTTCTAGTCGGGACTTCCGGATTGTTTCATTGTATCAACCTTATAAGCGGGGTTCCTCCCTATGGGGGAGGGAGGAACCGCGCTAAAACGGTATTCAAAACATATTTTTCCTATTTTCTCAAAAACGGTTAAAGCTATCGCCTTGAAAATGGTTTCATTCGTTTTCCTAGCCCAGGAATCATATAAAACGAGTACTTAGAAGCTTATGAACTCAAAAACGTAAGCGTTACGATTTTTTTTGCGCGAATTTCGCCCCAAACGCCATCTTCCGGTAGGCGGATTTCGCTGGTTAACGAACTTGACCTTTCAAATTGGACGACGGATTTTTGTACCAAATTTCATCAAAATCGGACCATTCGTCTTCGAGCTAGAGAGCGAACAGACAAATATATATATATATATATATATATATATATATATATATATATATATATATATATATATATAAATAAATATATACATATATATATATATATATACAAATTTGAACCACCATCATTTTCGGTCTCTAGGGGTTCTGAAACGCAAAATTTTCTAGTCGGCACTTCCGGATTGTTTCATTGTATCAACCTTATAAGCGGGGTTCCTCCCTATGGGGGAGGGAGGAACCGCGCTAAAAGACCCATTGTGTATGTTGTGCTGTGTTGAAGGTATGAAAACGAAGATATATTTCAGTGTATATTAAAATCAATAAAAGCCTATTGGCCTCCGGAATAATCAACCATTTGTATTTTCAATTTTTTTTTTTTGTTTAAATTTGTTGAATAAATAATTTATTTAAACTAATTATTAGTTTAAACATCTGTTCTTCATAACTATTAACTTAATGATACGATAAATAACTGTTTTAGTAATAAAAGTAACTGGCGTGGGTAAAGTAAATTTAATTGTTTTGTTTATTTCGGTGCGCTTTCCAATTCGGTCTTCAAAGATTTCTTGAAAGACAAAACAAATATTTTTAATTCATAGAAGAATACCTATAAAAAGAAATATTCAATAACAATAACCAATGTATTGATTACATTAAAAGTCCATATTTTTTTATGTTGCCTTTTTTTGCGGCTCAATAAACATTCACTCAGCTAGGTATTTTTTTAATGATACACGTATATTTATTGTAATCACTACAAGTAGATAATACAATACAATAAAAACGGACCTCTGAGGCGATAAGTATGCGTTCTACTAAATTCACAAATAATAATAATAACAAATAAAAAAGTCTTTATGCGCAGACTACGGCAATTAAAGTCCGATTCAGAGGAACTGCGTCATATTTGCGGTGTTCCGTTCATATCTCTAGCGCCATTAGTAAAGGAATAGAAGCATTTATTGGGATATTTCGATCTTTCGTGGAAAATATACAATGACACCTGAATGAGAAGTAACATAAGATTTTAAGCGCCACAGCAGGAAACTGATTGTATCCTAAACGGAGATTACTCCATCCTTTTTCTCAGCGTTTGCTCTTGGGAAGTAATTTTCTTACCTTGTTTTACTAAAATACTTATTTCACTGATAAATGCAATTAAAAAACAACTACCAATTTAAAAGCTAGGTAAAATAGAGACAAAGTCCCGTTGAAAAGAACAAAGTATTGAAGTGTTAAGCGCTTATTTGTCCGATTGACATCATCCCATCGAAAATGACATCAGAACCGTTTTTCTGGAGAATTGAATAAGCTTTCGAATGGCTACCTTCCACTCACCACGATTTCTCAACCGTTTTCGAGATATTTTACAAAATCCAAAAACATTTTATGTCTATTAATAAAATTTTCAAGCTTATCAGCTTGCCAGCTACTGGATCAAGGGAAAGCCCCAGTATTCACATTGACTTTAAAATCCTTGTTATCTATCTTATCCCATCCCGAGATTCACAAGCTATCCTAATCCGACGAAGGATCTTCGCATAATTCTCACCGAACATGTATCCCCTTACATATGAATATATTTCTCATTTTGGAATCGCATTAACCTTATTCCATCAGGTCTTCTATTGCTGGAATAAGGTAATATTTTATGTTATCTCTTCTCTTATCAGATATAAGGAAAATGTATGGGCCACCTTATATTCCATTATCTGTTCCTTTCACAGCTCCTAAATCCCAGGCGAATATTACCACCTTCTTATTTCGGCGAATTGAAGGAATCTCCTTACTAGGAAAATAACCTGATAATATGGAGGAAATTGACAGTCTTAGCTCTATACTCCATCAGTCTACTTGTAATATTCAGAGAGATTATTATTACATATATTATTATTTTATATTCAGAATTTGTCAGGGTTCGGTCGTAGTATCTTAATAAATTCCGTCACGCAGGACCTGCATAACTAAGCACTTTCTTCAGAATTTGGTTATTGTAGACTGCATTCCCGAGTAATTTGCTTTAAATGACCTATATAACTATAATAAAAACATGAATAGTTTTTAGCACTTTCCTCCGAAGGAAAGTAGCTATTGAGGTTGCACTCATGATGGAATTTTGAAAATTGTTTTCAAATCTCCATCGATCCTACCTAGTAGGCACCGAAAATGACCCCCGTTAAAATTTATATATATGTATATATATGGGTGTGTGTGTGTGTGTGTTTTTTTTTTTTTTTTTTTTTTTTAGGGTAGGGGAAAAATCTTGCATGAGACGAAGTGGACAAAGCCACTACAGTGTGAGATTCCTACTCACTAAAAAAACCACCTCCCTATACACCTCAACCACCCTACGGAACCGCCCTCAGGCACTACTTCGCAGGGGGGAGTTGGCCCTAAGCCTTCTTCATTAGTGGACTACATTATTATGAGCCGTAGTCAGGCCCTTTCTCTGCCGTTCTTCATTTCGTATCTTTTTGGCGATGAGAGCAGAGTATTCTGACACAGCCTCCCAGTTCTCGGTATTAGCCAGGATGAGGCTGACCACATTTTCTGGCTTCAAGAGCTCGCCCAGTTTTCGGTCCAGTTCTGCCTTTTCGATGCGAAATCTCTGGCATTCGAAGAACACATGTTCTGCAGTCTCATCTTTAGGAGCGCATGTTGGGCATGACGACTCATCGTCCAACTTAAAACGAGCTAGGTAAGCTCTGAAACAGCCGTGTCCAGTGAGCATTTGAGTTAGATAAAAATCTACTTCTCCGTGTGTGTGTGTGTGTGTGTGTGTGTGTGTTAACACGATAGCGGCCAGAGTTTTTGTTTTGTCCTCACGAAACTTGGTATATAGCCTTCAATTAGCAAACGATTATACGAGTTCGTTAACCACCAAAATCGGTCCACCGGGAGGGGGGGGGGTTGCCCCGAACCCAAAACACTAATTTGACCCTGTCAGCCGTAGTTTTTGTTATATTTCAACGAAACTCGGTATTCGATATGTTGATCTAAAGAGAGACATACGTTGTAAAAATAAACTAAATCGGTTAATTAGAAGGAGGGGTTTACTCTGGACCCACATTACCAATTTGCCACTACCAGCCGTAATTTTTGTTACATTTCAACGAAACTCGGTATTCGTGGTGGTAATCAACAGAGAAAAATGGGTTGTAAAAATAAACTAAATCGGGTTATTTGGAGGGGGGGTTTACTCAGGACCTAAAGTACTAATATACTCATACCGGTCGTAACTTCTGCTGTATTGTAACGAAACGCGGTATAAATCGTGACTATCTAATGAGAAAGAAGCCTTGTAAAAATGAAGTAAATCGGTCGATTGTAAAGGAGGGTTTACTTTAAACTCTGTTTCATTGGAATTAGCCGGTCAGACGTAGGTTCCCAAAGGCGCCGCGAGGAGCGCTATCTCCCACTATGGGGACTGTATCCTGTTCCTGCGTCAGATCAAAAGACGGAAACTGAAGTTTATGTGTATTTATTAAGTAGTACAGTATCATATATTAACATATCTTTGGAAGCAAATTATTTACAAAATTAATAATTGAAGAGTTCTCATAAGAAATACAAATGAGCAGAACTATTCACGTTTTTATTTTATTTATATAGGTTATTTACAGCAAATTATTCAGTAATGTAGTCTACACTACAAAAATTCTGAGGAAAGTGCTTAGCTACGCAGCTCCTGCGTGACGGACTTTTTTACTTTTGTAATGAGCAACTGTTAAATTATTAATTTGCTTCCAGAGTATGTTTAACATGGTACCTACTGCTGTACTTAATAAATACAAAAAAAACAAAAAAACTTATATTTTCGACTTTTGATCTGACGCAGGAAGAGAATGGAGTCCCCCTAGTGGTAGGAAACGCTACCTGCGGCAGTGTTGTGGATCTACGTCTGACAGGCTAATTCTATTGAAATATAGTTCAAAGTAAACCCCCCTTTTCGATAGACAGATTTAGCTCATTTTTACAACATGTCTTCCTCATGTGATTCCCACGACGTTTACCGCGTTTCGTTACAATTCAGTAGAAATTACGACCGGTATGAGTATGTTAGTAATTTAGGCCCGGAGTAAACCCCCTCCCTCCTAATGAACCCATTTTACAACCCATTTTTCTCTCTAGATTACCACTACGAATACCGAGTTTCGTTGAAATAGAAAAAACTTACGGCTCGTAGTGGCGAGATGGTAATGTAGGTCTGGAGTAACCCCCCGCCTCCTAATGAACCGATTTAGTTTATTTTTACAAAGTATTTTTATCTTTAGCTGACCACAACGAATACCGAGTTTCGTCAAATTAGTGTTTTGGGTCTGGCGTAACCCCCCACCCCTTATATTCTTCTAAAGAAGAAAGGTAATTTTTTTAGACTGGTGTTATTAGTCTTTCTTTTGAAAAATTGAAATTAAATATTGAGAGAAGAGAGATTAATTGAATTAAAACTTCAGGAAAGAAATTCTAAAGTAATAGAAATCTTGGTAAATGTCTTAAAGTTTTCAATGAAACAAAAAGTTTACTACTGCCAAATGGAAGTGATATTCATCTTTCTCGAGAATTTTCTATTGAAGTTACAAAGAAAAAGAAAACTTTTTGTCCTTACTTAGTTAAAACCAAAACTGAAAATATCCCTACAATTTTATTTTAGGAATTGAGTTTCATTTTGATATTTTGTTTTATGTGGCTGGAACCAATGTTTCAGATAGAGGGCAGATGTATCGCATACATCACCCATTTTCAAAGGCCCCCAGGAGTAAGGCAGTAGTCTATATACTTGAACAGGAGGCAAAAGAAGCCTGGAATCTCCGGTGGAGAACATCACCCAAAGGAAGACGTGTGTATGAATACTTCCAGACATTGGATGATAGACTACATACAAACAAACTAACTCAAGTACTAACAGGGCATGGTGGTGTGAAACAATACTTATACAGATTTAGACTTACACAGAACAATAAATGGAAATGTGACGGACAGACAATACAAGACTATGACCATATAATATACAACTACCCACTTCTAGATGGTGAAAGAATACAATTAATTAAACATGTCATTCTGTCTGGGGACATATGGCCAGTTAATAAGAACCAATTGATAAAGAAATATTTTGAACACTTTAATGCATGTGTTGAGAGAATTCAATACGACCATCTTCATTAACTTCAATCCAGTTCAACGGACATCTTTTCTTTTTCAATGATTTATTTCTTTATTTACTTATTCATTTTCATTTCTTTTCATTATTATTTATTTCATTTACTTAATTTATAATATGAATTGTTAACACTTTCTTTATTAATATTATTATTGGGGGTTTTCTCCACAGTCTCCTGGGATAAATTCTTTCGGGGGCTGTTGCCAACCGAAAGAATTGTTTTTTACTGATTTTTTTTTTGTTTTTTTTTTACGGGCGCTCATTTAAAAATTTCCGAACCGTTCTGGCGGTATCAAGCAGTACCGCTTGTTGGGCATTTTTAATTAGATCCTCCGGCAGTTTCAAATAGGTATTTGCGGTAATCGTCGTTTTTGGAATGAGCCCGTTGGTCGAGATTATGACGGCTGTAATCCTTGCGGAATCCAACTTATACAAGTCTTTCAGCTCTTTGGCCAACTCCTGATACTTGCGAAGTTTCTCGGCATATGATTTCCGGACATTCTCATCATTGGGGATTGCGAAATCAATAATATCGGCTGTCTTACTTCCCTTGTCAATGATAAGAATGTCCGGTTTATTGTGATGGACAGTACGGTCCGTTAACACTGCTTCGTCCCAATACATTATATTATTATTATTTTTATTATTATTATTATTAATAATATAATTATTATTATTATATTATTATTTATATAATAATATATAATTAATTATAAAATTAATATTATTATTATTTATAATTTTGACATTGTTACTAGTTTCTTTATTGTTTTTATTATTATTATAGTTGCTATCATTTCTCTATCTTAATTGTATTATTGTCATACTTTTAAAATTCAGGAAAAAATGTAATTATAAAATAATATATATTAATTTAATTGTTATGCAGGCAGTATCGACAGATGGCACCTGCAGAATGTAAATAAAGTCCCACAGTATAGTGTTACTATATTGTGGAAAAAAAAAAATAAAGAAAAGAAAACTATCGCATACATCTCAAGCCAAACATCACTCTCATTTATAAGTTTTGAAATGCTCTCCGATTTAACTAACTATGAACCGGCGCTACAGTCGTTGAGGGAGAGGTAAACTTGGAAGTAAATTTGTAATGATGTGTTTGAATTCACATATGTTATGATTGTTCTGAGCAAATCGCTATAGTTCCGAATGCTAATAATTATATATATATATATATATAAAACACACCCGGGGTAATTTTGTTGTACAGTAATGACTAGAGCCCGGAAGTTAGGCAAAATGCCTTTTTTATCTGAATGGATATATTGAAGAATCAGATAGATATAAATATGTTTTCCTGCATTTAGGAAGTGTAGAGACAATTTTTATTTTGGCTATTTTAAGATTTAAAGCCTTTTTTGCTCGTTATGCAATTTTTTTCGGCGATTTAAACATTTTAAAAAGCACATAATGAATTTCGAATTTTAGTTCGCCGAAGACAAAAAAGCTTGCACAAATGAAAGTACATATTGCCGATACAAATATCAATTCGAAAGCTTATTTTCCCAACCCGTGGATTGACCCTCTGTAAATAACACAACCTTCCTTAGTAGAAGGAATGCACAAGCATAATGAATAGCAGGAAAGAGAGAGGATGAGAGAAGTACGTCTCCTTCCTCACACCCCTTTTGTTGTGACAATGGTGTAGTTACCTGGTATTCAGGATTTAGAAATGATAAGATGGATAAGGATGTTTTTCAATGGTGAAAAACATTTTTTCCGAGAAGGTCTGTGACAGTTGATACTTTGAAAAAGCATCTTGTTGTAGCTTGTAACAAGGGAAAGTAAGAGTAAGTATATATATATATACTAATTCTGTGATAAATTGGCAATAAAAAATGAATGTTTATTTAAAATACATATTTTTATTAATAATGAGTGAGATTCCTCTTTGCCTTCACTCCTAATAAATGCCTATTTTAATTATAGTACTGCCTATTTTCAGTATTTCAAGTGCCTTTTTGCCTGCCTATTTTAACCAAAAATAAATGCCTATCTTCCGGGCTCTAGTAATGACATAGCAGTTTACAAGGGCCTGAAGAGGCTTTAAAAATACTAGAATCATGTAGAGAAAAATAAAGGAATAGTGAAGAAAGTGGCGTAGTTAATGAAATTTAACCTTATGCCAGGTTGCCCTTATTGCCGCATTGAATACACAGTGAAAAAAATATAGGGGAAAAATACCATCTTATAATACCATATAATATTTTTTTTTCTTCTTAATTAATAGATCTACTGCATTCATCAAATTTAAACAAGATACTATAAAACATGCGGTTAAATTGCCTTAAAAAATATGTAGAGCATCATCAGACATAAATTATAGAAATAAATAAATATCTATAATTCGTAATGAAAATCGTTGATGATTAACATGTTGCTAGATTTGCTTGTGTTACATTTTTTTTTTTTTTTTTTTTTTTTAATTAGGGTGCGTCGACTGCTATGGTCAATGGCACCATTGTCTATTCTTTCTTTTTCAACAAATGAAGAAAGAATTCTTAACCTAAACTAAACTATTCTAACGGTAGTTAGTTCTTTTTTAACATATATTGGAACTAACCTTAATTCTAGGCTTAAATCTAAATGGTCGGCTATTTACATATTTACAGTAACTCATTCACTCTTGAAACATTCACACAATAAATACTTACACACACCATTCATACTTGTATAATAATATTTAAACACATTATGATCTCACAAAAGTTTACATCACTAAGGTTGAACATTTGTACAAGGTAGATGGTCAAATATCTTTTTTGCAGATTCAACTATATTTGTCTGTAGAATTTGGTATCTACTAAATACTCCATTAATATCTTCACAGAGGCTTCGTTTCTACTTAAGAGTTGCTTTAGGTTATTAGCTAAGTTGTGTCTCCTCCTCGCTTCCTGGAGAGCAGTACACTCCAACAAGATATGTTTAACATCAAGGAGGCAGCCACAGTGTTCAGCTTGTGTTACTTCTTGATGTTTATATGCCTGGTTGTACTTGGATCCAGTGGAGATTATGTACAGAAAAGCCCAAACTCCTAAAAATAATCTAAGTGTAATATAGCTGTAAATTGACTAACCTCCTATAAAAAGTCAACTGTTAGTAGATGGAATTCTTGAGCGCATGTAATATTGAGGAGTTAATTCTGCCCGGCTGGAGATAAAGTCTCTCTCTCTCTCGCCTGCTCCTCTGCCTCGGAAAACTGGAACATTACAACAGAGAGATATTAAACAGCCTGGAAAATACTAATTAACGCTATTCTTACAATATTCATATTTATTGTGTATACACACACACACACACACACACACACATACACACATATATATATATATCAGGCTGAACCGTTTGAAATGTCAGTTTTGGACTTGCCGATTTCCTTCAAATGTCTTGAAACTGTCGTGGCTCCTACTCCGAGTTCTTTGGCATATTCCCTAGTGCTTTTTGAGGGACAAGCTTCAACCCTTCCTTTCAGGTGGTCATTGTCAAGCTTGGTTTCTGGCCTTCCTCGCTCCTCGTTGTCAAGGTCAAAATTTCCACTTCGAAACCTGGAAAACCACCGGTAAACAGTTCGTTCATTCGCCTTTCCCACCCCGAACGCCGTGTTAATGTCCATACACGCCTCAGCAGCGCTATGACCGATCATAAATTCATAACGAAAAATAATACGGATTTCCGTTGAAGTCATAATTTAAGTTTTATTTTTTTCTCAGAGGATCGTTCTCACAACACAGTACGCAAGTTACACATATATATACAGCCTGATATATATATATATATATATATGTATATATATATATATATATATATATATATATATATCAGGCGTTATATATATGTATATAAATATATAGTATATACAGGGTGTCTGCCCTATACTATATATTTATATATATATATATATATATATATATATATATATATATATAAATATATAGTATATACGAGGGTATGCCGCTGAAAAGCTAACACTTTGAGGCAGTTTTTCCCGAAGAGTGTACATCAAAATTCCAATTTATTATCAGACAAAAAAGCGATCGAAAACGGCCAAATTTCGAAAACTTCTGAAACTCTTATCTTTGGCCTGATTTTTCTCCTATTGAATGTTTTTTTGTTTGTATTAGGAAGATTGCATATTTAATCTACTTTCCAACGGCGTGCTCACAGTTGTTGTTAGTTGAATAATTAGGGTAGTTATAGCCCTTGTAATGGAAAAACGTCGAAGCCACAAAAAAAAAAAAAAAAAAAAAAAAAAAATTCAAAGCCAAAAAAGTGGGATTTCTAGCAGAGAAAGCATTTGTTATAGAACATTTTTTTGTTGCAAATTAGTCGTAGACTCGAACCCTTGAGTTTGGTGCAACAGAACGTTAGACAACCTTTATATATATATATATATATATATATATATATATATATATATATATATGCATATATATATATATATATACACATAGAATAAATATGAATTTATATACTAATTTTGTTCTTTCCCCACTAGCCTCCGGTTAAAACATTCCGGTAACAAAAGACTTGATTCAAGAAGTTCTTTACTATACATTTCTACAAAATAAACTATTTCCTATCGCACCATTCGGATGCATTTGTAGAATTTATGGACGGATTAAAAACTAGAAAAGGCACTGGCTCAGGAGTTATCATAGGAAACAGTATTTTCGCCTCTAAATGAAATTATAAATCTGAAGAACTACCAGCAATACCTTTGGCTGTAAGAATTTTTTTTTTTTAAGCGTACCAAACTTTAAGATTATTAACGCCACATATTATAGAGTTTAGGCTTTCATTTTATAAATGTACTATTCATCTCCTAGATCTCCTATAACATTTAAACCACACATTTATATATATTTATAATTTTTTTTTTTCAAATTTATTTATTTATTTAAAAGAATTTAACAATCTGTTCCTGATACGAGATACACTTTTTGAATATTTATATTATTTACACTGCTTACATCCCAGTTATCCACACAGAATATCGGTAAACATCGAAGATCACTTAAGGCTACGTTCATGGTGAGGATTGATTCTGCGATGCTACCATAGCGACTCCGATGAGTGCTGCCCCGATGTATTCTACATCGATGGAGGGTGTTCATGCTGACTCACCATTGCATTGGTTCTTGCTGGGAGTAAAGTAACCTTCAACAGTGAATTAGCCTTTGTTTATGAAAAAGCTCTGCTTATGTTAGTGGGAAAAAATGAGCCTTTACAATTATTTCGCGATGTTCCAGACAAAGAAAAAGGGATTGGTTCCTTACTCGGACAAATTAATGGAATCCTATTAATTTTAGCGAGATGGATAGACTAGAGTCGCTTAAATTAATATAATTCTATTAATAGCGAGTTGGATTGACTAGAGTTTTCTTATATCTTCTTGAGCGAGTGGAGCGTAGCGTAGCGAGCGGAAACGCATATCATGTAATGCTTAATAAATGTAAAAGATCCAAAAAAGAGAGAGAGAAAAGGAATAAAATATGTTTGTTTACAAATATCGTTGTTTGTTATCCTTCATAACCTGCAAAACAGTCAACTTTAATGCTTAATAACTTTTTTCGTAGTTGAGAGAATTGATTTTGATCATATTTACCTTTTTATTAATAAATATTACTTGCCATTATCTAATATGAATTATAACCGAAGATAACGATTCAAGTAGTAATAGATAACCAGCAAAGAACCTGTAAGCTAATCAGTAAGCTTATCAGCGAGTACGAGTAACTGTTATAAATCACTACTGCTACTTCAAAAGTAACTGGATGTGGTCTTCGCAAAAATACCCAATTTTCTTTCATATCGACAAGGAAATAACCAAAAAAGAATAATCACACAAGATGAGGAAGTAATGAGAGAAGGTAGGTGACTTGCGCACTACAGTCCTTTTGAAGGAACCAATCACATTCAACCACACATCGCGGCTTCCCTCCTCACAGCGAGGAGAAAACAAAATATTTGTTCTTCCCCGATGACACTGCGCGGGTGCGAGAATAGCAGCGGAAGTGAGGGTCGTCACTATGAACGCTCCCACCTTAATACATGTGTTTGTTTTACATCGGGGCAGCGCTCATCGGAGTAGCTATCGTAGCATCGCAGAATGAATCCTTACCATGAACGTAGCCTAAGAGTTGTCTCTAATCAGATAGATCCCGTAATCACACTTGTGATATCTCTAGTTGGTTAGAATAGCCTCAAAATAATCTGTTTTTTGCCGCTTCGTTGGTCATTCGTGAATAGTAGATTGTCCTGGACCCAAAATGGACACAATATAACTTGATAGATAAATGAATAATAAAACAACAATAAATTAATTATTTATCTTATAAAATAACTCAAGAATCCCTCAAGAGCCCGTCATCGCCGGTACGCTTCGAAATTAATTCTGCCATTTCAATTATCTATTTATTTCACGCTTGTTTGATCACTAGATTCTAATTATTGGTTATCCACCTTTTCTAGCCCAAAATATCTACTGTACTAGACTAGGTGAGTAAAAAATACGGAGGATTATGTTTTAGAGGTATCAGCCGGACAGAGGTATGAGATCGATGCTCGTGCAGGGGAGTGTAAAATCAGCCGAGAATGTGTTAACACTTGATCGGTTCGGAATAGCGACGGTTCAGGCTGGCGGGTAGTCGTGTCGCTTCCTGTTTTACTGCTCGATTGTATCGTCGGATACAGGAGAATCGTCGATTGAGGATGCTCTGATGGTATTCCTGAAGGTAGGTATCAGCCGGACAGAGGTATGAGATCGATGCTCGTGCAGGGGAGTGTAAAATCAGCCGAGAATGTGTTAACACTTGATCGGTTCGGAATAGCGACGGTTCAGGCTGGCGGGTAGTCGTGTCGCTTCCTGTTTTACTGCTCGATTGTATCGTCGGATACAGGAGAATCGTCGATTGAGGATGCTCTGATGGTATTCCTGAAGGTAGGTATCAGCCGGACAGAGGTATGAGATCGATGCTCGTGCAGGGGAGTGTAAAATCAGCCGACAATGTGTTAACACCTGATCGGTTCGGAATAGCGACGGTTCAGGCTGGCGGGTAGTCGTGTCGCTTCCTGTTTTACTGCTCGATTGTATCGTCGGATACAGGAGAATCGTCGATTGAGGATGCTCTGATGGTATTCCTGAAGGTAGGTATCAGCCGGACAGAGGTATGAGATCGATGCTCGTGCAGGGGAGTGTAAAATCAGCCGAGAATGTGTTAACACCTGATCGGTTCGGAATAGCGACGGTTCAGGCTGGCGGGTAGTCGTGACGCTTCCTGTTTTACTGCTCGATTGTATCGTCGGATACAGGAGAATCGTCGATTGAGGATGCTCTGATGGTATTCCTGAAGGAAGGTATCAGCCGGACAGAGGTATGAGATCGATGCTCGTGCAGGGGAGTGTAAAATCAGCCGAGAATGTGTTAACACCTGATCGATTCGGAATAGCGACGGTTCAGGCTGGCGGGTAGTCGTGTCGCTTCCTGTTTTACTGCTCGATTGTGTCGTCGGATACAGGAGAATCGTCGATTATGGATGCTCTGATAATATTCCTGATGGTAGGTAGGTGACAAGGATGGAGGAACACCGGACAATCTGGTTTTTAGCCATTCTCCTAGGTTGTAGTCGCACTCCCAAATCATATTTTTAAATTCTCCACCTTTGATACTACATAATTCTTGTCGGGAGCAATTTTTAATATTTATCTTTACGAAACCTTCGCCGAGAAACTTTGGCGATAGTTCATTGAATAGAACCAACATTTTATTTATCCACGAAACAAAAAATAAAAATATGTTTAAAACTCAGACAGGAGGATCTAAAAAAAAATACAAATCCCAAGTAAAATATTATAAGAAAAATAAAGCAGAGATAAATCTGGAACAGATGGTGTCAAATCTAAAAGAGAGATGTCAAATCTAGAAGTTTAGTTGCCAATGCTAAATGATGGATGGTGAAACAACTAGTTCTATCCAGACACAATTCATCTAACCTCTGCCACAAAAATCACTCCTCTCTCTCTCTCTCTCTCTCTCTCTCTCTCTCTCTCTCTCTCTCTCTCTCTCTCTCTCTCTCTCTCTCTCTCTCTCCCCCCCCCTCCCCTCCCCCCCTATCTACATTTCTCTCATGTGGTCAAGTGAGTTCAAACATTCATGGGCCATGAGTTTTTTCAACTCGCTTTTTTTGGTTGGATTTAAGGCGTGTCAACCGTTGAGAGGTTAGCTCACTTTGTCTCCAAGTATGTGATGTAGTATAGGTAATACATGTGTCGGCTATATTCTGTTCGTGTAGGAATAACATAAAAACAAAACTGAATAACCAAGGTTCCTGATAATAACATTCTCACAATGTCAATTTGTTTTTTTTTTGTAGGACGACCAATACTTCCTGATTAACATACTTGATAATTTAATAAGAATAGCATTCAATTTTTTTATAGATTAAGAAAAACACTCGATTAAACGTAAAATAAACGAAAATATTTATATCATAAAAATAAGATAAAAACGTTGAATAAGAAAACCGAAAAAAATGTTTGCATAATATATTTTCTAATTTCCTGGACAAGGCTGTATCTAGTTTTTAGGATCCTGAAGAGGCCTCTAAGGATGCGAAACATATGGAGCAAATTTTAATAAATTGACGATTATTTACATTTGGAATTTTATTCATTGACCTTTTTACTAAATAATAAATATTAATGCATTTTTAATGATTCACTTAAGAAAAATAATGTTACTTTAAATTCAATCTATAACAGTCATAAATTTGTAATAAAAGTAGCCAATAGAACGGATACAAGAGAACGAGCTTCCAACGAGATCGTAAAAAGTAACGATCAGTAATGGCCCCTATTTTTTGCTGAATTTATTACTCTTTGGAGACAAGGAGGTGTCTTCTTCATTCTTGAAAACAGTACACATGATTCAACTTAGAAATATAGTCTAATATGAAAAATTATTTGAGTATTTTACTAAATAGTTGTATTTTGGAATCTTGAATCCAAAAATAATTAATCAACCATTCAGAATACGTCACATACTTTATTAAATAGTAATTTGGTGGCCCAGTGGCCGTGAGGGTTAAGCCGTGAACACTTAACACTCCGTCCCAAGGGTCGTGAGTTCGATTCCCACTATGGGATGGTGGCTTTTCTTTAGAAATGGAAAAGGCATTAGCCTATAGATAACCCGTCCTAAAATTCTAAGCTAATAATAATGGACGTAACCAAAAAATTTGAATCGATGTGATTTTTAAAAAGGCCCGACACGCAGGAGCTACATAACTAAGCACTTTCCTCAGAATTGGGTAGTGTCGATTGCATTCCTGAATAATTTGTTTAAAATAACCTATAACTTACAGAGGACAGTACACACATAGACAATATATTAAAATATCTGATACTTAAAAAGAAATTTCAACTTTTTTAATACACTATTGTTTATTTAACAGTTAAATGCATTTAACATTATAATTCATTTAAAATTACAAGTTTTCAAGTTATATATATATATATATATATATATATATATATATATATATATATATATAGGTAATATAACATATATTTTCATGTTTAATTTTTTAATTAAAAACTTTATTTTTGTTGCATTTTCAATCAGACTGTTCAAAATTACTATTTTATGAAATATATTCCCAAATTCATTGTTTTTTGTTTATATTAGTCAGACATGTTTGTATAATGCTGTATAATTGTTAGCTTTGTTCGCACATTGACCTAAAGAGCATATCGCTTCGTTGTGACATCTCAATAAATAAATAAATAAAAATAACCTATATAGATAAATAAAATAAAAACATAAATAACACCTGTTTCAATTCAATTCAAACATAGTACGATGTAAATCCCCCCCCCTCCGATTGACCGATTTAGTTCATTTTTACAACACTTCTTCCTTATTAGATACCCTGGACGTATACCGCGTTTCGTTTCAATGCAGCAGAAATTACGAACGTTATGAGCAATAACGCAATAACGGATATAGATATATATATATATATATATATATATATATATATATATATATCAATTTTAACTGGGGTAATTTTCGGTGTCTACTAAGTAGGATCGATAAAGATTCGAAGAAATTTTTCAAAAATTCCGTCATGTGTGCAACCTCAATAGCTGCTTTCCTTCGGAGGAATGTGCTAAAAAAGGCGTAAGGTTAATAATATAAACACACTTTTACATACACGTCAGTTTATTAAAATTTTCCAAATGTTTTCACATCCACTGATGCCATAGAAAAATAGTTATGAAATCGACTTCACAAATGTTAGGATTCCGGAGGACGAAAAAATTGCCAGAAAACACACACAAAAAAAAAATACATATTTTTAAAAATAGGCACGAGAAAATAAACATTATAAAAAATTTGAAAGATGTATTTTTTAAAATTTATTAGACAAATCTTGAAAAAAATTTAGATTTTGACAACAAGATATTTTATTTGATATAGTTTAGATGATCTCAGTTTGGACATGGCCCTTGTAGAAAGTTCTACTTCCAATAGTTCGGGCTATATGTTTAGTTTACTAGTCTTTGTGTCCCTAAAAAGACATCAGTAAATGTAAAACTTTTAGAGGCGTTATAAAATGAACACAATGCAAAAGTGAATATTTATCCCTTCACCTAATGCCTACTTTATAAAAAAGTCCGATTTTCAGGACTTTAGAAAGCTGCGATAACTGAGATAACTGCGTTATCTTAGCACGGTTTTGTTCATATCTCTCGTGCCATTAGTAATAGTCCGAGATCTGGCAACGCACTTTTCATGAAGTGTTTTATGCACCTTCAAATTTTGCTATAATATTACTCTTAGGTAGATAAGAAGGTATGTATGTGTTTCCTGGACATACCTTGGAACACCAAGGTATGTCCAGGATTTAAACCGGAACAGCTGTACAAGATCATATGAGCAAGAACCAATGAGTGCGCAGAGAATAACCACAACTGCGCGGAGCTGTCATTCACTCTTACGGTTACGCGCAGTGTATTGCAGTCTATCATTTTCAACATTTATTTTTATGTTTCCTGATAATTATACCCCACAAAAGTGTCGGCCCTTTTGTAATTATTTTCAAATATGTTTACTGAAGACGCTGTTTAAATCGCAGCGTGAACAAAGCACTTCATTTAATATTAAAAATAAAAACTAGGGACTTAGTTTCTTTTTATTATGGTCATTTTAACCCCCTTAAAAGTGCCTGCCTTATTTATTATTAATTTGAAAATTGCCTTAAGTTGCCATTTTTTCATTAATAATAGTTGGCTTCTGAATAAATCTCTACTTTTAGGAAATATTGTTTTGCACCTTTCCCCTATGCGCAGTACCTGGTGTTCCAAGGTATGTCCAGGAAACACATATTTACCTTCTTATCTACCTAAGAGGTACATTATAGCAAAATTTCAGGGTGCATAAAACACTTCATGAAAAGTGCGTTGCCAGCTCTCCGACTAAAAGGAATAGTAGCAGTTATTGGTGGGGTTTGATCTTTCGTGAAAAATATAAAATAAAATCTCAAAGATAAAACGGATCTAAGGCGCCACAACAGGAAACTGACAGTATACTGTTGGTTTTCTGCTGTTCATGTTCTGTTCAGTTATTATAATAAGAGACTCCCCCCACCTTCTCAACGTTCGCTCCTGGAAACACTATAACAATCTTGCATATATTTCACAACAGGAAACTGACAGTATACTGTTGGTTTTCTGCTGTTCATGTTCTGTGCAGTTATTATAATAAGAGACTCCCCCCACCTTCTCAACGTTCGCTCCTGGAAACACTATAACAATCTTGCATATATTTCACAACAGGAAACTGACAGTATACTGTTGGTTTTCTGTTGTTCATGTTCTGTTCAGTTATTATAATAAGAGACTCCCCCCACCTTCTCAACGTTCGCTCCTGGAAACACTATAACAATCTTGCATATATTTCACAACAGGAAACTGACGCGTATACTGTTGGTTTCCTGTTGTTCATGTTCTGTTCAGTTATTAAAATAAGAGACTCCCCCCACCTTCTCAACGTTCGCTCCTGGAAACACTATAACAATCTTGCATATATTTTTATCTTTTTTTTTTTTTTTTTTTTTTTTTTTTTTTTTTTTTCTTTTTTTTTACGGCACATCTACATCTAGGTCATTAGCGCCGACATCCAGGGTGTAGCGAGGAATTTCACCAGCGAGCCGTGGGATGATAAAATTCCTGCCGGAGGTTGGGAATCGAACCCACCATCTCCCGCTTATGAATCCAAGGCGCTAGCCATTAGACCACGGGAGACCCCCTTTTATCTTCTTTTCTTAAAGTACTCATTTTACTGTTAAGTGCCATTAAAATAGGCAACAATCAATTAGGCAAACAGATACAAAAAACACATTGAAAAAAATCAAATCTAACAATCTCGAAGTTTCAAGTCCTTATTTCTACGTTTGACATCGCACTATCAACAATTCCATCACATCGTTTTTTGTAGCGACTTTAGTCAGTTTTCGAATTGTCACCTTCGACTTATTACCATTTTCGAGATATTTTAGAAAATGTACGAAAATTCCAAACTTTTCATGCCTGTTAATGAAATTTTAACAGGCATGAAAGACAGATTAAACCTGCCATACGACATGACTGAACTCCTGACGGATGACAGTCCACACATAATCACAACAATCTCCCATCTCAAAGATACAAACATCTACAATCACATTTAGAATACATGCATTGTAGAAATTATAATAACATGTATGACTTATCGTGAAGTAAAGTAATGGACACAATATTTCAAAACCTAAACTTTTTTCAAGCTTTTTTCTAGAAAAATGTATCTAATCTTTATGTTTATGTTTATTTATATATATATATATATATATATATATATATATATATATATATATATATATACATTTGAGAACTTCATACTTTCTATTTTAAAATAATTTTCAATGACCAAACTATTCTAGATTAGTTGCACCTTTTTATAATTCTTTTGTCAGTGGTTTCTACCGCCAACTTTTGAAAAAGAGTGAATCACTACTTTCGCAAGCATTCAATATAAATAAATTAAGAAATATTTAATTTCTAGTACTTCCTTAACTCCAAACGGAACAAAAATTAGAAAACTGTCTTAGATTAGATGGATGTCAAACGTCTTGAACAACAATTTTCAACTGAATCAATCGTTTCCGAATACCCAAAAAAAGTAGTTTGGAAAATGATTTGTGTATCAATTTTTGTCGTAAGCGATTGCAGATATCCATTTAAAAACGGTTTCATTCGTTTTTCTTATAAAACAATTATCTGTAAGCATATATGAAAACGTAAGCGTTACGATTTCTTTCGTGGAATTTCGCTCCAAAAACTATGTTCCGATGGACGGATTCTCCTGGTTAACTAACTTGACCTTTCAAATTAGACGAAAGATTTTTCAAAATTGGACCATTAAACGCGCTAAAAGTAATACCATTAGTCAATAATTAACAAAAAATAGGCATACAATCTGTATGTATACATTGGTCTTTCCTCTAAATCAGTTGTAATGAATGGTAAGAAGAAATCACGACATGAAAAATACCATAGCTAAAAGTTAAAAAAAAAAAAAAAAAAAATACCACATTTTTATCCTATGAGGTTTCAGTTGAATGGTTACAAAAAAAAAGAAAAAGCACAAATGATTCCATTAAATCTGTGTGAAATATCCCAGCTATCAATCCTTTTTCCCATTATGACGTCAGAAAGGGAATGGAAAAGCAGAGATATGTCCTAAGGATTATCTCGAGGCGAGACAATCCTTAGGGAGCTGGAAGAAATAGAGGGATTTATACAGGAGAAATATCACTTCATAGTGACGAGAATCTTAAGCATAGATTTAGAGTGTTGACTATCACTTAATATTATATCAACATAATATAATCATTTATTTCTGTTTATTTATTTAAATGTTAACGTCTATTATAATTAACTGAGAAATTTAGAATGGGTTAGCTATAGGTAACCACCCTTATGTAGCCAGGGTAGGGCTGATGCATTCTCTTTTGGCACAGAGAGTTAGGTGCTCACGCCTTAACATTGACGGCCTCCGGCCCTCCTATTTCTTTATAGTAATTTCCACAAGACTCCAAGACGCCTGTTTTGGTGGAAATTAGATAGAATTAGTTTTCTTAACTAATTGTTTGGTCTGAGTATTCAGAAACGATTGACTCAGTTGAAAATTGTTTCAGACGCTTGAGATTCATCCACAAACATACACGATGTTTACGTTTTGCTTACGTTTAAAGTCATGGAAGCAGTAGAATAAAATATATTAATAATAGGCGTGAATGAGTTATATGAACAAGTTTTCTTAAATATATCTGAAGCATATCGTCCCATCTCACTCCTCCCAATAATGGGTAAAATCCTTGAAAAACTCCTTCTCAAACGCCTTTATCCACTCCGGGTCCCATTATCCTATCTTCCCAGTTTGGAGCTCTATTACGCTGGAACAGCAACATTGCAACCCCAATTTCTAACATACTCAGTAATTTGTTACACTATTTTCAAATTTGTCGCTCCAGCCGTTTCCGAGAACACGTGGCTGTGCTACCGTAATATTACGCCAGCACAGCCACCCCTGTAACTTTTGATCTAATTGTCTGACGAAATTCAGATTGGTACGAGAATTTGTTGCTAATTTGTTGCTCTAGAATGACACCAATCACGAATTTGTCGCTCCAGCCGTTTCCGAGAAAACGTGGCTGTGCTACCGTAATATTACGCCAGCACAGCCACCCCTGTAACTTTTGATCTAATTGTCTGACGAAATTCAGATTGGTACGAGAATTTGTTGCTAATTTGTTGCTCTAGAATGACACCAATCACGAATTTGTCGCTCCAGCCGTTTCCGAGAAAACGTGGCTGTGCTACCGTAATATTACGCCAGCACAGCCACCCTTGTAACTTTTGATCTAATTGTCTGACGAAATTCAGATTGGTACCAGAATTTGTTGCTAATTTGTTGCTCTAGAATGACACCAATCACGAATTTGTCGCTCCAGCCGTTTCCGAGAAAACGTGGCTGTGCTACCGTAATATTACGCCAGCACAGCCACCCTTGTAACTTTTGATCTAATTGTCTGACGAAATTCAGATTGGTACGAGAATTTGTTGCTAATTTGTTGCTCTAGAATTACACCATTCACGAATTTGTCGCTCCAGCCGTTGCCGAGAAAACGTGGCTGTGCTACCGTAATATTATCACCCTATATATATATATATATATATATATATATATATATATATATATATATATATATATATATATAATAAAATATATATATATATAGGGTCTCCTGTAAATGTCTAGTCATATTGTGAGGGGTGATAGAGGACCCTTGGGGGAACAAAAACTGTTCTATAACGATTTCCCGAATTCTCAACCATAATGGAGAAAACCTCGTTTTATTGTTTTTTCAAGACAAACGTGGTTTTTAGAAAAATAATCGTTGTAGCTCCGTCCCAGGTGATTCTACTAGAAAGGGAGTGAAACCAATCGAAAGCTGAGTAAATTTACTATAAGACTAGTTGGAAGTAAACGTATAAATGATTGAAAGTAAGTATGTATATCTTACCAAAAGAAAGCTATTCTAAATTTCCTGACATTTTCTTGATATTTCTTTCCAGCGTTACTCCTCAATGGGCAGAATTAGAGATTTCCGGGTTTCAGAAAAACTTCCCCATTTAATTATCTTTCCATTCATGTATCACAACCCTGTATTGAAGTATTTGAACGGTTTTATAACAAAAGTTTTAGAAAAAAGAATTTGTCGCTCCAGCCGTTTCCGAGAAAACGTGGCTGTGCTACCGTAATATTACGCCAGCACAGCCACCCTTGTAACTTTTGATCTAATTGTCTGACGAAATTCAGATTGGTACTAGAATTTGTTGCTCTAGCATGACACCAATCACGAATTTGTCGCTCCAGCCGTTTCCGAGAAAACGTGGCTGTGCTACCGTAATATTACGCCAGCACAGCCACCCTTGTAACTTTTGATCTAATTGTCTGACGAAATTCAGATTGGTACCAGAATTTGTTGCTAATTTGTTGCTCTAGAATGACACCAATCACGAATTTGTCGCTCCAGCCGTTTCCGAGAAAACGTGGCTGTGCTACCGTAATATTACGCCAGCACAGCCACCCCCGTAACTTTTGATCTAATTGTCTGACGAAATTCAGATTGGTACGAGAATTTGTTGCTAATTTGTTGCTCTAGAATGACACCAATCACGAATTTGTCGCTCCAGCCGTTTCCGAGAAAACGTGGCTGTGCTACCGTAATATTACGCCAGCACAGCCACCCCTGTAACTTTTGATCTAATTGTCTGACGAAATTCAGATTGGTACGAGAATTTGTTGCTAATTTGTTGCTCTAGAATGACACCAATCACGAATTTGTCGCTCCAGCCGTTTCCGAGAAAACGTGGCTGTGCTACCGTAATATTACGCCAGCACAGCCACCCCTGTAACTTTTGATCTAATTGTCTGACGAAATTCAGATTGGTACGAGAATTTGTTGCTAATTTGTTGCTCTAGAATGACACCAATCACGAATTTGTCGCTCCAGCCGTTTCCGAGAAAACGTGGCTGTGCTACCGTAATATTACGCCAGCACAGCCACCCTTGTAACTTTTGATCTAATTGTCTGACGAAATTCAGATTGGTACCAGAATTTGTTGCTAATTTGTTGCTCTAGAATGACACCAATCACGAATTTGTCGCTCCAGCCGTTTCCGAGAAAACGTGGCTGTGCTACCGTAATATTACGCCAGCACAGCCACCCCTGTAACTTTTGATCTAATTGTCTGACGAAATTCAGATTGGTACGAGAATTTGTTGCTAATTTGTTGCTCTAGAATGACACCAATCACGAATTTGTCGCTCCAGCCGTTTCCGAGAAAACGTGGCTGTGCTACCGTAATATTACGCCAGCACAGCCACCCCTGTAACTTTTGATCTAATTGTCTGACGAAATTCAGATTGGTACGAGAATTTGTTGCTAATATGTTGCTCTAGAATGACACCAATCACGAATTTGTCGCTCCAGCCGTTTCCGAGAAAACGTGGCTGTGCTACCGTAATATTACGCCAGCACAGCCACCCTTGTAACTTTTGATCTAATTGTCTGACGAAATTCAGATTGGTACTAGAATTTGTTGCTCTAGAATGACACCAATCACGAATTTGTCGCTCCAGCCGTTTCCGAGAAAACGTGGCTGTGCTACCGTAATATTACGCCAGCACAGCCACCCTTGTAACTTTTGATCTAATTGTCTGACGAAATTCAGATTGGTACCAGAATTTGTTGCTAATTTGTTGCTCTAGAATGACACCAATCACGAATTTGTCGCTCCAGCCGTTTCCGAGAAAACGTGGCTGTGCTACCGTAATATTACGCCAGCACAGCCACCCCCGTAACTTTTGATCTAATTGTCTGACGAAATTCAGATTGGTACGAGAATTTGTTGCTAATTTGTTGCTCTAGAATGACACCAATCACGAATTTGTCGCTCCAGCCGTTTCCGAGAAAACGTGGCTGTGCTACCGTAATATTACGCCAGCACAGCCACCCCTGTAACTTTTGATCTAATTGTCTGACGAAATTCAGATTGGTACGAGAATTTGTTGCTAATTTGTTGCTCTAGAATGACACCAATCACGAATTTGTCGCTCCAGCCGTTTCCGAGAAAACGTGGCTGTGCTACCGTAATATTACGCCAGCACAGCCACCCCTGTAACTTTTGATCTAATTGTCTGACGAAATTCAGATTGGTACGAGAATTTGTTGCTAATTTGTTGCTCTAGAATGACACCAATCACGAATTTGTCGCTCCAGCCGTTTCCGAGAAAACGTGGCTGTGCTACCGTAATATTACGCCAGCACAGCCACCCTTGTAACTTTTGATCTAATTGTCTGACGAAATTCAGATTGGTACGAGAATTTGTTGCTAATTTGTTGCTCTAGAATTACACCATTCACGAATTTGTCGCTCCAGCCGTTGCCGAGAAAACGTGGCTGTGCTACCGTAATATTATCACCCTATATATATATATATATATATATATATATATATATATATATATATATATATATAATAAAATATATATATATAGGGTGTCCTGTAAATGTCTAGTCATATTGTGAGGGGTGATAGAGGACCCTTGGGGGAACAAAAAATGTTCTATAACGATTTCCCGAATTCTCAACCATAATGGAGAAAACCTCGTTTTATTGTTTTTTCAAGACAAACGTGGTTTTTAGAAAAATAATCGTTGTAGCTCCGTCCCAGGTGATTCTACTAGAAAGGGAGTGAAACCAATCGAAAGCTGAGTAAATTTACTATAAGACTAGTTGGAAGTAAACGTATAAATGATTGAATGTAAGTATGTATATCTTACCAAAAGAAAGCTATTCTAAATTTCCTGACATTTTCTTGATATTTCTTTCCAGCGTTACTCCTCAATGGGCAGAATTAGAGATTTCCGGGTTTCAGAAAAACTTCCCCATTTAATTATCTTTCCATTCATGTATCACAACCCTGTATTGAAGTATTTGAACGGTTTTATAACAAAAGTTTTAGAAAATTACTTCCACGAACATAAAAAAAATGCCTGAAACAGTAAATAAAATACAAATTTATTTTGATTTTATTAATTCAGGTAACTAATACTGGGTCCAGGAGGCGGCCATTAAGGAACCCCAACTATACATTAACCTCAAAAATTATTATTTTTACCTAGATCACGCACGCATTTGAACACACTTTTACAGGTATTTATATTTAGAAAACAAATGCTTTACCTTGAATTGATACTGATTGCTACGCTTATGAAACTCACAGGGATTCTCGTGAGCCCATACGTTTTTGTTGTGGTAATTAAAAATTCTATCCCTCATAAATAAGATGTACATAGTCCAGTAAAAATGTTTTCAAATGCTAGGTAAAAATAATAATTTTGAGGTTAATATATAGTTGGGGATCCTTAATGGCCGCCTCCTGGACCCAGTATTAGGTACCTGGATTAATAAATTCAAAATAAATGTGTATTTTATTTATTTACTGTTTTAGAATTTACAATATCTTTCTTTTGGTAAGATATACATACTTACATTCAATCATTTTTACGTTTACTCCCAACTAGTCTTATAGTAAATTTACTCAGCTTTCGATTGGTTTCACTCCCTTTCTAGTAGTACCACCTGGGACGGAGCTACAAGGATTATTTTTCCAAAAACCACGTTTGCCTCGAAAAAACAATAAAACGACGATTTCTCCCTTATAGGTGAGAATTCGGGAAATCGTTATAGAACATTTTTTGTTCCCCCAAGGGTCCTCTATCACCCCTCACAATATGACTAGACATTTACGGGACACCCTGTATATATATATATATATATATATATATATATATATATATATATATATATATATATATATATATATATATACAGGGTGTTCAAAACTCGATTGACACCCCCCTTTTTTCCACAATTTTTGATATTTAAAAGCGAAACTTGGTGGGTATTAACGTGGTCGAATGTACATTCATTGGACCCAATGCACGACCCCTCAACTTTCTCCAGTTCTTCTCCAGCAACCCTAACTCTGGAATCTTCAATGGAAGGGGGTTATTTTTATGACGGATTATTGTAGAGAATTGAATTTTAGGTCGATTTTATATCGGTCATTTTTTCGCTAAAGCGCACCAATGAGTAACAAATTGCCAAAAACCGTTAAAACCCTTGTTTTTTGTCACTTTTCTGCCAATAACGCAGAAAGTATGTCCGTAATGGAAAAAGTAATTGGTATAAACGTTGCAGAGGATTAAATTTTCTTTCCAAAAAGTACCTTTTTTGAAGTTTTCAGGAAAGTTTATGATCAACGTGGTCTACGCTTCCGTAAAACGTAATAAACATTTTCAACAACTTTTTGCTCCACCTAAAAATCAAATTCAATTAATTTATAAAGACATTAAAATAATAAATTTAAAGCAATAGAACTCACCTAATGATTAGAATTTCGTAGCAATTATTTTTGTGTTGGACGATTTATTTATTTTTTACGGCGTCTTGACATCTAGGCCATTATTGCCGACATCCAGGGTGCAGCGAGGAATTTCCTAAATAATAAAAGTTGAGGGGTCGTGCATTGGGTCCAATGAATGTACATTCGACCACGTTAAGACCCACCAAGTTTCGCTTTTAAATATCAAAAATTGTGGAAAAAAGGGGGGTGTCAATCGAGTTTTGAACACCCTGTATATATATATATATAAATTTGAACCACCATTATTTTCGATCTCAAGGGGATCTGAAACGCAAAATTTTCTAGTCGGCACATCATCACATCACCTGTGTGACTAGGTGTCGTCAGTGTGTTTTGCAAGGAAGCCTTTTGTAAAAACGTTCATAATTTTCGATCTATTTGTTCTGTAATTAACTTTTATGCAAGAATTAATATCAAGAATAATTTTCTTTTAATTTTGATGATATCACAAAAAAAAAACACAAATTACTCTTATTTATTTGCTGTTGTTTTTTATTCTAGAATTTCAATTACATTATGAAATTGAGAGATAATCTCCGTTTTGAGTATTCCTTTGGAAATTTGATTACATAAAACAACTTTTGTGTGATTCGGCAGTCTGGAGGATTTATTTTCGAAGAGTAGTGATTTTCAAAACGTTGTCTCTAACCAGAAGTTTATAATATTATTGTTTGAATTGATACTACGGTTTGAATGAGATAATTGTGGGCATTTAATGTACATTAGCCTTTAAGAACATTTATGGGCCTTTATTTCTTTTTTTTTATTTATTTAATTTATAGAGTTCTGCAACAGAGGCGAAAAACTCTTTAAATGTCAGTCGTCAACTTCAAATGTGATATATATGTATATAAGAACATATGAAGAAATAAACTTGAAAAAGAAAGAATAAAAAAACAAACAAACAAAAAAAAAAAAAAATAATAAAAACAGACAAAATTTAGTAAATTAAATTTTTGTGTATAATAAAGAGTTTTTTAAATGTTTGAGTAATGCATTGATGTGTGGGCTACCTTCTGTCAGTATTTCGTGTAAGTCGTAAGGTATGGTCAGGTTATTGCGTTGTCTGCAGTTGGTAAGTATATGTTTAACGGTCAGAGTCTCGTTACAATATCTACAAGTTGGTCTGTCCTTTCTGTCTAGTAGGTAGGAGTGGGTAAGTAAGGTGTGTCCAATACGAAGCCTGGATAGGATGACTTCGTCCCGGTGGGACAACTCCCAGTCCGACTCGCAGGAACTGCGTCATCTTAGCGCGGTAACGTACATCTTGAAGAAATGGAATAGATTAGCATCACAAATCACAGGAAACTGACAGCCACTGCCATCATGATTACCACAGCCACTCCAAACTTATTACCAATACCTTTCACCGTTTGTTAGCTTATTTTACTACAATACTAATTTTACTGATAAATGCAATTTAAAACTAGAAACAACCAATTAAAAAGTGAGATAAAGAAAGAGAAAAACCATTTCAAAACAACAAAACAAACACTTTTTAAGTTTTAAGCGCTTATATCTCTCATTGACGTTGTCCCATCGAATATTGCTTCAGAACATTTTTTGTAGAGAATTTAGTAAGCATTCGAATGGTCACTTTCCACTTACCACGATTTCCCAACCGGTATGGAGATATTTACGAAAAATGTATGGACATCCGAAAATTTTTCACGTCTATTAATAAAATATTTTTTTTCGCATACTTCCTTAACTTCAAATATAACCAAAATTTAATCATCTTAGTTGGGATTAATTTCCAAGATGTAGAAAATATTTCAATTGAATCCCGCGATTCTAAGTACTCACAAAAAAATAATGACCTACAAAAACATTGATTCCACTTTTCTCAGAAACGGTTACAGATATCGCCTTAAAAATGGGTTCATTCGTTCTCTTATGTTAACAAACCTATAAAACAAGTACCTGCAAGCATATAAACTCAAAAACGTAAGCGTTACGATTTTTTTTTGCGCGAATTTCGCCCCAAACACTATCTTCAAGTGGGCGGATTCTGCTGGTTAACGAACTTGACCTTTCAAATTAGAAGACAGATTTTTGTGCCAAATTTCATCAAAATCGGACCATTTTTGAGCCGTCAGGAGCGAAAACAGACAAGCATATATATAAATATATAAATATATATATATATATATATATATATATATATATATATATATATATATATATATATATATATATACATACATACAAATTTTAGCCACCTATATTTTCGTGATCTATAGGGTCTGAAACGTGAAAGTTTCTAGTCGGCACTTCCGGATTGCGTCATGAGGTCAACCTCGTAAGCGGGTTCTCCCTATGGAGATAGGGAGTAACCGCGCTAAAAAGAGTATTTTATAAAGGGAGCCTGCTAGAGTTGTTGTTACCAGGTATGTAAACATAACATCACGTGGACAAGTTAAGAGAGTTAAGAATGAGGGAGGAAGCGGTGAATTTCCTGTAGCTACTAGGTACTGTCAGATTCCTGTGAAGGCTGATTCTTATAATCTCCCGTTCTCCGGTATGCCATTGCGTCGGTGTTTTAATTTTTCTCAAAATACCAAAACATAATATTAACCTTTAAGTAGAGATGTGGGGAGTTTTCAGCACCCCATGACTTAATTAGCACTATATTTTGAATTTAAAAATTTACAATCCATTTCATCGCTTTGGTACCTTCATAAATAGTAGTTCTGTTCACATTGAGGTTGCATTCGCATAAAAAAAAACATTATTTGTTTAGTTTTCTGGGCCTTTTACTGGCTTAGGGTGTTCACAACATCCTACTTACGTAACAAAAATTTAAAATATAATGTCTTCTTTCGACCGCCGTTTGACATTTTATATGAAGAGAATCAAGAAATAATGAAGAGGCGTTTTAAGTAAATGTGTGAAAATGATGGAGAAGATGAGTCTATTGATTCGGACGATGAGGAAAGACATAGGTATTTTTGAAAAATCTATATATATAAAAATCACGTGTCTGTTTGTTTGTTCCTTATACAAATCCACACCGTTTGACCGTTTTTGACCAAACTTGGAATAATGGTAGGTCTTGATACGAGAAATCTCCTAGGCTAGGTCAAAAAAATCTACCAGCTGTCTGTCTGTATGTTTGTCCCTTATACAAATCCATACCGTTCATCCGATTTTGACTAAACTCGGTACACATGTAGATCTTAATCTGGGGAGAGTCGTAGGCTAAGTCAAAAACGTCTAACAGCTGTCTGTCTGTATGTTTGTCCCTTATACAAATCCATACCGTTCATCCGAGTTTGACTAAACTCGGTACACATGTGGATCTTAATCTGGGGAGAGTCGTAGGCTAAGTCAAAAACGTCTTCCAGATGTCTGTCTGTATGTTGTTGTTTCTTTTTATAAAAATCCACACCGTTAGACCGATTTTTACCAACCTTGGCATACATGTATGTCTTGATACGGGGGGGTGTTATAGGTTATGTCAAAGTCGTCTAGGACTCAGAGTTGGGAGGTCACAGTTTCGAAACAGTTACAGATTCGTGTTATTAGATTTTAATAATACTTATTTGGTTTCTAATACTTATTTAGGCTTTTCTATATGTAGAAAGTAGGTGTAGCATGGCACGCCGGGTAACAGCTAGTCTACTATATATTTGTCAAATACCACTCACTCACTCACTCACTTACTGACCTATCATCCCCTAGCCCAAACCACACGACAGAAAATTTTGAAATTTTGCATGGACACTCCCTATAGAACGTAGGCGCTCGCTAAGAAAGGATTTTTTGATATTTGAATTGTTAAGTATTTTTAGAGGGGTTTAAAGTCTTAGATGTTTAGAACATGCAAGCCTAGGCAGCAAGCGTTGCTAGGACGATAACAGAACAGCTGTTACTATACTGTATCTATTTCATAGTATTATTTTTAATTGAGGTTAATTTCAACTATCATGGCAGACCTTGAATTACTAAAACTGAGAAATAAAATGTGAAGAAAATGGTTCGATTTTGATAACATTTGGTACAAAAATCTATCTTCTTATTTAAAAGTTTATGTTCATTAACCACCAATCACGAATTTGTGCTGGCGTAATATTACGCTAGCACAGCCACGTTTTCTCGGAAACCGCTGGAGCGACAAATTCGTGATTGGTGTCATTCTAGAGCAACAAATTAGCAACAAATTCTCGTACCAATCTGAATTTCGTCAGACAATTAGATCAAAAGTTACGGGGGTGGCTGTGCTGGCGTAATATTACGCTAGCACAGCCACGTTTTCTCGGAAACGGCTGGAGCGACAAATTCGTGATTGGTGTCATTCTAGAGCAACAAATTAGCAACAAATTCTCGTACCAATCTGAATTTCGTCAGACAATTAGATCAAAAGTTACGGGGGTGGCTGTGCTGGCGTAATATTACGCTAGCACAGCCACGTTTTCTCGGAAACGGCTGGAGCGACAAATTCGTGATTGTTGTCATTCTAGAGCAACAAATTAGTAACAAATTCTGGTACCAGTCTGAATTTCGTGAGACAATTAGATCAAAAGTTACGGGGGTGGCTGTGCTGGCGTAATATTACGCTAGCACAGCCACGTTTTGTCGGAAACGGCTGGAGCGACAAATTCGTGATTGTTGTCATTCTAGAGCAACAAATTAGTAACAAATTCTGGTACCAGTCTGAATTTCGTGAGACAATTAGATCAAAAGTTACGGCGGTGGCTGTGCTGGCGTAATATTACGGTAGCACAGCCACGTTTTCTCGGAAACGGCTGGAGCGACAAATTCGTGATTGGTGTCATTCTAGAGCAACAAATTAGCAACAAATTCTCGTACCAATCTGAATTTCGTCAGACAATTAGAACAAAAGTTACGGGGGTGGCTGTGCTGGCGTAATATTACGGTAGCACAGCCACGTTTTCTCGAAAACGGCTGGAGCGACAAATTCGTGATTGGTGTCATTCTAGAGCAACAAATTAGCAACAAATTCTCGTACCAATCTGAATTTCGTCAGACAATTAGATCAAAAGTTACGGGGGTGGCTGTGCTGGCGTAATATTACGGTAGCACAGCCACGTTTTCTCGGAAACGGCTGGAGCGACAAATTCGTGATTGGTGTCATTCTAGAGCAACAAATTAGCAACAAATTCTCGTACCAATCTGAATTTCGTCAGACAATTAGATCAAAAGTTAGAAGGGTGGCTGTGCTGGCGTAATATTACGCTATCACAGCCACGTTTTCTCGGAAACGGCTGGAGCGACAAATTCGTGATTGGTGTCATTCTAGAGCAACAAATTAGCAACAAATTCTCGTACCAATCTGAATTTCGTCAGACAATTAGATCAAAAGTTACGGGGGTGGCTGTGCTGGCGTAATATTACGCTAGCACAGCCACGTTTTCTCGGAAACGGCTGGAGCGACAAATTCGTGATTGTTGTCATTCTAGAGCAACAAATTAGCAACAAATTCTCGTACCAATCTGAATTTCGTCAGACAATTAGATCAAAAGTTACGGGGGTGGCTGTGCTGGCGTAATATTACGCTAGCACAGCCACGTTTTCTCGGAAACGGCTGGAGCGACAAATTCGTGATTGGTGTCATTCTAGAGCAACAAATTAGCAACAAATTCTCGTACCAATCTGAATTTCGTCAGAGAATTAGATCAAAAGTTACAAGGGTGGCTGTGCTGGCGTAATATTACGGTAGCACAGCCACGTTTTCTCGGAAACGGCTGGAGCGACAAATTCGTGGTTGGTGTCATTCTAGAGCAACAAATTAGCAACAAATTCTGGTACCAATCTTAATTTCATCAGACAATTAGATCAAAAGTTACGGGGGTGGCTGTGCTGGCGTAATATTACGCTAGCACAGCCACGTTTTCTCAGAAACGGCCGGAGCAACAAATTTGAAAATAGTGTAACAAATTAGCAACAAATTAGCAACAAATTACTGAGTATGTTAGAAGTTGGGGTTGCAATGTTGCTGTTCCAGCGTAATAGGGCTCCAGTTTGGTTTTCGCCACTCCCACTCTACTATTCACCAATGCCACCGTATCGTCGACAGCATATCCTCATCCTTCGAGAATAAGTTGTATTGCTCTGGCGTTTTCCTTGACGTAGCTCAGGCTTTCGATCGAGTGTGGCACCAGGGCTTGCTGTTCAAACTTAAAGAAACCCTACCTTCAAAATATTACCTACTAATAAAATCCTGTCTCTCCGACCGGTTTTTTCCAGACATCCTATGGTACCTCATTATCTCCAATCTTCCCCCAGCGTGCCGGTGTCCCACAATGTGGAATTCTCAGTCCCGTATTGTTCCTGGCTTATACGGCTGACACCCCTTGCCATCCCCAAACATCCATCCAGAAGTTTGCAGACGATACCGCTATTCTCGCTGTTAACCAAAGTCCAATTCTTACCTCCAATTCCCTTCAAGAACACCTGTGCCTACTTCATGGCTAACTAAATGGAAAATCAAAGTAAATGCAGAAAAATCTAGCCGTGCAACATTCACACTTCGTAAGTCAAGCTGCCCACCAATAACCCTCCAAAACATTCAAATTCCACAGAAATCGCAAGTAAGGTACTGAGGACTGATACTAGACAAACGTCTAACTTGGAAGCCACACATAACACAGAAAAGACAGGAACTAAACAGACGTTTTAGACTTGTATCACGCTTATTGAACAAACGCTCGAAACTTTCATTGACTAAAAAACTACTTATATACAAGACCATACTCCGACTAATATGGACTTATGGACTATGGGGTCCACAAAACCTTCCAATTCCTACAGAATACAAACAATGCAATCCAAAATCCTTCAAAAAATATCCAATGCTCCTTACTATGTCTCGAACCTAACCCTCCATAATGACTTCAATATCCCCTTTATCCAGTCCCTGGCCAAATCAGTCTATCAGAAGTTCCATTCCAATCTCCCTGGCCGTCCAAATCCTTTGATAAACTCTCTATCCTCCTTCCATAATCCACAAAATCCTCATAGAAGGCTGAAACGGTGGTGGCCTAGAGAAAATTTGGTTTAACATGCCATCTTCAATGCTCAAAATTAATTGTCCTAGTGGGTGATGTAATTGTAAATATTCCCACATCAAGCCTCACAATGTTATTGTTCCAGAACCAGCAAAATTACTGGACATATGTATAACATATTGTTGTAATTATCAATAAAGGTAGGTAAGTAAACGTTTAATAACATTTAATTGAATTTATATATTAATAAAATGAAATGTCTAACCCTATAATCCATGCCTTTAATAATATTTCTTTATTGATTATTACATGCTGTATATAAATACATCTGGTAATATGAGGAATGATACAATATGGAGGTTCTGTGCTCAAGGCCTTCCAACTTCATCCTCGATTAACGTCAGAAAGACACTCAGGTGACGTTGAGAGGTGCCTAAACAAGCTCCCTTCTGCTCCGACCAGTGGCTGGAGTCGAAGAGAGATCGGTGAGCCACAGAAAATTGTCGCACTTGAACAAAGGGAAAGCCATTGCCAACACTTCTCTTGGTCACTGCAGCAGATCTCTAGGTCAATGTTTTTTGAGTCGCCTCAGTGGAGAGGTGGGTGGCACTTGATAGGGAGTGGACTTTGATGAGGATTTTGATGAGCGGAAAGTTTAGGATGGAAACGTTGGAATCTGGATAATACAACATCATTAACGAGTGGGATATTGAGGTCTTTATGGAGGTAGAGGTTGGAAACATAAAAAGGAGCATCGACTATTGTTCTTAGGACCTTGGATTGGAATGTTTTAATGCGTCTGATGTTCGATGTTTTCGCAGTTCCCCATAGTTCTGAACCGTATGTTCAAATGGGTTGCAGTAGTGATTTGTAAATGATCAGTTTGTTTTCAGTACTTAAATGTGATTTGCGGTTCAACAGTCTATAGAGTTGTCCGAATCGTCTGTTAAGTTCTTGTCTTTTGATGTTTCCAGGTAAGTCGGGAGTCCAAGTGTAGTCCGAGGTAGCGAACTGTATCAGAAGAGGGTAATGGGACGTTGTTGAAGTGTACTGGTGGGCAGGAACTGCGGCGGAGGGTGAAGGTGATGTGATGGCATTTTTCCTCATTCACCTTGATTCTCCATTTTTTACACCATTCTTGAATTTTATTCAAGTGGGACTGAAGATTCTGCGACGCAGTATTAGGATTTGGGTGGGATGCGAGGATAGCTGTATCGTCTGCATAGGTTGCTAGAAGGGTTTCGGGACTTGTTGGAACATCGGCTGTGTACAGGGTGTAGAGCACAGGGCCCAGAACACTGTCCTGGGGAACACCCACTTCCACAGGATAATATTTGAGTACTCTGATCCTTGTCGGACCCGAAAATGCCTATTTGATAAGTAGGATCGTAGGATGAGGTATAGGGTGCTGGGAAGAATGGTTTTGAGCTTGTAGAGGAGGCCCACTTTATCGAAAGCTTGAGCAACATCCAGGAAGGCTGGAACCCTATGATCAATGGCGTTGATAATCTTAAAGGTTGATACGCTTAAAAGAAACAAAACAACTTTTGAACGGTACATTCAATACATGGGTGTTGTGCGGGTCATAAGAAATTTATTTCTCCTGTTGCGCTCTTCTCAGACGGAGCTGGTTTCGTATTAGATGAGACAGAAGATAGATATACACCACTTACTATCTACTGTTGAACTAGAGGAACTATTAGAATAACTGGAAATAGCCCCTAGGTAGCGGGAGAATTCTTCTCCCCAGACCGATTCCTTGTCAGCCCGCACCAGTGCGGGAGCAGCGGTGAATGGGTTAACTTAGTAAATATACGAATATTAATTCCCACAAATTTAAATCTGAAAAATAAATCGTTTTTGTGAGCAATACAGCCATTAATACAAGCTGGTACTAATGCATGATTAGCCGCTTCTTGAGCAAAAGACCTTTGTTGGGAAGGTCAAGAAACAAATAAATTATTAAGTAAATAATGCATGATTTTCTAATATATCCCCAGCCTTTTTAATTACTATCAGGATTTTATTATGGTTTCCAGCTTTACATATTCGTGGAGTTTATATAATGTTGTGCCTATGGAGGGACGGAGAAACCGCGCTAAAAGTAGTCCCACCTCGCCTTAGTGCTTTACCAAGTTATTCAATCCCAAATTCAGTCAGTCCGCTCTTTTGCTGGCTCAATAATGGTCCGATTTTGATAAATTTCGGCGCAAAAATACTTTTTGTGATTTCAAAGGTCAAATCCGTTTACCAGCAGTATCTGCACACCAAATCAGAATTTTTTGGGCACATTTCGCGCAAAAAGAATCGTAAAGATTACGTTTTTGGAATTTATTGGGTTGTAGGTACATTTATTCTCGGTTCATAAATGTATAGAAACGAATAAGATCTTTTTAAGGCGTTACATGTAACTGTTTTCGAGGAAAATGAATTTTCCGAAAACTGGTTCCGGAAAACTGGTTTTCCGAACTAAACTTCAGTTTGGGTACTTAAAATGATACATTGTTTTGAAACTTTTTCTAGATGTTTGATATTCTTGTAAACTAAGATATTTTAATGTTCGTTACATTTAGAGTAGGAAGTTTTAGAAAAGAATATTCTATTAACAGTCATGAGAATTTTTGCGATTTTTTTTTTTTATTTTCTTAAATAAAAACGGATGGGAAATCGTGGTAAGTGGAATATTTTCTACAAAAACGGCCCTAAAGACCTTTTTGGTTGTACGATCCCAGGCGGAGAAATAAGTGCTTAAAACATTCAATGGTATTGTGTTATTTGCTTTTAACGGTTCGTTACGTTTGTCTCCCTCGGTGTTTTATTTCTTGTTGCTTTTATCAATAAAATGAATCGGCTGGTAAAAAATGATACTTAAAATCTGACCGAATTTTTGGTTGTTTTGAATAGAGCTTTCCAAGCAGAATTCAAAGAGGTTTAGTGAATTATTAGTAGGTTTTCCG